>ML685809.1:11851547-12021728 GCA_007922175.1 Pelusios castaneus | reverse complement strand
CTTAGTAAAATTAATCCTTTTCGTTGTTTATTTCTACAGCTATCTTTACATTTGGAGCTAAAGAAAATTTTAAAATCTGATTAGTGAGAAACAAGTAGTGGCTGGAAAAGGGATTATTTTCATAATAATTACAAGTCTAAAATTCTTGGAGTACTACTTATGCCTGACTAGTTCTGGTCAATTTCAGGATATCTGACAATTCAGCAGGTGACCAGTTGTATCTAACCTGTAATGAGTCTTTCTTAAATGATAAGCCTTAAAATTTTCAAGTGGGAGATGTTGTCTAATGATTTGGGAATTAACTGAATTATTTGCTGACTGAATTATTTGCTGGCAACAAATGATTTAAGTCGACTTAAGCTAGTGTGGACGCCCTAAGTCGACTTATTCTATAGGTCGACCTAAGGTGGAGGGACAAGGGAGCCCCGCATAATGAGGTGTTATTAGGCCGACTTAAGCTTCTATTAAGTCAATTTAAGGAAGCCCTTTAGTCAACTTAATAAAAACCCAGTGTGGCGTGGCTTTGTTTAAGTCGACCTAAACTGCCAGTGTAGATGTACCCTTGTTGCTCAGGGGTGTGAGCGACGTAAGTTTTGCTGGCATAAGCACTTGTGTGGACAGACCTATATTGGCAGGAGGGGCTCTCCTATTGACATAGCTACTGCTGCTTGGTTAGATGATTTTATTGTGTCCACAGGAGAGCACTCTCCTGTCTGTGACGTGACTGAACAAGCGCTCTTATGGTGCCCTAGCTGAACTGATACAGCTGTGCCACTATAAATTTTAAGTGTAGACTAGCCTTAACCAGCTCCTATTTGTTCCTCATAGTATCGTTTCTATTACATATGCCTTTCTTAATTTCTCCTTAGTTTCTGTGGTTGTTCTCTTGCAGTCTCATGGTATCCAGCTTCTACAAGTATCCCTGTTATGAGGGTGGTTTTGTTTTTTATCTTATTGGTAATACAAAACTTTTTTTCAGCTTCCTTGTATAACTAGGCCGCAATGCTCTTTTTAATTCTTAACTGTTATCCAGTTACACAATATCCTTTCTATAATATGATGCACAGAATTAGGAAGCCCTTTGTAAAGTGCCTTATTTACCTCTGATTTGTGTTTTATTTATAGTGATAATTTACATTCAGGAGTGTGGAGAGAGCTTTTATAGGCATCATGAGTCATAAGCTCAGGGTCAGTTTATTGTTTCCTTGGGGGAAATTGCACGGAAAGGCTAGGAATAGTTGCGTATTTTAGCTTATTACGTTTTTATAGAATCAGTGGGGGTATATGATTTCTCCCCGTTTTTCTGGAATGAGACAGGTCTTCTAAATCTGTCTGCATGCCCTCACTACTGTGGGGGGAATCTCATTGATCTTGGGATATCTGGAGCATTTTTAACCCATTTATCATCTTAGGCTTTTTAATAATTTTGAATTAAAATTTAAAACACTTTTCCATTTTTCCTTCAGCTGCCAAAATTCTGTTCCTGCCATCCCACAGCTGGACACTCAGACAGTCAGTGAAGAGACTTAAGCACTCAGTTCCACAAGAGTAAGTAGTTACATCTCTCCTTTCAGGGTTTATTTCATTCACTCACTGCTTGACCCTCCCCACTCTGGGTTTCCTTCACCTGAGTCCTGGTGATTGGTCAGAATTGTGCGTGTTAAGGAAGAAGTGTAGAAGCTGTTCCTAGGAACAGAAGAGATGAAATAATATACGGGCTGGGGTAGGAGGTAGCACATTCAACCATCGTATCTGAACTATTGATGCACAGAGGATGAAATCTTTTTGGAAGGGGGAATAATACAAAGAAGTCCGATTTAGCTCTAGTGAGGTATTGATTAGAAGCTTCTTAGGCTTCAAAGTGGCAGCAGCAGCAAAGCCCACGTGGACAGCTTATGATAGATAGTTGGGCACTAGCTCTACCATAGCAGTTGAAAATAAGGCAGAAAAGAGAGGTGAGAAGAGAAGATGCCAGATTTGCTGGAGGTGTTGCATTGTTCTTCTCCAGTGCCAGCTGGAAGAGATTGCAGGAGTATCCATTCTGGAAAACTTTCCAAAAAATAGATGTTACCTAAAAATGTGACCGCCCCTTCCCTATCTTTCATGAAGACAAACATAAAACAATTTGTCTGTTTTTGGTGCGGTAAGGTGTGTCTTGAACCCTTCTCTGTTGTTTTCTTATATAACCCTAAAGTGTTTTCAGGAAGTAGCACTTTTCTGTCTGAGGCCTTGTCAAAAAATGTTTGCCAGTAGAAATCTACCGCTATAGCTGCACAGGCAAGCTCCCCTACTGGAGATGCATTTTATGCCAGCAAAATAGTTCTTTTGCTTGTATGCCATATACTATCAGTTCTGTAAATGAAATAATCTGAACTGGAAGGACTTTTTCGTCAGTATAATGCATCCACATTAATGCTTTTTTCAGCTCAGCTATATTGGTTGGGGGTGTGATTTCCCCCACTCCTTCTGGTCCTTCCTATAGCAATGTAGCTATGCAGCAAAACTTTTAAATGTAGACCAGGCCTCAGCTTGACATAAGGTATTGTTAGTAGCACTTTTTCTGTCTTCCTCTCTAATCCTTTACTCACCCTTCCCTGCATTGTTCCTCTACTGAGACTACTGAGTTTGTCAAATATATCTTGGTGACTGATTGATTTTTGCATGTAGTTTAATTTACACCTGTGCAGATCCATTGCCCAGGTATAACTTAATGCAGATTTTGCTGCTTTATATTCATTGCATGTTTAAAAGTACATTTTTTAAAAGCAAACGATTGGGAAATAAACCATTGTAAGTGGCCCTTCTTCCTCCCCAGGACTTTGTACCAGTCTGTGCCTTTAAATATGGAAGCTGTAGAAATGACTAGTGTATCCTTGAAACGTCCTCATTCTGAGGATGATGTGGCTACAAATGTGGATGAAATTAAAAGGCAAAAGATCTCAGAAGAGTCTTCTAAGATAGGACACAATTTTGAGCAAAGCATTGACACTGTGCCTGAACAACCTGCGAAACCTTTGGTTGAGGATAAGAAAGAGGACATAATCCTGAATGAGGAAGGTGAGGAGGAAGATGATGAACTGGAGGAAAGTGATGAAGATGGGGACCCAGAGAGCTTTGCAGACATGATGAAGCATGGACTAACTGAGCTTGATGTTGGCATTACAAAATTTGTTAGTGCTCACAAAGGGTTTTCTGGAATCTTGAAAGAGAGGTAACTTGTCATCTTCTAATTCTATATGTTTTAATTCTTTGTATGAACAACTGTTCCCCATTTTCCTTTTCTATTTAGCTTAGGGCCTGGTCTACACTGAGGGCTTGATGTAACGCAGCTTACTTCAACCTTCTACAGCCTGCATACACGCTCCCACAGCTGCAAGGTCGAATTAAGTGCTGCTGCAAGTCGATGTTGTAACTCCACCCCCCCCCCCCCAGTAACCCTAACCCTAACCCTCCGGTTTTATTATGTTGATGTGTAAACATCGACTTTAGATGGTGCCCAAGTGTAGACATGGCCTAGGAGTCAGACATCATCATCTCTGATATAACACCAACACATCAAGGTACAATCGGATTATCTGCAATTGTGCCTCACTGCTTTATTTTCTTAAAATTAGGGTTCTGAGAAAGTTTCAGTTCATACATAGTTGGTGCCTTTCTGAAGTGTTTGTGTTCTGCTGAATAATACTGAGAAAAGGAACTCTAAATTATAGGAAAATAATCTTGTATTTAATTACAATTTGACTTTTTGCCAACTATGTACAAAATATACAACATAGTTACAATACGCACTGTACACATTAGAATTACGGCTAAACTATAAAAGATGTGACAGAATATTTTTTATGCCAAAGTCAAAAACGTCTGAAAGAACAAGTTAGAGTTGCTTTGTGATGATAGTCTAGTGGTCCCTGAAAATGTATAAAATGTATAAATCTAGTTTATAACATTATGTACAAAACTAAAGCTCCTGAAAGTAATTGAGGATATCACAAATCTCTCATTTCCTACACCATAAATTCCTTAGTCTCATTTCATTACAATACAACATTTTTAATTTTTAATAAATTAGAAGTCTCAAAATATAAATTAAAAAAACCTCCTGAAGAAACAATGCATAGATTATTGTCCCAATCCAGTAAAGCACTTAAACATGCTTTTACTAATTGGGATACATATATATACTCCCACGTGCCTATCAGTTTCAAATTAGTCATATTATATGAACATAATTTTACCATAAATAGACAAAGTTAAGCACTTTTTCTCTGCAACTCCAGATGCAACGTAATCCTTAATAAAGACACTCTAGTATCCCTATTTATTGGCGGACATTCCATATCCATATGAAAGATCTTTCTTTTGAGAGGTCTGGCAAGTCCGTGACAATATCACTTGCATTCTGTTTTTGGTGAATAACACTGAGGGGTGTTTGGTTATTTGTTCAAACTAAAAAATGTAGATTCATCAATTTAAAGTAGAAATGTGTGTGGGCCAAATGTAACCTTGATATTGTCTTGACAGAGATGTTTGCAGTCTCATTATTCTCTTCTTTCCCTCCCCCTCCCCATTTTAACTCTTGTGACTTTTATAAGCGTATGTTAACTAAGGTATTTGTAAAATGTCCTATTAAAGAAATTTTGTCAAGATGACCTGTGATGATATAGAAGTGTGAGGTGTGCGTGCATAGATTTAGAAGTAGTGCAGAAACATCTCTCAGTGAAGTCTCATTTCCTCTCTCACTTTCAACATTTCACAATTGGTGGTTGCTTTTTCTTTCAGCTGCTTGTAAAAATTCTCTTTTTAGAAAATACAACTTATTCTGGCTTTACTAATATAGAAAGAGACTTTTTTATGATCCCTCACTTGGGACCAATTTACTGTCTCTTTTAAAAAAAAAAAAAAAAAAAAAAAAAAAATTAGGATCAGAATCTGCTTTGCTATTGCAGTGTACATCCAGAGGAACTTTTACTTCAGTGGAGTTCTCTGTATTTCCACCCACATAACTGTGAACAGCAATCTGATTCATTCTCCCTGGGAAAAGGATGGGTTGAGCTCTAACATACAGCCAGCACTGAAGAATGTTGGTCAAAGTGGCAGAGTTAATGTATTCATTCATGCAATAACAGTATAGGAGAATGACGACAAGCAATAGTCTTAAATTGCAGTAAAGGAGAGTTAGGTTAGACATTAAGAAACGCTTCCTAACTGTAAGGGTATTTAGGCACTGAAACAAATTATCTAGGGAGTTTATAGAATCTCTGTCATTGGAGGTTTTTAAGAATAAGTTTGACAAAACACCTGTTAGGAATGGTTTCTCAATATTACTTAATCCTGCCTCAGTGCAGGTGACTAGCCTAGAAGACCTATTGAGGTCCCTTCCAGTTCTGCATTTTTGTGATTCTTTTTAACACCCATGAACAACCTACAATAACAAACCCATGTTTGTGCTTCTATGATGGATGGGAAAAATAGGTATCATTTTCATATTGAATTTTCAATTGATGATTGAAGATGATTCTGGAAAGTATCTAGTTTGTTCTTTGGGTTATTTTCAGGTGGTTGGGGAAGGAGAAAGCTTTTTTTTAATAGATAATGAATGAAGTTTTAATCTAGATATTGAATGAAGTCTTTTGGAAAATAGTGTTCTGTTCATAGAATCCTTTAATCTTCTCTGTATGTGTTTTTTAAAGCTCCTGGGTTGTTTTTTTTCCTATTAGATACTCAGACTTTGTCGTTCATGAAATAGGAAAAGATGGGCGCACAAGCCATTTAGATGACTTTTCTGTTCCAGTGGATGATGAGGTAAATTTTGAGTAACTTTCAGTAATGGCTAGAAGTTTTTTTTTTGTTTTTGTTTTTTTTTTTAAATTAACAGTAACAAATACTGCTGCTCTGACTGTGTTGTTTTATATATATTAGGAGCCTTCAGAAGAAATATTTACAGTTTTGTCAAATGAAGACAAGCAGCATTTAGAAGAGCTCCAACTTTTTAAGAACAAGGAAACCAGTGTTGCAATAGAGGTAAAATGGTAAAACAATACAAAGGGCTTGGTTAATGTATCTGTTTTTGGGAAGCAGATGGGCGTGTGTATGGAAAGCCTATAACCTGAATCGTACGTATGAAAGTAGTTGGTTGGTCTTTACATCAGAATAGGTGTTGCTGAAAATTTGTAAATTTAGGACTTCAATTCTCCAAAGACTTATTAATTTACTTGATTATGCATATGAGTACTCAGCTTGGTTTCACGGAGACTATTCACTTGCATAAAAGCACATGCCTAGAGCTTTGCAGGATCAAGGCTGATATATTGCTTGGGTTTTCAGTGTATGTGCATTTTATAGAATGATTACATACATGGGATTAAACAAACATTCACCTTGATGAAAGAATGTTTCCAAGGTCAGTGTGTGCTGATTAGAGGAAACAGTGAATTTGATCTTCCACATTAAGAATAAAAAAGGTACAAAAGGAAGAAGAGAATTTTTTGTGGAGATTTTAAATAATAAAAATGTGAACTATGGCTGATCTGATTTTGGGACAAAAAGTGTATTATGATTAATAAGCATTCCTACATGCAAAAAACCTCTTTCACCTAATTGTATATAGATGTGCATTAAAGACACACAGTTGAGATATAGTCACCATTCAGGCAGTGAAATTTTGGCTAAAAATAAAACTGATGTATTAAGAAATGTCATTATCTTGACAGCAAAAACGAGAGTCCTGTGACACCTTAAAGACTAACACATTTCTTCGGGCATAAGCTTTCGTGGGCTCCAACCCATTTCGTCAGATGCAAGGAACCCATGAAAGCTTATGCCCAAAGAAATTTGTTAATCTTTAAGCTGTTTTAGGACTCTCATTGTGTTTGCTGTACACAAACTAACAAGGCTACCCTTCTGGAAATGATCTTGTATGGCATTTATTTCTGAAATGTCATATTGAGGGTTTGTAATTAAGTTACGTATATATCTCTTTATGAATTAATTATAACAAGTAGGATATATAGTAATCAAACCATGTTTTCTTAAGGCTGGTGCTTTTTAAACAGAAAAATGACTTTTGTATGCTTAAAAATAAACAAAAAGATAAATACACAAGAACAACTTTTGTGTGATAGTTTTCTTTGTTTAATGTAGGTTATTGAAGACACTAAAGAAAAAAGAACCATTATCCACCAGGCTGTGAAGTCCCTGTTTCCTGGATTAGAGACGAAAACAGAGGACCGAGATGGGAAAAAATACATCATTGCTTATCATGCTGCTGGGAAGAAAGCACTAGCAAGTGAGTTTGTCATAGTCGCTGTAATTTCTTATTGCAAAGTTGAACGACAGCTTAAAAGAAAAGTGTTTAATTAAAAATTACATAATACTTCAGATGGGGTATGTTATCATTTGGATTCGAAGCCCGTTGCATATCTCTGTATCAGTTCATCCAGTTAGTTTACTTCTAAATGGCACAGGTCGAGTATGCTAAAATATATTACAGTTGGTGGTTTTGTTTTGTTTTTCTTCAAACTACTAAATGTAAAGTTGTTTTACTGGGTTTATGAGGGGTATCTGAAGAAGACGGGGTGGGGGTGTGGGGGGGGGGCAGGAGGGGAAAATAACAATGTTCAAATCTGTTAAGGGCTGTTCTAAAGGGTGATTGATCATTTTTCATGTCAACTGAAGGTAGGATCAGAATTATGGGGCTTGCTCCTCAGAAGGGAAACTTAGAAAGTTTCCCCCTGTTTTTCTGATCTAACTATAAAGGTAATTAATCTCTGAAATAGGCTTCCAGGTAGGCTGTGGAATCCTCAGTATTGGATGTTTTTTAAGAACAGGTTGCACAGACACCTTCAAGGTTTACTTGCTTCTGCCTCAGTGCAGAGAGCTGGATTTGATGACCTCTTGAGGTCCCTTCTGGCCTAGATTTCTGTGACTTGAACTGTGTGCCATATAGACAATGTAGGAGTATTTATTTTGTTTTTGTTTTTTATTGTATGGTTACCACTTGAATGTAGGCCATGTGAACCTAACTGAATCCAAATTGTGTCAAATCATAGATTTCAGGAATTCCAGATTTCCTCTGTTTGTACTGTGTATAGCAAAATAGGTTCCAGGTGTGTGATTTAAGGTTCCTAGGTGCTACAGTAATAGAAATAATAATAAAGTCATTGGGTGAAATCTTGGCCCAGTTAAAATCAGTGGCAACACTACTGATGATTTCAATGGGGCAGAATTTATGTCAATCTGTGTGTTATCCTTCAGCATTAAAGATTTTTATAAATAATGTGACTGTGTTTCCAGTAGCAACACTTCTCAAATATTTGGATTTTTTTAAATAGCCGAAGCTGTTTCTGCTTTCCAGGTAATGGCAATCCTGTGCTTTGCCCAGATTAATGTTATAAGCAGAAAACTGTCTGTATCCATCACCAATGGTAGTAACTGCTTCTGTGTAGTAAGAATAATGATGGAGTTGGTGGTATCAAGGGCTATGTCTACTCTGGCAATTTAAGTTGATTTAAGGAGGCTTAATTCGACTTAAATTAAGCCACGTCCACACTAAGCTTTCATTAAGTTGACTTAAGAAATTCATTGTCAACTTAATGAAAGCTTAAGTTGATTTTATAACTACCACTCATTAAGTCGACTTAAGGATGGTGTGGACGTGAAGTAAGGTCGACTTAACAAAGTGGACTAAGTCGAGTTAAAGTTAAGTCAACTTAGTCCATTTTGTAAGGTTGACTTTAAATTGACCTTATTAAGTCGACTTAACAAAGTCGACCTAACTTTTTCTAGGGTAGACATAGCCAAGGTGAATAACTAAATGTATTTTGGTATTCTAATTATGGGGCATATCAGTATAGGTATGCAAATATGTTGAACATTATTGCCCATTATCTGATTCTTTTGATAAATTGATTTTAAGTCTAAAAGTTTGCCTAAACACAGAATTTCACTAGTTTAACTCAAGGAGTGAGGCTTTTATAAACTGATTTAGTTAAATTAGTGTGACGCTGGGTGGATGCTCTTATTTTGGTTTAAATTAGGCTTATTTCAGTTTACCTGAAGTAATTTAGAAACAGGTTTAAGCTAAATCGTATCTCATTGCTAAAATATTTTCAGTACAAATTAAATAGGAGTACATATTTACTTTAGATAAAATGATATTTTATTTGAACATTTTTAAAGCAAATATAAAAGTATATTGCTACATGGTGGAGTATTTAATTTACGCCAAGTTTTTGATATTTTATTACATGTATAAGGTTTATCACATTGACTGTCAAGTTAATCCTATGTTTGCATGCTTTATGCATGGAGTTTACAAATGTACAAGTACAAAAAGTAATCCCCAAACCAGTTCTGTTTTCCTTTTTCTTCCTTAGCTTGCCCTGCTGATGTTTATGTTCCTTAACCATTATTACAACAAAGTGCATGTATTAAGTTGAACAACTACAATGACAAGATATTTAGAAATAGGACTTGGGAAGATTTTAACTGGAATTCATTTTAAAATAAAGGGTGTTTCTCTAGAGGAAAAAAATTTGTGGAGCAACTTTATATGATGAATTAGGACTTAATGTATTTCAAATATAGATTTTTAGGCTCTGATCCTGCAAACATTTACATTTGTAAGCTCAATGAATATCCATGTACATAAAACTGTTAAGCATGCACAAATTCTTGTAGAATCAGGACCCTGGACTATAAGCTCTTTGGGGCACAGACTATATCTAATTTTTTTTGGTTTTTTGCACAGTGATTAACAAGTGGGGTCTCAATCCTGAATGGGGTCAGTGGGGAAGAAACACTTGAAATATTTAATAATCTACTCTTAGATGAGCAACATGATTGATGAGGGTATGTTTGTGTGGAGAAGGGTTACAAGAATTTTTTCTAACTAACTAAATTGCCAAGAACTTCTGTATGTGTGGTATTTAGAATACTTCAGGCATGGATTTATTACCTCAGTAACTTGTTGGCAATGCTCTCCATTATTGTCCACAGTGAAGTTTGTTGTACCTTTAATGGAAGCTTTTCATATATTTACTGTCTGCCTTTGCACGATTCCATCACATAATCATCTAAATCACTGTCACGAACCACAAATTGTTGGATGCTATGGAAGTCTTCAGCATAAACGATCATAACCATAAATCTGCATGTTCACCTCTAAAACCCTTCAGTAGTCTTAAAATTAAACATTGCTCTTTTGTGCTCTTTATGCTATACATTGGGACAGAGGTCAGAACTGCAACAGGTAAGATACGTTGGTGTTTCATGTTGGCAGAATGAAATGCCAACCATTCTGACACACTAAATAGTGAGGGCATTGGCCAAGCCGACAAGAATAAATATAAAATCTGTGTATAAGCAATGTTAAGTATTGACAGAAATTGATACGGCTGGTGCCGCACCCTTCACACCTGAAGTTGTGGGTCCCAGTCTTGCAAGTCACCTGGAGCATACCCAATAGTCCACCCACATGGAGTGGTTTGCAAGATGAGGGCCAGGGCTAGATTAAGGCATAGGGATGCTGAGATCATGGCCCAGGGAAATCAATAGTGAAATTCCCCTCGACTTCAATGAGGCAAGATTTCACTTTATAGGTCTATGTTTAGAGTCCCTGTTCCTAGATGCATGTGATTTTTAGACACTAGGATCTAAGATTCATAAGTTTCTTTAAAAAGAAAAAAGGTTTTAGCCCTTGTGAATGCAATAAAAACCATGAGTGAAAACATCAATCAAGAAAAAGTGATGCATTGTCGTCTGCCTGAGTGTGCAGATAGCCTGAAGCAATAACAGCTAAAAGATGTGAACTGTCTTACTCATCTATGTCTTGACCCTAAGATCTGTTGCTCTGGGAAGCCATGGTAATACCAACCCAATAGAGAACTTTGTATGCAGCAGGAGAAAGAGGGTGCAAGTGGCTCTACCCACCCATCCAAGCAGGTACACAGTGGCTGCTGAGATAAGTATTGAGGGTCCCTGCTGCCATGTCCGCTTCTCTGGCAGGGGAGAGAGGGAACTCCAAGCCACCACTGCTCCAAATGGGAGATGGGGCCATGGCATGGGTATGAGTTTGTAGAGGCAGATGTCATAGTGTTGCCTTACTCTGGTTTTGATGAGGGGTATTGTTTTTTAAATAAATCAAAATCCAAGTGTGCAAAATTGAGCAATTGATGCATTACAGAGGAACCTTCAACTTGGAAATGAGTCTCTCTGTAAATCACTTTCTTTGTTTTTCCTCTTGTCCTATTTTAAATAAATTTTTGTTCGGATACAGTAGTTCTTCTTTGAACCCAATTTGCTACTTTTAAGGTTATAATGTTTGCAAGAGTAAACTGAGATCAGAGAGTATTGAGGACTTTAGAAGAAGAAATAAGTAGGAGCCAGTGAACTCTCAATGAAAAGACTATATCATGCTGTTAATTATAATGGGAACTTTTTGGTTTCAGTGGGGACTACACTTAAACATTGATGGCCAGTATAACACTTGGTTTGCATACAATTGTTCCTGATACTTTATTTTTCCAAAGGAGATAGAGACAACTTTGCTTTTAGTCTCTCTGTATTGCAGTACTCCATATGAGGAATTAAGGCTTCTTAAAAAGATACATCAACTCTTCTTTCCGGCTTTTGTCAGATTTTTTTTTTTTTTTTAATGTTTTAAACCTAGGCCTTCACTACAGAGGATACATATTTTTGGCATAATCTAAGGTGTTAATTTAAACAAAGATTATTATGTGGGTAAAAGCACCACCAACACTCTTCCCATGTAGAGACACTTATTCTGGAATCAGAATATCTTTTTTCGGTTCGTTTTTGTTGCTTGAGAAGGGGTTTAAGATAAAATGACAAAAGATGCTTCTATATGAGTATTTCCACACGGTAGTATAATACTTGTAAAACTTGCCTATTTTGACAAGATGTTAGCTTTTGTATTTCATTTCTTTATGTGCTTGTTATAAAACAAACCACCCTCTTACTCCCTATCAATAAACAAAGGACCTGGTACTATTCCCATTGAAGTCAATTGCCATATTGTTATTGGCCTCTATGGGGGGAGGATGGGACCCACAATAATAAATGATTATACAATGTATGTTCGTCTTCGAAAATGCTACTGTGCAGTAATTACTTTTTAATATTTTGACAGTCTTGCCTTTCTTTCCATGAAACCAAAAATGATTAAACAATATCATGAACTGTTTGTTGGACTAGAGACATATTACATATGTCATACATATTACATATTACAAAATTTGAAAATACTGAAGGTGATCTTGAATTATTCATTAATTTAGGAATTAAGCCCAAATTTAACTCTCTTGTAAGACTTTACCAAACTTCATCCCAAAGTGAATTCTTGCTGATTATAAAGCTGTTAAAATTTGTGTGTTGTAACCAAGCTCTGATGTTACATTCAGAATGATGCTGTAGAAATAAATAATACATTAATAATGCCATTCTTAAAATAACATTATATTCTTTACACAAAGCAAATTAAGGCCTTGATCTAATGACCAGTAGAGCCTTCCCTATATAGTTCAACAACCAATGGATCAAACCCAAAGTGCTGGATGTTGCTCAAAGTGAAGTGATTCATAAAATGTGGCTTGATTTCAGTGGGAGTAGGATGAGGCCCTTTGGCAACAAATAAACTAGTGGGGAAAATATTCAGAGAAGATGACATTCTCTTTTGTGATGTAGCTCCTGGTAATGTTTGTGTAAGTTAGATGGCTAAAATCCTGTATGTTGCAGTGTCAATTTACACCACAGTGGATCAGCTGAAAGTGAATTTTTTTCATACTTCAGTTTAACTGCCAAAGAGACAAGGTGGGTGATATAATACTTTTTACTGGACCAACTTCTGCCATTCAGCACTTTATTTTCTTAAGAAAGAAGCTAATGGAAATGGCTGAGAATCATGTGTGTTTGAAAATGGAAACTGCAGTGCCAAGTAAATGAACTCTGTTTGTTTGCAAAAGGGGATAACAACAGATAACGTAGTTTACAAGTTGTCCTTTAATGTGTCTTTACTCTTTGTTTTAAAGATCCAAGAAAACATTCATGGCCAAAATCTAGGGGAAGCTATTGCCACTTCGTATTGTACAAGGAAAACAAGGATACTATGGATGCTATTAATGTACTATCAAAATTTTTAAGGTAAGAATATAATTTTGTTGCTTTGAGGCACACGATGAAAATAAATAAATAGTTTGATAATGTAGAAATTCTGGCTTGAAATCCTTACGCCAAAGCCACACAGGAAATGCATTATCACAGTATATCTAGTAACTGCAAAATATTTTTGTTATATGAGGTCAAATTTGAAATGCTTTGCTATGTTGGGAAAAAGTGTAGAAATTATTTCTAAATGATCTAAATAACAGTATACTGTTACTGTCAGCTGTTTGGGCACTCCCCTCCCATGGGCTAACAATCAGCTGTTTGGGCACTCCCCTCCCATGGGCTGCCAATCAGCTGTTTGGGCACTCCCCTCCCATGGGCTGCCAATCAGCTGTTTGGGCACTCCCCTCCCATGGGCTGCCAATCAGCTGTTTGGGCACTCCCCTCCCATGGGCTGCCATGTGCTGTTTGGATGGCAGCTCCGGCAGGAACTAGCCTCCAAGTAGCTGATGGAAGACCTGTGCTGTGCAGATGCAGGTGCCACAGAAAAGACATACGGCAGATGGCAGGTTGGATATAAATTGGTTCTCGTGGATGCAGATCAGCTGCAGATCCACATTTTTGTATCTGTACAGGGCTCCTTCCATTGGTATAGGTAATCCATCTTCTTGAGGGGCAGTAGCCAGGTTGATGGAACAAGTCTTCTGTTGACCTAACACTGTTTACACCGGGTTTAAGTCAGCTTAAGTATGTGGTTCAGGGTGTAGATTTTTCACACCTCTGAGTGATGTAGCTGGGTTGACCTGACTTTTTAGTGTAGACCAGCACCCAATGAAAACAAGGTTACGCAGCATATCTATTTTATTTTATTTTAAGAATTTTAAGTGTGCAGCTGTCCTAGCATACAGTGGATGCACTTAACAATGTTGTCGTAGTCCATAGGCAAATCAGTTCTTGTAGTGACTGCGTTTGGGACGCTTAGTTAAGTAGGTTTTGAAATTAAATTTGGAAGCACAATAGGTCTGTGTGTAGACAAGCTGTCACTGATCTTCCTTTCTTCATCTTGTACTAATCATTGTAGCTCCTTTTTCTGTAAAAAAAAAAAAAAAAAAACCAGCCTCCCTCTGCTTGCTGTGTGGGATTCACCAGTCACATAAGCTTTGGCTCTCTGTTTCTTATTTTGTGGCCAAGCAAGCCTTTGTGTATTTTGTCCTGTCCCCATGTGGCACTTAACTCACTAGCTCTTTTTAAGTGAGGGTTCACAATCCAAGCTTCTGAATGTTTGGCTCTGAGAAATCAGCATCACGGTGGTGGAGATGGTAGACCTTGCCTTGAAAGACAGGATGCCTGGGAACATGCTACGCTAGAGGTGCATGCAGAGCTTAATAGAGAATATGCATATAACAGCAGTAATGCTACCACTGGTACACACAGAGGGGTTAGCAGGGGATCTGCTAACAGCAATATTTCTCTTATACAGCACAGAGTGCAAAGGAAAATGATAATGTTCAGAGGGAAAGAAGGAGTTATGGATATGGAATGATATTAAAGTACACCTATTATGTACTTACATGTGTGTGTTCAGTATTCAGACAGTGCATTTATCTCTATGTGCAGTAATTTGAATTTAACACCGAAAAATCGGCACACACTGAGGGAATTTTTTATGGTGATTGATAGCTGTGCATTGTTGCATTGAATTTTTTTTATGTTAATACCTTCTTTTGTGTGTGTATAATAAAGTAACAGTGACTGTAATAATCATAAAGGAGTCTTCTTATGAATATGCAGTATTTGCTAACAAAATATATGGTTTCTTTCCTGCCTTATAATAGTGCTATACAGTAAGAGCAAATATTACATATATATAAGGGGATGAAGTTGCAGTATAGCTTGAATGGAAATAGTAATTTCAAAATTCCCTATTTTTTGTGCATGTAAAATCTAACCAAAAAGTTGCATTAATTTAGTTTTTTGTATTTAATATGTTAGTGAGAATACAGTTTATTTTTGGCCTTTTTCAGTATCAAATCTGGTATTTTCATCGCTATTTGGGGTTGGTTTTTTTTTTTAGAGTTAAGCCAAATATATTTTCCTACATGGGGACCAAAGATAAAAGAGCTATTACAGTGCAAGAAATTGCTGTTCTTAGGTAAGTGAAAATACGTTGCAAGTAAATTCTTATAATGAGGCAGCGTGGCTGTCTTAAAAGACATTGTATAATATGTAGCTCATGTGAAATCTGTTTATTTTTTTGTTACATATAGTATGTGCACTTTTAATTTTGTTCATAAATAGCATGGACTTTGTTTAAGGTAGGTTAGTTTCACTTGGATAAAACATACTGCATATCAAACAGAAGTAGTGGAGTCAAGCCCTAATTCAGCAATGCACTAAGCATGCGCTTTGCCAAATCAAGACCATGATCACCAAATGCTAATGTTGTAGGTACTATGGAACCCTTTTATTTCGAGAGGAGTTGTGCAGTAGCTGGTCATCTTTTAAAACCAGTAGTATTCTGCTGCAGCTTCTGAGTCATATGTAGGTTACATGGAGTCCATGGGTCTGATTGGTGCTGCCTGTGAGCCAAAACACGCAGGGTATGTCTACATTTCAGATGTGTTGACTTTCTGAGAGATGTCGACTATAATTATAATGGTGGCTTATGTCCACACAGCTATCCTTGAGTCAGTGGAGTGTGTCTTCAACAGGACCACTTCCACTGACCTAAGGGGCAGCTAAGAGAGCCGTCTCTTAGCTCCCTGCAGAGAACCCACAGGCGCCCAGCTGTCCCCCCTTGCTGCTGATCCCAGCTGGGGTGCAGGGACTTATTTGCTCCAAGGTGGAAGCCGGCTGCAGCCCACCCTGTGCCCAAGCCCCAGCTACCAGCAGGGCTGCAGCCGCTCAGCTGGGAACCCAGCTGACTGCCCTGGTACGCCAGCAAGCCCTGGGCTGCTGCTGCTCTGCTGGCTGTCCCAGGACACTAGCTGGGAGTCCAGGTTTCCCAGGCTCGTAGCCAGGCAGCAGCTGCCTGCAACCAGGATTGATCTGTACCGAGTCCTGAGATATCCCTAGGGGTGGTTGATCTTGCACAGAGGTGTGGTGATGTTTCCTGGGGACTAATCGACAGTTGTAATTTACTAGAAATTTCAAGCAAAGTTATTTTGTGTGTGATGGTAAAAAGTGGTGGTAACTTGCATATTGAGGGCCATTGAAGATTAAGCCCCCAGCATGAAACTCACTCGAAAAAGAACTGCAAGGCTAATTTATACTACAATAGTTCTGCTGTCATAGCTGGACCAGCAAAGCTTCCTAGGGGCGATGCAGCATATACTGGCTTTTTGCCACCAAGGCTGTGTTGTTTACAGTTGTGATTAGTGTCCCCCACCTACCCCGGTCCTAACTAACATAGTCATGGCAGCAAAACTCTAATGCAGACCTGGGCAAAGAGCTTTGTTTAGCAGTTAAAGCTTGGAGGTTCCTTTTGTTGCAGAGCGTCTGCACAGAAGAAAGGTGGAACCTTGGTTGATACCAGTTAAGTTTCTCGTAAAGAGACAAGTAAGAGTTGGGATTGACAATCGGGGGGAGGGTGTGCTTAGTTGGCTGCTCAAGTGAAGGACTGTACAGTGCCTATAACCGTTAGTGGGATTTGCGTGCTTGATTCTCAGTTCAATACTCTGAAATCTGGTACGAGTTCCTGGATCCATCCAGTCTCAATCATGCTTTTCTGTAATGGTTTAAAAATAGTTTTGTCCCATCTGTACTAGCAGTTTAATCATTGATCAGCGCAGGCTCGGAGGAGGGACCTGTTATGGACAACGTTTGTTATTGTCAGCAGTGACCACACCCCTTCTGACCTCATCCTCAGTTCTGCCTTAGAAGGGGCTGAACTTTGTCCTGTAGAGCTCATCTGCTCTATATGCCAAGTGTTCTGTCACATCTTCTCTGCAGAGCCAAGTTGGATGTTGTCCCAGGTCTCATTCCCATCCACACACAACTTCCTCACTCAAGTTTAGTGATTTCAACCCTTGACAGCCTGGCTTTTCTGGACCTGTAGGTCAGCGGTCCCCGCACTGTGGATTGTGACTCCAGAGGGGTTCAGACACCCTCTAGAGTACAGAGGACATCATTTTGCTCCTCGAAGTGTTACCTCACATGTACAGTGCATGTGAAGTCATGATGCAGAAAGGACACCATTTTGCTCTACAAGAAGGCATTCTTTGCACAGTGTGACCTTGAATGTACCATACCTACAGGGTCATGCAGTGCAGACAACATTTTGCTCTTCAAAATGGCATCCTCAGGCTGCGTACGGTGCTGCTAGGAAATAGTTAAAATAGAATCATGCTGGCAAAAATATTGGGCACCCTTACAGATAGCCTAAAGCCTGAGTTATGCTTTCATTCAGGATGGTAACCAGCAGTGGTTAAAGTATAATTTGATGGGCCCTGGAACCCTCCTAATCTCCGGGCCCCCTTCCCGTATTGTCTAGGCCCCCTTCATACATGTGCAGACCCCAGTCCAGGTAGGCATTTGCAACCACTTCTCAGTACCACATGCATCAGTTATCGCTCCATAAAAATATTTATAATTGTATATGGTGTTTATGTCTATAGCAATTATTGTCACAAACCAGCAAACACTGCATCACACAATAAGTATTGTGATTAACAACGGTGGGGTGTAGGACTTGCCAGCAACCAGGGCAGGGCGGAACATGCGTTCCTCCGGATTTTTCTATTTTTAGGGGCCCTGGAACTGTGGCCCCTCAAATTTGGGGGCCCCGGAACTGCGTTCCAGTGCGTTCCTCCTTACTTTAACCCCTGGTAACCAGCCCGCTTTGCAGTGAGGATAAAATAACTCATGCTGATAGTCCTCCGATGCTCTCCCATGGTTCCCCTGCCTCCTCACGTATTCAGAAGGACAGAAGCATTCTCCCACAATTCCCTGGGAAAGGGAAGGGCACAAATGAGCTTGGGGCAAACGTAACTCTGTATTAATATTTTTTGCCAGTCAATATTCCAACAAAGGTCCCAGACAGAGCTTTGTCTTGGATTCATTTTCTTATGTAGGTTGGGGCTTGAGAATCATGTGCTTTACCCTTTTAGATGTTTTCATTTAGAATATTTATGGAGGCAATGCATAGAAAAGCAGAAGAAACTAAGAGATGTGTATTCCTATTCTGGTAGCTTGAAACACTGACCTCTCTCTAAAAATTTACCAATTAGCTTCTTTTCTGAGAGTAGCTCAATCACTTTGTGTGTTTGGGTTTGTTTTTTTTAGAATCACTGCACAAAGACTTGCTCATTTGAACAAATGCCTGATGAACTTCAAGTTAGGAAACTTTAGTTATAAAAAACATCCGCTGAAATTGGGAGAACTACAAGGAAACCATTTCACGGTTGTTCTCAGGTAAAATGGCGCTATATACCAGGACTGTGTCATTGACTGCCTTCTTAATCAGGTCAGAGTTTTTCATTTATAAAATAGGGAGAATCCCAAGGGATCTGAGACTATTTTTCTACTAGTCTGAAACTTTTCTTCTATAAATGATGGGGGAGGGAATTTGCTGGATTTGGGAAATGCTGTATAAAATTAATGTTGACATTTAATACTGATATGATGACTGCTTTGAGGTACATTACAGTACAAGTTCCAAGTGATCTGATAGCTGTAATTTAAGATGATTTTACTGTTGTGTGGAGTTTTTAAAGTGGTTTTGTTTATTAGAAATATAACAGGAACCGATGATCAAGTACAGCAAGCGATGCACTCTCTCAGAGAGATTGGATTCATTAATTATTATGGAATGCAAAGATTTGGAACCACAGCTGTTCCTACATATCAAGTTGGAAGGTATGGGGTTTTTTTTTTAAATAATGGATGATTTTATTGTGTGTACTAAAGAACCATATTTTGAAATTTGTGTTTTAGTATGATATTATCTGTATACATTTTCTCCAATGTAAGGTCAGATGAGGGTGTAAAAGTAGGAGCCCTGGAGTTCAGACCCTGTGCAGCCTAAAGGGGTTATGGGGAGTCCTACCATCAATTGAGCTGTTCCGTTGCATTGAGCGTACGTATGCTGCCAACAGATCTGTTGATCTAGATCGCTTGCCATTGTGTTATGTTGCACTGAAGCCTAGCTTGGCACCTTCGTTTCTACAAAGATCCGTGGTCATGTTGGTTTCTTCGATCGTGAGTGCTGCCTCAGTTTACCTCGCGCACACAGGGTACACCTCGGCTCCAAATCACTGAGCTAACCGAGTTCTCACTAAAGATTTGAGCAAAAGGTGACCCAGAGTGTTCACCAAAGGAGCATCTCGGTTTAGGATCATCAGGCTAACTCAATCCCTGCTTCAGATCCAAGCCAGGCTCTAGATCACTGGACTAACAGAGTCACCATTTATAGATCTGAGCTAGGGGTAATCCTGAGTGAACACACCTTCAGAGTTTCACGCACACAGCCAAGCTGATATCGGCACTGGAAACAGAACAACACTAATAAAAACACCTCTTACCTAATGGGCCTGAACCACGCAGCCCATAATGCGCCATGACCAGTGTGTCAATTTTAACTTTTAGCATCAGAAACAGAATCTATGTAAGAAGCTATAGCAATTGTCTTGCACAGTATTGACTATAGTTGAAGAAATGTAAAATTAACAGAAAATTTGGTTTTCAGAG
This sequence comes from Pelusios castaneus, assembly GCA_007922175.1. NCBI lineage: Eukaryota > Metazoa > Chordata > Testudines > Pelomedusidae > Pelusios > Pelusios castaneus. Next base: position 12,001,919 of record ML685809.1, on the reverse strand, counting down.
AACTTGCATCTATCCCTAACATCTGTTCCAGTTTTTAAAATAGGTAGTAAATGTTCTATTTAATTTCAGAGCTATTCTGCAAAACAACTGGAATGAAGTAATGGATTTAATATTAAAACCACGGCCTGGAGGTAGGTTCTAAGAAATATTTTATATATAATTGAACAGAATAGTATTTTTGGAGGGAAGGTTAAACTTTTTTTTTATTAAGTGTGTATAGACATTCACATTTTTCCATGCACTAATCTTTGTCAGCACCAGAACTGTCCTTTCTCTTTCAATTCAGCAAGCTCTTAACAAACAATTAATATTAACAGGCTAAATCCTCCTCCTGTAGTAAAAAAGCAATTAGAAGGGGATTTTTTTTGTCTTAGGCCTTGTCTACACTTAAAAAACTGCTAACTCTGCTCAGTTGATCCCGGAAGCACTCTCCAGTCAATGTAATTACTGCACCACCACCCCTGCCCCCCTAAGTGGAGTAAGGCTGCGTCGATCGGAGAGCGCTGTAAGTCGATGGTGACTAGTGAAGATGCCGCGATAAGTAGAATTAACTAAGTCGATGGGAGATACATAGTCTATGGAACGCAGATTACGTATCTCCTGCCAACTTAGCGCCGTAGTGTAGATCTGGCCTTAGTATCTTTGTGGGGATTTCTTTGTAGAGATTCCCTGCACATGTTTTGGCTTGTGCAGGATTCTTTTTCCCATGGGAATAACTACCCCTCCAAACCTGAACCTCTGTATCAGCTCTGCCTTTAGCAGTCTCCCATCTGCCACTCAGCTGAAAAGGAATGCAAAAAAGTTAACACAGCTTGGGACTGCATTAACTTTTTCTGGACAGCTGCATGGAACCAAAAGGAGGACAACATGCATCCTGCCCGTTCTTCATTCCTTCCTCTTGTGTGGACCACATGGTGGATCAAGAGCCTTCAGCAGGTTGTGGGATGAGGAATGAGGGAATGATGTCAGGAGACCCCCTAAGCCATGTCTGCAGATCGAAAAGAAGATCCATACATGAAGAAATCGTTCATTCATACATTTAGTTGGGGGATGATCTGGCCTCAGGTAGCTAAAATTGATAGTGATGAGCACTGTATAGATCCGTCAACAGAAAGTTTATCATCTCTGCTCAGAAGGACATCTTCCATTCTAGCCAGTGATTGCATATTAGCAGGTAGCAAACATTTAAGTTTTATAGAAGGATTTATGTATCAACACCACTATTAACCGGGGATATCTTTTAAATGTACTTTGATTCTCCTATATTTGCATTTGTAAGTTTGCATTAAATTAGTAATGACATGAGTCTTGTACTTCTAGTTCATTTTAACTAGGCTAACAAATTAAACAGCTGTCTTAGTAAAGAAACCAGAAGACTGTGGGTCTTTTGTTTAAAATAACTTTCACTAAGACACATGCACAGTAGTTACACTGAGATTTTCAGCTACATTAATATTTTAAATCAAGTTTAATTCTTAGTTTTGCATTTAAAATGTAAATCTTAAATTATTGTTACAGCTGAGAAAGGATATTTAGTTAAATGCAGAGAAGAGTGGGCAAAAACTAAAGATCCAGCTGCAGTCCTCAAAAAACTACCTGTGAAAAGGTGTGTGGAAGGACAGCTTCTACGTGGACTTTCAAAGTATGGACTGAAGAATATAGTCTCTGCATTTGGCATAGTGAGTGTAAAAAGGTTGAGAATTTTTTTTTTTGGTTTTTGTGGTGTTATACTACTTCTTAAATGAACTATGTATAAACCTCATAAATCTATTCATTACTCTCCTCTGTGTTCCTTTGAAGTACTGTCACCTTGTCTACTGAGGGGTCCAAACTCAAACTGATAGGTAATAAATAACTTGGGTTTCTTCTATTAATGCACATTGATGAAAAGCAGAATTCTAAACGTAGTTGCATGCTTATATGGAAGCTCTGTTGTTACAGATATAATTCAGATGAGATTAAGTAATTTGTGTGTCAGATTTTATGTCAGATTTTCTATGTGCCTTTAGAGAATCAAATCAAATTAAGAGTGAGGATAATTAGCCATTGGAATATATTGGCAAGGGATGCAGTAGATTTATCACTTGAAGTCTTGATTTAAAAAAAAAAAAAAAGATCTTTTCCTAAAATAGTTCTTCAACCTCAGATTGCTGGGCTCAACAGAGGAATTACTTAGCAAAGTTTCATGCGTTGTGTTATGCAGGTCAGACTGAATGATCTTAATGGTTCCTTTAAGACTGACAAATCTATGAAAAATAATTAAATACTGGTTTACAATATTGAAAATGGACCTCATGTATAGATCAATAATGCACTTGGCAAACTGTTACATGAAAGGAAAATATGAACTTTTTGTACTGACATGATAATGCATTTTTTAACCTTTTTTCCAAGTAAATTCCTTTCAAATTAAGACTAGAAATTTAGTATATAAACCAATCAGCTGGATATTAATTGTAGAACTGGAAAAGGTTAATTTCAATGTTTACCCATTAAGTGTGACTGCCTGGGGAAAATAACTAAAAATACCTTTTGTTCAGTGAAACATTTTTCACCTACAGATACCGAGGAATAATCGTTTGTTGTACATTCATAGCTATCAGAGTTATGTATGGAATAACATGGTGAGCAAGAGAATAGAAGAATATGGACTTAAAACTGTACCAGGAGATCTTGTACTTAAAGGAGGTAAAATAAACAATAAATCTTTGCTTCTTTGCATATCTTTTTAAACCTTCAAGACTTTTGCACCTTTCTTTTATAATCAGACATGTTTAAATCAAGAACTTCATTTTAAATTCAGTTAACAGTAGAGGCCTATGAGAGTTAGAAAAATGCCACATACCTATGTATTTTAAATAGAAAACTGTTTACATTATAGCCACAGCTGTTCATATTGAAGAAGCAGATGTTGACAACTATAGTATCCATGATATAGTGATGCCGTTACCTGGGTTTGATGTCATATATCCAAAGCATAAAAGTAAGTCCTTTTAATTTTCACGATCACTTAAAACAGGTTGGCAACCCCCGGCACGCGTGCCAGAGCGGCACGCGGAGCCACTCAGGCTCCCCCGCTGGCCCCGCAAACCACAAGGCCAGCAGCTGCAGCGCGCGGCTGAGGGTCCCTACTGGCCCCACCCCTTTGCTGGACGGCAGGAGGAGAGTGAAGCGGAGCGGGTCACGTTGCCCTGGCCCGCCCAGAGCCGCGCTGCTGCCGACCCCTGATTTAAAATCTTAATCTGAACTAAGATTTTAAATAGATTTAATTTTCTTTAAATATTTCTTTCTCTTGTAGTTGGCGAGGCCTATAAGGAAATGTTAGCTGCTGACAATCTTGATATCAACAACATGAGACATAAAATTCGAGATTATTCATTATCTGGAGCATACAGAAAGATCATAATTCGCCCCCAAAATGTCAGCTGGTAAGTAATAGTGTATACAGAGAAATGTATTTGAAAATAATAGAATGTCCTCAAAATATATGCAGGAGGACTGCGAAAGGGCTGGTGAGCATTGGTCTCCTGTGCAGCAAGGCTACGACCAATATTAGTTTATACACCAGAGCAGTAAATATGGATCTTTGTGTCGCGTAGGCCAGTAAGTCAGAGCCCTCCCTGCTTCACTAGCTCCCTGGTTCTATGATCTGCAATGGAGCACTGTGTACTAGCACTTGAGACACTGTGGATTGTTCTTTGAGTGTTGTATTCTGCTGAGGGATATGCACATCCCTCTGTATAGCACATAAATGTGACATTTCTTACTGTACTTTAAGCTTTGAATGCCCACAGGAAGGCTGATGAGCAGGATTTGGTCTTGATTCTCCTGTGACCACCCCCCCCCCCCAAAAAAAAACCCAACAGCCCCTGACCCCACAAAAAACCAACAAATAATGATAAAAATACCAGATTTGATACTGAAAAACCCCTAAACAATTAGGCCAAAATAAACTATATTCTCACTAACATATTAAATACAAAAAACTAAATTAATGCAACTTATTGGTTAGATTTTTACTTGCACAAAAAATAGGGAATTTTGAAATTATAATTTCCATACAAGATGTACTGCAACTTCATCCCCTTTATACACTCACTCACTCACTCACTCACTCACTCACTCACTCACTCACTCACTCACTCACTCACTCACTCACTCACTCACTCACTCACTCACTCACTCACTCACTCACTCACTCACTCACTCACTAATTGCTCTTACTGTATATAGCACTACTATAAGGCAGGAAAGAGACCATATATTTTGTTAGCAAATACTGCCTATTTGTAAGAGGACTCCCTTATAATTGTTACAGTCACTGTTAGATTATACATACACAAAAGAAGGTATTAAAATGTATTTTCATATTTTTTCACTTTTTTTTTCACATTTTACTAAAATGTATTTTCAGTCAAGCAATTAAAATAAAATACAATATTCTGAATGTGAGAAAAGTAAAACCTAGCTGACTTCAAACCTGAGCTGGATGAATTTATGGAGAGGAAGGTATGATGGGACAGTCTAATTTGGCAGTTAACTGATCTTTGACTGCTGGAAGTAAATATGCTAATGGCTTGTGATGGGACGTTAAATGGGGTGGGTTCTGCGTTGGTGCAGAAAATTCTTTTTTGGATGCCAGGCAAGTTTGTTTTACCCATATGGATGGGAAATAGCTGATTGGTGTATTTGGGGTCAGGAGGGGAATTTCTCCAGGGCAGATTGGCAGTGTTCCTGGAGGTTTTTCACCTTCTCCATTAACGTGGGGCATCGGTCACTTGTTGGTGGTTTCTCTGTACCTTGAATTCTTTAAACCATGATTTGGGGCCTTCAGTGACTTAGTCATAGATTACATGTCTCTTACAGGAGTGGAAAGGAGGTTCTGTGGCCTGTCCTGTATAGGAGGTCAGACTAGATGATCATATTGGTCCCTTCTGACCTTAAAATCTATGAATCTAAGTAAAATATTGACCAGGAATGTTACTATTTTAGATTGACTAAAATAATCTGTAGCTCTTCAAGTGCTTGCTCATGTTGATTCCAAGTAGGTGTGTGCATGCTGCATGTACATTTCACTGGGAGGTTTTCTCCTATTGGTATCCATACAATTGACTCTCAGATCACCTAGATTTGCACCCTCATGGTGCCATTAAAAGATCCTGCTGACCTGCCGCCTCTTTAGTTCCTTCTTACAATCTGTGATGGTCGCTGGACCATTGCTTCTCCTACTTTGCAAGCTCTTCCTCAGGGCTGAATTAAGGTAGGAGCTTTAGGGGTTGCAGCTCTGGGCTACAAGGGCGCCCCACCAAAATCCAGCCGTGGCCAGCCAGCTGGTCTGAGCGGTGCACTGTTGCAGTCCACCATTGGCCTGGCTGCCCCGCCCCTGGGCTGGGTGGTCTGCTCCAGCAAGTCTGGGCCCTGCTGGGACAGACCAGCCAGCCAGGGGTCAAGGCAGGGGTGCTGTGGGCTGCAGCTTCTGGTCCAAGGGCCCTGGCTCCCCTGGTGTCTGGCTGGGCCCCAGTTGTCTCCCCAAGCACTGGGAAGGCCCTGGACCACCCACCAGCACCAGCTGGGCTGCCCCACCCCTGGGCTGGATGCCACTGCAGTTGGGGGGGGTTCTACAAGAGTGGGCAACCCCAGGGGCCTTGATCCAGCCCCGCTCTTCCCCATTGAAATGTTTCTAAATAACAGTAAATAGTTAATACTTTATGTTAGTTCTTAGGATAAGCATAGTTAGCATCCTGCTTATCGAGTTCTTCTCCGTGCTCCGCGGCTAGGGCATGCCTGGCTTCAAGACTTGAGGGGCCTATGAGAAACCTGTGCCCAGAGATGATACATGCTCAACATGCCTCAAGTGCTTGGGAGAGACACATCAATGGGATCAGTGTAATATCTGCAGAGATTTCCATCCCAGCATCCAAAAAGAAAGAGACTCAAGGTTTTATTTATGGAGTTGGCTTTCCGACCCACAGAGCAAAGTCTGGTGGAGCTGAGACCAAGCACTTCAGCATCGGTGCAGAGCACACGAACATCAGGAAAGGATATGATGCTGAGAAAGGACTCTGTGCTTAAAGACTCTAGGCACTGATACGCTTCCCCACCACCAAGGACTCTGCATGTAGTGAAGCTTGGGGTTATTCACCCTGGCATTCAATAGAAATCATCCATCTTTTCAATACCCTTTAACTGTGTCTAATAAATCCACACGAACCGACCCTTTCGGGTACGGTTTGGGGGAACTCCAGGGTTCAATCTAGACCAGTGAGGGGCTGTCACCGTTGCCCTGCAACGTGGGATGTCTCACAATGTTTTGCTGGTGTAGCTCCTGACCTGGCCCCCTTACAAAAAGCATGCAGGTCACACACCCTGAGTATCCGTCTATACCTGCAGCCTACCAGCACACTCGGGTTTCCATGAGAGTTGGCCGCTTGCAGGGTGATGTTAACACTTTTTCAGTCCCGAATTTCCCCCTGAATTGACGTTCTGCACTGTCCAGCTCTCTACTGAACATTTTAGATACTTAAAGTCCATTATCTCTCTGAGGAGCTCAATATCCAGCAGTTTTCTACTTTAAATAGTGTTATCCACACAATTCAGTTTAAGCAGAACACTAGTTTTGATTAAAGAATAATTAGTTTATTTAACTGCTAAGAAAGAGGTTTTAAGTGAGTACCAAAAAAAGTAAGACATTAAAATCAGAAATGGTTACAAAAGTAATAAGATAAAATGCTTTCTAGTAACTAAAATGTAACAAACTATATTTGATTGAAGATGAAATCCCTTATATGTTCCCTGTAACAGTGGTGACCAAATTCTCAGGCCAGGATCTGCTCCTAAAGTCATACAGCTGTTTCTTTTGTCATCTTAGGTGAAAGAGCGAGAGAGAGACCTCGGGATTTTCTTTTGCCTTTCACTTTTATAGTCCAGTTGCCCTTTGAAATGCATTTTCCTGAGGGTTGTCCCTAAATAAAGTTTATTCCTTCTGTGAGGATGCAAGATGTCTCCTGGTGAAAGAGGGTCCATTCTATTGTTTGCTAAAATTCAGATCAGTTTTTTGCTGCCCCTCTTCCTTGCCAAAGTATGGCAATTTTACAAGTGATTACCCAGCTACTTTGATTGACACATGGCTAGAGGTGTCAGCTTGTCCTTTGTTTTAGGGAATCGGATTCACTGAGACTTATCTGGTACACGGTTCAGACCTAATTCCAGTTTATGTTTATAACTTTACATATATAATAAAACCTGCCAAGAGCAACCACTCATGGAGTTAGCAAAGATGGTCTTTTGTAAGAGGTAGTCTCTCTTCAAAGGTTTGCACACCAGAGAGCAGTGGTGCTCTTTGGCTGCTGCAAGTAATTGCTTGTGACAGGTGGTCTCTCTTCAGAGGGGCTCTCTAAGGTAGGTTTTACTGTAATGTTCCTACACACATTTCATTGTGATATTATGTCCAGTGAGATACTAGTTTTTAATTATACATTATTTTGTTAAAAGATTATTACAGAAGTGTATAGGATGTGAATGGTGCATTCAAGTTGCACTGAATATTTCAAAGTTAAAAAAAAACCCCTCTGTCTTGTATTTCATAAAGGGAGGTGGTTGCATATGATGATCCTCGAATTCCATTATTTAATACAGATTTGGATAAGCTGGAAGGAAAACCACCACCTATTCTTGCTACAGGTAAGAGTAGCAACTTTTTTCTGCAGATGTTTACACATGGTAAAAATAAGTTTGATTTAACTACTGATTTGAAGTTGTAAGTGCTACATATCACACGAGTTGAATGTAAAAATAAATAAAAAGCTGACATTTGCCAAAATCAAGTTAAAATGTTCAAAAGGATGTATTTAAAATTAGGCTCTCACATAAATGACCTGATTTTCTTTTTTTTTTTTTTTTAAGTACAAGTATTTGCTCAGCAGACCATGTTGACTACATTACACTCTTTGCTTTGAACTATCTACAGATCAAATAAGCATACGCTTCACTGAAAAGGGATGGACTTAGGCCACAATTCAGCGAAGCTTTGAGCACATGCTTACTTAAAGCATGTCACATTGAGCTTCAATGGGACTACTTATGTGTTTAATTGAAGTTCAGTTACAGACTTAAGCCTTTTCTACACTGCACAGTTTTGTTGAGAAAAGTCTGCTTTCATTGCCAAAAAGTGAAGGTATACTCAGTGGCTCCTTCCAATGATGTGAGTTCCATGCTACGCCAATATAATAAAACCACCTCGACAAGTGGCATAGAACTTTTTGTGTTTCAGCATCTGCTCCCAAATCAGTGTAGACACTGTGCTTAGTTTTGTTGCCCTACGTAGCCTCCAGGAGGTGTCCCACAATGCCCATCATGACCACTCTTGTCAGCAGTTTGAAGGTGACCCTGAAGGCATGTAGGTATGCACCTCTCCCCAGTTTAAAGGCCCGGGAAACTTCCTGTTTGCTTGGTGTGCACAGCTGAGGCAGTATTTTCTCAGCTCACCGTGATGGCTTTATACAGCAGACAGTCTCCCCTGTGGAGCGCAAAGAGCTGTTGGATTTCCTGAATCTATAGGGAGAGGAGGCTGTGCTGTCACCGCTTTGCTCCAGCCATCAGAATTTTGATCCCTCTAGGGTGATTGCTAGTGGCATGCAGGAGAAGGGGCATTAGAGGGGGACGCAGCAATACTATGAGAAGATCAAGGAACTGAGGTAGGCATACCAGAAGTCAAAGGACGCCAACAGTGTCTCAGGTGTGGCACTGAAGACATGGTGCTTCTATTAGGAGCTGCACGCCATCCTTGGTGGTGATGCCACTTCCACTCCGAAAGCCTCTGGATACTGGGGGGGGGGGGGGGGGATGAATGCAACGTCCAGTGGACTCAACCCCAAGGACGATGTGGCAGAGTAGAAAATGGAACTAAAGGACGATGTGAACCACACAGCTGGGTCATCTGGTGGCATGGCACCTTTCTTCTCTCCATCCCAGAACTCTGGCTCTGATGTGCAGGGTGAGGGGAGCTCTAGTAAACATTCATTTTGCTTTAATACTGCATGGGGAGAGGAGTTTGAGCTCTCATGTACTTTGCTGTATGGTAGAGGAAGGATAAGGGACAGTAATTAACAAAGAGACCCTGTCCATCTTTGCAGTGGGGCCATTGTAGAAATGTTAATGTACAAGGGGATGTCTTGGGACTCCTCCATAGAGATCTCTGGGAAACTTTCCTGTAGGTGTTCTGCAGTCCTCTGCCACGTTTTCAGGAATGTAGATTGGTGCAAAGTTCAGCAGCCATTGCTCGTCATCTCATATGCACATCATGATGCAATCCTACCACTCGGTGCCTGTTTCCTGAGCCCTGTATTGATAGTCCACTGTGGCAAGTTGTTCCATGAATACCAGCAGAAATCTTGAATTATTTGTTTCCATGCCAGAAAGCTAGGTAGGCATCACCGATTCACAGCTCATGAAATACTGCAGGCCCAGCCACATGTTGTTAATAACACTCATCATCAGACTTGTCAGCAGCTCCGGATCTGTGCTCTCATGGAATGATGGGGTGGAAAGAACTGCATCATAGGATGGGGAGCACATTCCCAGGATGCACTGTGTTTTGTTCTCAGAGCTCCTAGTGGTAGAGGGTGGTAAGCTGCACAGTGGAATAACAACCCACAATGCAATGCACTCTGTCAATGCAAGAGCAACAACTTTGCATACACAGGAAACATCATGTGGACATGCACAATTAATGTTATTACAGCAGCTTATGAGCATCGATGTAACTTCTTAACTCTAGCGTAGACACGGCTTCGTGTGCTGTAAGAACATGTTTTAGTGCTTTGCTTAACAGAGGCTAAAATATAAGTGAGAGAAAGCTTAAAACAACTGACTTGCTAGCAGAGCGGCGTCAGAAATATTGTTTATAAATGTTAGTAAATGTAGTATTTTTCTAGAAGGATTAGTATAGTTCAGCGGTTCTTAACCTGTTTACCATTGTGGGCCACGTGTGGCTTTCTGTTATGTAGGCCCCGGCCATGTAACTTATACACTACCTGTGTGACTACAGGTGTGTGCAGCGTGGGATACAGGCCGTCCATAGGTTGAGAAACACTGAGAACCTTTACTTTAAGCTACACCAAACTTTTTTCCTGGAACCTCCTTTGAAAATATTTCAGGCTGTGATTCCTCCCTCCCCCCCCATGCCATGTCACCCATACTACTGCACCGCAGAGCTGGGCACCAGCCACAGGAGCTGCTCTGCAGCCACCCAGTTCTGAAGGGCTCGAGTTGGTTGTTGGAGCCCTCAGCATCCTCAGGGGCTGGCAGCTCATAAGCCTCCCATAATAATTTGGCTTAAAGTTATGTTAAAAAATTTTTTAACATATCAGGATTGCGTGATGGAAATTTTTTAATGAAGTATACAGCCAACTATAAGATATAGACCATATAACTTTCCAGTCCTGGTTGGTAGGAGGAGAGGAGGGCATACTTAAAATGCAGAACTTGTGTGATGAAAAAAAGTTTAATTAAAAAAAACAAACCCCTTTGCTACATAAATAGGGGAACTTTTTACATTGTTGGCAAACTCTTGTCTCATGTCTGCCAGTTACATGAAAGTTGGAACGTGAATTGATGTTTCATAAAATATTTCCCTGATCGATAAATTAATTTTTAGATTTCTTAAATTGTGGGAGCTCTTCAGCCCAATTTAAATGATGTCTAGACGAGGCATACCCTGTATGTTAATTGTTCTCTTTTTTTTCTTGTGCAACAGAAGGTAAATTCAAGGCCTTAAAGATGGAATTCTCTCTTCCTCCTTCCACTTATGCTACAATGGCAATTCGAGAAGTGCTAAAAATGGACACAAGCATAAAAAACCAGACGCAGCTGAACACTATATGGCTACGCTGAACAAATGCTCTAAAATCATGTGAAGATTTTAATATGTGAAAATGTTTTCACATTTGTTTTGTGCAAATCCTAGTATTGATTTTGAAGATTTGTAGCATATTTTTAAGTTTGTTTTAACTTCATTGATTTAATTTCAATGATTACATGCAGAATGGTGTTTGTAAAATACAAATGTTAGACGGAGGGTTTTTTTTTAAAATGACCTTGGCAAACAAGGTGCTTGAGCTGTAGCACAACTGCATCTTAAGAAGAAATGGACTTCGAACATTAATTCCAGATCTTCAGTAATTGCTTTTTCAGGAATACAGTCAGTATTCAACATGCTTTCATGAATTCAGAACAGAATAAAAATTTGCTGTAAGCATGCTAACATTAGATGAGGAAAGCTACTTAGACTAAGTGAGGCTGAGACATTGATGAATATTAAAGGAGTACATTTATGTAGCCTTAGAAAGCCAATAGCAATTGCACCGATGTGGCCGACGATTCTATTGGCAGAATTTTTCAGACTTTTTATGTGATAAATGTACATCTGTTTTTATTAGTTGAACTCTAAATTTTACTATGAAAATGTTTGTATGCATTTTCCCCATCTCTACTGCTACCTGTACCATAGAACAGGTAATGAAAACAAATTAATGAGAAGCCCAGATGAAAGTTTGCATCAACAACTAATTCCTTTCCACCACCATATTTAGTGTGTCCATTGCTGGCAATGGATGAACCAGGCTAATCTGTATTTTGGCATAAAAGGATTAAAAAGCCATTTTAAAACAATTGGCAGCAGTTATGTTGCATTTTGACTTATAGTTTCTAAGAACCAAACAAATAAAACTTGTTTTTGCTGCTTGTATTAATAAATTGTTAAATATGACACCTTCTAATTACTATTTTTATTTTAAAAAATTGTCGTGTTTCGCATACCACCATGAAAATTTCAGTATCTTGCATTTAGGAAAATATGCAATTTTGCCACTAAATGCCCTGTGGGAACCTGCTTGAATATAAAAATAAAAACCTCTGACTACCCACCCCTAAGATTACACACCCCTAATTACTATCAACTCACCCGCCCCCAACCCATATCATCAAACTACAAACCCTGCTTGATAGCAAACCCTTCCTGAAAAGTCTTTCCTGAACCTCTTTTCTGGCTTGTAAACAACCCCACTTCTCCAACATCATCATCAGGAGCAAGTTCCCCACAGATCAGGATACACCAACTCAAAGCAGCACTAGAGTCAAATCCTGTAGATGTATATCCACTGCGCCAATGATGACCAAGTCCTCCCTGGGTCACTTCCTACTGCTGTGGGCCAGGTATCTGCAGGGTCATTGATGAAGCTGGTTCCCTGTCAGCCTGGCTCTTCCAGACACCAGCTGACATCTGGGTCTCCACCCAGATCCAAACATCACCAGTAGTTGTTGAAGATGCCAGTGTTTGCCAGGCAGTAACTGACAGCGTGCTTTTTCTTCAGCTGTCTCCCCAGACTGAAATGAACTATTTCCTTTTCTACTACTTACTGTTCCGCACAAAGCATGGCCAGCAGAGGTAAGGGGGTATAGCTTTGTTAACCCTTCCCTGTCCAATATGTATGAGGGCACCCCATCATGAATGTACAGGGAAGGGTGTTCAAGTAGCATTAATCTGCAGGGGAATTGTAATCAAGGAATATACAATTAAATGACATTTGCACAAAACAAACCTTTCTCCTCCCCCACCAACTCTGGAAGCAACAAAAACACTGAGAAGACAGACTTCCACGGAGGAGACTGGTCCCAGGCTTACGGGAGACTCGTGTAGTGAGAACTGTAACATCCAGTGAAGTGAGAAAACTACTTGATCTAAATGGTGCCTAGGGTAAGAAGGTCAAAGATTTAGATTGTGTGCATGTTATCCAGGATTCCTCAATCCAGTAACTAATCTCAGCAAGTCAGTATCAGGAAATAAACCAAAAGAAATGCAATACCTCCTCCTGACAGACAAGACAAAACAAAGTGCTTTTAACTTAAACATTTACTTCCTTGGTCTCCAGCAATTCCTATCGGAATCTCTTTTACCAGAAGTCTCCACTCTTTAATTGTAAGCACATACAAATACAATAGGTGGTTAGAATACCACAAAACTTGACTGTTATCCTAAAAGTTTGAGGCTGTCTTCATGTTAATCAGTCAGAGATTTCCCGAGGGCCGATCCTTTTGTCTGTGCCTGGAGATCTTTCCAAATGTGTCCATGAAGTAATCAGCCTGACTTAGACTCGTTACCTCCCTCCTCTACCGTAAAAATTACAGAGACATGTCAGTAAAGGAATGTGATCAAGCAAATCAGTTACTAGGCAAAAGCAAACAAGGAGTCCTGTGGCGCTTTTTAAGACTAATAGAAGTGCCACAGGACTCCTTGTTTGTTTTGGGCAAAAGCAGGAGTTATAGGGACATGTCACTAACAAAATATATGGTTAAGCAAGCAGTCTGTTAGTCTGACAGCTAAATTGCCCCATACCAACAATTCTAAAATACATCTAGCTTTCCTGTTTTTCACATTTATTCAGCATCTTCAGAGAACGCATGGGGCCAGGCTCACTTCATATGTTCACTTTCTACGCTCCTCCCCATCTCTCCCAGTTTGCCTACTTATGCTAAGTTCCTGTAAAGGCCTAAAAATGCAAGTAGACTAATTGAAAGTCTATCCCAATAATTGGCAGTGGCTTGGACACCTGACTGTTCATGCTTACCTTTTATTTTTTCTTTGATAATTATCTCTGACCTTTTATGCCTACCACTTATAATCACTTAAAAGTTTTTTGTACTTAATAAACCTGCTATATATTTTATCTAAAACTGGATTTTATTTGAAGGGCTTGGGAAATCTCAGTTCATTTTACAAAGACTTGTTTGTGTTCTGTCCACATTGATGGAGAGGTGGACTTGTTAATAAATTTACACAGATCAGGCTTCCGACCAGAGCAAGACTGTACAGTTCGGGGGTGCAAGGCTGGAGGACAAGGGGGAATTGGCTGGTGTCTTCCCTGTGTGATTTGTGAGTGGCTCAGGGAGCATTCATGCAGTTTAGGAGGGGGTGGGACTCTGCATCACCACATGTTGTTCTGTTAGGTTACAACAGCTCCTGGAAGGTTTGCTGCTTCTCATTAGCAAAGCATTATGCGAGAGCCCAGGCTGGAGAGTTAAGCAGGCAACGGTTGCACTCCAGGGATCCTCTCACACACAGTTAAACTTTTGCCTTCAAACCCGCACTCTGGCCGTGAGTTTCACAGGTTGACTGTGCATTTTGTAGACAAATACTTCCTTTGGTTTGTTTTAAATCAGCTGCTTGTTAATTTTATTGGATGACTCCTGGCTCTTGTGTTAGTTGGAGTAAGAAAGAGTTTCCTAGGGTACATCTACACTGGAGCCTTAGGTTGACTCAAGGACGGTTAAGTCAATCTACAGACTGCTGCATCCACACTGGGGACTTATTAAGTCAATTAAGCGCTTCCTTAAGTCAACTTAATAACACCATCTCTGAAGGTCATCTTAATACTTAAATCAACCTTATTAAGTCAACTTAATCCAGTGTAGATGGGGAATGCCCTTAAATCAACCTAATTGGCCTTCAGGGCCCCCTCCCAGAGTTCCTGGCCACCAGGAAGAGCCTGCCCTAGCCAATCACATAGCAGGACAAAGCCCTGACCGACCTGTTCCCCAGAGCTGGCCCGGTCTGCTGTCTGGCACGATGGAGGAGCAGAGCCAGCACCAAAAGCGGGCCCTGTCATGGAGCTACCAGTAGATCCCAGATCTCCTGACCATCTGGGGGGATGAGGCAGTGCACTCCTGCCTGCAGGCAGCCACTTCAACCTGGAGGTATATGCCATCATCTCCCAGGCACTGGCGGAGAAGGGGCACACCCGGGAGACCCCACAGGTCCCGGTGAAAATCAAGGACCTCTGCCAGAGCTACCATAAGGCTCGGGAGGACATGCTCTGGGCAAAGGCAGCCATCACCAGCAGCTGCTGCTACTATCAGGAGCTGGACTCCTTCCGGTGGCAGGAGAGCGGCAGCCTGCCAGCCCACACCAATGACTCCACTGAGCCCCCCTCCCTCGATGACCGTGAGGAGGGCTTGGTGGATGAGAATGTGCTGCTGGACCAGAGGGAGACCAGCCAGCAGCAGCAGGGCACCTCGCTGGCCCTGCAGACCACCAATCTGGAGCTGATCCCTGCTCCAATGGCAGACCCAGGCACGCAGGAGGAGATTTCCCCCACTGAAGACGACCCAGGCGAGAAGACATCGCACCAGACCCTTGCTACACCTGCCAGTGAGTGCTCCCTCCCTTCCTGCATGCAGTCTGTGTATGCATGTGTGACAGGGACTGTGGGGGGACCTGGCCTGCAGACAGGCAGGGTCCTGGGAGGAGGGGGGATGCACAGAGGCCCTCCCACAGGGCAGTGGGGCAGGAGGCCATGTGTTGGGGGGGACCCGGAGCTGAGTGGCGCGGTGGTGTGTCTGGAGATGGGATGGGGGGACCATAGGTGGGAACACCAAGGCCAGACAGTATGCACCAAGCGGTGGCACGGGCTTTAGGAGAGACCCCAAGGCAGGGTTTCCTGAGGCTCACCACCATGGGCACTGCACCCGACCTGTGCAGCAGAGCACGGCCGTGTGTACCAAGGGGACGGTCATGGGACTGCAGCTACTGTCAGGCTGCACGCCGCACTAACTAATGGGAGGAACTCTGTTTTTTGCTTCTCTCCAGCACACCCTGAGCCATTGACATGCGGCACTCCTAAGGTGCGGCCAACCCTGACGAGGAGGAGGGGGCATCGCTCGCAGGATGAGGGCTTTAGGGAGTTGCTCTGCATCACCGAGCAGTCTGAGGCAGACCTGAGGGCCTGGTGTGAGCGGGAGGATGCCCATCTGAGGGGTGAGCAGGGGATGCTCCAGTGCCTGCTCGACCTGATGGAGCATCAGACCCACTCCCTCGAGCACCTGTACCCTCGGCGGGCCAAGGGTACCCCTGCCCCAGACCCCAGTAGCCCTCCTTCACTGGCAGCCCAGGACACGGGGTGGACATCTGCAGGCCTGGGACCTGTCTGCCCAAGGCCGCTAGCCCTGGCCGCCCATCCCAACCCTCCTCACTCCCCCCAAACCCCCTCACAAAGCCCCAAAACTCCCACCCCCTCAGTTTCCCCTAGGAATAAAAACCCTGTAGACTGTTCTCACATGTTCTGCCTTTTATTGGTTTGGGGATGGGGGGGGGGGAGATGGATGGGTGGGGGTGGTCATGGTACCTAGGAGCATGCTCACCCCTCAGTGCTGCTCGCTGAGGAAGTGGGCCTTCAGTGCATCCCAGATCAGCACCACTTGCCGCTAAGCCTACTGCATCCATGGCACAGCATTGTCAGGTTGCTGGAACTCTGCGGCGAGCTGTTTGGCCTCAGCCTCCCAGATGTGCAGGAACCTTTTCCCCCACAGCTTGCACAGGTTATGCAAAAGACAGAACGCACTGACAACCTCCGTGACATTGGTCTCGCCAAGCTGCAGGCAGGTCAGGATGGCCCTCTAGCATGCTTTCAGACAGCCAAAGGCACACCCAACAATCGTGCAGCACCTGTTGAGCCTCTGGCAATGTTCCCTCTAAGGTTTGGTGGTTTGTGTGCAAAATTTTCAAGCGATGTGCAAAACTTTTTCTGAATAAAATTTTTGTGCAAACTCACGCGACAGAAATTATAGGCATTAATTGAAGTTAAAGTGATTGTAAATTGAATTAATTAACTGGGTTTAATTAATTGAATTTGAATGAATTTTGCATTGAAATTTAGTTTTTAGAAAGATTTTTATTTAAAATTAATTTTTTAAAACTTTATTTTAAAAAGAGAAGGAAGGAAAGACAGAAGGAAGAGAAAGAAAAAAGAAGGAAAAGAAAGAAAGGAAGGAAGCAAAGAAAGAAGGAAAGAAACAGAAAAAGAAAGTGGGGTCCATGATCTCCTTATGCACCATCTTGCCAGGCACAATGAGAAGGGTGCTATGCTCAAGTCCTGTTTTAAAGGTGTGGCCAGCAGAGGGCAGGCACTTTTCCGGTGTAATGTGGGACAGCTACCCACAATGCACCACTCCTCTGTAGACCTAGCACCTGCCAGTGGGGATGCAGGCAGTCAGTCTACTGCAGTTTTCAGTGTGGTCTCTCTAAGTCGACTTAAAAAGGTCAATTTTAAGTCAACTTAAAATCAACCTTTTTAAGTCATCTTAATAGAGCCTCCAGTGTAGATATACCCTAGGGACACTTCCTACAACCCATTCATAATTGTATAGACATCTATCAGAGCCTTTCTTAAGTCATCTCTTTTCCAAACTCACCAATCCCAGTATTTTTAAATCAGTCATCATATGGTAACTGTTCTATGCCCCAAGGAATTTCTTATCCTTCTTTGTTTTTTTTTTTTTTTTTTAAAAGATGGCCCAACCAGAACTGCACACAGTACTGAACATGAGGGAGTATTTTGGATTTCCATAATGGCATTCTGACATTTTCTATTTTATTATCTAGCCCTTTCCAATACACAACCGCATCAAATCCTCCTCATTCTGTTTTTGCCTGCTGCTGTACATTGAGCAGATGCTTTTAGAGAACTAGCCATGATTCCATGATCTTTCTTAAGCTGCAACAGCTAATTCAGGCACCAGCATTCCCTAAACAGATTGAAGGTTATATTTGCCATTGCGCATTACTTTGCATTTATCAAAATGAACGTTTGCTGCCATTTGTTTGCCCAGGCCTCTAGCTTAGCAAGATCCCCGCAAAACTCTTTGCAGCCTCCTTTGCACTCAGCTATTTTGAGTTATTTCTCATCAACTACTAGCCTGACCCCGACTCCCGAGGCAAGGCTAGGGAGCCCACCCCTCGCCCAGCCTGCCTCTCACTGCAGGAGAATGGGAGCCCCTAACCCCGCCCGGGTTTCCCAGGGCTGAGCACAGCAGCAGGATCCCGCAATGCGGAGCAAGGCGGCTCCCCCCATCGCCCGGGAGTCCGGACGAGACTCGGAGCCACCGAAGCGAAGAAGCACCAACCACGCCCACCTAGGGCAGCCCGTGATGAATGAACCGCGTACGTAGAACCAAACCACCCCTTTCCCACGCGCATGCGCGGCTTCCCTCGTGGGGGGAATTAACTGGCGATGACGTCATGTGACGGCGAGCGATAGGCGACACAGCGTGTCACCACGTAGTGCCTACGTTAGCACGTGATCCTGGTGGCCTCTCGCCTTGCTTTCGTCAGAGTCTCTCTCTTCCCTGTCCACTTCTCGCGGGATTTTCCGCAGCGCAGGGGTGGATTGGGGAAAGAGGGAGAGTGGAGGCCTGCGTAGCGGGAGGCGGGGCTGGCAGTGGCAGGGGGCGGGGCGGCCCCAGATCGGGCGGGAGCCTTCGCGAGTGAGGGGCCCAGTCCGCAGAAGGCTGAGCGGTTGGCGAGGTGTGAGGGGGCGCGAGGCGGGAGAGGGGCTGTGGGACCCCGCGGAGGTACCCGCCCCGCGGCAGTGAGTTGGGCTGCTGGTTGCCATGGCACCACTGAGCAGAGCAGGAGGCTGCGGCGGGGCCGAGGGACCAACGTTCCTCGCGCGCTGTGGCGGGGGCGCCCCTAGGGGGCAATGGGGGAGGGGACAGCGGCCCCGTGGGAGGCAGGCGGTGACGTGGCACACCCTGATTGTGCGCGAGCCTCCCCGCTAACGGTGCTGAACGTGGCCTGTCTGCCTAGCTCGATGCCCTGCATTGCTCCCCAGGGCCCGTATTTACCATGGGGCTCCTGGTCCTGCGCCCACAAGACACTGCCCCCTTGGGCCTGGTCCGAGACAGTGGCATGAATGTCTGCAGGAATTAAGAGGCATCATAAGCCGTGTTGACTTTTATTTTGAGTGCAGCGTGCACGTGGACCTTGCTTTTACTGTTAACGCGGGGTGTTAGCACAGGACAGTGTTTCTGTAGCTTTATATGTACTGTCTTATTGTAGTGTCTAGGAGCCCCACCTGGCTCCTGTTATGCTAGGCATTGCACAAGAGCAGAACAGAAAGATAGACTGTAGGCTTGGGGGGGATTAAGTGTAAGATAAGCAATAGACAAGACAGATGGACGGGGGACGGGACTGCAAGTCAACATTGAAACAGTATTGGTCAGCATGACAGGTGCTTTTCTTAACAGGCTGTCTGTGATCTAGTTTTTTGTAGTCCTCATAGCAAGTGATAGTTGGAAGGAAGATTAGTTTTGCATATGTTTATGTACAGTAAAATATTGTCAGTAAAAAAGCAAAATATTTTTAAAAATCAGTTTCTCTGTAGAGGAAAAAGAGAGGCCTACACATGACAGATGTTAGTCACATTGCTCAGTGCACTTCTGAAAGGTGCTAAGCTAGGTTTGTGATAAGGGCCATATAAGAACATGAATAGAATATTTACTGTAATTCAGTTTCTTAGGCCAGCAGCTAATTAATCCTTAGCTAAGGAAAAATTGTTTTTCTTGGAGAGCCTATGTGCAGCATAGAACCCCTTTCATTTTGGGCAGCAAGCAGTGAAAGTGGAAGTCTCTTAATAAATTACTAAAAGATTCATAAATGGGGATACTATCTTGAAATGAAGATCATTGGAAAAAAATTAAAGTGTTCCTACATCTTTACTTGATTTCCCTGCCAATTTTTACAGCGTTACAAGCACATTTTTTCTACTTTAAAAAATGTTTTTCTTTTTCACCTTTTGCTGTGTGCCAGACCCACAAATAAACAATAAATTGTGAATACACAGAACACTCTCAGCTACACAGGTAAACTAGGAAGAGAGAATTTATTAATCTCTTTCATGTGTGTGTTATAAAAGGAATAAAATTTCCAGACTGAACTGATTTCTTAAATTGGTAGTGTTCTTTTAACTTGTTTCTCTATATTGTAGTTTTAAATCTGCTTTTTGACACTGGTAAAATAGCTTGAATCAGAGTTCAGATGAAATTTTAAAAGCATATTCATGTATTTAAAACTTATTTTAATTTTTGAAGGTGGTGCTGGGAGTTGGATCCTAATCTAATCAAACACTTGATTAATTTGATTTTATTTTCCCCACGTATCTGTTTTCTCAATTCCACATTTCCCTGGCCACTGACAAAGCTGTAGGCCAGGAGGTGCTACTTGTACAGCAAAGATCTAAAACTATATCAGCTCATTTTAGCACATTTGATAATTTATGTGACTCTTTTTCCCTTGTATGTCTCTGAAATGCTGTCTGTCAAGAGATCATCTGCTGCTTTGTGTGCAATATCCCACTGTATACTTTGCTGATGATGGCATACCCACCATTTAAATGTGCTGGAGCATTTTACTATTTTTAGGGGTGAGGCAAGTCATTTGTATATTTTCCAGTATTTTTATACATATCATCTAGCACAGAAATAAAAACAAATTGGTTTTAGAAAAATTTACAGTAATAGGAATGAAAGCTGACTGACTTCTCTGGATAACCAGGGCTGGCTTCTGGGCAGGGAGATGAGGGGGAAGAGGGCATGAGCAGGGTGATTGCCCTAACCCCTGTGGTTTTGCAGGCCCCCCACTGCCGTGCAGCCCACTCCCCCAACCCCACTGCCTTCAACCCCCAGGGCAGAGCATCCAGCCCAGGAGCGGAGCGGAGTGGGAGAGTGGAGCCCCTTCTCTGGGCCAGCCCACCCTGCCCCCACTCCTGGCTCCTGTCGCCTGGTCTGGACTCCATGGCTGTAGCCAGCTCCTGGCAGTGGCCCTGGGTTCCCGGCAGGGGCCAGCTCCCGCTGGAAGCTGCAGCTCTGGTTCCCCTGGGGGTGGAGCAGGCTGGCCTGCCCTGCCTCCCGCCAGCATGGGGGGGCTGGGGGTGTGGGCCCCCCCAGGCTGAATAGCCCTGGGCCCCACTTCCCCCAAGGGACAGCCATGTGGGTAACAGATATGTTTCAGTTCTGTTGAATGATGGGCACAGTATCTTCAGCAGAGTATAATAGTGTCATACTTTCACACTTAGGCCCTGGTTCTGCAAAGACACATGCATGTGAGCAGCTTAATGGAAGACTGTTTTTGGTTGCGTTGAACTGAACTGAAATCCTCAAGCTGAAATTTCTTTTTCCCCATTCTATGTGAAGGTCCATAGTACTTATTAGTGCTGTGTGGGTGATGGCTAACTACAGACTTTTGAATTTAGTTTTACAGTTGATGAAACATGGCAACCATTAATGTTGGAAGGGAGCAACTCACTAGAGACCCAGATCGCTGTGACATCCCTTACTATGTATCTGAATTTGTGGAAAGAGAAGTTGGAACTGACCTTAATTGTCTAAGGAAACTTGGCAAACTTATAGAGGGGCTATCTGAAAATAAAAAGCAGTTAGAGGAACAGGTAAACATTCTGTTAATTATTTCTCAACTGTTTAAAACATTAAAAATGTATCAACAATTGCATAATCTAATTAAATCAGCACATTGTGATAACAGCTTTACTGACATCATTTTCTGATTGTTATGCTTTATTATGCAGGGAAATCTGTAAAAGACCACATATTTTTGTAATTAGTTAAAGAGGGGTCTCTGTACTCTCATGTCAGATATATTACTACTTCCTATATACAGGTACTTACAGTTACATCAGAAGTCCCCAAAAGAATTCAAAATGCCTTAAAGAGTGCAGAGGATTCTAAGAAGTCTCTTAGTCAGCTGCTGGAGGAAGAATCTGTTTTATTTGATTCAATTAATAGCCACCTATTGACAGCCCAGCCATGGATGGAGGATCTTGGTGTACTGATAAGTCAAATAGAAGAGATTGAACGACACCTTGCTTATCTAAAATGGATTTCACAAATAGAAGAGTTAAGGTAAAATAGGCCCTCTTGGACTTCTAAGTATCTTTTTCCTGCAGTCTTCTTTAGGGTTTAAATGATATTAGAATATAAGAAGGGCCTTACTGGGTCAAATCAATGGTTCATCTAGCCCAGTAGTCTGACGGTGGTCAGTGCCAGGAGCTTCAGAGGTAATGAAAAAGAACAGGTAATCATCAAGTAATCCATCTCCTGTCACCTATTCCTAGCTTCTGACAAATAGAAGCTAGAGCAGGGGTCAGCCACCTAAAAGACAAGAGTCTTTTAAAAAAAATTCCTTCAATAACCAAGTGTTTTGAGAGCCTCTGGTGTGGAGAGGAGGGCCAGAATGCCTGCAGCAGGGTCTCCTGGTGTGGAGTGGGGGACAGTCAGGAGCAGGCTGCCAGCAGGGCCCCCAGTGGAGGGGGGAGAGAGCCAGGAGTGGGTCACCTACAGGGTCCTCTGGTGGCGGGGCGTGTGGGCAGAGTGGAGTCCAGAGCTGCAAGGGGTCAGCCAAAGAGCCGCATGCAGCTCCAGAGATTCAGATTACAGATCCCTGAGCTAGAGAAACTTCAGTGTGTGGTTTTGCATCCCTGCCCATTATGGCTAATAGCCATTGGACCTGTACTCCAGGAACTTACCTAGTTCTTTTTTAAACCGTTATGTAATCTTGGCGGTCACAACATCTGGTGAAGAGTTCCACTGGCTGACTTTGTGTTGTGTGAAGAAATATTTCCTTTTGTTCATTTTAAATCTTCTGCCTGTTAATTTCATTTGGTGATCACTTGTTCTTGTGTTATAAAAGGAGTAATTAACACTTTTTTATTTACTTTCTCCCTCCACACCAGTCATGATTTCATTAAATTATTAAATAAATTTGAGCCATTTTTCAGAGTTGGAAATCTATCTTTTTTAAAAAAATATGCAAACAGTTATAACTCTTGTTAATCCAGCTATTGACTGAAAATTCGTAGCTAATTTTGTTATGCCATTTCTTTCATTTGTAGCTAAATTTGGTGATATCTATATTTTGTGTATGGGAATGAAAGGAATCGCAGTTTACCATATAATCTGAAAGATGCATATCTGACAGTGCAATTTGTTGTCAGTATTGAATATAAATTCTCTGTCTTCCCTGTCTATTTTTAGCACATAACTACAGAGTCTAATAGCAATATGTAAAGAGGGTGTTTGAGCAGAAAAAGAAGCATTTGGATTATGTAGGGTGACATCTGGGTTTTTTAAAATAATTTTGGTGATAATAAAACATTCATTTAAATAGTTATTTAGTTATTTATTGCAGATTTGAAAACATCTAGTTTTTCATCAAGAGCTATCCCCTTGTTCTTCAGTGTTGCGCCCTCAGCATAGGCAGTAAGAGGCATCAACCAGAAATCTGGGTGTTTCAAGTAGTAGTGCAGAGCACTAATTGCAGGGTCATCTAGCTGCCAATTGGGAAACTATTTGGTAGTTAAAAAAAACAACCCAGTTTTGTTCACCTTCATTATACAGTAAGACAGGTAAAATACAATAAATAATCCTCAGTGTTGCAAAAAATTGCCTCCGTTCATTTTAGCAATGATTTTGTTTTATTTTTCCAGTAATAATATTCAGCAGTATCTCATGACCAACAATGTGCCAGAAGCAGCTACTACTCTGGCATCCATGGCAGAATTGGATATTAAGCTTCAGGAGTCTTCTTGTTCTCACCTTCTTACTTTTGTGAGGTCTACTGTTCAGTTCTGGCATAAAATTCTTAAGGATAAACTGTCAAGGTAGGACATGCACACTATTCTTCCATATTTCCATTGTACTGGTGATTCTTGTTGACGTGTATATTTTCTGTTACAGTGATTTTGAGGAGATATTAACTCACCTTCATTGGCCATTTGTTGGGCCACCACAGTCTCAGATTTTTGGCCTTGATGCACTGGCGAATGCTCCAGAAGTATACAGTAATTTGGAAACTCTGTTTTCTCAGCTTCTGAAATTGCAAACTTCGTATCCTTTTTGAATTAATGTCTACATTTTTAGAGAATTTCAGTAAGAATAATGAACAAACTTCTGAGATGCACACTTCAAACAGTAAATGTGTGTGTGTGTTACTAAATGTACCAATTATTTAAAATCATTATGTTAAGCTAAACATTTCTCACTAAGGCTGAAGTAGGTTTGGGATTTAGTATCCGTGTAAAGTGCCAGATTAACAACATTAGAAACTGAAGTTCTTTGCCAATAGGAAAAGTATAGTGTTTGGCAGTAGCATGTGCCAGTCATGATCCTACTGGGTTTACATTTGAGGAAATGAGGAAGGAAGATTAGCCATCACGGAATTCAGTCTTTGGGCCCTCAGGAAAGATTACTGTTGAGGTAAAAATTGTGTTGGTACATTTGTCTGTTTCCTGGAACTGGACTGAGACCACAATGGCTAATGTGAAGAATATTTGAGTAGCTTTCAGACAGTAAAAACAGCTTTTGATCTCTGCCAGTTTTGGTTTACATATAAATCAGACACTGAGCAGTGAGAAGCTATTGTTTTACATTACTGAATTGTCTGAACTTCCATTGTCAACATAGTAATGACAAGTCTCTGTGTCTGATGGATGGTAGGAAAACTCATGTGTTGGCAACATTGGAAAAAAGCTGATTTTTATGAGCCAAATTGACTGCTACTATCACAAATCAGTCTTAATCAGTCTGTTATATTAAACACAAGTTTAATATTGAAATATTCTAAAAATAGAAATAATTTTCAGTATTTTTGAGAATTTTAGAGTATGCATAATGACTTCAGTAAAGAAAGAGGACTGTAGAAATGGAATGAAACATTTCTTAGATGCCCCTAGTTCGTTGAAGTTATGTTGCGAGAACTCAGTGCTTCTAAAACAATGATCTGTCAGTAAAATATTTTACCTTTGACTCTTAAACTTCAGAGATGAATTACTAACCAAACCAAAACAGCTGCCAGAAAAGTATTCTCTTCCTCCATCGCCAGCTATTATCCTTCCAATGCAAATCATGCTGAACCCTCTTCAGAAAAGATTCAAGTATCATTTCACTGGGAATAGACAAACTAATGTTTTAAGCAAGGTAAGGGGAAAGCAATCTTGATTTATTTATAATTGCAGTAATTAACAGCCTTTAAAAAGAAAATGAATATATATTGCTTTAGTAAAATGTTGCAGCCCGAATAATGCTCTCTGTATGGAGTTTCTTAGGCTCATCTTATCTGTTAAGTTTGTGTATGTATGTGGAGGTGAGAAGGCACCTGAAGACACTCCACAAGTCCTACACCTTGCTTGGCAAAGTGCTGCACTGCCCTACACAGATTCCCTGGCAGTGGGATATTCCTTTGTTACACTGGCCATATCCCTTGGTTAGATGGGGACACTGAAGCAGGTCCTATTACCCAAGGCTGAAAACTTCACAACCTGAGAAGGATGGATTAATTTTTCTTGATCCCCATGGAAACCCCTTTTACCAGTCCTGCCTATTTAAATTTGAGTGAAAAGGGAGTGATTTTGGCCATGTGATAGCATTTTCATTATTTTCCTATAGTTAGAGGTATTAGGCTCTAGATTTAAAATATGACTGATGGTTGCCTGGGACTATACTTGAATTTCTGGTCTAATAAAAATAACCCCATACAGTACCTTACATTAAATCCCACCCAAATTTGGGAACTGTTTTTGTTGTGTGTAATTAAATACCCTCAAAGTTTGATGGTAGCTTTTATCTGAGGTTAAAATTCAGGTGCATTTCTGTAAAATATTTTCTTTCACCTTTGTTACAATATAGCTGCACCAGAGTCTGAAAAGTTGATACTTTGCATGCATATCAACTGCTTTACATTTTTCTGATTAGTCTGTAAGTACCTTTCACCTTGGAGAGTATTTCATTGGTGGTCTGTGAAGGGCTAGCTGCATGGTTCTTGTTTCCCTTTTTCTGTTTTCAGTTACTTTTATAGGCTTTTCATTGTAAGTGTGAGTGAGTAAAATTCGCAGTATTTGGAAGCTAGGAGGAGTCACCAGCTTAGCTGCTACCAGTAGAGGAGGGTGTTACATAAAAGGACTATGAGGGCAACTAGCCTCTCTGTCAGCTATATTCTCAGTGGTGTGTCCTTTCCCTATCAGCCAGGAGAGGTATATGTAGTGGAGTGGTGGAGGAGAAGCTGACCTGGTGACAGAAAAGTATGTGTAGGGAAGAGCGCAATAGAGCAAATGGAAGGGGAGATAAATGAGGAGCAAAAGTACATAGCTTGTGTCCCCCTCTCTTCCCCCTTCCCCAAACTGATAACACTTACTGCATTAAAGCTATTTCAAGTTCTCTAATGTTACTTTACCATATAAATCATTAGAGTCCAGTGGCACTTTTAAAGACTAACAGATTTATTTATCGCCACGAAAGCTCATGCGATAAATAAATCTGTTAGTCTTTAAAAGTGCCACTGGACTCTTGTCTTTCTACAATAGACTAACACGGCTATTCCTTTGGAATTTGACCATATAAATCATTGTTTGTTGTCATAGGGATGAGGCCAACACTAAGAAAACAATTTTTTTGGAAAGCTTTTGACCTATTAGGACAGAAAAGAAATGTAAAGCACACACAAGTCCTCCATTTTCCCCCATCCCTCAAGCCCCCGTCCGAAGCTCAAATCCATACCTTGTATTTAAACGTTTCAGTTGTTAAATAAACTGCTCTAAATTGCAAAATCCAATTTAAAGCTGGTATTCGTTAATGTTCACCCCCCACCCCCACAATGGTTTTTCTGGTCATGCTTTATTATCTTGCTTCATTTGTAAATAGCTTATAAAGAGTTAAAAGTGTTAATAGTTATAAGGGTTGATTAACCATTTATTAAAAAATCTGGTAAGTGAGCTTTTTATACATTTATATTAAGGGTACATTTTAAAAATGAAGTGGGTTACTTTTTCTGACTTGTTGATAGTTATGTCCTTTTATGTTATGTATTTGTTTACAGTGGTTAGGTAAGGTGAAATCTATACTCCCATTCTTATATCAGCTGTTTTTTAGGTGGAATTAACTTTAATGTTTTGAATGTTTGCTGCTTTTTTTTTTTTTGTATAAGCCTGAGTGGTACCTAACCCAGGTACTCATGTGGATTGGAAGTCATGCTAAATTTCTTGATGATAAAATCCAGCCAATATTGGACAAGGCAGGCTCTTCAGTCAGTGCAAAGGTAAGCAAATATGTTATGTGCACTTATATATAGACATATCCTGGTTGTGGCGTAAGTAAGCACAATCTCATTAACCACCTTGATTTTTTGATAGAGCTGAAGATAGTCCGGTAAGAGTTTTAAAACTACATAAATATTAACAATGCTAATTTTCAGTTTTTATCTACTTCCATGAGCTTACTTTTTTTTCCCCCCCTTTCAGCTTGAATTTTCCCGTGCTCTGGTAATGCTGATTTTGGAGAAATTGGCTGCTGATATCCCTTGCTTATTATACGATGATAATCTCTTTTGTCATCTTGTGGATGAGGTGCTTCTATTTGAGAGAGAGCTATACTCTGTTCATGGATATCTCAGCAGCTTTCCCAGTTGCATGCATGTTCTGTCAGAAGAAACCTGTTTTCAAAGATGGCTAACTGTGGAAAGAAAATGTAAGATTTAATATGATTGGTTTTGATTAAAGAAAAACATATGAAGACCTAATCATGTAATACTTAGTCTACAAATAGTTCCATTAAGTTAGGATAAGTCACATGAGTAAGGGTTATTAGATCAGGCCCATACTTTTTATATAAGACTGTTCTGTTTAGTTTTACAGCAACACTTGCAAATACTACCATAATTTGTATGCCTGTTGCCCTTCAAAAGTGGGGTTTTGTAGCTTTATTCCTAAGGTAAATTTTCCATTTTCTCTGTGTATGTGGGCTTTTAAATTGATGGGACAAGTTTAAAAAAGATAAATATAGCAGAAAGAAAAAAGGGGATACTTTTTTTAGGGAGAAGAGTAACTGAGAAAATACAGACAAATCCAGGGGAGCAAGTAAAGAACATTATAGGGAATAAGACACATACTAGAGTGTATTATAGGGAAAGAAAAAGTGGAGTGAAAGTGAAAGAAGCTAGAAGAAAAGCAAAGAGGATGTAGGTCTGAATGCACAAAAGGAGTTATGTCGCTGTAAATCACTGCAGTACACTAAGTTATGCACCTATACAATGAATGCAGGAGGTGGGGGAAAAGAGGTGCTGTGTTGTCTGTGTACTAGGCAGGGAGCTGCCTAAGCTAGCCAATGGGAAATACTTACAAGAGGTGTTTGTGCTAAACCCTGCTCCTTTCACAGAGATGGGAGCTAAAGTCTGGGCTGCAAGGAGTCTTCTATTTCTGCTTAAAATTCACAGCCTGGAAACTTCTTTGGAGTTTGGTGTCTTAATCTGTTTTATCAAGAAGCTGGGAAGGGTGTGGGGGACAACCTCCCTTGTAACTTTTATTTAGCACAGTGATAAGGGTACTCGCCTGGAATGTGGGAGACACCTGATTCAAGTCCTCCATTGGCTATGGGATAGTCCAATCTGGGGATCTCTCAATTTCATCCTGAAGTTGTTGCATTGTGGCTATATATTTAAAGAGTCATGATGAGGAGGACTAGATCCTCTGTAGTGCTAACCACCAGCCTATAGAGTTATTCATGCTTACACATGTGCATGCATGTACACTCTCTCTTCCTGCTCCAGCCAGGTACTTTAAATATTCCACAATGTTACAGCTTCAGCAGGAGAGAGTGAGGGATTCCTCACCTTAACCAGTGGATTCGAAGTTTTTTGGGAGGCCTGCCTCCCAGGCCCCTCTCCGCCCCCAATTATTTGTGTGATCCTTTGAGGATTGATCTGCTAGGTGCGCTCAGAAGCAGTCTGCCAGATTCGGACCCTCTGGCAGGTAGACAAGAGAACACTTCTTTTCCCCTGGTATGTGATTTGCTCTGCAGCTAAGACAGGAGAAAGACATGAAGGCCCACTAGGAGACAGTGGTGCACATGCTCAAAACAAAACTTTTACAGAAAAAACCAGGGTGCTCAGGTGAGATTAGATGTCTACAGGGATTTAGTGAGAGTTTTGTGCATTCCATTGGTCCCAAAACTGTGACTTAAGTGTGTAACTCCTCTTGTGCATTGTTAAATGAGGTACACATTCTTTTCCTGTTAAATTATGGAGATTTAGCTTTGAAGTACATGACAGCAGATTTAATCCTGAGGCTAACAAATGTTGGAAAATTTTCAAGCAATGATGATGTTGATGGTAGTGGCTGTTTATGTTGTATTGTAAAGAACAAAACTAACTGAATTGGTCATGCATTTTCCGATTTTTTTCCTGATGAAAGAAAAATGCAACTGCAAAGAATTATTAGGTACTTTAAAAATGATTAGAGATGATTTTCAATAAGCTAATTTAATATCACTCTAACATCGTCTTAACTGAAGCAATTGATATTTAATTTGCAAATTTAATAATCATGTTTTAGTCAGTGTTACTTTTATTAAATCTTGCATTTTTAGGATTCTTTTTATTTAAAACAATATAATTATTTATTTGTTAGAAGATATTTAAAATATGTAAACTCCAAAGCAAGTTTGCTAAAAATAATTTAAATATATAAATTATTAAACATTTTTGTGTGCCTTTCAGTTGCGCTTGAAAAAATGGACTCTATACTTTCATCTGAAGCTGCCTGGGTATCGCAGTATAAAGATATCACTGATGTGGATGAAATGAAAGTCCCAGACTGTGCTGAAACATTTATGACTCTGTTACAGGTTATCACAGGTAATTATAAAATTGTAGAAAGTTGACTTGAGATGAATTCTGAATAATTCTAGAACTTGTATATTCAATAAGAAAATCAATATTAAATATCAGTGATTATGGAATCATCGGATGAGAGGTAGAAATGCGTGGATTGCATTTTAACAAATAAATAGAATTCCTGTTGCTTTTTCCTTTTGAACTTTAATGAATAATTCAAGTGATAATCAAATCTTTATATTTGTAGAAAATTGGTGCCCTTTATGGAGTGCTAATTTTCTGAAAATTACCATTAAAAGTATCTTTTTTTTTTTTTTTAATTTGAAAGAAATAAATAACAAATATGAATTCAAGTTATGGATAAAAATAAAATTTAAAAAACTCCTACTCCTTTGGAGGAATTCAGCTGGGGAATGACCAAAAATGAATGCTGATACAAACTTTATCCTTTCTGTGGAGGTAGTAAGAGCAGCTAACATCATGGCCATTTTTATTTGGGCACAAAAAGTATATCTCACATGTTGTGAGAAGATTTCTCAGGTCCAGCTAGTAAAACCACACACTTTTCAAGTTTGCTCTCAGAAAAATAATTTAAAATTAAATACAAAATTATGTATTGAAATTAGCAAAGCAATAGTTTGTCAGGGTGTCCAACCTTTTTGGGTGAGGGGCAACATTTCAATTCTTTTCTCACTTGGGCGGCCGGTGAGTAAATTTTGGATAGGTAAGGGAGGGGGGAGTGTGGGGAACATAAGGAGGGCAGGGGTAGCAAGGCAGAGTGTGCGAAACAGGCACAGGGCACGGGAAGGATGGTAGAAAGGACGGATGGAGAGGTGGTGGAGCCTGGCAAGGCAGGAGAAGAATAGCGGGAAGGGCTGGAGTGTCAAGGATGGGACAGGAGGACAGAGGAGTAGTGTGGCTGGGTGTGGGACCCACTGCTTCCTCTCCCCTCAACCACACTGGTTCCCAATCCCCCCTCCCTGCACTGGGTTAGCTCCCTGAACCCTTCTCCCTACACTGGCTCCCCAGCCCCTTGCCACCCTCATGCCTCCCCCATCCCATCCCCGCACTACCCCCCAACCCTGATCCCAGCCCCCCCCGCCCACCCAGATCCTTTTTTCAGTCTTGTGCCATCCTCGTGGCACTCCCAATCCATCCCTGCGGCATCCCCCTTCTCCCCCACCCTGCACTACCCCCCTAGCCCGATACTGGCCCCCCACTGTCCCCTCAAGCCTGATACTGGCCTTGTGCTGCACCCTCCCCCCCCAGCTTCCCGGACCCCTTTCCCAGCCTTGTGCCACACTTGACCCTATTCCGACCCCGCACCTACCTCCCTGGTCCGGCACCCAGCCCCATGGCACCCCCCGCGGCCACCTCTGCTCACTGCTGGGCCCACGATCCTGCCAGCCTCCCCGTGGCCTTGCCTGGAGGTCTGTGGCAGGAGCGGGAGCCCAGCCACGGCTTCCTGCACCCTCCACCGGGGCTCCAGCCAGGCCCCCCCGAGGGCGAACCATGGCCTGCCACCTTGCCGCGGCCCCTGCCGGGACACCCTGCAGCCCCCACCGGGTCCCGTGCTGGGCCTGCCATGGCCCCACTGGGGCCACTTGGTGGCTGCTCCCAGGTGACCTGCAGGCCGGATTCCAGCCCCTGGCGGGCCGGATTCTGGCCCAAGGGCTGTAGGTTGGACAAGGCTAGTTTAGTCCCAGTCTTGCAGAGACTTAACATATGTGCTTAACTTTGTCAGTGTTTCTCAAATGCAGCCACCAAGGGCTTTTCTTCAGCCCCAGCCCCCTGGGTGGTGATGGGCTGGGGAAAAGCCTTGCTCCCCTCTGGAGACACAAATGCTGGGGAGGCAGGCAGCCAGTGAGTACCCCACCTTCCTGTGGGTGATGGGATTGGGCTTCAGCTCTGACTTAAATGGAACTGCCTGCGGTGTGTAAAATTAAACATGCAGGTAAGTCTGTAGGAATGTAGCCTTAGTCGGGAGGCAACCACAATACTTACCTTTTAAGAAGTTTTTGTTCAATTTATTCTGGAAAATTAAAATGTTTACAACTGTCTCTCCAGACAGGTACAAGAATCTTCCTTCAGCATCTAGAAAATTACAGTTCTTGGAGTTGCAAAAAGACTTAGTTGATGACTTCAGAATACGGTTAACTCAAGTTATGAAGGAAGAAACTAGAGCTTCTTTAGCTTTCCGTTACTGTGCAATTCTTAATGCTGTTAACTACATAGCAACCGTGTTAGCAGACTGGGCCGACAATGTTGTGAGTAATTACTGTTTTACATTAAAAACAAACTCACTCACTCTGACATGCGGTGCTCAACTAAAACAATTTCATTCATCTCAGTATCTTAAATTAATCATGAGTCCCAAAAACCAGAACCAGTTGTAAATTCTAATTCGATGGAAGATGCTTAATATGATAAATCAATATGTACAATTAAACAGTGCTTAACTATCACCAATTTTATGCACTGTATCAAAAAAACGTGAAGCAGATTAGTTTCCTGTGTTTGTATTTGAAGGGTAAGAGAGGATTCACATTCTTTGGATGCCATTCCTGGGAAATAGGGTGAACCTAGTGGGAAAGATTATTTCACCCGTTGTGTCTGGAGCTATTCTTCACTCTTACACCCAACAGTCCTCTTCCTCCTACTTATAGCCTGCCACCTGCAAAACATTCTATTATCTGTAAAAAGAAAACACCATGGGGTCACCATAACCTTAATTCATTTTTCTTGCCTCAGTCAGCCCAGGAAGCAAGACACCCAAACTTCTGTTTGCTGAGTACAGCATAATGTACTTATAACCTATAGTCAATCCACTAAATTCCCAACCTATCTTTTGGTTAAATAGCTGTTGCTTCTAAATACACATGGATTCTAGTTTCAAGATATTTTTCTGCTGAAGCATGTTTGCTTGATTTTTCTTTTCTTTTCTCTTAAGTATCTCTACCTAATGCCAAAAATTATTGCTTGTGAGCACGTCTGTACACCTATAGTTGATAGTGAGTTGCTGATCCTTCATGTGAAATTGATGAGCCAAACACATTTGACAGCCAGGTCTGAGTGGATTTGGAGCAGCCATGAGAGCACTCTTTGCTTTTACCTACCTTCAGGCTGTGATTCTACATTGGGGAGATCTGTGTAGAGCCCCATTTATCTCAGTGAGTCTCTCCATGGCCCCAGAGGTTTGCACCAGAGTGTTCTAATTCATAATCTGAGCCTGTTTCTATGTGTTTAAATATACAGCTTCATTAATCAATATCTGTTAAAATAAATAACTCTAAAAAAAATTAGGCATGCTGAAATTCGGTATTTAGTATATGAGATGTAAGGTATTTAGTCACTATCACCATAAGATGAGCACTTCTATTTAATTTTATTTCTTTCTTTATAAAATGTAAGACATTTACTTTGGGTTTTCACTTAAGGGAATATATAAGTTAACATGGCTATAACCTTTTTAGCTCTAGTGTTTATATCTAAATCTCTTTGTTTCTGTAGTTCTTCTTGCAGCTTCAGCAAGCTGCGCTGGAGGTTTGTGTAGACAGTAATGCTCTCAGCAAGCTACAGCTAGGACAGCTAGCTTGTATGGAAAGCTCAGTCTTTGATGACATGATTAACCTTCTAGAACGTCTAAAACATGACATGTTGACTCGCCAAGTTGATCATGTCTTCAGGGAGGTCAAAGAAGCTGCAAGGCTCTATAAAAAAGAGAGGTGAGTCTTTGTTAATTTTTTCTAGTATTTTTTATATAATTTTTTTTCAGATTTTTGGCAAACAAAATTGAATGTAAAAATTAACTTTATGAATAAAATGAGATAAATGTAGTGAACTATTTGGAAAGTGTTCTCTGTGGTATTTCTCCTTAAAAAAAAAAGGGGGGGGGTTTAGAATTAGATTGTGCTTTTCTAAAGTACAGTCCTGCAAGTAATGGAGCCACACTGCAGCAGGACCTCCAGAAGAAATTCTCTCTGACTCTTTTCCGACACAAGCTGTTTCTTTGGGACTATTGGGGAGCAAGTGTAGCTATGAATACTTGCTCCTTCAAAAAATTTATGAGCCATTTTGTACAATACTGATTTGTTTCTATTTTCTGATTTCTGACATCCCTTCTTACAATCCTTTAAGTAAAATATAGGCTTGATATTATTAGAATGATACTTGGCATAGAGTATTACTCCATATGTTGACTGATCTGTTTTGAATGTTTAGGTGAGGGTTACAGAAACCTTTAAAAATTAAAAATGGGTGAGATTGTGACTTCTTGGAATAGAGGTGCTTCATTGCAATTGCTTTCCTGTAACGTGGTATTGTGCATCGGTTTCTTCAGGTGGTTATCTTTGCCTTCCCAAGCAGAGCAGGCAGTAATGTCCTTATCCAGTACAGCTTGCCCGTTGCTGTTGACATTAAGAGATCGTTTGCTGCAGTTAGAACAGCAGCTCTGTTACTCCCTGTTTAAAATCTTCTGGCAAATGCTCACAGAGAAAGTGGATATGTTCATCTATCAAGAGGTAAGCATTTGCAATTATGTGACCTGTGCTCTGACAATGAAAGTGCAAGTGACTTTCCTAAATTAATGTAATGAATCTGTTTGCATACTTATGTAGATAATTCTGGCTAATCACTTCAATGAAGGCGGAGCAGCACAACTTCAGTTTGATATGACTAGAAATCTTTTCCCTTTATTTTCCCACTACTGCAAAAGGCCAGAGAACTATTTCAAACAGTAAGTAAGCCAATTTTTAAAGTATGATCATTTCAATAGTGAGTACTAAGTTCTTACACTGTGTATAAACCAAGGCTGCAGCTTGGATTAACTGGGTGAGAAATCTGTTAAAATTATGGTGTTGGAAGTGGAGAGAACCTCTAGGTATCAGGTGAGATCCTGAAGAACACACTTAAGCAAAACTCCTGTTGACTTTGGTGTGTTCTTATAGGTTAGCAGTGGACTGTTAAACACTATCTGGCGCTCTCACACACATTTGGCAAAAACTGGATGGTAAAACATCTAAACAGCACAAGGGGCCGTAGCAGGACAGACCACCAAGAAACGAGAACTGAGGTGCATTGCTGTGATAACTATAAAGGTTAATTTGCCCTATAAAGTCAAATAGGATTTCAGCCTGAATAAAGAGTGCAGAACTGAGCCCAGAGATGTTTGAGGGTGAAGATGAGATTTTGGTACTACAATAATACTTGAACAGAAGATGCTATATTCCTTTGAAGTACTTCTCCAACATTAAAGCTTCAAAATCCCTTGATATGAATTATCTTCATTTATAGATGGGAGAAAGTAGCACAGAAAAGTACATTTAGAAACCCTGATACAAACAATCAGATATTTGAACAGGCTTAACTACTACCCTGTTGCCTCAACACTTGATACATGAAGAGGCTGCCTGGCATTTCCTTGCCTTTGATTACTTTAACAGGCAGTGCATTCAAATTTCATCAGTTGTGCCTATGTGTCATGCATACTCTGTTCTTATTTTAGTATATTGAATGAGAAGATAGTTCATCGTGCTTTCCTGGTTAACTTTTTACCATTATTAAAAAGTGAACAATTATTGGCTTTTATTACTTTACCCCATGGGAAACTGAAGTGAAAAAACAAATGCAAGGATCTGGTTAATTGGGAGCAAAATGTGTGAAATGGTAGTTATACTCTCTGAAAACAATAGACATTACGGTGAATGCATGCTATTTTTCTTGAAAGCTGTGGCTGTGTTATCTTTTCAGTTCATGTTTTGTTTTTCAAGAGAGGGGAGATCATTCTTAGTATTTTATGAGTGGGCTGATCAAAAAACAAACAAAACCGCATACTGGATATACTGTGTCCTGATATGAAGTTGAAAGGGGCAGTCTTTGTTTCAGGTTCTAAAGCATGCGTATTTTTTCCTCTTATAGCATAAAAGAAGCCTGCATTATCTTGAATCTGAATGTTGGTTCTGCTCTGCTTTTGAAAGATGCACTGCATTTGGCCTCTGGCAATGGAACCATCTTGGATCCAAACCAGCCCTCTGCCACAGCAGTGTTAAATGAACTTGGAGTTTACAAATTAGCTCAACAGGATGTTGAGATTCTACTTAATTTGAGAACAAACTGGCCTAATACAGGGAAATAAGTAAAGAGCTTCTAGGAAAATGGTTTGAATTAAAATATCTGTAAGTTATTTATCTGAGTAAAATTGAAGTCAGGCTATTTATTATATTAATATACTTTTGTATTAGTTCTTTTAGAAGGAGGCGGGGGGACCCAAACAAACCTCCAGTACATCTTTACAAAATGCTGACTTCATGCAGCCTTATTTATGTCTTAATCTTTTATCATTCAGATAACATGTTATGCACAACCATATAAAACAGTTCAGTTACTGAACTGATTTCCGATCTGCTCTAGTTTAGTCAAATGTATTGTAATCACTTTATCCATGTTTGCCTGGTCTGTAACTAACCCCAGCCTAGAGGCATGTGGAGGATGCATGCTCAGACCTAGGTTGGAGAACATTCCTTGTTGAATAGTGATTTATTTAGTTGATAATGGCTGTAAGGTGGCAATGGGTATGTTGAAGAATTTTTTAAGGCTTAATGAGTAATATAGTAATACAGAGTAATACAGTAAGTAATACAGAGTAAACTCTGTGTATATACGTTACTGTATTCAGTGATAAACAATCCATATGAATTGGTGCATATGGACAGTTATGTACATAAATTCCCATACATGGGCATTACATACTCAAATATGTGTGCAGGTTGTGTGGAATGAGGTGAAAGCATGAGTTCATGTTCTAGTTTTTCTAATCATGCTAACTTTTAACACTAAGTCCTGTTATTGGAAAATTCAGAGTTCTCTCTTCCTTTAATGTTAAATCCTCTGTCATCTTTAAAATGTTCTGAACAGGCTTTGCATACTTTGCCTAGCTAATTTGTTTTAAAATGCCATCACAAGTGATACAATTATTAAAATATTTTTATTTTGAATTATGTTTTGTTGAAATTTGGTCATCTTCTCAAGTTGTTTAAAACTTGTTTTTTCTCCAAGAGCCTTAAAGAAATATCTGACTTTTTTTTTATTATATACTTGAATAACACTTTGTACAGAAATAGCTTTACATTGAACCAACAAGTGTCAAAATGTTGTCTTGAGCTACATAGTAATGTCACTTCTATCTCTATATGGCCCCAAAATATTCTTGCTAGAGAAAATATTGATACACAGCTTCTTTTTAATGTTACACTGTCTGGAAAATTTTTTGTAAAGGAAATCAAAAGATGTTCTGCATGTATAATGTGTAGTTTTTGATTATTTAAGCTAGCACCAAATAAGTCAATTTTTTTATGTACTGTGCTGATGCCACTCAGTTTATTTTTAGATAGGTGAAACTAAAACATCACCACAAAGATGAGACTTTAGAAGAATGTTTATAGCGGACAACTGCTAAGATTGATACACTGCCCAGCTCTCCTGCAACAACTTCTTCCTAGAGAAGAGAAGAATCTAGTTAGTTGTTCTGAAAACACCCTGGAAACAATTTGGTCATTACACATGAGATTTCAGTATAGAAATTTCTACAATACATAATGTTCCTTTCCCTTCCCAAGCCACCAGTTGTTCTCCGTTATATATGCTGGAAGTAAATACAGACTTGTGTGCTAGGCTTAGTTACCCAGTTCTCATTTAAAAATACCAACCTCTGTCCACTAAATTAATGTTGCGGTGAAGTATATGGGCCTTTATTTCCTGCAACGTACTTTTCCATTTCTGTACCCCCAGCCCTAACAAATGTAAACTTGCTCAACTGAAGATGAAGATACTCAGGCAAAATTACTACATTTGAGGGATATTTTGTATCCTATCCCCTTTCTCACTGTGTGCTTGGTATATTGGAAACTTGTGCAGACTCAAAACAGGCCTTGGGCTCCTGTGCCAAGCTGCCTCACTTGCCAGTTCACCTGATGGCTTCTCCTGGTCCCTGCCGTAAATTGGACTCCAGCTCTGGCATCCTGATCCCCGCTGCCTAAATCTATGGAATAGTGCAGGGAGATAGGACTGTAACTCAATTAACTTCCCCTTGCAGATAAAGAGGGAGAACAAGAAGCACTTACAGGCATGTTCTGACAGGGGAAGCAAAATGCTGATCATCTGCCAGCAGGAAAATGTCAAGTTCTGTGCAGAAATGCTTAATTCTATGGTCTCTTTGGAGAAACGTCAAGTTGCATACCTTTGGTGACAAAAGTCCAAAGGGTTTTGAGATGAAGGGTGGGGAGTGTTCACTCCTCTAATTGTTTCAGATGGTAAGCGGGCTGGTGGCACTCCACTGGTTATGCTTACTTCCTGCTCACAATAGCTAAAGATTTAAATGCTGAGATTCTGGATCAGAACTCCAGAATCTTAATATCCAATTCCATGGCTAGTGTATTTGCTGCATAGAAAACGCAAGGCCTTGCTTAAAATATTGTACTTGGTCCAAACCAAATCTATTTTATTAGCTGTTGCTGGTATTAGTGGAAAAGTCATCACTGCAGACAACACAGATGTTCCTTTGTATGGGAGATTTACTAGAACTAGTTACTTTTCTTTGTTTCTAAGTGTACAAGTAAAATGTTGAGGTTGGAAAAGCTTGGCATAGTACCTGAATGTATTCCCAGAAATACTGATTTCTGATAAAGTATTTTCCAAAATTTGACTTGTAGTGACATTTTAATTCTTTAAAATAATTAAACAGCAAGAATGTAATTGACAAGTGCCTGACACTCAAACTGAAGTCAAGGGTAACTGTAACTAGTGAGCACTTCATAGATTTAGGACCTGACTTGAAGGACACCATAAGGCTTTTAATATTACTTTCTTAAATAGAGCTTAACACAAGAATTCATGCAGTTATCTATAAATCTTTCTCTCCTCCACATAAAGCCAAAGGGTAAAAATGTCACTTTACTTACACTTCTTTCCTGAATATTTCCAGAGTGATATTTGCATTATCTTCATAAGGCAAATCCTGAGTACTCAGCCCCAAGGTTTTAAGAGCTATAAAGGTTTTTTAAAAGAGAGAATCCTTTTAAATCTTGAGATACAAATACAAAGAAATCCAGTTTTACATCCAAAATGGACTTACTCCTTTTTTCTAACCGAATCACAATGTTCTAGTTGGTAAACCAAATACAACTTTTTAAGCTTACCAGTTTTAATGTAGATTATTTTTAGACCTTATTGGTCAAATATTGTATATAAGAGCACAGGAGGTCTCTCTTGTTTTGCTTAAAAAAAAGATAGTTTCACAGTAAGTTTTTTCTATCAAAACTAAATTGGTTGAGAAATGTCTGAAACGATTTCACATTCTTTTGAGAAACAACCTTGCATGATACAGCTTTAACGGACTGTGCTATATTAAAATTTATAATTAAAATCCTCACTTGTAAGTAGTTAAACAAATAAATAATTAAAAAAATGCTAAGCAAGGAAGACAAACCTCCTTTGTACTGCACTAAAGTTATATAGCCTTGACCTGTAGTGTCCAACATTTCAAACATAGCATCCAAATTTGATTCATCCACAAGATAAGGATATTCCATGTCAGTTAGGTTTGCAAGCTTCACTCTTTCCAGTGCATGTATCAAAAACTCTCTTGGTCTTTCTATAAAAGAATAAAGTTAACAGCTCTTGTTGATAGCATATATTTTTAAAACTAGATTTATTAATTCTATTTTATTAAATCTATTAAATGCAAAAACACTGAACTACAATACAGTAGGTTTATTCTGTTTTTGCCTGTACTCTACCAGCAGGGTAAACTTCACCGAAGGTAACCAGATTGTTTCTTTTCACACTAGTGTATCAATTGTTGGCCATAATTAATATAAAATACTCATTACATAACTATTAAGTTTCTGACAATATCAAGGAAATGGATGTTGTGGCAAAACTACTGAGCTGTGTGTACTAATACGCAAGTTCAAGTTTCATATCAGGTTCACCGATAACACAATAGGAAGGGGCTGTTACACCATGAAAGGTTATTTTCCATTGGATGCTCTTTCAAAAAGTTGTGCCATCTTTCCAGGTTATAATTTAAGATGCTATAATGGAAAGGAGGAGGAACAAATGTACTATATTGCTGAATAGTCCAGTAGTTCCCAACCTTTTCTCTGCCGCGGTACACCATGATAACTTCAATTGTTTCAAGGCACCCCACCATTAAAAACTCATGAATATTCAAGTTCAATCATGCATATTCATGTACCACATCACACTGGTTGGGAAATGCTGCTATGTGGGGAGATAGAGGTACCAGGGCAGGGGTGGCAAGAGGCAGGAAGGGGAGATCAGGGGTTGTTATGTGGAGTGCAGGAGAGTGGGGGGAGCAGAGCAGGACGGGTGGCAAAAGAGGGAAAGAGTAGCCAGGTGGGGAGCAGGGCAAAAGGGGCAAGAGAGGAAAGGGAGGAGAGAAGTAGCTATGTGGGCTGGCCGGGGGAACCTGGGGAGTGGGAGGGTAGGACAGGGGAGCATGGTGTGGTGCCCTTTTCCCCCCAGTGTCTCCCTGCTGTCTAGGGTAGAACTTCACCCCTACAGCTCCCTGCCACCCCCACTGACAGCACCAGCCCCCCACTTTGTTAGGCCTTCACCGCCCCCCTGTGGATCTCACCAGGGACTCTGCAGGACTTGCTGTAGCCCCCCCAACCCCATCTCGCCCCACCGGGGCCCCCATCAGCCCCCCACCTATGGGTGGATTTTGAAGCTGTTCCCTGGGGGAGGCAGCTCCAAAAATCCACCCCGCCCCACCCGATCCAGCTCCAGCCACTGGAACCAGGGCCAGATCCCCTGCCGCCGGTGTCCCTGGGTCTGAGCCAGGGCAGATTGGGTGGTTGGTGGCATCCTGAGGTCCCTGCCGGGCTGCAATCCACTGCCACCCATGGCTCTGCTCCCTGGCTAGAGGCGGACACTGGCAGCAGCCAGTGGATTGGGCCACAGCCCCTGGTGTCCCCCAGCTCCAAAGCCGGATCCGGCCATCCGCGTCCCAGGGACTGGGCCAGATCCAACCGCCGCCACCTGCATCCCTGGATCAGGCCCAACCACAGTGGCAGCTCCGGGACCCAGGCCTGGGCCACCGCTCCCTGTGTCCTTGGGGCTGGATCAGGTTGCCGCCACCTGTGTCCCCAGGACCGGACCGGGCCGCTGCTGCCCGTGTCCTCGGGGCTGGGGCCTGACTGGGCCGCTGCCACCCGCATCCCCAGGGCTGGCCATGGGGCCACTTCTGCCTCAGTCCACTCCCCCCCCACTGGAGCCAGCACCAGCCTTCTGCCCCCTGGTCTTGCAGAGGCTCCATCGCCCCCAACAGTCCTCCTGCACCACTGCCCCCTGCTTCCCCCCCCCCACCAAAAAAAACAAACAAACCTCTAGTAGCCCTCCTTCCCCCAGCCCACACTTACCTACTGCTAGGAGCAAGCTGCATTGGCAGCAGCAGGCTTTTCCCGCCTTGCGCAGTCCATGGGGCTGGGCTACACAGGGCAGGAGATTTTAAATTACCCAAGCTCCCCGCAGATCTTGCAGCACGCCAAAGGAGGTGTCGCAGCGCACCAGTGTGCCACGGCACACCAGTTGGGAACCACTGGACTAGTCTACAGCGCCTAGGGTAATCCCAAACTGCAGCAGGTGTATTGAACACAGTCGGGGAGGGAGCGGGTCTCAAGCGCTCTGTGAGGCCCAATAAACAAGGAGTCCTGTGGCCTGTATAAAGACTAACATTTATTTAGCCCTGAAGCAACCTCACCTCCCTCCTACATGCTGTTCCCCACTGATTGAATCTATACTACTGTAAACAGTCTGACCAGATCCTGTCACACACTTCCCTGCATTTAGTTTCCTCCCATTCTGTAAGTTCCTCATCTTCAAACATCTGCCGAAGTGGGATTTTTTTCCTCCCAGGAAAGCGCATGCAATAAATACATTCCTTAGTCTTCATCAGTGATTTGCTGAACTAGCCCGACAGGGCTACCCCACTGGCATCTGTGGGGCACAGCACAGAGCCAGCCACTGCCTGCAGAAGTGGGGATGTGATAGCACCTGCCCAGTAGGGGTGCTGGATCCGGTGGCAGGCCAGGGT
Source organism: Pelusios castaneus (assembly GCA_007922175.1). Lineage (NCBI taxonomy): Eukaryota > Metazoa > Chordata > Testudines > Pelomedusidae > Pelusios > Pelusios castaneus. The sequence continues at coordinate 11,960,307 of ML685809.1, read as the reverse complement.
AGGGGCCTCCCTTCTACCCAGTGGGTGGTACCCACGAAGGGGCGAGAACGGCTGGGGGGAGGGTGTTGCGGTAGGAAGACGAGCCCGTTTTCACACACCCAGTAGGGCGGGAACATGCTGGGCGGGGCTGGCTCGGCTCATCCCGCTGGAATGTGACGTAACAGCGCCCTGGCTGAGGGCGGTGACCTGAGGCTCCGCCCCGCGTAACCAATGGCGACAGGGATGCCCCAGTGCACTGGGCGGGGGCCATACCGAGGCCTTTCAGCGGAGCAAATGCAGCCACGCCTCGGAGGGGGGGGGGGGGGACGGACACGAGGGGCATCTCTGCCGTGCTGCGGCCTGTGACGTTAGCACGGAGCCGCCTTGGCTCTGCAGCCAGCTCCGCGTGCCGCCGTCCCCGCCCTGCACGGGGAGCGCTACCGCTCCTCCCCCCCCGCCCCCCTTCGGCCAGCGGCTCAGCGCTCCGCCGCCGAGCTGGGTTGGTGCCGCGGCTCCCGGGCCGCCCGTACCGGGCCGGTGGTAGAGCAGCAGCGCGCTCAGGTTGTGCAGCAGCTCCGGGATCTTGTAGCGCTCCAGGTACTCGCGGCCCTGCTGCTCGCCCGCCATCCTGCGTTGCTAGGAGCCCGACCACGCGCCACCCCCCCCCCGACCGCCACGTGACCGGGCGGCCTCGCAGTGGTGGGGCTGGGACGCAGCCCCGTGACAGTGCCGGGGGAGGGGGGCACCAGCCCCGGGCTGCCAGGATGCAGGGGGTGCTGGGCTGTCCCGCCTCTGAGCCGCCCAGGTTTGGGACCCCCGCCCTGGCACTAGGCAGCCAAGGGGGTGGCCCGCGGCCTCCGGCACGAGACGTCAGCGGCGGGGCGGGGCGGGGCGGGGCTAGCGGCTGCTCTCCTTTGCTCCGTGGTGTTCTGGCCGCCCCATGCGGCTGCGGGCTGGGCACCCCGGGGGCAGGGCAGGCTGGCGGGTGGCTGATGCTCTGCAGGGCTGGGTGACCTGCACGCACTGGCCCAGCTGGGGGCGGCCTGGAATGCTGGGTCCGCCCCGGCCCCCCCGGAACTGAACGGCCCACTCAAGCACCGGGGTTGCGGCTGCCCCCAACCACTCTGGCCCGCCTGGCAGTAATGGGGTGCACCCCAAAACTGGGTCACCCAGGCCGTGGGGGCCCTGCTAATCTGGATCCAGGATCAAGGTGGGCTAGACCGGAAGCCAGGCTCCTGCCTCTCCCCTAGGCTGGCTCGCTGCTTTGGGGGGGGGGGGGCAGTGTGGAGCCTGGTGGTCACCTCAGGCATCTCCCACCCATTCCCCCAAAGATGGCACTGGGGGAAAGACCTTAAGCTTGACAGACCCCAGCAGAATTGGGTGAATGAGGTAGTGTAACCCATATGCCTGAAAAGGCTATCTATCTCTGAGAGAGGGTTACTGTTGCTGGGCAGATTAGCTACCCACAACCAGAAATTTCTGGAAGCAGGGAGTGGTAGCATTTTGAGCCTGTTCCACAGTGTACCCTGCAGGTGTGATGTGGTGAGGTCAGTCAGAGGACATGGGAGCAGCAGTCTCTGCAGGCAGCAGGCAGGAACTGCTTTGAGAAGAGCCCATGTGCTCAGTTTTCCGGAGAGAAGCTAAGCCAGGAGTGAACAAGATGTTGTCTCCCTCTAATGGAGTCATCTGCAACAGGTTTTGTAGACATGCATATGGGTCTGAGGGCTGGTTGCAAAGGAGAAGGAAAAGCCTGCATGTAATGCTACAGAGGATTCCTGCAGCAAAGGAAGAAGAGAACAGCTATTTCTTGCTACTCAAGCCTCTACACTGGAACAGAGACTGTAGCTGAGAGTTGGGTGAACTCCACCGGGACTTGGGTATCTTTCCTGCGGGGTTTTCTGTAGGGATTGTTCTTGGTTAATTGTATTTTGTTTTCTTAGGATAAGGTTCATTTAGTTAGTAGGTAATAAAGTTCATTGCTATGTTTATTGTAGTAGTATTTAATTTGGGAGTGTAGCTCTGAGCAAGCTTTGCTGTGAGTCCCATATAGACTGGATCCTGGGTCTCCAGCTGCTTTCTCCACAGGGATTGGGTTTGCTTTCTGTGAGGCACTGGAGAAGGACAATTAAATGAATTTTAGCCCACCCAAAGGTTACAATAGCAAAGGGAAGTTGGAGAGGTAAGGAGAAGCCAGGGGACAGATCACAGAATTTAAAATACAGGACATCAAGGGGGATGGAGTACAGGATGTGGCAGCAGAATGGCCAGGAAGGCTGGGGGCGGGGATGATAGAGTTTGAGATTTAACTAAACAAATCATCTTGTACGAGACCTAGTGCTGTGCGAAGGATTGGACACCCAAGAAGTGGATCTAGAGGGTCGTTTATATAGTACCATTACATACAGCCATAGCGTTCCCACACCTTGAAAATTTACAACTTGCGTATGATTCGGAACACACACCTCAAAAAAAGTTAGAACTGGAAAAAGTACAGAAAAGGGAAACAAAAAAATCATTCAGTGTATAGAACGGCTTCCATATGAGGAAAGAGTTAAAAAGATCTGGACAATTCAGCTTGGAAAAGCATTCACTAGTACACATGTCTCTGAGCGAGGTCTATGAAAACCATGAATGATGTGGGGACAGTGAATAAGGAGGTGTTACTAACCATGAAGCAGGGCTCACCCAGTGAAATGACAAGGCACCAAGTGTAAAAGAACCGTATGGACCAACTGCTTCACACAATCCTTAGTCACCCCTTGGAATTTGGGGCCAGGGGATGCCTTGTAGGCCAAACGTATAACTGACTTTAAAAAAGAATTTGATAAATTCATGCAGTATAGGTCCACCAATGGCTGTTAGCCAGGATGGTCGGGTGCAGCCCCATGATCTGACTGATCCTAAGCCTTTGATTGGATGACAAGGGGGATTATTTGATACACTGCCTTATTCTCTTAGCTCCAGCTGAAGTAGCTAGCACTGGCTGCTGGTGGAAGACAAAACTGGGTAGAGAGCCCATTGGGCTCATACGGTACAGTCGTAAATTCTTAGTTCAATCACTACTCAGTGTAGAACACCTGCTCCATGAACCTAGAGGTCTGTTAAGTAGAAAAGGAGTGCTGCTGTGTGCAGACAAAAGGCGCAGGGGGGTTAGGAAAAGATGTGTGTTTGGAATTAACCCCTTACTAAGTTCCAAAGCTGTTCATCGCTGTGCCTTGTCAGAGGATAACAAACTGTTCAGGTGCCATCTAGTGGAGCCTTGTTAAATGCATGCTACATATCAGCTCACACTTCTTAGTGATATGTTGATAGCGTCTCACTATTATAGCTTGGGTCTGTAGTCATGCAAATCTTCCATTACGTGTTTTGCTCAGCTACATGTGAAATTTGGCATTGAGCGATTGTTTTAAAAGCTTATCTTGCAGCAGAAGGCGAGGAGCTCTTTAAAGAGATGCTTCAGCTTTACAGTACATTGTAATCTGTGCTATGCTGAAATAAATATGTGCCATGTGGATGACTCAGGAAGGCCTCTCTCCACCTACAGGATCAATTGTCACAACCAGAAATAATAAAGAGGATGTACAAGGCACACTGGAAACTGACCCCTTTGTAAACAGTGTGACGAGGCCGATCAAAACTGAAATGGTCTTGCTATTCCCCAAAAATATGAATTAGAAAAAAGATGCTTAAGAGTAACATTAAGAACCAAAGAAATTGAGCATATTGCCAGAAGAAATAAGAGAATAGAAAGGTGCTACTGCGTGCCATCACATCAGAAACAGACTAATGATAACTGGGTACGGGGGATAGAAGAAATTGAGTATTACGCTGTTCTAGACCTAGCTGTTTTTACTTCTGGGTCAACCAACACCTGTATATCATATTATAGCACTAAAATTCCCTGATTTAGTCTGAAAAGGAATATAGGCACAAAGGAGTCTTCTTCATGACTGTCTTCTGCAGTCGTCTCTACCTACCTCCTATCTGCCAACAAGTCACTGTTTGGCGAGAAGAATCACAGGTGGGTTTTTTTGTTTGTTTGTCTTTGTTTTTTAAACAACATCTGTACCCAGTGGCTGGTGTCCTGCATGTATGGATATGTCTACACTGTAATTAAAAACCCACTTGGCCTTGCGGAGCTCAGGCTAATGAGTTGTTTAATTGCAGTGTAGACATTTAGGCTTGGGTTTACACCCAGGCTCTAGGGGTATGTTTACACTTGCACCATAAGTCAACCTACAGAACGCTGCCTTAAGTCGACTTAACAACTTTCTTAAGTCGACTTAACAACTCCACCTCTGAAGGTCGACTTAATGCCTAAGTTGACCTTGTTAGGTCACCTTAAAGCCCATGTGGAGGGGGAAAAAACCCCTAAGAACCTAATTGGAGTCAGGCTGGAGAAAAGGGGAGAGCCATGGCTGGGGAGAATGGGAGAGCTGTGGCTGGGGTGAAGGTGATCCATGGCTGGGAATAAGGGGAGCCCCAGGTTGGGGGATCAGGGGCATGGCAGGGATCAGGGGTTAGAGAGAAGGAAGAGATGTGGCAGGAATTGGGGGTTGGGGAGAAGGAAGAGACACACAGCGGGGACTCAGGCTGCGCGGGTGTGCGGCGCGCCCGCAACATAGAGGGAACATAGCTCCAGGCCCCCACAACACTCCTCCATCAACCTAGCACCTGCCAGTGTGGACGCAGGCAGTCGACTGGAACGTTCAGTGTGGACGCGCTAAGTCAACTTAACAAGGTCAACTTTAAGTTGACCTAAAGTCGACCTTGTTAAGTCGACTTAACAGAGCCTCCAGTGTAGACATAGCCGAGGATCCTGGGAGTGTCCCAGTGCTCAGGGTGCAGCCCAAACCCAAATGTCCGCACCACAATCAAACAGTTCCTTAATCTGAGTCCCAGCCAGCTGTGGGTGTGGACATACCTTTTGAGAGCCTCCTCTTCCAGAAGCAACTAGAGCCATGGCCATCCTTGCACTTCCTCCCCCTTCCAGTAAAATTAGCAGTTCAGGTCTTGGAAGGGGTTTATTATCCTTGCTTATCACCATGACGGTAGAGATATGCGAGTCACGGAAATAGGATCATCGAGGAGAGTTTGCGAGAAGCTTGTACAACCAATTATTATGAGAAAAACTGAGCAGCGGGTGAATCAGGAGAAAAAGGATTTAACAGTTTTTTTGGCTGCATTGCCTGTGGAACAGAGCTAAGCTTTTGTCAGCAGCTCCAGGATAAAGCATATTGTCAGGGATTTAGTGTGTTTCTTGCCCTCGGAAATTGAATTTGGCTGAAAAAATGTATACAAGTTTTAATCTCATAAACCATTTTATTTAGTGATTCATGAGCCCAAACTGCCCAGGGACTTAAAAGGTATAACTAACAAGGATAATGGCTGCAAGATTGAGGGCAGAGACTGGCCGTGCTCCAGGTGCTGGCTTGACTGGAAAGTAGGTTCATGAAACAACATTTCCTAAATCGGTGCAAGAGTGAAGCTAGTCCAGGGGATTTGGGGAAGAGGAAAGACTGCACGTCTCCAGCCCTACATTTCAGCCACTGCAAAAATGCTGAGCTTCAGGGGGCTCCTTTAAACAACTTTTATATTACCGTATTTTTCGGACCATAAGACGCACTTTTTTTCCCCCAAAAGTGGGGGGAAAATGAGAGTGCGTCTTATAGTCCGAATGCTGTCCAGCAAGCAGTGTTCCCGCCAGGGGGCGTTGCTGGATAGCAAAAAGATCCAGGGCTGTGGCCCTCCAGCCCACTCCCTGCTAGCCCCCACCCCCTGGCCAACCCAACACACACACAAACAAACCCACACCCCTGCCGGACGGGGCAGGTTCGGCTGGGGTTGGCCCCCCTGTGACGCTGTCAGAATTTAAGGAACTATTTATGATATTATTTTGTATTAATATGTGACGCTGTCAGGATTTAAGGAACTATTTATGATATTATTTTGTATTAATATGTGACGCTGTCAGGGTTTAAGGAACCATTTATGATATTATTTTGTATTAATATTTTATGATTGTTATAATCCATAGGAACTATGCCATGGTTGGTGTCAATAGAAAGGTAATAATTTGTGGGGAATGATTATATAGTTTATGTGTAGGATTTGTATTCATATTAGAAGTTAGGAATATGATTGTTATATTTTAACTTGTGTAAGGCTGGGAAAATTCCCCAGACTGAATGTCTACCTGGCCATTGTCTCCTTAATGGCCCATTAAGGAAGCTCCCCAGTATAATGGGCCGAAGAAGAAAACCTGTTGAGCCACTAGGATTAAACATGTCTCTGGAACTATTCCTCTGAGACTGAACAAAGGATTGAGGCCCACCCTGGTACTGGGTGTTTACCAGAGGAAGAAGCCTGCATTCGCTTTGACCCTTTAACATCTCTCATATTTGCTTCTTTCCTTCTCTCTTTCTTTTTCTCTTCCCTTCCTTTTCTCTTCTTCACCTTCCTTTCTCTTTCCTTTCTCTTCTTTGCCTTCCTTTCTCTTCCCTTCCTTTTCTCTTCTATTTAGTTTACTGGTACTATTTGGTTCAGAATATTTTTTTCTTGTTTTCCTGCTCTAAAAACTGGGTGCGTCTTATGGTCAGGTACGTCTTATGGTCCGAAAAATATGGTAACTTCTCTTCTGTCTGTATTCCCTGTGCTTCCCACTTTTCTCCAGCAGATGGCGCAGTGTTCACAAGGTTCAGTGGCAAGTGCTATTAATAGGTTTTGTTCATAGGTTTCAATGGCAAGCAGCCCCCCGGCGATGCCCCCTCACTTTTTGGTCTTTAAAAAAAATTATATAAAAACTCAAAAGTTTTCTAGATGAGACACCCTTAAGGGAACACACTAAAAGGAAAAAAAAAAAAAAAGTACTTCACATGGGTGAAACTTCTTGTACAAGGATTTTTAAAACACGTCAATGCATTTGTCTGAAAGGTTGGATGGCCGGTATAACTGGCCATATTACGCTCTCTCCACTGGCCGTCCAACCGTTTGCAAACAAATACATTCAAGTGTTTTAAAAATCCTCAGACAAGTAGTCATACCAATGTGAAGTACTTTTTTCTCCCTTTTAGTGTGTTTCCGTAAGGGTGTCTCCTCTAGAAAACTTGGGGGTTTTTTATATGATTTAAAAAAATATTTGCTGCCTTTTGTTCCTGCTTTTTCGGAGTGCCTGGCTATCTAGCTAGCCCGAGTCTACACTAGACATCTTGGTGAACTCCAGCGCTCAGTGGGGTGAAAATCCGTACTCCTGAGTGATAAATAGTTATACTGACCTAGGCCCAGTGTAGACGACGTTATGTCAGAGGGCGAGTTTCTCTTGTCGACACAGCTGGCAACTCTCACCGAGGTGGACTGACTACCCCATTGGCTCAGTCTTTCCAGAAGCCTGATTTGCTGGTTTAATCTCCAAGTTTCACCTCAGTTAACAACTTGCTTACAAAATCAGACATAAAAGTGTCCCAGCACTGCTACTGAAAAATTGCTTCCTTTCCCTATTTTAACTATGTAATTATAAACCAGTTGGATTATAAATATTTGTACTTACATATAGCATACAGCGCAAAATATGAAATGTTAGCTTGTACAGACTTCGCTAGTGCTTTTTAATGTCGTCTCTTGCAAAACTAGACAAATATCTAGATGAACTGATGTACCCCCAGAAGACATGGGTGGATCTCCATGGGAACACATACCCTGGTTGGGAAAAAAAAATTCCATTGGTTTAAGCATGGGGTAGGCAACCTCTGCTGGCAAGTGAGCTCATTGGAAGTGGCACACGGCCCCCTCTGCAATGCCAAAGAAATTGCTGCTCCTGCCACTGAAATCCACTCCAGGCAATCTCTTTCAGGGGTGGCTGGGCATGGAGGGTCCCCGCCATGCTGCAGAACGAAGCCACCTGGAACGGCTTCTCTCCACAGCATGCCGCTGCCAAAAGGAGCTACTCTGGGCAGTTTCATTCCACAGTGTGTCTGGGAATCCCAAGAGGAGCTGCTCCAGACAGCTTCTTTCTGTGGCATCCCTGGGGACTTCCACTCCCCCCCCCCATTTTCCCCCCGGCTTCAGGCATGCCACCAAGAGGAGCCACTCCAGATGGCTTCTTTCTGTGATTGGCTCCTTTCAGCAGCATGCCTGGGAAGCCCCCGCAAACTCCAGTCATGTACTGGGAAAATCTGCTCTCCTTTTTTTGCAGCCTGCCCAGATCTTTGCATTTTCAAGTAGCTGTACCAGGAGGCTGGGTCACAGCTGGTATTATGCAAATATTTTATTTACCATTTTGGAACAAGAGGAAAATACAGGCATTAGGATGGGTTATTTCCCGCCAGAGTTTAGTATTGTCTCTCAAACTGGCCAGCTCCCTGTTCAACAAAAACCTGGTAAACTGATTGCAGTGATCCCTGGGCTTGTAGCGATTCCCTCAACATAGAAGACAGTAGCAGATAAATCAGTCAAGGCTGACAACTTCCTGACTTGGAGCTCAGATATTCATGCATCCACCCCATCAGTTCTCCCATTTGTCATATTTGAACTTACACATATTTACATCAAAATGTTGGCATTGTGTAAATGTTGCTTCATTTAATAAAGACTAATTTTCTTGACTCAGGGCTGTCTATACTGCTGCGTGATTTCAACAGGAATGGGAGATACACAAGGTACTTAACATTCCTTGCGTATCTCCCTCTGATTGCCCATCTTCTACTTACCTCACTGTCTTCAGTACTCTGAGTCGGAGGGAAACCCCTTCTCTCCAACTCAGCGCTATTCTTTCTGCGGGGGGGTGGTCTTGCAGCACCGGGTTCCTGATCGGCTGAGCGGGTCTTCCCAGACCTGATCAGGGAGATCTATCTGATGGCGGGAAATTCACCGCTGTCAATGAAGCCAGCAAGGAACTAGTACTGAATTATCAGCTTTATCTTGCTTCTGGAGTGGAATGTGTTATTTGTATTATAGCACAAAGCTATGTTCCTTCTGTAAATACTATGCAGTAACTTTCAAAGAAAACAAAAGAAACACAAAACAGCAGAAAACTGCATACACTGTACTTTCTATCATAGGAAAGTCTGAATCTGTTGGTTGAATCACTTCCACATATTCCTGGAATTCTGAAGGCACTGGCACTTCCCAGGCCCAAGAGACTCAATGAGTAAAAAAGATGCCATCTGCAGACAGTGAAGATCTTTTTTCTATATCACAAGTAAATGAAACCTATGAGGATAAACATTAAAATACAATAAAAAGATATATACTATTTGATCCATCTCTCCGTGCGATCTGTATTTTCAAGCATATATTAAATAAGACAAATAGAGAAAGAATAAAATGAGTTCCTTGTAATGGGGGTTCTTGTCAGCTTCCTGCTTCTTCCACATATGGCCAACCTTCAATCTCTAGATCTAAGAATCAAAATTTCTTACTTTAAAAGACCACCACCTCAATTCTTAGCCTGTTCATTTCCAACCCAAACTGAGGGAGGAAGTACCAAAAATCTCAAGAGGAAACACATTCTTTGCAAAGCACAATAATTCACCCATGTGCAGAGGGCTTGTGGTTAGGCCTATGAGCAACTTAAATCTCATTTAGCCCTTTAAAATAGGACGTACAGTAGAACCTCAGAGTTACAAACTAACCAGTCAGCCACCCTCCCCCCCTCATTTGGAACCAGAAGTACACAATCAGGAAGCCATGGGGATGCGGGGTGGGGAGAGGAAGCAAATATACGTTAAACTACTAAAAAAAATAAATGAAGGGAAAGCAGCATTTTTTCTCTGCATAATAGTGTTTCAAAGCTGTTAATAAGTCAATGCTCAGGTGTAAAGTTTTAAAAGAACAACTACCACAACATTGTGGTCAGAGTTACAAACATTTCAGAATTACAAACAAGCTCCATTCCTGAGGTGTTCGTAACTCTGAGGTTCTACTGTACTTGCAACTTAAGTATCACATAGGACATGTGCACACAGTGGGATAAATCCCTCAACGCTAAGATCTGAGGCTTTAAAAACTTATGTCTAATGCTTTTAAGATTTGGACATGATTAAAGCTGGAGTGTCCATCAGCAATCTAATTGTGATTAGCACATATCCTAAGAAGGATGCAGTGACATGTAACTGTGAAAACACTTTAGACTCTACTGCCCCAATTTCCTCACTACCTACATGCTGGATGAAACTCACCCATCCAGAGGACCAGTAGAAGTCCTAGGAATATGTGACAGTCAGGCTCCTGACACCCCAGGGGGAGAACAAAGGGTCTGGACCACAAAGAATAAGCAACTGAATCAACAGCTTGTAAGCAATATTATTGTACTATAAAAGCGTATCTAGTAAGGTTTTTCTGAAGTTAGTGACACCGTGGTAATTAATATAATTGTGAAATGTCTGCATTACCACTGTATCAGGAATTATATTTACTGATATTACATTTTAAAAGTCTGACCAAAAAGGGAAAAACAAATTCTCTCTCAGGATGGCAGATAGTGATTTCCTGTCTGTAATGTAAATTAAGCACAGTGGAACCAAAGCAATGAAAGCCCTATTTACATACGAGTCAACGGGGAGATGAAAACTCAACAGAAAGAGAACAGCAAGGGGCCTCCGGACTCTGGGAACAAATTACAAATTTTAGGAAATAAAAGCAGCAGCAAAAAGTCATTTTAGCATTTATCACTTAGGGGACAAAGGGACAGCATCCTCTGATTGTGTGAATGGTGGATCCTTCTGCCAGAGGGACTAGAAATACTGATAGCTAGACTAAGGCAGGAAGCTGTTTAAGTGAAGACTGTAGCTTGCTAAAGTTATGTTTTAGTCACAAGAAAACATGTTATTTGTGTTTTCTTTGTCATCAGACCCCGTGTCTCTCCGTGTGTTACTTAGCATCCTTCAATCTAGGTCGTTCAACTATTTTTGTTTTATTATAAATTCATTCCAGTGCTGTTACTCTAACGTAAGGCATGCATCCTCAGTTGAGCGAGCCGGCTGGTGTGTATTCTGTCTCCATGGAGACAGCAGACCTAGTAATTTGTGAGAGTGCAGGGAGAGGAGTCGACTGGACAATGCAGAGCTGTCTCTGGAGAACTTGGAAACTGGCTTTCACTGAATGTTACCCAGAAGGCAAGGAAGGTTTAGACTGGCAAATCCTGTCACAGTTTAAGCTCTGTAACAGTTCTCATCTGTTGGAGTAACAGTGGCTTATGGCTTGGGGTGCCTGAGAAAGCATCACAGAACCCCGATAGCCCAATGAAACCTTGTGTGTGTAGCTCTCGGCACAGAAGTTTATTTAACGCTTTGGAAAGAAAGGTACAATTTCAGTACACACATTTAAAAAAAAATTAAATAATGACACTACACATTTTTTCTTACAAACATATAAATTATTTTATTTACAAAGCCATGTTACAAAAAAAATAATAAAGCAAAAAACAAAAAATACAATCGCTCACTAGAGAATATCTCCAGGCCCGGTGTTGAACCATGGCAGTATCAATCAGATACATGTTTGTTCTGTTTTTCCTTTTTTAAAACTGTAAGCCATAGAATTTACTATTTACACCTACCGTAGACATTTATTCTGCTTACAATTTTCACAAGCATGGAATGAATTCTATTTGATACTGCTAACACATAAAGGTGCAGGACAAAGAACGGAAATACTTAGTGTTACAAAATATGGACTGTAGAAAAGAAACTGACTATACAAGTATGGCATTTTTTTCTTTTTAGAATGATTGGACATGCTTTCTTCAAAAGTCTTCTGGAAAAATTTCTAAAATCTGAAGTAGGAAAGCACAATATAGCAGGTGCAAATTCATTTCTGTGCAACAACAGTTATTTAATATACCCCATGACTGACCAGCTATGCAAAACCCACAGAGTTTTGTTAAAGTGCCATGGGTCAACAGCATAACAAAATATAAGGTGTAAATAGAAAAATCTTTTTTTTTCTTTTTTTAAAACAATAGTTCACTGAGAATCAGCAATATAGAATATGCTGTATAAACTATTCTCTACAAAGGTCAATCAGCATTATTTACAATTGTTACATTGATACAAAAGAAGGCATACAAGTTATCCAAGTCGCTTTTTTTCTTTTTTTTATGGCTGATGGGCCTATGCATTGCGTATGTATAACGACCAAAGCTTCTGAGCCTATATTGCTGGAAACAAATCACAAGATCAGGCAAATGGGGGAGAAAAAGAACTGCTGAGTGAATGCTCCACTAAGATGCATTATAGCCTGGTCCAGTTTTATCCATTTTTAAAAATGTTTATTTTCATTTCACTTTTCAGGCTGAAGTTTTTAATACATATAAAATCAAATAATGTTTCTTTAATGAAGGGAGAAATACCATGGGGTTTCGATTGATACTTAGTTTTCAACCAAATGCGGTCAGGCTAAGTCAGTTGAAAAAAAAAAAATATAAGCAGCATTCAAAGGACAGTCTCCAGATTCCAGCTTTCCAATGAAAAGATGCATGTAAAGAGCTAAAAAGTCTTAAAACTATGGAATTACTCCTTCAGTCACTGACTAGCATTATTTCTCAGCAGCAGCCACTGAATCCCACAAGCACTGTTTTCCCTCTAGAAGCAGAAGGGACGCTTCATCAATTACAGAGGGTGACTTGTTACCAAGATTTTTAAACTCCTGCAGATTTAAAACTCAAAATAAATTAAAAAACTCAACATAGTTGTGCTCCTAAAACTGAACAAGACAAAAATTGTGCAAAAATAACAAAGATATGTACACATTTTTCAGTCTGAAGAAATGCTCAATAAAAACATAATTCAAAGAACATTTTAAAAATATAAACATTGCTTAAACTTTCCTACATTTCATACTGTTCCTGAAACTATTCCAGTCAGCTAGCTCAGAAATATAGCAAAACATAAATTATTACAAAATTAACACTATAAAAATTTACTTTAAGAATATCTTCTAAACTTTTTTCAAAGGGTCTAGCCTCGTTTATAATTCCTTAAACATTTTATAATTCTTAAAATCTGCCTTAAGCCTTCTCTTTTAAAAAAAGAAAAAAGTTCTCTCCTTACTATCTGCAGTCTCTCCTTTCCCAAAGATGTAAATAAACCAGCATATAAGTGCACTTTTAACACTGTAGAAATAAAAATCAACTCCTCTGTATGAATGTTCCAGTACCTGGTATCAAATTCCTGATTACAAAATCTACATTTTACTTAAAAAAAAAATAAAAAAATCAGTAATCCTATAAGAAACACCGTCAGTGCAATTCTATTGATGCAAACCAATCTGTTCAACTCCTGTCCTTGCAAACCCATATTATTTGATGAAACAACCCAGTAGTAAGATCTTAGGGGTCATGACTCCCATCACGATATGAGGAATTTTCACGTTGCACTTCTACTAATTTTAGCAGGCGTTAGGTGCGTAAATCCTCCATTCATTGATTGGAGTACAGGCTCCTTAAGACCTTGCTCCTGAAAAATGCTGAGCACTCAGAAATCCCACTGAGGTCAATGGGAGTTGAGTGCTGGGCACTTATCAAGATTAGTGTCTAAGTTGCAATGCCCCAATTGTTACAAACTCCTGAGAAATGCACTAGGTAACATTTTTATCCACGGGACGAGCGTAACTCCAGAGATTACTGTGGTTTTTAAATGAATGATAACGAATTTAAAATAAGTCCAAACCACGAAGCAGACTATTTTGGAACGTCCACTTTCACTGTTATAAGGAACAAAGGGAGCAAAGCAACGTTAACAGCTTGAAAGGCCTGAAACAGAACAAAGCAGAATGCACAGATCAGTGGCAAACACAAGCGAGAGACGAAACAAACCACGATTACAGCAGGTTTCTGTAAATTTCATTTAGAACCACAAACTGAGAAAAGGTAAAATCCACTTGCAGGACACAGAAAATAAAAGCCCTGTGGTGTAGGGTTGCTGAGAGCTAGAGATCATAGGCTGGTTCTTTTTCCTTGCTATGGAAGAGTCCTTATCCTACCAGTCCGATTTGATGTCTTCTAAAAGAGAAACCAGAGTCAGTTTCAAAACCACGAAACATTTGCCAGTCCAGATGTTTGTTCGTTCAATACTAACAATTTTACTAGTGCACTTGCATTGATGCTGCACTGGATAAAAAAAGGAATTTGTTTTTCTTGTCTCTCATCAGAAATAAAGTTTAATCATATTGAGAAATGTAGTCACATAAATACACTATAATTACATTGCACCCCAAAGAAAAGAAGCTGTATCGCCTGATTCTTGTTGAGAAAGTCTGAAGGCTTTTTTTATTTTTATTTTTTGAAAAGATACAGCAATACACTGATGTAATGCACACAAATCAGGGCAAATGAAAAGTAGCAAGCAGGCAGCAGTTCTAAAGCATCTTTTCCTGGTACATCACATCTTCATAAGCCTCAGGCAGAAAAATGCTGAAATCCCAAATGACATACACTGCACTGTCTCCTCCTCTTACTACAGTGATTTAGTTATTCATATTTAAAAACTAATGAGGACTTGAAATATTAAAGCATTCAGACACCTAAAATATTACAGTAACAAAAAATGATTAAATGATAAACGAATGCAGGGATGGATGATAGGGCCTGGAGTTCTGGGGAAGTAAGGCCTTTCATAGGCAGCTGACATCAACTGACTGAAGACATTTCCATGTAAAGCCGTCATTTTACCGGTTCCATTACAATTTATTAACAGCAACATAGCACAGGCAATCATGACAATGTCCTGATCACCACAACTTTCAGCAACCAGATCAGTCTGGTGTGTGCCTGACAAAAATTTTACAAGGAGACGTTGCCATGTAGTATAAGCCTAGAATTTGAGTTGCAGAGCACTCAGTATTAATAACCCCAATCATTCAAAGTCAGGCCCCACTAAATCATGAGACTTCAAAACCCAATATAGTTTGGTTTCTGTGTGTTTAAGGTTCGTGTGTTCAAGCATCAGGGCTTTTATAAAATGAAAGTTCAGATTTTTACTTAAAGACTCCATGAGCTCTAGGAAAATCACCCCACGCTGCAATGCTTGAGAGGACGGCAAGAGCTGGCGATGGTGTTACTGAAAATCCTGACAACAGCTGTTTATGCAGGATTGCCACAAAATCAATGATTGTTTTGTAATATTGGGTTCTCACTGGTGGAGCCAGTGCCGTTAACTGCCAGGCCTTATGCTTGGGGTTGTGTATCGATGAGCTAATGAAAGAACAAAACAGGAACTGCTCCTGAAATCAACCAGAAATCGGCATTATTCTCACAACAGCCTTCGTGGCCCGGAGTGGTCTTGGCATTTGGATGGCATTCTCTTAAAACACTATGCCAGCCCACACGATACTACGGTGAGAGAGATTTTTCCAGTGCATTTGTTATTAAATGTAGTTCTTCCTCCATGTACACAAACACCTTTCGATCAGCAAGCCAGGGCAAAGACACTTTTATTGTAGGTCACATTTTAGCAGTTCGTCTCGAAATGATGAGGCTTCTGATTGTTCTCAACGGGGGGCAGAAGGGAATGATGCAGGCTAGCAGCATTAAGACTCTCAGTATTTCTGATGCCTGTTTCTCTTCTCCCTTGTCTAAAGGGGGAATATTGACTGGCACTGACCACTTGGTGCGTGGAATACCTATTCCAGAATAAACCCACTTTTGGTGGGGAGTAGCGTGTCCACGTGGGGATCTGTTCTGCAATAGCTGTGTCCTCCAAATGACCGTGAGAGCTAGGTTGATGAGTTAAACTCTTGGCAGGGCCATACAAACTGGACACGTCCAGGTGTCGGAACCAAATGAAAAGCTGTGCACGGTTGAGGGTTGAGCAATAGGCGTACAAACGATCCTCGCAAACCAAGTGGTGTTACAGGAAAACAATGGTTCCAGCAAACAGCACAATAACAGGAATGGCAGAGCATTGTTCATGCTCTATGTAACGTCTGATGATGTGGGAAGGGATCAAGTCCAGGGCAGTTTATGGCAATGCCAATCAATTTCCTTGCTTAGACAAGCCCTTGTCTTCTCTTCATCCCTCTAAATTTTTCTGTCCTATACCTCTCTTCTGATTGTAACCACACAAGTCTAATCAGTCTCCTTTTGCAGTGGGTTTCCTGGGTAAAGCTCTGTTTCAGCTGCTGCTGGCTGTTTTTCTACCATATAAGGCAATGGGCCGGGCAAATGACAGTGGTGGGAGTGGCCCAGTAAATGCAGAAAACTCACCATTCATACACACTTTGGGAGGGAAAAACAGCTGCAAAGAGAACCTTAATGAGGTGGGGAAAAAAATCTAATATTGATTTAAAAAAGGATTAAATCAACAGAAGACAAAGCTTAAAAATTTAATAATTTAACACAAAACTATTCAAACCATGACTTGACAGAATATCTGGTATCTGACTATGTAAGTGCATTTTTGCTTTAAAAAGAAAAACTTACTTGTCTGTTGTGTACTGGGTTTGATGTACTTGAAGGACTGGACTGTGACAAAGATACATTGCTATTTTTTCCAATCTGAAAGACATCAATTGAAAGGTACATTGTTGTCAGACATCACGTGTTGTTTCCTTCTATATGTATGTTTCCCTATATTGAGCATAAAAGTCATATTGATTCAGAGCAAATCTTTCCCTCTGCTAGTTGGGCAGAGGAAAAAGGGACTAGAGAGCATTTTTCAAATCAGACAGACATGATACTTCCATACCGCAAGTGGGCATAACCAGATTAATAATTAGTCCAGTGGCAGGGAGTTTGCATTGCCCTTGAGAAGAGAGACACATACATGCGTTCTTCTACACCTGGAATATCCTGCCAGCACTAAGCTGAACTTGCTGCCCATCTACCCAGTGCTGCGTCTACCTCCATCTAGTCAGGCAGGTTTCGTTAATGGCAGGGCATGTTTTTGCCCAGAATGTTAGAATGTCTGACTATAAAAGAATGACTGAAAAGGTATTAAATCTCTTCTCCTTTGTGGCCACCATGCACTGGGGATTATGGTCTGTACTGTACCATGGGTCACAGCCCTTGGATTCAATGTGTTTCAATGATCTATCCATAGGGTGCCTTCTGGTTAACTCGGACCCTGTTAGTTATTTTCAAATGGGTTTTGTGGGGATGTTGTGTATGTATGGAAGTCTGAGCCAGACACAGCTGGGAGACGACAAACTATAAACCTGATCCTTGTGTCCAGGTGAGCTGCATTTGGTGCAAGACGCATCCTGCAGCTACTTGGTTGGGTCCCAGTTTGGACTCTGACATAACAGAGAAGGTTTTGGGGATTGGCAGAGCACACAGCATCAGTTCACACTGCCCGGCCTTGGTACACCCTTATGCTGGGGTTGGGAGGCTCAGGAAGGTGCTTTAGAGCTGGCTACATGAAATTAGACTAGTTGAAATCTCTCCTATATAAAGAGAATGACCAGCTGCTTGATCAGGGCAGCATAAAGCCACGAGAACAAAAACAGAGGATCTGATTCTAGGGGTTTAAATTTGCAGTGAGATCAATTTACTGTACCACGGCATTTCTTTGAGAGCCAGTCCAATGCAATGCATAGATACATACACAAACGATATTTAGTCCAAATATTGTCATAAAATTCTCAGTTGCTCATCCCATGGTTCAGCCAGTGAACTGTACAGACATCTACCACCACTCAGAAATGAGTGACAGTTGTCGTCTTAAGCACCAGGAGCATTGTCTCTGTGGAGTGGGGATCCCATATGCATCTCCTGGATTGGTACCAGTGTGTGGCTGACACACACCTTTGGAACAGGTTATTTACCAGATCAATGACTTTCATGCTCAGTCTCAATTCTGTATCATTTCTGGGAGATGAAGCAAAGGTCTTTCTCCTGAGAGGAGTGAGACGCACACTGAAGATCAGTGGCTGTTTCTGCTTGTGGCAGAAAAGAGGTGAGAGGCTCAGTGGTCGGTCAGAGAGCTGCGATGGGATTTTGGCAGCTTTTTCCCTCTTTCCTCACATCCCATTTTTTGCTGTTTGTCCACTCTGGCTTTGTCCCAATTCCACCTGTTCAAGTATTGACCTTTTCCCTCGGTGCTGTTTGGATTCAATCTTGGGTCCTCTATTCACATGCTACCCAAAACAAAGTCTCTCTTTTACTTGTATCAGAGACAAGATGTGTGGGAACAGATCTTCCCATTCATGCGTGCAGATAGCCAGCACCTGTCACCACTCTGACCAATGAATTAAGCTAAGCCTCACGCTCTGCAGTTCCTACTTCTGTTGTATCCTGGGGCTGTACTTGACACGGGTCTCCTAGCAATGTGCCCTATGGGGCCGTTTGCAGAACACTGCAACTATGTAAAGACTTCTCCTTGCCACGATGATGCCTTCAGTGGCTAGGAGAACTTGATGGATCCTACTTGAGTAGGATACTATCAGAGGAAAGGTATGAAAAATTTGTTACAGCCAATTTTCAAATTAAACTAGAATCTGTTCACATTTTAAAAATTCTTTCCCTCCCTCTCCTCCCCTATTGTATGCCCCCCATTACACTGCTTTGAACATATATACCCTTTTTCATTGGTAGATGTCAAAGCTTTTTACAACGGTGAGTGATTATGCCCGTTTTATAGATGAGGAATCAGGCAAAGAGAGGTATGGTGATCTGCCAGAGTCCTAGGGCAGGGGTCAACAAAACTGGAGTCCAGCTTCAAAGAAAGGCACCTAGTTATCCACCAAAAAGTCCCCCACCACTAAAATGCTAATGAATCTGGTGACCTTCTGGCAAAAGCATCTGCTATATTTATTTTTTGACACCAGGAGCGATGCTCTGTTGCATTTCCCCCAGTGGAGCCTGGTCAAGGCAGCTGCAATGTTATTTTTGGAGACCAGGAGGCGCTCCTCCACTGCATTCCTCCAGCAGAGCTAGGCACCAGGCTACAAATCCTGGTCGGCATGGTGACCTGGCACCTAGGATTTGTTGAGGCCTGTGCTAGGATGAATCAGTGGCACAGCTGGGAGTAGAACACAAGCCTCTTGGCTCCTATTCATTCAACACTCCTGAGAACATAACATGGGGGAGAATTCCTCAGTGTAGAAACAGAACCGGTTCACCAAATGGTTGCAGCAGTGAGAACTTCCTCACGCTGCTCTACTGGTAGACTTCCAAGAGTGGGAGGGTAATTCAGAGTCACAGCCCATTTGGTTCTTGGCACTCTACTGAGACTGGTAATAAAAGGGTTCCCATCTTGGTGCTGGGGACAGCTTTATATTGCAACTACAGTGAGTCCAGCTACCAATTTATTTCACTTATAAACTCTCCTATCTCCGAGTCATCAAAACGTAAGGCTTCAGTTACTGTCCTGTCCTGGATCCGAGGTAGAGGTGAAAAGCTCTGTAGCCCATCACCAATCACTTGAGCCCTTCAGTGACCTGCATCCTGCTCTCTGTGTAAGGGAAGATCTCCAAAATGCCTACTCTGCATCAGGAAACGGCACCAGGATTTCCAGTGACACTAACTCTGTTGTGGAGTTCTAGAAACACAGCCCATCAACACTCAAAACTTACAACCTGCCTTTGAAAATTAAAAAAACAAAAACAAAAAACCCAACCTCATCCTCCCCCAGCTTTTTTGAATATTCATACCTGGGGCTAACAATGTTATTCAGTTGATGTGTTTAGGTGTTACGATTTAGATTGGTATGTAACAAATACATGCAGTATGTAACGTGCACCGTCTATATTACATACAAACATTTTCGTTTCCTTGTTGCAAAGATGATCAGCTGTCAGTTATAATCATCTATGCCGTTCTTAATTCACAAGATAGTCTTTCAAAGTGGAACTGTAATGACACCTATATAACTATGATGCTGAAATATCCATGTTCCTAAGACATTTATTCCATGTACTTAACCTCTTATTTGAGGGAATTTTCTCAGTGCGTATCAATCTCACATTTACAAATACTGAGATAAGATATGTCCTGTGGTTAATGTTATTTTGTTTATATAGTGCCTTCCCTGTATATGATGTTTTGCAAATAATATTACTACTTCAGCAGTGGTTTACATATTCACAGCACTGTGCAAATATTAACTAACCCTTCCAACATCCTTGTGAGATAGTTACTAAGTATTATTTTCACTTTACGGTTTAGGACACTGAAGCACAAGGTCAAACAGCAACTCAGTGAGAGACTTGGGATTAGCACTAAGGATTTCCCAAATCTGATCCCCACATTCCTTTCTCCAAATTATGTTACTTACTGTCATTCCAGCATAAGATGACAGATCCCTCTTCCCAGAAACTCTATACCAGTGTTCCCTATAGAATTTATAGTCTGACTTTCCTCCCTTGTGAGATATTAAAAGTTTCTTATATCCAAGCTATCCTAGTCTTTTTGGGGCACATATTTCCAAAGCAATAGCACACAGATGGGAAGGCGAATCTGATTTATAGGGTCGACCAAAGGCTGGCTGGAGATGAAGATTAAATCTAGGCAACATGGACAGAGCTAACTGGCTAAGATATGTGATCTACCACAACTGAAAAACAATGTCATTATTCCTCTCAAAGAAACAAAATGATGTATTTTCAAAAGCTAAAATAAATACTCTCTTTATCTGTTATGTAATTATTGTGTTTCTACTGGTAACAGAAGAGAGAAAATCCATGATGGTGCCCTCCTTGGAAGTCTGTTTTGCTCTGGCTACTACTGAAGTCAGAACCTATTCATCCTCTTTTCCTACTCCCATTCCTGTGCTGCTCCTCAGTATAGAATGAAGTTCCTTTTAAAAAATCATTTCTGTAACGTCCACATGGAATAAGGGTTTTAGTTTAAAACAAAACAAATCCCCTCCCACCCCTCAAGCTACTCCCACTTCTGGATTCTCCATCATGCCCTGCTTCTGCATCTCTCTTTACTGTCTACACCAAATTACAAATCAAAGTTTCAAAGAGAAACTGCAGAATTGGAATTCATATGTAGATTTGACACCGTTGCCTTAGGGTTAAATAGAGATCTCAGGTTTTTTTTTATTATTACAACTGGTGATTTGACCTCACCTCCCTCTATACACTGTTCTCCACTGTTTGAATCTAAACAACTACTTGGATTTGCTGTGACAGTCTGACCTGATCCTACGACTTACACTTCCCTGCATTTACTTTCCTCCCATTCTGTAAGTTCCCCATCTTCACGCGTCTGACAAAGTGGGATTTTCTCTCACAAAAGCTCATGAGATAAACAAATTTGTTAGTCTTTAAAAGTGCCACAGGACTCCTTGGTCTTTCTATTGTCTACACCAGTGATTGTCAACTTTTTTTTCATTTCAGATCTAAAAAATTTCAAATGGAAGGGTGGACCCCTTTGGAAATCTTAGACATGGTCCGCCAACCACAGGTTGCGAATCATTCTTGTAGACTGAAAGGTCTCTGGACAAGGAGTAGCTTTGTTTTTGTGCACTGTATAGTGCTGGGCACATTACCAGCCCTAGATAATAAATCATGATAAAGGCGTTATTGGTAAGCATTTGGCCTCGATTTATTCATTCTCACACCTTACACTTTGCCTTTATATGGTGTCATTTTCTTCAAGAATCTCAAAGCTCTATAACTAGTGGCAATCCCCCATCCTAGATTTAGGGGCGGCATTGTAACCACCTTTATTTGTTTCTAGTTATAAAGCTATTGAAAAACTGCACTGTTCTGCGCACACGCTCATTAACACAGTAACCGACGGCTAAATAAAGGTGCTTTGGAAATTGTCTCATACACTTTCGCTCTGGTTGTCAGAACGGTCAATGAAATGACCTCCTTGGAGGCCCTTCAGCTTGGGAGCCCTCTGCTGGAATCTGTGCTACATACCATCTGTGGAAAAAAGCAAATTGATGGGGAAACTGTGCTGTTAGACAACCACAGAACTGTGATGAAGATTCTTTTATTTTACTTTCACTTAATTTTTCTTACTTCTGAGTGGGGAAGCAGTGGGGTCCAATGGAGACAGTACCACTGTTTCAGTACAAGGAAAAAAGAAGCAAGTTTCTTAACTGCCTCCTCCCCACTATAAAAGATAAACAGGACCATTTTATAGATGAGGCACAGAGGTTCAGTGATTTGCCTACGGTCACAAAGAAAATCAGTGACTGATCTGGGAGGCCTGAGTCAGTGTCCTGCTCTGACCGACAAGATGTTCGTTTAAGCGCATGATAGCAGACTTTGTCACCCAATTAAAGTGAATGGGGGAAAACCTCTCAACACGGCTATTTATAAAAGCAATAAAACCGGTTACCGCTGAAATAAATTGTTAACTTTACAAATGACAGCACAATATATTAAAGTAACTATAGTAATTAACTATCATGTCAACTTTTTCAATCCCATGAGACCCCATATTATAACAGAAATATTTTGGGTTCCCACTACTGCCACCCAGCCATAGAGAAAGAAGGGGTAACTCCTCCACCCCCTAGTCTGTGACTCCCTACGGTGATACCCCATGGACTAGTCCATACCATATGGGGCTCAGATAAGTTTTTTAAGCGCTCTTACTACTTTGTTTTCTGTGATAATTGCACTGTAGATTATTCCACCAGATTATTAGAATTATTGTTCCTTCTTTTTAAACTTGTTGATCCGATTTCTCCCGTCATGGTGTTTAAAGCAATCACTATGATTTGTGTCTAATGCATACTATTTAAAAAACCAAATTAAAGTGTTTTAAAAACAAATCCACATGTAAAGCCCCCTTTCATTCTCCTGGTTCACACTGTGAAATGTGTCTGTCTGATTAGCTTTACTGAGCTCCATCAATCCACTGCGGCCTAATAAAGGGGATCCAAACTAGCAGAACTGATATCATCATTTCAACAATTCATGAAGGAGCCAAGCCTCTAAAAAGGGAGCAGAGAAGTAGGATTGCTCAAAAGGGAGAATGAGATCAATTTGGGTCTGGAACAAGAAAGATGCGGAGAACACAAAACAGCCATTTAATCAAGTGGAGTGACTGGCGCTTTCCACCTCTCAGGAGCAGGCCTTTATTTTGTATGTGTTTATGCAAAAAACCAAAATGCCAGCCCCAAAGCAAAACATCTGTCTATAAAGAAACCAAATCTGATGAGACTTGCAGTGATGGGCCACAATGAGATAGATTATATTGAATTAGCATGCACTGTACCATGCCACGGACAAAGAGCAGCAATTGACTTCTGGGAGTTCTTACCCTGCAATTCAATTTCTAAAACATAAATGTCTAGTTTCATGCTTGCATTAAAATTCTAACTTGTAGAACAAAAATCTTTGAGTGAAGCATCACACAGGTGTTTTGCACACTTGAGCCTCCCTTACAGACGGTGTTCAAAAGAAATGCAGCCTAAACTGTAAGTCAGAAGATGAAAAAATCTGAGGCAACTGTAAAAGCGGTTCCCTCACAAATCAATACATTTCAAATAAGGCAAACAAGACCTGCAGAGAAATAAGTGGAAGAATCCCTTACCTGCCGAGAGAGAGCGCTGTTTGGAGGATCTGGCACTGGAGAAATAAAGTTGGCAATGCTCTTTTTGTGAACACTATTCATATCAGGCATTTTAGTGATTTTACAGGCTTTGTTACTAGCACTAGAGTTTTTACGTTTTTTTCCTTCTGATTTGTCAAAAGAAAGGGGTAGAGAAGACACTGCATTATGTGCTCCCAGGGAATGGTCCCCTGAATGGTGCACAAAGGAGGATACAGACAAATTAGAGGAGTCAATACTGCTTACTACCATGCTCATGTGTTTTACCGAGTCTGTTGAGCTACTTGCTAATGAAGTCCGTCCTGAGGGCTCCGATTTGGCACTGAGTGGGCTTGTTCCATTGTTTGTATTGTGTACAGACATACTGTTATAGGAAGATGTAGCCTGATAGGAGTTCAAAGTTGAACTAGAGTTCAGGACACAGTTCTTTTTGTGGGACCCTGAAAATGAAGACAAGGAGGATGTCTGCAACGGTAATGAAGAGGAAGAAGATTGTGACTTTTTCTTTTTGTTACTTGAAGACTCATGGCTCCGAGACGATAGGTCTTTGACTTTTGAGGATTTGCTGGTTTTTGTTTTGGATGGCTTCTGGGATGGGGAAGCGATGACTGCTGGCACTGGCAACACAGCTGATGGTGCCTTAAAAGTTGAGTCCATGAGACTTAAACTTGCGGCCACATGAGGAAAAGCTGTGGTGTGGGACACAATAGAATTCGTATCCGATGACGTCACAAAGGCCGTGTTTGATAACACGGCTGATGTCATTACGTAAGAAGAAGTGATTCTTGAGTTGATGGGTGTTGAAGGAATATACCCTGCATTGGGGTTGCTGAAAGGCTGTAAAACCGATGCTGGAAAAGGGGTGGTGATATGTGCTGCTGGAGAAGGCATGGGGCTATCTGCCGCAGGAGGGATTTTCCTAAATGTGAAAAAGAAAAACATTGAAGTTCATATTTTTTATTTTTATTCCATCTGATAGGTTCAATTGGAGCAATGCAGATAGAAAAAGTTTTCCTGGCTAGACCAAACTATGAAAAAAGGCAAAGCAAAGACATTAATTTTGAATACTGTCCGTAGTGATCACGTACATTTTAACTCCAATACCACAAGACTATGCTGTGCATTTTGTACCAGTTTCAAATGATTTTATCTTTTTTTTAAACCCATAATTCTAATGTTAGGTGCTTTATGATTCAACCTAAAACAAAACTAAACACAATACACACACATTTTATTACTATAAGAATTTCCTAAACATGGATCTTAAATTATATTTTCCCAAAGCATAGTTTAAAATCAGGAGTATTGATCTGATGCTGATGAAAGTGGAAGAGTAACAAACAGGGCCAAGCAGAGAATTATGTTATGTAAATTTCCCCAAACCATGCCTCTTAATCCTGACCTGCAACGTATCTGCTAATCTAGATCTAGGCTTCACTTCATCAGAAAGTGCTAAGTGAAAATCCTGAGTATAATGTTTAAATTAAATAATTAATTTTATTCCAAATTTAATTTCCTGTTTCCTTTCTCCATTTTAGAAAATAACTCAGAGATACAAAGGGATTCAGTCATATGATTCTTAGCCTCTAACTATGATGTTTAAAAATATTAAATTCCTTTTTTGTGAAAGTTTTCAAAGACTGGATTAGTGGGACAGTTCAACGTTGACCTGAATTTACAGATCTGATCAATGAGGGTTTGTAAAATCACTGCAGAATTTAGCCAGTTTCTGATTTGTGAATCACAGGATCACATAGTTAGAAATGAAAAGGACCTATTAGATTATTTCCTACACCCCTCTTTAGGGCTAGACAGATAGGATTAGTCAAATATGTTAGTTGATTAATTTCCTTGATTTTTATTGAATAATCTGTCAGTTTTTTGTGGTATTTAATCAGCACTATAGGGAGTGGAATACTCGGAGAAAATATTATTCAGTAATTAACAGTGAAATTTGCTGTATTTATTGAAAATTTGTTTCTATTCAGCTAACTCTAATTAGTACGTATTTTATTACTATATCTAATCTCACATTAAACATCCCAAGAAATTGGGCTATCATTTCTTCTGGGAAGCTGTTACATGGCCATTCTTGCCATTCAGCTAAGAGTGGAGGTTTCTTAATTTCAGCCCACTTCTCCTAGTTACACTCTTTTGTGTCAGTCCCTCTAGTGCATCAGCCTTCTGGAGCCATGTTTACATCCTTCAGAGGTTAATAGACTCACATCCTCCTGGCTCCAGAACAGTCACTCAGACAAGTATATATAAACCCCCCCAATGGAGTATTTCCTTATAAATTCGTTCCCATTCCCTACCTACTCTCACTGATCTTCTCCGATTACCTCCTATTTGCAGTATCTAATTGAAGGGCTTAGCTCTGAACACAATGTTCGTGGCAGAGAGGGGGATGGAATTATACAGAGTCCTGGGAACCAGGAATTACTGAGTGCTGTGACCGGCTGTGTGACCCTGTCCCTGTCTGTCTCGCTTTCTTCGTCTGTAAAGTGAAGGTGATGAGTCTCTCCCCACCTCTGTGAGTAAGACGAAAAGTTATATTCTTACTTTCAGCACACTGCCTCACCTCTGCTAGATCATTGCAATCGCATCATTTCTAGAGTAGCACTTCCCAAATGCCCGTTTAAAAGGACTGAAACACTGTCAGTTGGTCAAGATAAGAAAAGATAAGTCTGGAAGGACGGGAGGTTTGAGGATAAGGAAGGGATACAATTAGGAACCCACATGGAGATTTCATAAAGAGGCTGAACTAGTATTTGGGAAAAACATTTAAGGTGAGATCCTGCTTTCGCTGAAATCAATAACAAATCTCTCACTGACTTCAGTGGGAGCAGGTTGGTGCCTTTTAACTTGTAGCACAGTATTGACAGATGAAATGTTTTTTGGGGCTTTTCACGGTAGTTGTGATGCCAGTGACACACTCTTTCAGTCACCTGAGTACTGAATCTTCTGCTGAACAAGACTAGTCGCTCGCAAATCTCTGCGCTTCTACTCTGGAGAAGCACAGCTTTACCTCTGGATGGCGAAAGTAACAGAACCATAGCTCTGAGCAAAACGTTGGTCAAACGAACAGTCTCCTCTTTAGCCCACAGCAAACTGCTACAGCTGCTTCTAGAGGATGAGCAAACACGTGGTATCTCCTTCTAAACTCTGTTATGCAAGAAATTAACCTCTGGTGCAGCAAGCCCACTGTTTCCAAACTCTGTCTCCCAATACAGCAGCCTTATTTTTTTCCAAGCAACAAAGTGAGTCAGACAAACTGAGCTTTAGTATCTCAATAGCAATATATTTAAATAAAATCAAACCAGTTTTATCTAATAGCTGCCATATAATGCACATAATAGCTCTGATATATTAAGTGACATGAAACATTACACAGTAATGTAGTATATTGGATGGAGCATGCATGTGGTACGTTACAATCCCACAATCACAGCCCCAAGTGCTGGTTTTACATGGTTTTCTAAATTCTTAAATTAACCTTCTTTTCGAAATGCAGTCTCTTTGTACTGCATCTGTGCAACTCATGCCGCACGCAGCGCTTAGGACACTGCTGCAAAACATAATGGTGATGTATGTTTAATATTGCACTGCAAATGGACATGATGAGACCAAGCTGCCAATGACCCTCGTGAAACCTTTGTGCTGCTACAAATACCTCACATAAGGAAACCTTGACACTGTGTCAAGCGCTCATGGTACGGTACTGACATTCTCCTTTATTCCAACCCCCTTCATTCTGCTCCGGAATTGTCACAGGTATATAATTTTCCTTCCCATTTTGAGGAGAGAGCAAAGTTGACACGGTACTCTGCAAATTGGTCAATGATGCCTGCTGCTAGCAAAGCAGCATCAGAGAGAAGGACTGAGTGATCCATATTTTTCTTCTGCATGGGGAAGACTACTGTAGGTTTTTGGGGGTTTGCAAGCAAGAGGTACCCAACCCATCAATATATTGCTCTAGGGCAGTGGTTCTCAACCACTGTGTCGGGACACAAAAGTGTGTTGTGAAGAGCTGGGAGGTGTGGCACAGAAAATTGGCAGCTCAGCTTGGAGCTCCTGTTGCCCACCATCTGTTGCACAACACAGGGAGCAGCCAGGGCCACAGGAGTAAAGGGACTTAGGGGCTGCAACCCAGAGAACCACCTGCCCCACAGAAATAAACCTGGCCCCATTCAGCCAGACCACCAGGGCACTGGCTTGACTCTATCCCCATCCAGGTTCCAGAGCGCTGCATCCTCTAGAGTGCTGCAACCTCCCAAGCACCACCGCCACCAGCAGATTGTAGTGCGTCATGCAGGGGAACATCATGTCAGGTGTGTCGCAAAGGAAAAAAAAGGCTGTGAACTACTGCTCTTGTGCATCTCTGAACCACTACCTAAGGGAAAAGATCTTTTGAGCATAGGTCTTTCAGTCAAGTCAGGGCAAAATAATGGGTAAAGATGGCTCTCTCTGTAGATAGTAAATCTATACAATTTTTGGAAAAATGGGTTTGCAACACAATGACACATAAGCATTTAGGAGGCCAATGGAACCATCTCCCCTAGAGAGACTGAGGGACCTAGATCAGGCACTTTTCTTTTAAAGTCATCAGCAGCCATCAAGTGGAAATCTGGTTCAGAATGTGCTTAAAATTTTTTTCTGTTGTGCTGAATGCTCATAAAGGCATAGGCGGGTCTTAGCAGGTGGGCAGCGCGGGCAGCTGCTCAGGGACCCCCAGGGGAAGGGACCCCACGCTGCTGCAGCTTTAAGTATTGCCGCTTTAAGTATCCTGGGTGTGCGCCAGGGAAGGAAGCAGCAGAGAGCTAGAGTGGGCAGCAGCCAGGCAGTAGATAGCCAAAGGGGTGGGGAGCAGCAGGGAGGCCGCAGGACCCGGGGGAATGGCAGGGAGGCCACAGGGGGAAGAGTGGGCCAGGGGAAGCGGTGGGGGTAGCCAGAGGGAGGCCACAGGGGCCGGGGAGAGCAGTGGGGAGTCCGGGGGGGCGGGGCGCAGGGAGGCACAAGGCTACAGGGGCCAGGGAAGTGGTAGGGAGTTTGCAGGGTGGAAGGGAAACAAATAAGAAGTTCTGTGGCACTTTTAAAGACTAACAAATTTATTTATTGCATGAGCTTTCGTGGGAGAAAATCCCACTTCGTCAGATGCTTTGAAGATGGGGATCTTACAGAACGGGGGGAAATTAAATGCAGGGAAGTGTATGACTTAGGATCAGGTCAGGCTCTAACAGCAAATCAAAATCGGTGTTGGGATTCAAATACTGGGGAACAACATACAGAGGTCAACTCACCTCTTGTAATGAGAAAAAAAATCCGTAGTCCCTGTTTAACACTGAGACAATGGAGTCGAATTTACAGATAAGTTCCAATTCTGCAGTTTCTCTTTGAAGCTGCGATTTGTTATTCATTTGTTTGAGCACAGCTATTAACCTCACCTTCCTCTACACGCTGTTCCCCAGTGTTTGAATCCCAACACCTATTCTGATTTGCTGTTACAGCCTGACCTGATCCTATGTCATACACTCCCCTGCATTTAATTTCCTCCCATTCTGTAAGCTCCCCATCTTCAAAGCATCTGACGAAGTGGGATTTTCTCCCACGAAAGCTCATGCGATAAATAAATTTGTAGTTTAAAAGCACCACAGGGCTCCTTGTTTGTTTGGCTGACCTAGACTAACACAGCTACTCCTTTGGAACTTGTCAACATGCAAAGGAGGAAGGAGAGAGGCTGCATAAGAACATAAGAACATAAGAAAGGCCGTACTGGGTCAGACCAGAGGTCCATCTAGCCCAGTATCTGTCTACCGACAGTGGCCAGTGCCCAGGTGCCCCAGAGGGAGTGAACCTAACAGGCAATGATCAAGTGATCACTCTCCTGCCATCCGTCTCCATCCTCTGATAAACAGAGGCTAGGGACACTATTCTTAACCCCTTTCTGGCTAATAGCCATTTATGGACTTAGCCACCATGAACTTATCCAGTTCCCTTTTAAATATTGTTATAGTCCCAATTAAATATTGTTATAGTTATAGCTGCAAGGGCCGGGGGAGTAGTGGGGGACCGGTGGAAGCCCACAGAGGAAGGGGGAGCAGTGGGGAGGTTGCAGGGGGAAAAAGGGGTGGGGGGAGGCAGCAGGGGGAAGAGGTGGCCATGGGGGAGCTGGGAGGCATCATCCTTGACTTTTGCCTCAGGGCCCTGAATCCCTAAGACTGCCCTTGCCTAAAGGCTAGCTGTATTTCTTGAGTACAAAGAATAAAACTGTATTAATATAATTGATACTACTTAATACGACAGATAACTTTTAAATAAATAGTCTCGTGGAAGTATTTAAATTAAAGGACTGTAAGCATGAATGGTTACAAATGATAAAAAACCCCACGATGCAAAATTATCACTTACTTCCACATCTGTGAATTCAAGTGTTTTTCTACCATGGAGTTTAGTGCGAATCGAAAATGGTCCCATCTTCTGTCAAAAATGTAGTACCCTCTTCCCATTAAGCGACTGCCATATGAGCAAAACTGAAAGAAAAGACATTTCGATGTCGCTCATGGACTAATCAATTAGTACATAATGTATAGAGCAGATAATACCTTTATGTTTTATATATACTTGCACATTACAAAAATATATTCATTTTAAAAGTCAGCTTTAAACACAGGAAAACATCATCAGTTACTTTCCTCCCTGATATAATATCAGCATCTCACTTTCTTTTTCACACATAATGTAACTCCTGAGCTGAAATGTTAGTGAAGTAATTCCTGCTTACACCATAGCTGCCTCAAACAACGAGTTACACCAGTCAGTGCACATTAAACCCCATGGTTCTTTAAGGAAGAATAAATAACTTTCTAAAGAAAAGGAATGAAAGGCCCCGGACGACTGTCCCTAAGAATCCACTTCAAAAAGGCCTAAATAGATGACACTTCATATAGCATTGCCCCCCAGTACATTGTGTACAGAAGAGTGCACAACATTGCATTCTTTTGGATGCATGTACGTTGACTTGCGGACAGTATCTCCTTGTGGGAATTCTACAGAAGACATTGAAAGAGTGCATTTACCACACAGCCTCTAGAGACTTTTTGGGATAAATTTAAAAACCACATTGAAGGGGCATCATTGAAAGCTTTCCATACTTCTGGATTATCAATTTTCTCTTTGGTCACTGTTACTGACCCCTAACTGTGGCAGTGGGGTTGGAGCGACAGCTCTCTGTGGTCAGCATCAGAAAACAATGGAACTACTTTTCTAGCCTCTTGACACGCCTATCTCTTCAGTCATCGGGTGCGTCTACACTTGTAAATTAAGTCGACTTAAACTGGCTTAAGTCAACTTAATTTACTCTGCGTCTACACTAAACTTTCCTTAAGTCAATGTTCTAAAGTCGACTGAAGCCAGTGTAGACGTGGAGTAGCCCTAAGTCGACTTAGGGCTCTCAAGGACTCCCCCACTGCCTTCCCTGCCAGGGGGGTGGCACAGGGAGAGCCTGGCATGCCCCCCCCAAAGAGCAGGGCAGAGCCCTGCCCACCCTGCCCCTATGCCCTACCAGGGTCCCTGTTCCCCTTTGCCCCATTGTACCCAGGTACAATGGGGCAAAGGCTGAGCCCCCTGGCAGTTGGCAAGAGGTGCCCCCCCCTGCCACCATGGACCTGTCCAAGGTCCCCCTAGCCCCTAGAAGTTGACCTAGGTGTCCAGTGTGGACACTCTAGGTCGACTTTGAGGGTCCCCCCTAAGTCGACTTAAAATTTAGGTGCGGACATGCTAAGTCGACTTAGCTAAAGTCGACCTAAATTTACAAGTGTATAGCCATCCTTATTTAACTTAGTCCTCATTCCTGCTTCTAATGCCAACATCATAGGAACGTTATTCCTATTACTATATACAATTAGCTTGCTTTTCTGGCTTTCTATTTCAGAGCATTGCAAACTGGTCCAGTAGCATGCTACAGCCCCAGTGATGTACAATTTCAGAACACTCCTGTAACTCTCCTTCTCTGTCCGTGCAGACCCTGTGAACTATAGCAGTTATACATCTGTAAGAAGATGAAAAAACACACCACTTTCACACTACAGATAGCCAACTGCTGGCCCTCCTAACAAAGAGTAATATTTAGTACTGATTACCAAAGAGAGGAGAAAAACATCTAAGTGGTGTTGTAAAAACAGATTCCATCATCTCTCAGAGCATACCAAGTATCATGATTACCCAGGATCAATGACCAGGTCACGGTGTGAGTAAAAATGAAGATTACTTAGCAGGATGTAATACGGTCTCTTTATAAAACATATGTGGAATGGAAGAGAGGAGGGAGGTAATATACATCCCTGACGAACTCTGAACATACCTCCGCTGCTCCGATTATACTTCACCTCACCCTCAATATTCCACACTGTAGCTAGTGCTCTTCTGGATGAAGGGCAGCTGTATTGGAACACACTCCTAATTTCCACACTAGCTGCACCTCTCTCCTCTTTCTGATCTCTCTGTGTGTATCTCCTCAAGGTGCCAGGCCTTGTGCTTTTCTCTCTTCTGGGATGGAATTTTGAAATTCTCCCATTCCTAGACCAGGCCTATTGTGCTGCTTGCCTGAATGTCCTCCTTCAGGCTAGTGATGTGATAGGCCGAACGCTGCTTGCTGACACTCCAGTTGCTAGTTAAAAAGTTAACCAGAGCGCGGGCATCACAGCCGATCTGCTTTACCTGACAGGCAGAAGCAAGCAGTCAATTGGGTTGGCCTGCTCTCAAAGTGGGCGGGCCCCAGCCCATCCATTGCTACCCCTCTGACACTATGTTGCTGTAATTATACTGTTTCAGTGTATTACTAAAGTTTGATATATAAGCACATTCTCTCAATTGTGCAGATTATATAGAAAATAAATTGATGAAAATTTCCAGTTGTCATTCATACATTTCCTTGGCTCGATTTTTATAAGAGCTGTCTGTTTAGGAGTTCAAGAATCCTCCTATAACTGCTTTCATTCTACTAGATAAACAAATGCACTCTTCAGTTCTGGTGGCATATGGTGCATTTATGATTAACAATAAAATATAAAACCAACAGAGGAGAATTACAGCAGGAGCAGCCAGACTGGAACAACTTAAGACAGAGTGCTTCAAGAGCAGATGGGTTAAGCTGCACTCAGGAGAGGACACTCCATTTTTAGATGAATAAGCCAATGAGTTCAATGCACAAGTACACTTATATAAAAATAGTACTCCTGACACGTTATTGCTCCAAGGTGGACTACAAATATTCAAGAATATAAAGCAGTGTAGCTTTATGTGTTGCTATAAGATTTTCAAGGACATAGATGTTGTCATTTAACCTTAGAGGTTAGCTCTTCCTAAGACATAAAAGCTAATTGTCTTCTCATGCCAGTTATACACAAGTATAAGTATTCATTACAACACAATTGGTTTATACTGATGTCAGTGAGAGGAAACTCTAGCTTTAAAACATTTTTTGTTCTACAGCTGAGCTTTTATTGTGCCCATAACCTTTTAATATTATAATGTCACCTGTCTCTCCCCTATCCATCATTGCCTTCTATCACAATCATTTGTTTTATTTAGATTGAAAGCTTTAGGATGCAGGGTCCTTATTTCTCACATGTCTGTAGAATGCCATATACACCAATGGCATCATATAAATAACAACAAGAGAGCTGTAAAAAGACAGACATACCCCAAGAGGCCTGGGATGGTGTCCTGAAAAATGACAGTCTAATTTCTCAGATTCTTCAGCTCCTTCCACTTCTCCTTCATCACTGGACAATCTACTAGCTAAATCTCCTCCCACGGAAGGCAGAGGCAGTTCTGGTACATACCCACTGTGGTTTGAAGAACTGTTGCTGTTTACGCTATTTGCAGATGATGGTCTAAAAGGAGGAAAAAAGATTTCCAGTATCAATGTTTTGAAGAAGCTCCATAATCAGATTGCTCAAGACACACTATATGGCACAACATCTGTTCAAGCTCCAAAGTAAATGGCACAAGAAATAAGGGTGTAAGCAGCATAAAAATGATGTGGAGCAATACAGCAGATTTTTAAAAAATTACATCATTTTCGCAATTCAACCCGTCGCCGTTACATTTCTGTTGGATGCTAAGTTACATCTGTGGCTCACCAGGCAGATCAGTTAGAGGTATGAAAGGCAAAGATTGTATTCAAATAAAAACCCACAAAAAAATGAATGGGAAAGAAACTGAAAGGCTGTCTCAGGGTTTTTTGGCCAGCAACAGAGTACTGGTTCCAAGAGACCAGTTCTGCAATTTTATTTGCTATGAAATTCCTACCAGAAGGTGAACTAGCTCAGTAAATGTAATAACATGCCTGGCTTAGTTTATCTCCATCTTGTTAAGAAAACCCAGATAGCTCTATACAGTACTACCTTTCCAGTAAACATCTTTATTTGGCCTTTGTCTAAAACCCTATAAAAAAACCAACCCGACAAAACTGGATCATCCAGAATAGTGCAGGCTTTGCCATACTTCCTGCCCAACCCCCCAAATCATCCCCCCACGACAGCACATGACAGGGCCTTTTCTGGCAACAAATGTATATACACCAAACAATCGGTGCGGGAATTCGCAATTATAGTCGGTGAATATTTGTACCCTATGTGGCCATGTGTGCTAGTCTGAAGGCAGAGGAAAACTAATGGTCTGTAACTGGTAGCCTGATTTTGAAATAGTCTTCTCTAGTGAAGTGAATTTACTGCTCAATTGTTTTTTCCCCAGTTTTGTTCTCTCTGATGCTGAGAAGTCACCCATGCATCAATCTAGAGTCCAAATGTCGATTTAGAGAAACAACCATTTTAGCACATTGATTGAGTGCTTGCAATAAAGACCATGCTGCTGCTATTTTAACATAGGCATGTTTTCAGATTTTTGTCTAAAATTACCTTGGGATTGATGAGAATCATGACATAATAGAAGCAGCTCCCCTAAAATGTCACTAATTGTAGTTAATCTGCCTCTGCTTTGTGGAAATTGCACAGAGCTGCTTCTATCTCTAACGGCACAGAAGTTTACAGTCTCAAACCAGTTATACATTATCTTAATGAGATAGAGGAAGACAAACAGTCCCCATGATGGTAAACACAGGCACTGCAGCAGAAATGAGTACTTCAAGGGAAGAAATACAAAGTGTAACTGCTAAGGTCATCTTCTTCGCCTGCTATTCTGACCGCTTCACCCTTATCTTTGAAACCATCCCCTGGCTTACACTGTAGGAAGTGCAAGCCTTTAAGTCTCTTCAAAACTCTGCCATTCCCTACCTCTCTGCATCAGTCTCTGAAGCCAGTCTCATCTGCCAGTTTATCAGTCTCACCCAAACAGCTTCACAACTTCTTCCATGCTCCTTGTACATGGAGCCCTCCTTGAACTGAGTTAGCCAATTATTGATGGCTTGAGGAGCAACTAGCAATTATTTATTCAGAATAATTTCAGAAGAGGCAAGTGAAGATATGCATGTCAAAATTGCATATCCTTGACTGTATCCATCTTTCTGTACCCTTTGTATGTCACTTGGGGTTTTTAAACTATATGGTGTTTCAGGCATGGACAGTATCTTTGTACATGTTTGTACAACACCAAGAACATTGAGGACCAATCCCAACTGGGGCCTCTGAGAACAGAAATGTGAAATAATAAAAGAAACAAAGATCAATATGGCCTGACTGACCCCATCAACCCTATCCAAAGCTGGTGCTCCAGTTCGAAAGATAAACAAGTGACTGTCACTCAATGTGCTGAGCCATATGCTAGAAACTAGAACACATGGGGAGTTTAACAGAGCATTAGTGGGGGTCAGCCGACCCAGTATACTATGCCAGTACTTCTGTAGGGGGGCTTCATCAGTTTCTCTAGAGGTTAGGACTTCTGTTCTGAGAAATGTTTTCAGTCCTTGCGGTTACAAAGAAAACTTGAATGAGAAATGACGAGCTACAGACAGAGAGACCTGAAAGAATAGTTCTAAGGGCAGATACGGATCACTGTGTTTACACTGAATTCCACCTTTCTGTACAAGTAGTTCCACTGAGGTCAATGGGAACTGTTTGTAAAGGAAGATGCCACTCAACTTAAGAGTATTAGGACCTGGCCACAAGAAAGGCAATGATTGCCCTGATTCGCTTAAATGAACTGCTGATTCTAAAAGCTATTCATGTGGTTTTGAATATTAACTTTGCTAACTTCTACTGACCATTTTAGGCTGCAACAGTTAACTACTCTGTAACAGAGAGCCAAGTGTCTGGAATAACCACTTTTCCCCACCACAATCGGACCCCTGACTATTGAACAGTCATTTAAGTACTGCCATTAGTGTTGTCTATTTCCAGCTCCTGAGAGGAAACCCTATATTAATATTTTCCTATGGAATAATCTACATAAATATAGCACAAATATAGCATTATCTGTACACAAGACATACAGGGATATTTGTTATAGATGTTTCAGAATACAGTATTCATATGTTTGAGAAGGTAGCTCACCTAGGAAGTACTGAATTGGGTGGTCTAGATTTTCCAGGAAATGTTACTTTAGGCTCTGGCCCAGAGTTCAGTGAAGATCCTGACAAAGAATCCTGTGCTGGTGTGGGATGGCTCTGATGGGTTTCCCTTATAGACTGTGGATGCTCTTTGTCTTTTGCAACTTCTTTTTCCCTGGATCGAGCTTTGTGTTCAGCAAGAAGGATGTCAAACTGTTTTTTACGGCCTGGAACTGCTCGCCGATGGTTAAGTGAATGAGTCTAAAAATAGGGTGGTTAAAAAGAATGTGTGTATAAAATCATTTTTGAATCTTCTAAATTTCTGAAACACAATTCTAAGAGAAAAACTCCACTTAAAACAACTTCACAGATAATCATAGCAATAGAAAGCTGTTATTACACATTGCACTTGATAAATTCAAAAAATTATTCTCAGGAAGTATCTGCTTTAGCTTAAAATTATCTTTAGGGACAATTTTTGTAATGGAAATTATCCATTTACCTTTTCAAAGACAACCAGTAGTATATCCCAATAGTATCACTAATATTCTCTCTAGAGCATAGTCATTGAAGCCTTTAATCTATAATAAATAATTAGATTTGGTTGGACTGACAAATGTAGAAATTTAAACAAGGGTAGATATTCATACACATTGCCTTGTTCCCCTTTGTAGACAGACAGCAGTGGATACATGAGTGTCTTAAACTGTTGCTTCAGTCATGTGAGTCTTTTACCCATGTAAGAAAGTCTTAAATTATTTATAAGAAAATGAATTTCATCTTCACTACAAGCAGACTACGTAATAGTGCTGCTGCATGTGTTAACCAAAAATCAGTGTTTAAAGCAATACAACTGAGTGCACATAAAGAAACTTTAATGCCGTCTGCATCACAAATGACAAGGAAAACCTTTTTCAAAAATATCAATGGAATGATGTAGATGCTCTGATTCATCATAGAAACAGAATAGAATTACTTTAGCAAGAATTACCTGTAGATAGTGTCTGAATACCATACCCATTGTCTGTAAGACAGGAGCAGGTATGACCTCTCAAATTACCATGGTGGGATTTTAAACTACAACAAAGCATCTGATATTTTATCTTCTGAGACAAGTACCTTGCAGGTGAGTGATCTTGTGCAAGGTTTCTTTGTTTCAGGATCCAGTACTCCACAGTGTTTATTTGGGTCAAATTCTCTTTCTGTTTGGGGGAGAAAAAAAATAAGAAAAAATGGTCTCAAAATACATTTAAAAAAACCCCCAAAACATGACAATTAAGATTACTTCTTACATCAGTTCCAAAGGGGTAGCTGTGTTAGTCTAGGTCGGCAAAACAAACAAGGAGTCCTGTGGCACTTTTAAAGACTAACGTTTATTTATCGCATGAGCTTTTGTGGGAGAAAATCCCACTTCGTCACTTCAAAGTGTCTGACAACGTGGGATTTTCTCCCACAAAAGCTCATGCGATAAATAAATTTGTTAGTCTTTAAAAGTGCCACAGGACTCCTTCTTAAATCAGGGTTCTCAAACTTTTTTTCTCCTGGGACCCCTCTGAAAATGTTTCAGCCTCTGACAACGCATTGCAAAAAGTGATGACTCCCCTAGACCACGCCACCCTTACTTCTGTGCCGCTGGGGACGGCACTGCCTTCAGAGCTGGGCACCTGGCCAGAAGCCATGCTTTCTGGTCGCCCAGCTCTGAAGGGCTTACAGCTGACAGCTCGCCCCCCCCCCCTGAATAAATTTGCAACCTCTTGAGAGGTCTTGATTCCAAGTCTGCGAACCCCTATCCATTATAATACATATTATTTAAAAGGCTGCAGTAAGCTGGGCTGGTTATTCACCCAAGCCCAGTTGGAACCATCCTGACCTATATTAGCAAAGCATCTCTCATATCACACACAGAGTGCAGACAGCTCTGCTCCTCTCCTTTCCTGCACATGGCTCCTGCTTTTATAGAATTCAGAGAACTTGCTATCACACCAGGAACACGTCACTTGACAGAAGGTCTCCTTGGAGTAGCAATTAAGGAGGTTGAGTCATTATTCGATTCACAGATATGGGCTAGAGATGGGGTTTTGATGGGGAGCTACAAGCCCCAGACAAAGCCAAGTATTGACTTAAATTCCAACCATGATAATCTCTGTGGCCATTAAGGCCCAAATTTTCCAAATATGGCCATTCGTTATGGGTGTCTCAAGTGTCTAGTGATCAGCTTAAGACACCTACTGACTGATTCTCACATGTGATGTTTGCCCCAGTTCCTTCAAGTGGGATTTGCAGAGAGTCAGAACCACTGAAGAATCAGGTCATCGGTATCACAAGCTGTGCACTAAAAATCTGTGCAATACCCACCCAGAATTACCCGCTACATTTGAAAGTTTTGGACTAAATCTGTCTCATCTTCATTGGTTGTAAAAATGGGTTAAATAAGTCTTATCTCCCTATTTCAGAGGGGTGTCAAAAAGCTTATTTAAAATTTGCAACACATTTTGACGAGGAAAATAACTGACCTGTGTTCTAAATACTATTAGCAGTAGTAGCCATCCACTGAGATTCATATTAGTATAATTAATGCTAGCTGTACTAGATTTACATATTTTACTACCATTTTTAATTTTGTATGTTTCACCTACAACTTATGTACAATATACTTTTAAGTTTTATACTATAGCACCGTAGCAGAATCATGAATACATACTTCCTAGGTCATTCCTACGCTCCCCACTGTTTTGATAACTATATGCATTGCTATTTGTATTTCACTGCAGCATACATAATGGAAAAAATAGTAGCATCATTTAATAATTTCCTCAATTCTATGTTCATACAATTGTGTAGTTTTCAGAATGCCATTAATAAATACTTGTAATCTATACAGAACCGTTAATCTAAGATCTAAAAATGCTTTCCAAACAATAAGCCTCAACATCCCTGCTGAGGCAGGTATGAATTATTTATCCCCATTTTACAGATGGGCAAACTGAGGTACATAATGACGTTAGGGGACTTGCTTAATATCATACAGCATGTCAGTGACACAGCTGGAACCAGAATCTGACTCCAGACTCCCATTATTTGCAATAGTAGGTTCTTGCTTCCTAGATCAGGGGTCAGCAACCCAAAAGATAAGAAGAGCCATTTAAAAAAATTCCTTCAATACGCATGTGTTTTGAGTGCTGCAATGGGTGTAGCCGCCTGGTGGAAGGTGGGCTAGGGTGCCTGTTACAGGGTCCCCTGGTCGGGTGGGGAGCCTGGCACCAGGAGTGGATCCCCCCAGAGTCCCTGTGGTGGTGGGGGCCCAGAGTCACAAGGGGGCAGCCTAAGAGCTGCATGCGGCTCCGGAGCTACAGGTTGCAGACCTCTGCCCTAGATGAAGTAGTGACTGACAGATCTGTTTACTGAATTTTATACACATTTAAAAAAAAATAGTAAACAAAATGTTAAATAAGTATTTGTGTTGTGAACCCTCTACCTAAAAGGGACAGGGCTGAAAGAGGGGATCATAGATAAATGTATTCCATCCAGAGCATGTAAAAACCCCCTGAAATCATGATCTGCACCGTCATTCTTGGGAAACTACAATGGCAATTCTGCTGACAAAATGGTAACTAAAAAGAACCACAAGAGAAGCTCAAATATGCCTTTTTGCTATTATCACTTGAAGGGCAACAAGCTCACACTGTGAGGGACCAACATGGAAGAAAATTCCACAGCCAAGAGTGCTCCATTGAAAACATTAGCTCTCCAGTCTCAGGAGCACACAAAACTGGGAACTGTCAGTCAGAACAGGTCTTCAGAGATACAAGTCAACATCTTGATTTGCAGCCATAAAAACTGGAGGCCTGTATGATCTACAGAGCAACACTGGAATATACTCCATGTAAGAAACACTAAGCAAGCAGGTAAACCACATT
Source organism: Pelusios castaneus (assembly GCA_007922175.1). Lineage (NCBI taxonomy): Eukaryota > Metazoa > Chordata > Testudines > Pelomedusidae > Pelusios > Pelusios castaneus. The sequence continues at coordinate 11,920,454 of ML685809.1, read as the reverse complement.
TTCTTCTAATTAAGCAATCAGTCTTTCCAGGAGTTGCCCTTTATGCCAAAGTGCTCCACGGTGAAGTCCTCATCTAAGAGAAAAGAAAGATCACTTTCTTGCCAAGCAATGATCAAACCAAACTCTTGGATTCCTAGGGAGTAACATTATATCAGGTGTAAATGTGCCCATGGATTGTCACAGATCTGCACTGGCATAGCCTGGGAATGCTGCAGGGGGCACACCCTGATTCTCCAGAATGGGAGAGTGCAAGCATTTCTGTAGAGCAGCTGCAGCTGGTGGCTTAGACAGAGCAACGTTACAAATCTTGGTAGAATGAAGAGAATCAAACACACCAGGAGGGCAGCCTCATTGACTACTGCCAACAGGAACCAACCTTCAGCCACAGAAAGAGTTTCAGCCTCACTCAAGGATGTAGGGGAAAGAGAGAGGGAAGGGCTCTGAGAAGGAAGTTTAAGGCTGTTACCAAGACCTAAAACCACAAGCAGTTGGCTTTCTCTCTGCAGCAAGAGACTGAGATGAACCTAAAAATTCCCCAGCCCATTTCTGTGTGAAACAAGTATATTAAGTTCTGGGTATAGTCCAAAAGAATTATTTACTGACCCGTAGATCGTTAGCTTAACTCGTGCAGAATTGTGTATAATAATGGTCAGAAACCACCATGTCGATGTACAAACTGTGTAAAACGTTTACGTGTCACCACAACTTATTTTACTTGCATCATTGTGATGAACAATGACAAACTGTACCATAATGCTGCATCAATGTGTGGCAGAGAAGGCAAGATTCAGTGGACTCTAGATCTGGTAACAGAGCAGATCTTTAGAGAACATCCTGAAAACTATCAGTTTTGTGGCCCTGGTAACCAAGATATTGATAGGAAAAAATAACATACACCAGAATGACCACACAGTACCATGACAGAGTCCTACCTTGTTTGGAGATACACTCCGAGCAAATTTTCATACATTGGCACATATGTTGAACTGTCAAAATTAGCTGAGTGAGCGCCAATGTGGAACTGCCCTAGCACTATGATAGCCCCCCACCAAGCAATACAAAAGAAGGCCTTGAACTGTTAAGATCTCTTCAGAATAATTATTCACTCTAAAGACTGCTGCATATACAGTAAATATTTATAAATTCAACACCTGTGTATACGATATCTACAGTCCTCTGTGGAGCAAGGCTGTTAACTAAGATTCCCAGGAAATAACACCATCAGCTAACACTTGCCTTCAGTGCACGAGTTAGTCCAGCCAAGTTACTCCACTTGAGCTAGCTTAAGTCAAGTGAGAGTGGAGCAAGAGCAACCACACTGCAGAACAACACCTGAGCTACTCAGAGTGATCTGAGTAGCAAATGAGTTGTGAGTTGCTCCATCACCACTGCTTTACTAGTCTAAACATCAGCAGCACTTGAGCTTCAACCCAGTCCCTTCCAGGCCATCTAGCTGAAGCTTAAAGCACCATTTAACTTTAGCTAGAAATCTGTGCGCGAGGCCAGATTTCTATGTAGGGAAAAATCTTAGTGTGAGCTAACAGTGCAATGAAGTCAAGCTCCTGTTGTCCAGGGAAGAGAGATCTATGCCAGTGGTTTTCAAACTACAGGTCGGGACACCGTACTGGGTCGTGGCCCCCCCGCTGCCGCCACTGAAAGACTGTAATGTGTCGCTGAAAGATGTAACTGTTGGGTCATGGGCATAAATTATTTTTTTTCAACTGGGTCCTGAGGAAAAAAGTTTGGAAACCACTGATCTACGCTGACTTTTGAACTTAAGCTGCTCAAAAATTTACTATCTTCTTAAACAATTCTTTCCACAGGTAACTGGAATTGTTTTCTGGTAGAACATAATGCATCAGAATCATAAACTAGATCCTAGTAAATGAGTCATTTATGCAAACTAATTTCAGCTTTGCTGAATTTTGTGGTATCAACTGTGAAACCTTGACAAAAGTTTTCCCATCAGCCCTTTAATTAGTTAAGAATGAAACTCTGTACTGAATGCTTTAGAGTAATGGAATTGTTCCATACCACAAGCAATTTTAAAAAATGCAACTTGCACTGGTTTGGAGTTGAGCCATTTTAACAATGCCAAAGCACTAACTGCCTAATGAGAGAAAATAAACCAACTGATATTTAGTCTCAAAAAACCTACGTTACACTTTAAATCAACTACAAATAACAGCATTCATCTTTATAACTTATTTTACAACTCATCAGTGGGAAATGGAATCAATTAACTTCCTATCAAGTGCACAGCCCAGTCTGAACAGTCCTGCCAATTAGAATTCCAATTCACGCAAGATATTTCCTGCCCAAATCTCAATGAACTGCCAGTGGATAAGCCCTGTACAGCCACCAGACTCCTTGTTTGTTTTATTCACCTAGTTTCACTGCAAAACTTAACTCAGACATTTTGTTTTCCTTCATTTAAAATATAAATGTATACTCTGCTTTTGGGGACAAATTTTCTGCACACAGTCCTGCAACAGCTCTGGGGAAAAAGCCTCTCTACAAGCTATGAAGCAGTGTGCACTTAATTGCTATTGCATCCTTGTGTTTCAGTTTCTTCCAGAATGGTGATTTTCTTGCCCTGCTGATGGATCTTCATAGTGACAGATCAACAGGCCATTTCCTGCCTTCTCACCACAGCCAAGGCTCTGCAGCAGGGGCATTGCCAGCCCCTGTTTTCTGGCTGAACCCCTGAATCTGCTGGGTAGGCCTGGCCAAGGGCAACTTCTGGTCATGTGACCGGAAGCTGCCTGAGACGCTCCAGTTGCTAGGTAATGAGTGGAGATATCGGAGGAGCAGGGATGGGGAGAGGCGACACAATGAGACCTCCCCACCATAGCATCCGGCAGCAGCGTGAACTTTGAGGTCACAGCTGCGGGCCACCCAGCAGCCGGTGGCAGTGGCTGCTGGAGTGTCCCACAGCTGCAGCAGCAAAGTTCACGCTGCTGCCTGGTGCTCGGGTGGGCAAGCCTCATCTCCAAGTGGGTGGGCCCTGGCCCACCCATGGCTACGCTCCTGCTCTGCAGGTCATGACCACAGCTTGAGCAGCCTCCACAAAAATCCTGCCTCCTCCTCTCCATCAAGAATAATCAGACACCAGTTTTTCTCTCTGTGTGGATGCACACATGTGCATTCCTGTTGACTTGTAGAGAAACGAGAGACAAGATTTCTCTATCTAACACCGCTGTTTCCCCTCTAAATTTGTCTAGTATTTCCTGATATGTAAGAAAAATTAAAACTTCAAAATTATTTCACAATGTGACAAAGTCAAGACCCACCAGCTTAGGACGACTTTTGTATTAATACTGCCTTCTTACCAAAATTAAAAACCCGAATGCTGTAAACAACATCTATTCCACGTTTTTGTCGCTTTTAAAGGCATGACAATGTAAAATTAACCATTTCCAGAGCGTAAGATTAGCCACTACATTGCATAACAATGCAACTAACACACTGGGTCCATGTAACAATACTACGGACATTAGTCAGGCATGGTGTTCAACATGTAAGAGACAATTACTGATGACACATTCAATGGGCACCTTGCAAGTGGCTGAAGTTATGTTTCTCAGTTGAACTAAACACATGTATATAATAAGAGCCCAGGAAAATCACTGAGAGTCACATTGAATATCTAAGTAAAATGTCTAATAAATCAATGTGAAATTACGGAAGCAACTACAAGAATAGTTGAAAGCTTTTTGTTCAGATTATCACTAGGGTGAATCACCACTGGGTTTTGCTGTCTGCTACTATTTAATTGTTAAGTTCCCAGCCATTCTGACTTTACAAATTACACTTCTGCAGTGTGCAACTAGGGTACGCATATGTCTATGCCACAGCAAGAGACCCAGACCACTGTGATACCAGAGGTAACTCAACCAACCACCAACCTTACTGTATAACTAATTTGCATGTACATTTTCATTGGCTGAATGAGGGAGACTGCATAGATTATATGGCCCAACTGCAATATTCATGGGCCCAGCTGCCACCTGCACAAATCAACACCACTCACACAACACAACCAGCACACACAATTACCCAAAACTCACATGGTTCCTTGCCAGAGCATAAACGCCTCATTTGCCACCCACACAAATCCACACTCCTCTCCCTGCACAACACAACACAACCAGCACTCACAATAACCCCAAACACACACAGAACCCTTCCTGGTAGCACACCCTCTTCACTGACCACCTGCACAAATTAACACACTTCTCCCAAAACAACACAACACACACAAATCAACAATCACCCACAAAACCACAAAATCAGCACACATAATAACCTCAAACATCACACTGAAGCTTACAATATCTGTTGAGTCTGTATCGAATGATGGAAACAGCTACAAATATCGTTGAGAGCTCTTTTGGCTTAGAATATCAATCACCACTGTGATTCACAGTCTGTTACTGTCCAATTTTTAAGATCCCAGACTTTTTTTTTTTTTTAAATAATTATAGCCATCTGACAGACTGGGCTTTCAGGTACAAGGTACATATCAATTCCTTAGAGCTCAAGTAGTCAACTGGAGTGATTACCTTATTGAACATTATTGAAGTTGACCATTACTACACTGGTCTTCAGCAAACTGGTTCAGTGCAGCTAAAAATAAACTAAAAAGGGAGAGCTGTTGCCTTTTTATTTTATTGCATTTATTCCCTATACATTCTATACTTTATCTGCTGGACAACGGAGGACAAAGAGTTAACCACTCAGGTTAATCCTAACCCAAAACGAACTACTTTTTGTAAAGGAAATATTTTATCCATATGGCAAAAGGTTAGCAGGCAAACAATTCACACATTAAAAACAGCATCTTACAGTAAAACACAGCTACAGCATATTACAATATATTACTCCTCTGCTACAAAAAATTATTAATGAAGAATGATGGACTATCTCAAAAGGCGCACTACAACATCACTCACCTGAAAGTCTTTTGTAAGGCTTGTTACTGCTTTTAGTGCCGTTTTGGTGTTTCTTGTCTATTGAAGGAGCTAGAATTCCTTTGCCATTCAGAAACTTTTCTGGTGATGGTGGCACTGATTTAGGTATCAAAGCAGCTTTACCCCAAGTTGGAGCAGGTATGGTGGATGAAGAGGCTGAGGAAGAGGTGATGGCAGTAGTGGTTGTAGAATTCATTTTAACATTGGCACCATCTGCTTTCACTAGGTTGGGCATTTTCTCTAGACTGACTACAGGAACAGGAACACTGCAAAACCAAAGAAAGAGTCTTCAAGTTGTATTTTTGGTACCATGGGATTTACAGGATTTTGACTTCTACATTTTGTTATGAAAGATACATAGTTATATAAGAACTTCTGAATTCAGTCATATAATATCCTGAGACCAGACTAAAACTCAGGTACTTTGTAAACATGTAATATTTTGTTCAATCAGGTATTTTATAAATGGCCATTTTTCAAAGTATGGAAGTTTAGTGAACCAATTTTATATAGGTCAAGGTATGTACTTTTCCTTTTTAAGATCCATTTTCCACACTGTTTATAATTCCTCTTTAGAATCTTGGAATTTAAACTTAGGCTTTTTCTATAAAGATTTTATCCCTCCAATAATAGGCATGCACACTTTCTTTTTTGCTGTACAGTGTTCATCATAACTGTGTGCTTTACTATTGGCAATATTAATATTAATTCATAAATATCTATTAAACATTCACTTGCTTAGAAGAGTTCCAAAAGGTTACATGCATTGTGTGGATTAGAGAAAAAGAGGTCACATTTCAAACCTGGAAACTTTAACAGTCTTTCTTTAAATATACTACAAACCTTGATGAGTTTTTAGCAGACCTTAACATATATTTGTAATACAATTTTATGAATTAATAAACAATTAGCTTTATTTTTTCCTTTCTAGCATAAGCTCAGCAATAATGATCTCTGTATAATTTAACCTTTTTAACAGTATATTTATGACACTAACGAATATAACAACATTCTCAATTCAATAGCTAAATTGGATTTTTAAAAAAAATTTTAATACAGAAGTTAATTTAACCCTAAAATGCTTTGACTTTACTGGCTGAATAAAGATGAGCAAACATATAGTGAGGACACACCCTTTTTGTCCATCCAACATCCATCTTCATATTGCCTGCCAACTTCATGACATATTTACTCCTCCAGCTCAGGCCCTCCCCAGGAAAACCAATTCAGATAGGCAATATTTATGATAGAGAGGTGGAGAGCTTTAATTTGAGGCTTTGTTAAAAGGCCACAATGAAAACATCACCTTTATTCAATTCCTTCCCCTACCCTCTGTGAGGCATTTCTCTTGCTAGACAGGGTGTGTTCAACTACTTCTTCAGCAAATCCATATCCAGATGGAACACAAATTCTTTGGTGATGCTCTCATGACATCATTCCACATTGTGGAAACAGATAGACTGTCTTTGAAATTCAGACGATGTTCCTAAATATGAATGGAAGGGGATGTTTGGGTAGTAGACCAAGTCTTCACGAGGAAATACAAGTGTCACCTCTGCTACTTTCTCGGCTTCTGCTTCCTTGGCTAAGAACATAAGAATGGCCATACTGTGCAGACCAAAGGTCCATCTAGCTCAGTATCCTGTCTTTTAACAGTGGTTAGTGCCAAAAGAGAACAGGTCAATTTATTAAGTGGTCCATGCCCTGTCATCCAATCCCAGTTTCTGGCATTCGGAACTAGAGAGACAGACACATGGCGTTGCACACTTGAGCATCGCTGGCTACCAGCGATTGATGGAACTGTCTTACATGAACTTATTTAATTCTTTTTAGAACTGAGTTATACTTTTGGCCTCCACAACATCCCCAGGAACAAATTCCACAGGTTAACTGTGCGCTCTGTGAAGAAGTACTTCCTTATGTTTGTTTTAAACCTGCCTGTTCATTTCACCGGATGACCCTTGGTTTGTAAGTTATGTGAAGGGGAACATAATACTTCTCATTCACTTTCTCCACACCATTCACACCTGTGTCATATCCTTCTCAGCTGTCTCTTTTCCAGTCAACAGCCTGAGTCTTTTAATCTCTCCTCAGATGGAAGCTGTTCGATACGCCTATTTAAAAAAAAAATTTTTTTTGCTGCCCTTCTTTGTACCGTCTCCAATTCTACTATATCTTTTTTGAAATGGGGCAACCAAAACAAGGTGTGTGCACACCGTGGATTGATTCAGAAACATTACAATATTTTCTATCCCTTTCCTAAGAGTTACTAACATTTTATTACCTTTGTTGACTGCTGCCGCACATTGAGCAGATGTTTTCAGAGAACTATCCAAGATGACGCCAAGATCTCTTTCCTTAGTGGTAAGAGCTAATTTAGACTTTATAGATCTAGTAGTGATTATGTTTTCCAGTATACATTACTTCTCTTGAACTTAATCTGCCATTTTCTTGCTCAGTCACCCACTTTTGTGAGATCCCTTTGTTAACTCATTGCAGCCAATTTTGGAGTTAACGACTTTAAGTAATTTTGTCACCTCACCATCTGCCCCTTTTTCCAGATTATTTGTGAATACACTGATCAGCACTGGTCCCAGTACAGGTCACCGGGGGATCCCACTATTTACCTGTTTCCACTCAATTGATCATTTATTCCTACCCTTTGTTTCCTACCTTGAAACCAGTTACTGATCCACAACAGGACTTTCCCTCTTACCCCGTGACTGCTTGCTTTGCTTAAGAGCCTTTGTCAAAGGTTTTCTGAAAGTCCAAATACAATCTGTTAACTGGTTCACCCTTGCCCACATGCTTTTTGACCCCCTTAAAGAATTCTAATAGATTGGTAAGGCGTGATTTCCTTTTACAAAAGCATTTGCTTCCTCAAAATGCTGTGTTCATCTGTGTGTCTGATAATTCTTTACTGTAGTTTCAACCCATTTGTCTATCACTGAAGTTAGGTTTACCAGCTTCTAATTGCCAGGTTCACCTATGGAGACGTAAAAAAATTGACATCACATTTGCTATCCACTAATGAGTGCTAAAGACAGAGTTAGTCTATCATTCTAACCACCAGGATACTGGGTACCTGCTAGAGCACCCGTCCATATCAGGTATTTCTGATGAGTCAGAGTATGAGAAGTTGTTTAGTATAGTCTCTATTTTACAGACTTTAAACTGTGTACGTACTGTAGTTAAAAAGAAAATGCATTGTGTATGGTGCAAAGTTTCCTCTTGTCATAATTTTATTAACTGTTTCCTTTGAAACACAAATCAAGTTTATTAACTAAGGACGTTATTACTGCAAACATTGGAGAGCATAGCAATTCTGCTGATTCTCAAAAGTTTAATATTGTTAATCATGCGTCTGCTACTGAATCAATATAGAAACCGAAATATGATGTTTGTTAAGCAGAGGGTTTTTTTGTTTGTTTGTTTTCTGCCAGGAGCATAATTTGCCAGTACTCAGAGATGTGCTGATTTTAAGTAGAATTCAATATATTAGATTTTTTGTACAAAGCAGCGTGTAAGCTGGGACTTAGCTTATGAAAAACTGCCTCTCCCCATGCCAGAATGGTGCAGCTGGTAGAGGTGCCAGGCTGGAGTTCCCTTAGTTTGAAAGAAGAGGAGCTGCCGGCAGGGCAGTCTCTGTGAAGGGCCCTGCAATAGGGAATCTTGGTCCAAGGTAAGCTATAAAACCTCTCTTTCGCCATGTTTTTGAGGAAGGTGAGCAGAAAGCTGGAATGTGTGACTGAATGGCTGGAACTCATTCAGCTCCTAACTCCCTGGTTTTGGAGAGTTATGTTTATTTTATCAGTGCAATTGTATGTTTGAATATGGAAAAAGGATGCAGAGCCTTGAGATTTGTATAAATAATACACATATCGAACCAAAAAAAGAGAATGTGTAGAACGGCAAAATCCATTAGATGTAATATTCACAAAGGGCCCAATTCTGTGGTGGAAAAATGATGCTATAAGTTAGTCAGAAAATGGGCAAAATTGTAGTGTTAATTTACACTCACTCTGCATTCATTAGGTAGGTGAAGCTAGTATAAGTTATAATCTGATTGCACCCAAAGCAACAGAAGGGTGTAATATAAAGCATACCCGCAATACCTGATCTTCCTGCTCAAGTCTCACTTCTACAGTGTTGTAGAATTTGGCCCTTTCTGAGTTTTCCCTTCCTCCATCCCCTGAGTTCCTTCTGTGAAAAATATAAGACACCATTTATATAAAAGTGATGTCTGGAAGAAAAGTTATAGATTTTTTTTTTTAAACAGATGATTGAACTATAATTTATAAACAGGAAAAAATGGCCAATTTAACCAAAAGTCAATTAATTGTTATGCAAAAATAAAGCTGAATAAGTCTTCAAGCCACATTTTTATTTTTATACAGATAAATTTAAAAGCACCAATAAGCACTAAAAAGGACCAAAAGTGTTCCCCCAAATAAATTCTCTGTTTTGGTATTAAAAATAATGGAGCAAACATGCTAAAACAAGAATAATGACAGAGAACTTACTTGTTTTAGACTTACTGATAACTCAGAATTACAGATTCTTTAATGCATATGGACCAATGAGCTACTAATAAAGCCCAAGAGGAAGCATTAGTGTGGGTCTATTGTAGACCACCAAATAAAACCTGAAATAGGATGAATTATTCCTTAAACACCTGGTTTCTGTAACGTGGAAAGAAAACTTGTGATATCATAGGGAAATTTAATTTTGGAGACATGCTGTAGGGAATTAGAGAATTAGTTGGGGAAGTGGACTGGATAGAAGAACTCAGGAGTGTAAATGTAGAAGAGGCTTGGAATCGCTTCAAATTAAAGTTGCATGAACTATCTGAAGCCTACATTCTGAGGAAGGGGAAAAAATTCATAGGCAAGAGCTGTGTACCAAGCTGGATGTGTAAGCATCTCAGAAAGGCAATTAGGAGGAAACACAGAGTCTACAAGGAGTGGAAAAGGGGAGGGATCAGCAAGGAAAACTACCTTTTGGAGGTCAGAACATGTAGAGAAAGAGTGAGAAAGGCAAAAAGTCAAGCTGAGCTGGACCTTGCGAAGGGAATTAAAACCAATAGTAAAAGGTTCTTTAGCCATATAAATAGGAAAAAAACAAAGAAAGAAGAAGTGGGACCGCTAAAAACTGAGGATGGGGTGGAGGTCAAGGATAATCTAGGCATGGCTCAATGTCTAAATAAGTACTTTGCATCTGTTTTCAATGAGAGTGAAGTTGAGCTGGGGGGTAGAGGTAGGGAAGCTAATGGGAATGAGATCATGAATGTGGAAATTACCATACCTGAGGTAGAAGCCAAACTTGAGCTGCTGGATGTGACTAAATCGGGGGGCCCGGACAATCTCCATCCGAGAATACTAAAGGAACTGGCTCATGAAATTGCCAGCCCTTTAATGAGGATTTTTAATGAATCTGTAAACTCGGGGGTTGTACCATATGACTGGAGAATCGCTAATGTAGTTCCTATTTCCAAGAAAGGGAATAAAAATGATCCAGATAACTACCAGCCTATTAGTTTGACCTCGGTAGTATGCAAAGTCTTGGAGAAAATTTTGAAGGAGAAAGTACTTAAGGCTATAGAGGATAACGGTAACTGTGATAAAATACAACATGGCTTTACAAAAGGGAGATCGTGCCAGACCAACTTGATCTTCTTTTTTGAAAGGATAACGGATTTTTTAGATAAAGGGAATGCGGTGAACCTAATTTACTTAGATTTCAGCAAGGCATTTGATACAGTTCCACATAGGGAGTTATTAGTTAAGTTACAGAAGATGGGGATTAATATGAATATAGTAAGGTAGATAAGGAACTGGTTAAAAGGGAGGCTACAGCGGGTCATACTGAAGGGTGAACTGTCAAGCTGGAGAGAGGTTACCAGTGGAGTCCCTTGGGGATCTGTCTTGGGACCGATCTTGTTCAACCTTTTTGTTACTGACCTTGGCACAAAAAGTGGGAATGTGCTAATAAAGTTTGCGGATGACACCAAGTTGGGAGGTATTGCCGATACGAAGGATCGGGATACCATACAGAAAGATCTGGATGACCTTGTAAACTGGAGTATCAGGAACAGGATGAAATTTAATAATGGGAAGTGCAAGGTCATGCATTTAGGGACAAACAACAAGCATTTTTCCTATAAGTTGGGGACGCATCAGTTGGAACGGACTGAGGAGGAGAAGGATCTGGGAGTAATGGTTGACCATAGAATGACTATGAGCTGCCAATGTGATGTGGCCGTGAAAAAAGCTAATGCGGTTCTAGGATGTATCAGGAGAGGTATTTCAAGTAGAGACAGGGAGATGTTACTGCCACTGTACAAGGCTCTGGTGAGACCCCATCTGGAATATCGTGTGCAGTTCTGGTCCCCGATGTTTAAAAAGGATGAATTCAAATTGGAACAGGTGCAGAGAAGGGCTACAAGGATGGTCTGTGGAGTGGAAAACCTGCCCTATGAGTGGAGACTCAAGAAGCTTGGCTTGTTTAGCTTAACTAAAAGAAGGCTGAGGGGGGATATGATTGCTCTCCATAAATACATCAGCGGGATTAACATCAGGGAGGGAGAGGAATTATTTGAGTACAGCACCAATGTGGACACCAGAACAAATGGTTATAAACTGTCCATCAAGAAATTTAGGCTTGAAATTAGACGCAGGTTTCTAACCATTAGAGGTGTAAAGTTCTGGAATAACCTTCCAAGGGAAGTTGTGGGGGCAAAAACCATAACTGCTTTCAAATCTGAGCTTGATAAATTTATGGAGGGGATGGTATGATTAGCCTATTTTGGAAATTGACTGATATTTGGCTACGTGTGGTGGATTTACAAGTGGCCTAAGAGGGGAGAGTACGTGGGGTGTGTTCTGAGTTATTACAGAGAATTGTTTCTTGGATAACTGGCTGTTGAGACTTGCCCACCTGCTCAGGGTTTAAGTGATCGCCATATTTGGGGTCGGGAAGGAATTTTCCCCCAGGGCTGATTGGCCTGGGCTCTGGGGGTTTTTTGCCTTCCTCTGTAGCACAGGGCATGGTTCACCTACCGGTGAATTCTCTGTATCTGAAAGTCCTTAAATCATGATTTAAGGATGTAAATAACTCAGTCATAGGTTGGTGGCCTATTGCAGGAGTGGGTGGGTGAGGTCTTGAGGCCTGCATTTTGCAGGAGGTCAGACTAGATGATCGTACTGGTCCCTTCTGACCTTAAAGTCTATGGGTCTACGAGGTCTCATGTAGCCAGAAATAAAACATCAGTGTTTTTAAAAATTACAAATAATTTTCTAATACAAAAGATAGTGCATCTAATACAAGGTAACTATCTTGGACTTCATTATGACAAATAATGATTTGTCAATCACCAAACTGGAAACTGTGGTTGCTTAGGGAACAGAAAACGATAACTTTTACTTTTCTCCAAGAGATCAGTGATATAAATGGTGTCTTATCTTTTCACTGAATGAATTTGGCAGAAAAAAATACAATTCAGTGGGAGGGGGAGGGAGGGAAAGGAAATCCCAATCAGTAATGTATAAACGTGGCACTTCAAAAGAGCTAATTTCCTAAAGATGAGGAAAATTACAAGTGAAATTGACTGGGAGGAAAAATATAGACAGAAGAAGGGGGAAAAAATTGTGAATTCTTTAAGAAGAATTTATTAAATGGCCAAAATGCCATGATTTCTCAACCAAGAAAGAGAACAACTTTAGTTAAAAGCCCGTTCCTGGTTCAGTGGGAAAATGAAGGCAGCAAGTAGAAAAATACTTTTCCCCCTCCAAAACTCCAGCTGAACAAATTAATTAGAAGTTATGAAGTTGATAAAGTAAGAAAGTGGATATGGTAAACTACAGACATCAGGAAAAATCCATAGTTGGCAGGCCTAAAGACAATTAGAAGTTTTTGAAGTGTATAAGCAACAAAAGAAAGCCTAACAGCAGCATAGACCATTTACTAGAACTTTTAATAATGATGCAGAAGAGGCAGAAGTGTTCAATAAATTTCTCCTCCTTTTTTTGGAAAGAAGCAGGACTGTGTACTCCATCACTGAGGATGAAGTACTTTATCTATTGGGGGTAAATATTTTTATATCAGCCTGTCCAGATACATGGCATTCAAGTGTCCTAAAAGAGTTGGCTGAGGAGATCCCTGGCCCTTCTCATGTTAATTTTAACACATCTTGGGATATTGGAGATATGCCCGAAGAGTGGAAGAGTGTTAATGTTGGGACAGTATTCAAAAAGGGTTACTATAGGACAGCTAGCCTGGGCAAAATAATGGAAAAGGTGATATGTAACTCACTTGATAATGAATTAAAGGCTAGGAATATGATTAGTGCCAGTCAGCATAGTTTCATGGAAAAAAATGTTAATGACCTGTACTGTAACTGTTGTTGTTTGATATGGGGGTGCAGACTTGTATTTCATGCAAGTGTGTGTGTGTGTACAGTGCATCAAGAGCCAGATAACTTTGCTTAACAGTACCTGTTAGGGTGATGCTTGTGCACTTTGATCCTGTAGCCCCTCACCCAGCTGCAAGGACAACACTACCCAACCCCTTCAGTTCCTTCACTCCAGAATCCAAGGCAAACAAGGATGGAGGGTGGGTCGTAGAATACACATCTGCACCGACATCTCAAAGAAAAACAGTTCTGGTAAATTAAAATTCTTTTTTTCTCTGAATAGTTGAAGACACGTATTCCACTAAGGTGACTCACAAGCAGTAACTGAAGGAGGTAGGGCAAGGAGTTTACTTAAAGAAGGATTGAGAAACTGCCTTCCCAAAGTTTGCGTCTGACCTCAATGCAGTCATAATAGCATAATGGTGGGTAAAATTACATACCGAAGACGAGGTAGCTGTTTTGCAAATGTCTAATATAGAAACATCACTAAACTGTTTGTTCCTTGTGGAGTGAGCCACTGGTCTTTGAGAAGATGTTGACTGAGCTACTCCATATACTCCCATAATGTCGGAAGTAATCCATCTGGAGACTGTCTGCAGAGAAACCATCTGACTCTTCACATGCTCCACATGAGACACAAAAAGTCAAGGCAACTGATGACTTGGAGACAGACAATCCCTTTAAAAAAAAAAAATCTACCCACCCAGGAGTTAGAAAAAATGGCTTTCCTTTAAAATGGTGAGTGGAATGTTGATATCCTTGTTAAGTGAACCCTCAAGGAGCTGAGAGACAGATCTGAGGACTTAAGATGCAATAAATAATCCAAAACAACGTGAATGCATGCTATCTTTGGCTGGATTCCCTGAGCTCAAGACTAAACAGAAAAAACTTGACAAAATACATAGTCATACTAGAGAGCTTTCTATTGTTAAGCAAGACTTGCTGCACTTCTTCTGAGCAATATCCTTCCTCCTCATCTAACCATGTAGCATCCACATTGTGAGATGCAGACTTTTCAGTTCATCAGCAAGGAAGAGGGGGGAAAGGTTTGTGAGGTCGAACAGAAACGTCAAGAAGATTAGCATTAATCATCTTGGCTAAGATGGAGATATACGAGTACCCACTTGGCATGATCCAACTGCAATTTCATGATAATGTGAGGAATTAGAGTGAAAGCATACATCAGCTCTGATCCTCAGTTCAAATGGAAGGCATTAATTAAAGAGTCTGAACTGAACTGTGCCTGAGATCACAGCTATTTGCATTTTCTATTGTCTTCTGTTGCAAACAAGTTGATTGCTAGAATGCTCTGAAGATGGACTTCAATACTCTGTTCTTCAGGACCACTCATGATTCTGATTAAAAAAAAAAAGTGTACACTGGATATGGGAGTGAACCTGGTCTTTGGACTTTGTCCTCAGTAACCAATTGTCCAGGTAGGGAAAGATCTGAATTCCCATTTTCCTGACACAGATCACCACTACCGTCATGCATTTGGTAAACACACATGAAGCTGAGGACAGGCCAGGGGAGCGCCAAATATTGATAATGCTGTACTGCCACTACAAATCTCAGAAATACCCTATGGGCTGGAAAAATTTGCATATGGAAGCAGGCACCCTGAAGATCTAGAGCAGCAATCAGTCGTTGTGATCCAGTGTGGGGAGAATAGTAGTCAGGATACCCAGGCAGAATCTCCTGTATTTGGCTTATTTGTTGAGGTCATGGAGATCAAAGATAGAATTCACCTCTCCTTTAGACTTGGGAATCACAAAGTAATGGAGTGGCATTCCTTTCCCCAATGATGAACCTCCTTTCTAAAGTCCTCAGAGTACACAGAATCAGGACCTGCTGAAGGAGATAGGGACAGAAATTGTATTGTACCCAGATCGAACATGCATAGGATCCACTTATCGGTAGTTATTATTTCACAAGCACTGCAGAAGCCTGTCCCCGACCTGTGGAGATGTGGTCAATAAGTGTCCTCTTGTATGCTTCTCTTGATACAAAAGTCAAATAAGTTGCCTGCCTGAAACAGGTGAAGAGTTGGTTGATTAAATCTGGACCCAGATTTCTTCTATGATTTATGCTACTTTCTGAGAGAGTCTTGCTGCCGCACATGATAACAGAGTTGTTAGAAGTACCGCTGTGGATGATATTGCATTGTTGTTGAACCTCATAACAATATATCTTTGTGGCCTGGACATAAACCCCCAGAGACAGCAAAGTAGCACAAGAGTCCTTAAAAGAATACAATGTATTGTCCAATTTTTCAGAAAACAAAAGCCAAGCATCAAAAGGCAAGTCCTCTATGCTCTGCTGGATCTCAGGAGCTATGCCAGAGTTCTGTACTCATTATGTCTTTCTTCCCATTTCAGAGAAGGCCATAAGTCTGGATGAAGCATCTGCTGTCCAATGCTGATTGCAGAGAGATCTTGGCCACTAAATGGCATTCTGTGATAAACGCCTGAAACTCTTCCATGGAGAATTCTAGCAACTTATCTGTAAACTTGGATGTGGCATTCCAGTTTACAAAATCATACTTAAATAATAGCACTTGCTGTTTCACAATGTGCATTTGTAATGAAGAGGTTGAATAAACTTTTCTCTCCATCAAGTCTAACTTCTTAGATTCTTTGTCTTCAGGCATGGATTTGTATTTCTTCAGCAACGATCTCTTGTTTGCTGCCATCCCAATGAGAGAATTAGGAACTGACTGCAAGAAAAAATGCTCAAAACCCTGCATAGGGACATAATACCTCTTGGTTTTAAAGACGCTGGGGTATTCCATAGAGCAGAAGTCAACGACCTTTGCTGACCCCCATGCTGGCTCCTCCTCTCCAACCCTCAGCCCATACTAGCAGCCCCCTCTGTCAGAAAAAAGCGGCACCCATCACTGTTCCCAAGCATGCCACTAAAAGGAACTACTTGCATGCCGCCTGGTGTGGCTTCTTTTAGTAGTGGCATGCAATGGAGAGGAGCTGCTCTGGGTGGCTTCTTTCCGTGCTGTGCATGAGGACCCCCTGCACACCAGCGATCTCCAAAAGAAGTTGCCCAGAGTGGATGTTGGTGGTAGGAGCAGCGATTTCGGTGGTGCCTCAGAGACACTGCGTGCTGCTCCAAATGGGCTTGTGTGCCACTGTTGGTACGCATGCCAGGGGTTACCTACCCCTGCCACAGAGATTTGGCAAGCTCTAACATTGCTTCATTTATAGGGAGAGCGACTCTGGCAGGAGGAGAGGACTGGAGAACATCCACTAAGGTAAGGGTGTTCTCCTGAATAAATTCAGTCTGAATACATGAGGTTGATGCCACTTGTCTCAAGATATCTTGATGCGATTTAAAATCCTGTGGCACTGGAGATGAATAAATTCAGCACCATCGCCACATCTGGTGATAAGGAAGAAGAGGCAAGTTATATAACTAAGAACAAGGAATGTAGGCAATACCTACAGAATAATGAATGTATCTCAGAAAACATTGACTGTGAAAAGGATTTAGCTGTTGTAATGGACAAGCAACTCAACATAAGCTTCCAGTGCAATGCTATAGCAGAAAAGACTATTTCTGCATCCAAGGATCATGTTAAAGTAGTAGCATTCCCTTTTTTAAAATAAATGTTGGAAAATTGGAAAGGGTACAAAAGAGAAAAATTATTTGAGGCTGGAAAGATTTTAAGGGCTCATAAAGTTTAGTTTATTAAAAAAGATTATGGAGAGATGATTTTATTATAGTCATAACTACAGGATCTATACTGGAAGAAAATACCAAGTACTAAATGGCTCTATTAGCTAGGAAAGAAAGGTGTAACGAGAACCAATGGCTGGAAGTCAGACAAATTAAAAATTAGGCACAAATTTTTAACAGCGAGAGTGAATATCCATTGGAAGAAAACATTCGAGAGAAATGGTGGAGACCTCTTTTCATGTCATCAAATCAAAGTTGAATGCCATTCTGAAAGATATGCTTAAGCCAAACACAAATTATATTTTAGTCAAACACCAATTATTAGGTTAGACACGTGGGTAACTGTGTGAAAGTTAACAGCCTGTGATATACAGGAGGTCAGACTAGATGAACTAAAAGCCTCTCTCTAGCCTTAAACTCTGTAATTTATTTATTTAAAAAAATGAAAAATTTAGTTTATATATGTATGTACATATAATATATAAAATGGCTAATTCCTGTGGGATTCTGAAATGTGGGGCCTAGTATTTGTTCCAAGTAATGCTGCTTCCTTTCTAAATATTTCTGAATATGAAGTTTCTCTTACCACCAAGAAAATACTTTCACTAGAGCAATGTTTCTCAACTTTTAGTGGACTGGGGAACACCTAAAGGTATTAATTACTTTACACAGAACGCCTGATGAAAACTTTCTCGAAAAAGGCGGTATATGCAGCTGTAATGTTCATAATATCTGTGTACTACACATTCCTGTAAAAATTATTCTGGAAACCAATTAAGAATAGAATGTGCATTTATTTCTAAAAAATAGATACATAATGATTATGCATACAACTTAAAACTGAAAATATTACTGAAGTAATAATGGGACTTTTGGGCCTGCATGTTTGAACAAAGTTCACCTAGTCTTGGAGTAAGGTTCATCAAAGTAAGTCTTACTGTGAAAGTTATGTCCAAGCCAATTTGTTGCCAGAGGTAACAGCGGTAGGAAATGTTCAATGTCTCAACAGCAGCAAAGGAGGTGGGCAGCAGCAGATGCTAAAAGATGCCTAAAAGATTTGCAGGAGCTGGGGCATTTAAATTTCCCAGGCATGCCTCGCCTCGCTGCTCCGCACCCGCTCCTCACTC
Source organism: Pelusios castaneus (assembly GCA_007922175.1). Taxonomy (NCBI): domain Eukaryota; kingdom Metazoa; phylum Chordata; order Testudines; family Pelomedusidae; genus Pelusios; species Pelusios castaneus. The sequence goes on along the minus strand of ML685809.1, from coordinate 11,902,257 downwards.
AGCCCCTCTCCTCAATGAGGAGGAGTCATGGTTGGTCGCAGAACACCTTCACTATGTCTGCGGAGCTCCAGTGTCCCACAGAACACCAGTTGAGAAACACTGCATAGAGCACTTGTAACTTCCATGCTTTTTCTATTTTCACTTAATGCACATTTGTTTTCAAGACTTTTATGGCCCTTGAGTCAGTTTACTGTGCTTTTAATAATTACTCATAAGAACTACACACACAAGAGGCTACTGGGTTTTCTAGCATCCTGATGCATGAACAGAAAGTTGGGATGTAGATGGGAAATCCTATTTTCTCATGTTATCTAATCTAAGCCTATACATCAACTATAGGCACTCAAACAGATAATTCCCTTGACAAACTGCTTTAACAATTACGAATTTCTTCTTCCAATATCATCATAGGTAAACTGTCTAAGTTCCAAGCCACTGTTCTTTGTCAGACCACTCTCAAACATAAACAATCCATCTATGTTAATACTTCTCAGATATTTGTGGACTATTTTAGTCATATCATACCTTTGTCTCCTTTTCCTCAGGTTTTACCATTATGTCACTTTTGCCTTATATATTCTCATAATTTTATAATTTTCAGCCATCTCTAGATTCATTCACAAGCCTCAGTCTCATCTCAAACACTTTTCATCTAATTTTTTAAATTAATACAAATTTAAATTTTCCAAACCTCTTAAAATACCTAAAGTAATCAGACTGCTCCTCCCACCAGGTACTGGAGAGTTACTTGTGGGAGAGCTGCAGCCTGTGCCAGGAGCAAAGGATCTGAGGTTGTCTAACAGGTGTGCTTTGGGGTGGAGATACGCAAGGCTTAACTGAACCTTGACTGCAATGTGGCAAATGATAATAAATGTCCCTTAGCATTTAGTTGTTTTTTCTAACTGATACCATTATGCCCCTAAAGCCACAAACTGGGCTTTGTGCAAAGATCTTATGCTTCACGCAGCTTTGAAAACGAATCTCTTGGAAATGGTTTTACCACATATCTTGTAATATTTATTCTATTTTACATGTTTTATCATAATGTATTGACTAATTTTTTCAAGAAAAAGTGCTAATACTAAAATAATCAGCATTGTTTGATTTTTTTTGGCTTACCAAATTACTATTTCACTCCTCAGGAAAATATCCCTTGTACACATTATCTATACTATAGCTATTCCTGTCTCCAAATTAAACAGGGCTCCCTGCTCCCCCGAAAGTATCAAAATTAACCTGTTTCCTCTCGTTCTGTATTTTTTCATTGGGAACAGAGATTGAGGAAGAAGGGTGGTGGATCCTATCTTTCCTGCTGTCTTTATAATGCTGTTTTTTTATTCATTTGGAACAAACTCTTACAAGAGCCCTGAGCACCAATTTGCTTGCTTGCTGTTTGTAATGTATTGGAGTAGTTATCACACCTTGTATCTTTGTACTTTTGCAATGCTGTCATGGAGAGAATAGTAAGGGATAATCTTTCCCCTCCCTGCTATAAAAAACATGGGTTCCCCAAAATAAAAACTTCTTTGTCACAGCAAGGTAGTATCTCCTTCTGTACTTGTCTATTAACCGTCAATCTTTCTTGCAATAGGTTTGAAATATTTACTCTCTCTTACTAGCATAGTATGTTGTCTTGCTCTATGGCATGTAATTATTCTGGCACTCACAAGTCACACACTGCTGTCTGGCTCTCTGTATACAGCCTAGAGTGTTATTTAATATTTTGCTTCAGGAAGGCTTTCTTTCTGGTTCACCCCTACATTTAACCTATACCAGGATTTGCTATAGTTGACAAAAAACAATTACCGTCTTTCCAAACAAATCCAATCTTTGTTCTTTCCTTCTGGGCTGAATTCCTCTTCTTTTTCAGAAATACCCAGTAGCTGGGTGTAGGGCTGAGAGAAATAGGACAATCAATTTATTTTGTGCTACACTGTGTCCCAGAAAACTGGAAGAATTCCCGTCTTCAGGGCCCAACTGGATGTCCCTCTTAGGGTTTTTTTTTTTTTAATGCTGCTTTGTCCTCATTTTGTGGCCTCTGCAGACATCACCTGATGAAACTGGTATCTGCTATATGGGTGCACCATTCATAAGGTTGATCAAATATTTCTGTCCCACCACTCTCATCTGCAAGCAGGGTGACTAGATGTTCCAGAAACCTAGGACACCCCAGGCTCTGATGGCTTTCCCTTTCTCCCAGTTCAGTTACAAAATTCACTGCGTTTTGTAATCCCTGCTTCATAACTGCCAGCAGCCTTGGGAGAGATGGGAGACAGGGCGTAGCAAGCCTTTCCACCTCTTTGACCAAATTCTCCCACCTTTCTGATCCCTACTCATCTCTCAAGTCCTTCAACACAGTTCCTATTAACATAAACCTACATTTGTTTTCGCACAAGGACAGAGCCAAACATATTTTAAACACTAATATATTTAGGGTTAACAAAAAATAACAGCACTCAGAATCACTGTTTAGTAATTATTGTGCAGTATATTTCTAAACTAAGAACAATTATAAAAAACACAGAAGCAATGCTAATTTGTACTCTATGATTTAGGGGCCAGGGTGCTTTACTAATGAAACAATCTGGTTAAAATTTAAAGCTTCCTATCATTTTGTCCTCTGACTCTCATGTACTAAATTCAATCATTCTCGGAGGGGGAGGGGGGGTGCACATCTTGAACTACCATTCCAGTTACTTGTCAGATACAAAAGAACAATGATTCTTTTTTAACAACACCATGGATGGAGCAGTTATAGACCTATTCTATAATAGATTTAACTAAATATGTGAAGTTAAACCAACTTAGCTGAACTGATGCAACTGTGAATGTGTGTGGACACATTCTCACTCTGGTTTAAATCCGGCTTCCACTGGTGTAGCTTGTCCCATGTTAAACTGAAGTGTTGCATGCACACACTAAGATCACACCTACACTACAGACCCTACAGTGGCACGGTCTCAGTGCTAGATGCTTACTACAGCGATGGATGGGAGATTTCTGTTGTTATGGTTAATCTGCTACTACAAGTGACGGTAGCTAGGTTGATGGAAAAATTCTTCATGATTTAGCTGTTTCTATGCTGTGGATTAAGTCAACATAGCTATGGCACACACAAGTGTGATTTTTCACGCCCCTGAGCAAATGAGGTAGGTCAATCTAATTTTTATATGCAGAGCAGGCCAAAGTTGCACCAGTTTAGTTCAACTGATTTTAGTTAAACTTTTTGGGGGTAAACAAGCCCACTGTGGCCTGTTCTGTGAGAGGAAAAGAGCCAAATGTTATTGCCCTTAGCCATCAAATGTTGCCATGTACAAAGATGGAATTAACATTCTTTTTAGTACTGAACTTCATTCATAAGATTCAATCTCATTGTCCCAAAGAAAAAAAAAGCAGATAAGTAACACATTTCTGCCTGAAAAAGGAATCCCCTCCCTATTCAAATTGATGGCTGTGGATGTAGACTACTAGGGTCTGGTCTACACGATAAAGTTAGGTTGATGTAAGCTGCCATGCATCGACCTAGCTGTGCAAGCATCTACCCTTAAATTTGTCTCCCACGGATGTGCCTTGTTATGATGACACAGTAACGCTGCTCCTCCTCCCAACCAGCATTAAGCCATGGTTGATGTACTGAGGTCCATGCAGCATGCGTGCAGACACTGCGCTATTTACGTTGACCCTAACGGCCCTCCAAGCAGCTGTCCCACAATTCCCAACACTGACTATTCTGCTCACAATTGTGAACTCCACTGCACAGGGGTCACAGAGACCTGAAGTCCCGACCCTCCCAAACCCTGAACATTTTTAAAATGCCTTTTCCTGATGGTCTAGCTTGGCGAGAACACCTAGTAGATTGCAACTGTTGTGTGCCACTGCCTAGCTGAACATACCAACAACACGCTCCAAACACACTCCAACTTGGAGCAGACATGAGAAATTGAACTTTCTGGGGAGAAGAGGATGTGCAGACCGAGCTACAAACCAGCTGTAAAAACGTGGGCCACTACAAGCAGATTGCTCTCTTTGCCTTTGTGACTCTCTAGAGTGAGGTATCAACTAAAAATCGCCATTCCCTCTGGAAAATGGTGCCAGTATTGAATGCCACTGCCCTATTCCCATAGTTTCATCCAACTGAACCATTTCTTCCTCATTTCCCTTACCCCTGCTGCCCATAGTCACCAGGGCTAGAGCTATGAGCGGTGCAAGGCACAAGCAATCCCAAACAGAAGTGTCAATAAGTGAATCTTGCTCAAAACATCTGGGAAAGAAGGGAAGGGAGCTCTGCAATTAACTCTTTTGCTCTCCATTGTGACTGTAACAACAATACCTCTGTGTATTTTATCTATAGCTTCTGCTAGTGTGGCATTGAAGGCGCTTCCCCTTCCACATCTATGGAATGCGTGATCCAGGTAAGGAAGAGAAAGAAGAGGACTCAAGATGACATGGTCAGAGAGGTCGTGGATGTCAGAACAGCAACAGACCAGACCAGAGGGCATAGAAGGTAAATGTTGCGAACTGTATGGAGAAGGAAAGAGCAGACAGAGAAAGGCTCAGGGGCCACAGCAGCAAAAGGAGAGGGAGATGCATCTGGACATAATGGGGCTTCTGCAGCAGCAAACGCAGATGCTACAGACTCTTGTGGACATACAGATTCAACAATCATGTGTTTGCCTTCCTTTTTACTCTATGGAGAAATCCGTTTCAGCACTTTCCTACATCTCTCCACAAAATTCTATGTGCCATCGGGGTCACATCCCTACCCCTACCATTCCACAAGGGACATTACGGACAACCAGAGCTGCTGTACATGTAGCTAAAATGTATATGAATGTTCTTTCCCCCTTCTTAAGCTCTATTGTATAAATGCTTTAGGTTTTAAATTTATTTTCTTTTAACTTGCACAGAATTTTTTGCAGTGTTTTCATGACTCAAAATTCTATTATTGTTTGGAAAATAATTCATCCTTATTAGTTCACAACACAAGCTGCAGAATGCCCAGAAGGCCTGAAAGCAACCAATTGCTTGTTACTGTACAGCGTGACAACTTGTAGGATCAGTGAAAAACCCCCCCCCAATCATAATAATCACAAACGTACAGCATGCGTCACAAAATAAATAGATGCATCAACTGTGTTATATTCATAGGTGTACGCTAAGAACCACACAATTTCTAATAGGCCCCAAAACAGCACAGCTGGGCAGAGTACAGTATAACATTACACACTATCTGCCTCACTGTCAAAGAGCTCTTTCAAAGTCTCAAGCTGTATAGCTCCTCACTGAGTTTTTCTTAGAGCCCTTTTGTCTAGCTGTTCAGACGCCACAGCCACCCCTTCTCCACCTCAGCAGAAAATCTCCCCCCTTTGCTTCACAGATATTATGCAGGACACAGCAGGCAGCTATAATCATTGGGATGATTTCTTCACTGAGATCCAACCTTGTGAGTAAACACAAACAACACTCCTTCAACCTACTAAGAGCACTGTCATTTCGCACCTGCTGAGCCCAGTAGCTGAACATTTCCTTGCTGCTCTCAAGGTGGTGTTCATACGCAAGGGAGGCAAAGGGTAGGCTGGTTCTCCCCAGGATCACTACTGTCATTTCATTGTCACCAAAGATAATTTCCTGGTTGGGGAAGTTCCTGCTTATAGCCTTCTGCACAGTCCTTTGTTCCCTGACCAGACAATGTTAATTTTGGGGAAGTGTCCCAGTGAACCACCAATGCACAATAGTGACACAACCACAATTCAGGAAGAAGTTACTCACCTTGTGCAGTAATGATGGTTCTTTGAGATGTGTCCCCTATGAGTACTCCACCATAGGTGTGCTTGCATCCCTATGCTGCTGACTAGAAAACTTCCTTAGCAGTGTCCATTAGGCCTCCACATAAGCTCTCTTCTCCTCATGCTGCACCACATGGCTAGTGAGCATGTGAAGGATAACCCCCCTCAATTACTGCAGAGTCACTGGTAAGAACTCAAAAGTGGAGGGGAGAAGGATAGGTTGTGGACCATCCTTATGGACATGCATCTCAAAGAATCATCATTACTGCACAAGGTGAGTAACTTCTTTTTCTTAGAACAGAGCCCCTCTGGGAGTTCCACTGTAGGTGACTCCTGAGTGGTACCCTTCTGAAGGGCCGAGACTTTGGAATCAGGTCAGTTACAGATGATCCCAATACCATGCAGCCTAAGATGGCATCAGTGGCAGAGTCCTGGGATCACATAGTGTTCTGTGAAAGCGTGGGATTGATGCCTATCTTGCCACTGTACAAATCTCTGAAATAGGGCATTCTTGAAGAAGGCAACAGCGGAGGAAGTTTACCTTGTGGAGTGTGTATGAACAGAGTTTGGAGGGGTTAAATTGTGAACTTGGTAACATTGTCTGATGCAAATTGAGACAGATTTGGAAAGTCGCAGCGGAACCCTTGGATCTTTCCACAATGGAGAGGAAAAATCTAGGGGACTTCCTAAAGGCTTAAATGCTGTCTGTGTAGCAGGCCGAGACTTGCCTGACATCCAAGGTATGTGATATGGATTGGAAGGATATGGATTGATTAATTCATGTGAAATGGAGGGGGGCGGTGTGTGTCACCTTATGAATGAATTTTGGATGCTGCAAAATGTAACTTTGTCTGGGAAGAATACCATATTGGGGGATGCACCACCACAGCAGCCCTCTCTTCTATTCTCTTAGCCGAGGTAACTGTCATCAGGAAGGCTGTTTTCGTGGAAAGGTACGTCAACGAACAGGTGGTCATATGTTTGAAGGGAGGTCTAGTCAATCATTTCATTACTAGGTTTAGGACCCACATCAGAGCTGGAGTCAAGGGTGTGGGAAAAGGTTTACTATATCCTTGGGGAACTTTTTGGTAGGTGGGTGTGACAGCACTGAGTATCACTCACAACTATTACAGCTGCTAGGCTGACCTTGTTAGAGCTGAGAGAGAGAGAGAGACCCGATTTCTTTAGGGACAATGCATAGGTTTGTGGGATTTTTAAAAGAGGTGCAAAAATTATGGGCTACAGATGGCATTATGGGATAGAGAGCTGCATGCTGGGAACTTGACCCCTGGCTCTCATTCACCCCCTCTGAATAGTTTCTGCCCTGCCATCCATTGCCAAAACTTCTCGAAGAGTGCACTGGATGGTGGTAACCTACCACGGCGCACCTAACTGTGCATTGACACAAGCACAGCTGGGGAGTAGAGGCAGCACAGATGCGAGGAGCCAAGCACGCACACGCACACACGTGACATACTAACTCTCATAGCTTTAGGCTAAGGTAATGTGTATTGGCAAAAGATTGTAGTGTAGACAGGTCCTAAGTCTCTATCCTGAGGATAAAATCTACAACATTACCACGCATTTTGTGCACCTTGCTGTGTAAAAGCAGAGAAACAATCAATGACTATGTAACACATCTCAGGCACTTTTTGCTGTTAAATTAGGATAGTATTTTTTTCTAATGTGGGAAAGAGAGGTGGAAGTAAAACCTCTATCTTCAAAGACTTTAGGGCATATTTAGACAGTGATTAGAAGAACAAATTCTTTTCCCTGTGGGTCAAGCTAGAAATCATACTAGTTCTTTTTGGGCTAAAAATCTATTTCTCCATGTTAAAAAATTATTTCCCACCTCTTTTCAAAAGGAGACCTCCCCCACCTGTGTCAGAATCCAGAAGATTATTTTTCCAGCCTTTCACAGACCATTTTGTTGCCCAACATTGTAGGACCAAGCAAGATAATACACCAATTACTTCATTTCTAGTCCTTGTGTAGCCCTGGGGCATACAACCAAGAATTCAGCCAAAATTTCTGCATAGCAACACGTAGCCCAATTCACTATGCTAGAGATCTTTCTATTTTAATTGTTAATGTTCCTGAAACTTAGCAGAAGAAACCATCTCAGCACACACCTGAAGTATATCTTCTAAAAAGCAAGTGGATAAACTCTACCCCTGGAATACTTTTTGGTTTTGTTTTTAATATGTTTTCCAAAGGCATCTTCAAGTATTTGGAGAGGGAGCCATTACTATGTCCTCCCTCAAATGACTTCTTAAGACTTAAGCCATGCCCTAAAAACCTCAAAGGATGGAGACACCACCTCCCCAGGTAATCCATTCTAGTGCTTCACTACTCTACTAGTGCAAAAGATTTTCCTAATATCCAAACTACACTGCAGCCACTGCAACTTGAGACTGTTGCTCCTTGTTCCGTCTTCTCTTCTGCAGATTAAACACGCTCAGTTCCCTCAGTCTCTCCTCCAGCCCCCTAATCATTTTCATTGCCCTCCGCTGGGGAGCACAAAACTGGAGACAACACTCCAACTGCGGCCTCAGCAGTGTCAGAAGAGAGAGGAACAATCACTTTCCTCTATATGCGGGCAGTGCACCTACTAATGCAGCCCAATATGCCACTAGCCTTCTTGGCAATAAGGGCACCCTGTTGATTCAGATTCACCTTCTTGTCCACTGTAACAGCCATGCCCTTTCCTGCCAAACAGCTGCCAAGCCAGTTGGTTCCCAGTCTGTAGCAGTGCATGGGATTCTTCCAGTCTTACATGCAGAACTTTGTACTTCTCCTTGTTGAACCCTATCAGATTTCTTTTGGTCCAACACTCCAATTTGTCTAAGTCACTCAATATCCTATCCCTACCTTCCAGCATATATTCCGCCTCCCCCCCAGTTTAGTGTCACCCGCAAACTTGCTGAGGGTACAACCCAATCCATCCTCCAGACCATTAATGAATATACCCAACAAAACTGGCTCCAGGACTGACCCCTGGGGCACTGCACTTGATACCGGCTGTCAGTTGGACATCGCGCCATTGGTCACTACCCATTGAGTCCAATGATCTAGCCACTTTTCTATCTACCATAGAGTTCATTCATCCAACCTACACTATTGTAACTTGCTGGAAAGAATACTGCCAGAGACCTTAATCAAAAGCTTTGCTAAAGTCAAGGTTTATCATGTCAACCTCTTTCACCACATCCAGAGGGCCAGACAGCTCACTATAGAAGGCAATCAAGTTGGTTAGGTATAAATTGCCCTCGGTGAATCCATGCTGATTGCTCCCTGATCACCTTCCTCTCCTCCAAGTGCTTCAGAATGGATTTCTTGAGGACATGATCCAAGATTTTTCTGGGGATTAAGGTGAAGCTGACTAGGCTATATGTATCTCTCTCTCTCCCCCCCGGGACCTTCCTTCCTTCCTTCCTTCCTTCCTTCCTTCCTTCCTTCCTTCCTTCCTTCCTTCCTTTCAGATGGGCATTATACTTGTCTTTTTCTAGTCACCAGGGACATCCCCTGATAGCTACAAGTTTTCTAAGCCAATGGCCAGTGGCTCTGCAATCACATTAACCAACTCACTCAGCATCCTCAGATGCATTGCATGCAGCCCCATGGACTTGTGCATGTCCAGCTTCTCTAAATAGTCCTGAACCTGTTCTTTCACAACTGAGGGCTGCTCACCTCCTCCCCATTCTGTGCTGCCCAGTGCACTTGTCTGGGAGCTGACCTTGTGTGTGAAAACAGAGGCAAAAAGAAGCATTGATAATTTAGCTTTTTCAAAATCATGTCACTAAGTTACCTCTCCTATTCAGTAAGAATCCCACACTGTCCCTGACCATTATCTTGTTGCTAACTTATCTGTAGAAATTCTTCTTGATACCCTTCACATCCCTTACTAGCTGCAACTCCACTTGTGCTTTGGCCTTCCTGATTTCATTCCTTCACGACTGAGAAATATTTCTGTACTCCTCCCTAGTCATCTGTCCAAGCTTCCACTTCTTGTATGCTTGCTTTTTGTGTTAAGTTCGCCGATGATTTCTCTGTTAAGCGAATCTGGTCATCTGCCATTTCTGCTGTTCTTTCTGCACACCAGGATGATTTGTTCTTGTGCCCTCAATAAGGTTACTTTAAAATACAGCCAACCCTCTTGGACTCCTTTCTCCCTCATATTAGCCTCCCAAGGGATCCTGCCCATCAGTTCCTTGAGGGAGTCAAAATGTTCTTTTCTGAAGTCCAGGGTCCATGTTCTGCAGCTCTCTTCTTTCTTTCTTTTGTTAGGAGACTTCTAATGAATGTCAGCAGAATCCATATGGACAGGTAGTTCTTGGCATGGTAGTGTGAGATAGATTCACATCTGATTGTATCACAAAGAATTTAAAACACGGCTAAGTTGACAACAATACAAAAATATTATCAATGATGCAGAAAAGGCAAAAATAACAAATACTTCTGTTCTATATTTGGAAAGAAGCTATATGATGTATTCAAATCCTATAGGGATCATCAAATACTTTCTATTCCAACAGTAACCTATCAGAGGATAAACAACAGCTACTAATGTTAAATATTTTAAAATCTGATGGACCAGACAATTTAAACACAAGAGGTAAAAGAATTGGCTGAGGAGCAATTTGAATTACTGAATATCATTTTCAGCAAATCTTGGGACACTGGAGAAGTTCTAGGACTGGAAAAAAAAAGATCATGTTGTGCCAATATTTAAGAGGATAAATGGGATGACCCACTGTAGAGCTAAAGTGGAAGATTTTGTGACGGATAGCTAGTGGGGTTCACAGCCCTCCATCCCCATGAGCGACCCAACCATGAACTGATGCTGGACTTCATGTCCAAAGCACCAGCTGGAGCCAGTCCCCTATGGGAACCAGTTGGAGCCTGAGATAAGGTGTTTTGCTATTTTTTGCTGTTTTGCAAGGCTTGGCTGTGATGTACTCCTTTTATCTGTTCCTTCAAGCTACCTTGGCCTTGGGCATGAGCATGTAGAGGGAAAGCGAGCTTGATCATCCTGCCTTCTCCTGATAATGCTATATGTTAGCATAGCCCCTGAGAATCTGTGGACTTCGCCGTAGGACCATGGACCCGCCTGCCTCGGTAACCTGGGACCAAGGTGCCTTGGGAACCTCCTCGGGGTTATCCACAGTCGTCAGGGGTCCTCGGCTGCTGAAGGGACGTAAGCTCTCACCACTTATTACTTTGCTTTGTTTGCTCGGGGTCATTCACCCTGGCAATCAATAAAAATCATCCATCTTTTCAATGGTCTTTGACCGCATCTGGGTGAATCCACATGAACTATAGGCTGGTTAGTGAGACATTGATTCTGGGTAAATCACTAAAGAATTAAAAGATAGCATAATTAACACAAGTCAACATGTTTTGACTTGATGGAGAACTTGATTTTTTTTTTTAAATAAGATTATGAACTGGGTTGACAAAGATTACTTCTTGACATTATATGCTTTGACTCAGTACTGTACAACATTCTGGTTAAGCAATTATCACTATAGAAAATCCTTGTAGCCCATATTAATTGGATTAAAAATGGCTAACTGATAGACCTCCAAAATCATTTAAAATGGAAAATCATTATCCATTAGGGTTTTTTTGGGGGGTGCTACAAGTTATGTCCTTGGTGAAATACTATTCTGTAGCTTTACTAGTTTGGAAAAAAATATAAAATCACTGCTAGTAAAGTTTGCGGAGAACACAAAAACATGAGTAGTAAATGATGACAGGTGAGTTTCATAGTGTGATCTGGACTGCACAGTAAGCGAGGCTCATTTGGACATGAGTTTTAATGTAACCTAATGCAATGTCATGAATCATAAAAAAGAATGTAGGCCATACTTGTTGGACTGGGGACTGCACCAAGGAAGACAGGTGCTCTGAAAAGCTTTTCGGGATCATTGTGGTTAACCCACAAAACATGGAGTTTCCAAAGTGATCTGTGGCTAAGAACGTAAGAATGACCATACTAGGTCAGTCCAGTTGTCCATCTAGCCCAGTGTCCTATCTTCTGACAGCGGCTAGTGCCAGATACTTCAGAGAGAATGATCAGAACAGCGTAATTCATTCAGTGACCCATCCTGTTGTTCAGGCCCAGCTTTCCAGCAGGCAGAGGTGCAGAGGCACACAGAGCATGGGGTTGAGCACCTCACCACCCTGCCTAATAGTCACTGATAGACCTATCCCACATGAACTTATCTAATTCTTTTTTGAGCCCAGATACATTTTAGGCCTTCATAACATCCCCAGGCAACAAGTTCCACAGGTTGACTGTGCATTCTGTGAATTATTTTCTTTTGTTTGTTTTAAACCTGCTGCCTATTAATTTCATTGGGTGACGCCTGGTTCTTGTGTTATGTGAACCAAATAACACTTTTATATTAATTTTCTCTACATTATTCATGGTTTTCCAGACCTCTATCACATTTCCTCTTAGTGATGTCTTTTTAAGTTACATGGTGATAGTGTTTTTAATCTTTCCTCATACGGAAACTGTTTCATATCCCCAACCATTTTTGTTGCCCTTCTTTGTACTGTCTCCAATTCTAATGTATCTTTTTTGAGACAGGGTGACTAGAACTGCATGTTGTATTCCAGGTGTGGGCATATTATGGATTTTATATGGAGGCATTATGATATTTTGTGTCCCTTTCCTGATAGTTCCTAACATTCTGTTAGATATTTTGAGGGCCGCTGCATACTGGGCAGATGTTTGCAGAGAACTACCCATGATATCACTCAAGAAAGATCTTAGGGTCAATAGCTAATTTAGACACCATCATTTTGTATGTATAATTGGGATGATGTTTTCCAACGTACATTATTTTGCCCTTAACATTGAATTGAATCCGCCAGTTTGTTGCTTAGTTACCCAGTTTTGTGAGATCCCTTTGTAATTCTTTACAGTCAGCTTTGGACTTAACTATTTTGAGTGATTTTGTATCATCTACAAACTTTTAGCCCCCTTTCCAGATAATTTATGAATATATTGAACAGCACTGGTCCCTGTACAAGTTCTTTGGGGGACCCTGCTATTTATCTCTCTTCATTGTGAAAATTGTCCATTTATTCCTACTTATTGTGTTCTACCTTTTAACCAGTTTCTGATCCCTGAGAGGACCTTCCCTCTTATCCCGTGAATGCTTACTTTACTTAAGAGTCTTTGGTATGGAACTCTGTCAAAGGCTTTCTGAAAGTGCAAGTACATGATATACACTGGATCACCCTTTTCCACATGCTTTTTCACCCCTTCAAGAAGTCTAATAAGCTTTGTAAGCCATGATTTCCCTTTACAAAAGGAGCATTGACTCTCTCCCGACATACCATGTTTATCTATGTGTCTGATAATACTGTACTTTACTACAGTTTCAACCAATTTCCCTGGTACTGAAATTAGGCTTACTTGTCTGTAATTAGCAGGATCACCTCTGGAGACTTAAAAAAAAATAAAATAAAAAAATTGGTGTTACATTACCTATCTTCCAGTCATCTGATATAGAGGCTGATTTAGGTGATACGTTACATAGCACAGTTAATAGTTCTGTAATTCTGAACCTGACTGCCTTCAGAATTCTTGAGTGAATACCATCTGATCCTCGAGACTTAATGCTGTTTAATTTAACAATTTATTCCAAAATCACCTCTACTGACATATGAAGCTGGGCTTGTTCTTCAGATCTGTCACCTGGAAAGAATGGGTCAAATGTGGACACTTCCCTTCTGCAGTGAAGACTGACGCAACAAATTAATTTAGTTTCTTCAGAATGGCCTTATCTTTCTTGAGTGCTCCTTTAGCATCTTGAACGTCCAGTGGCCCCACTGGATGTTTGGGAGGCTTCCTATTTCTGATGTAATTAGATTTTTTTTTGCTGTTAATTTTCATGTCCTTAGCTAGTTGGACTTCAAGTTCTTTCTTGGCCTGTCTTTTATACTTTTATATTTGACTTGCTAGTGTTTATGTTCCTTTCTATTTTCCTCACTAAGATTTGACTTCCAATTTTTGAAGGATGTCTTTCTGACTATAACTCTGCTTAGTTCTGGTGACATTTTTGGGGTCCTCTTACTTTTTTTGTTTTATTTAGGTCATACATTTAGGTTAAAAACAGCATAATAGAGGCCAAAATATTTTCCAAGCAGCTTGCAGGGATTTCACTCTTGTAATTGTTCTTTTTAATTTTAATTTAAATAGCTTCCTCATTTTTGTATAGTTCTCCTTTTTAAGTTAAATGCTGTTATGGTGGCTTTCTTTTGTATTTCCCCTCCTACACATGTTGACTTTAATTACATTATGGCCATTATAGCAATTCAGCTATATCAGGAGTCCGCAGCCTAGGGCATGTATGCCAAACAGGGCCCATTCAGAACAGCACGCAGTGCTCCTGGCCCTATGGCTGTTCTCTCCTGCTGGCCCCACCCCACCACCAGCACCTGCAGCAGCTCTTGCTGGCCCCACTCTTCAGTGGACTGCGGGGGGAGGGCTTTTTTTGGGGGGGGGGGGGGGCAGCAGGAGTAGCCGCCCCAGGTCCCGCTGGGAGGTGGGGCCCACAGGAGGCCCCCTGTGCGGCTCTTGCCACCCTAGGCCCCCCCCACCTGCTGGCCCCATCCCCAGCAGCTGCTGAGGGTGTGGGGCCGGGGCTGGTACGGGGGCCGGTAAAGATTGACAACCCTGAGCTATACTGTCCTCTTTGACCAGATCCTGTGCTCCACTTAGGACTGAATCAAGAATTACCTGTAATCTGCTCCTTGAATGTATGAGTAGGGGATTGTGGATTAGCAGTAGGAGATGGTGCTACCTCTGTATACAGTATTAATGGTACTCTGAATGATTAGAAAGTCTAAATTATGAACTGCATTTTATGTTTTATATTGAACAAATGTCTAATCTTGCCTGACAGTGTATTGTACTGCATTACAGACACCACTATTCAGGAAAGGTTCTTGATACCTAGTTGAAGGACTATCACAAGGAAACCATCAAGATAGCAATCTATGGCACTGGTTTTGATAGTATCAACTGCTGACCCACTTCTCTAGATCAGTGATTTTCTTATATAGGGGTCTATAGATGGAGCAAGCATCACAGGGTGGGTGTGGGGTGAGGCTTCTCATATAGACGTATGGCACAGAGAGCTCATCCTGCTTAAGAATAGTTTCTGGTCTGTGCAGCGCAGTTGACCACTGCTGCACATAAGGATAACCTGCAGGAGTGAGTGGACAGGATGGACTCAGTCCAGCCCAACAAACCTCAGACTCACAAGAAAAATGAGATCACTGTAGGGGAAGATGCTCTCAGGACTCATGCTGTTTTCAAATATCTGTAACTTCGGGGCATTCAAAAGTCTCTGCTTAAGACATAGTTCAACAAAACACGGGCACCAGGTTGCCGTGATGCCTGGTGTTTGTAGCCTACCTTCACTGCAGAAATGCAGTGGAGGAGCGCACTCTGGAGACCAAAAATAAAACTGCTGGCACCTAGCTGGGAGCCAACTTTGTCAAGCCCTGTCTTAAGAAATTCTTCTGCTAAGCTTCTGCTCCTTTTTTTCCTGCCACATTTCACAGCAGTGATTAAACGAGAAGCCCGAAGTGACTGAAGGCTCAGGAGGTCTCAGACATTCAGAGCTTACCGCAGCTGTGCAGTAGTGTCCCACATCCCAAGGAAGGGTCAAGTTAAGAAGTCATTGCCTGGAAACATGCTTTATAAATCCAGAGTTAGCAACAGTGAATAGACTTAACTGAGACCCAAGTGATTAGAAAACTTGTGGGACCAAAGCAATTGGGTTCACTCACAAGAGGCTGGTGACTATCTTTACAATTATTTAAAAGTTATTATTTAAAATATGTATTATATTTTTATTGGTTGATTATTTCTATAAGTAGTCTTTTTTTCATTCACAATTTATGGGCTCAAACCAGGATTACTGATTAAAATCCTATGGCTTGTGTTGTGCAGGAGGTGAGATTAGAACACTGTTAAGGGTCTTTTCTAACCTTAAAAATCAATGAACAATTTCTCCTCAAGAAAATCAGAGCCTTTATAAATTAGGCCTTCTTTTCCTGAATCCAAGTAAAAAGAAAAATCAGTCCTCACTTTCCTGAGGCTTGCAACTTCATGGAAGAGGCTGGCACCTGCACAGGAAAATCAGTGCTAAAAGGTGGGGTGGGTATGTTTTTGTTTTTATGCAAATCAGTGTGATCCTGTTCACTAAAAACACAAGATTGGGAGAAAAAAAATCTCATGAGTACTAATCCTTATTGACTTGCTCTGTGATACTGGGCAAATCCTTTAACTTCATTATTTCTCAGTTTTACAATCTGGAAAAACACAAGACTTTCTTACTACCACACAGAATCATGCAAGGATTAGTCAATGACTGCATCGGCTGCTTTTCAGATCGAAGTATTAAATATTATCAAATGCTACTATAATAGTTCATTGAATGAAGTCAATTACCTTCTCTATCATCAGTAAATGTTTTCTATTCTGCTTTGGTGGAAATGTTTATTTTGCTTCATAACTTTTTAAATAAAGCCAATAGGATCAGTATGCACTGGGCATGCTGTTCTGCACTGGACTTTTAGTGACCATTGGCAGGTGCTGTGAAGGATATGCATTACACATTATGTCTTTATACCCCCTTCTGGTTTGGTACTTATCCTCTATTAATTTATCTAGTTCTTTTTTAAACCCGGTAGTTCTTTTTTAAACCCTGTTTTAAACCCTTCTCACTTTTCTCTGGCAAGGAGTTTCACAGGTTGACTGTATGCTGTGTGAAGAAATACTTTCTTTTGTTTGTTTAAAACCTGCTGCCTATTATGTTAATTTGGTGACCCCTAGTTCCTGTGTTATTCGGATATGTGGAAGCATTCCCTTTGAATTTACTGTAAGTAGCTCGCAGTGTACCAGAGAGAAAAATGTGAACTGTTATTTTTTTAAAGTGATTTGGATGGGTAGATATTTTAGTCTCATTGGACAAATAGTTTGTTGACTATAGAAAGAAAAATTGTATATTATTATTTATGTAACAATAGCATCCAGGGACCCCAGCGTAGTTCACAACACTGTTAAGCTAAGTATTATACCTGAACATAGTAAGAAAGGCTCCTGTTCCACTAAACTTAAAATACAAATAGACAAGACAAAAAGCAAAAAAAACAAAAAAAAAAGAGAAAGGAAATACCATTCAGTTTTACAGTTTTTCTGAGGCACAGAGAGATTGTCACTTGCTTGGGGTCACACAAGAAGCCTGCGTAAGAGCACGTCTACAAAGCAGCTGGGCGGTTCTCCCCAGTGTGGGTAAACAGACACACTAGCTCTGCTTGAGCTAACATGCTAAAAATGGCAGGGTGGCTCAGGGGAAAGAGGGAAGAGGAGTTGGCTTATGCCTGAGTACTATAGTGCCCGATCTCCGGATATCAACTCAGGAGGCTAACCCAAGCTGTTGCAGCCATCCTTCTATTTGTAAGCATGCTAGCTCAAGCAGAACTTTCATGGATCTGTATCCGCACTGGGAAACACCTTCCCAGTTACTGTGTAGACATACCCTAAGAGCCAGAAACTAAACCCAGATGTGTTAGGTCAGAGGTCTTAATCACAAATGCATCCTTCTTCTACATAACTGACCATAAATATTGGTTGCTTAAGATTCATTTACATTCTCACAACTCCACTGTGCTCCAGTAGTTTGTTAAACACTGACAGTGTGACATTAAGAGGATTGCCTCAAGGATCTCACAGCCTAAATGCATATACAATACCATCCATGCTGCAAGACCTAGAACACAGCGCCTTTTACAGACTGTCCTTTCCTCTGTGCCATCTTGTAGAACACGAAGCATTCTGTCAGCATTTAAAAAAATGAGGTTAAGTGGCAGCTGGTGCCCAAAATAAGAGGTAGCGATGCAGATGACAAGCCCTCATTGACTTTCATTAAGTCAACACTGAGTAGTACTGAAAATCCTAACCTTACTATTTAAGTATATTAATTTTATGGTCTTCCTAAGTGATGTCAAATGTCATCTATGGATCTGAGTTACCCAACTCAAAAGACATCTCACTTGTTCCATGCAGTTCAAAGTAGTAAACAATTTCTGGAATATCAGAAAAGTGAACCTTCAATCTTTCTCTTTTCTCCTAGAGATTTTTTTTTATTTATTGTATATATATAAAAATAAATAATACTTATTCCCCATTACCATTTTTTCCCTGGAAATCCATGGTCTCAGTTTATATATTGAGAGGAGAAGAAAATGTATAGCTACCATGAGATACACAAAGAGACTTTAAAAATATATGAATAAACAATCTGATAATTCGGCTAACCACTGCAATGGTACTTACCATGGTTTATCTCTTGAAACTTTTGAAGGAAAGACTGTGTGCTGTTTGCTAGTGGAGGTAAGTAGATTGTCTTTGGGCGTTTTGAATGGCTTTGAGTTGCTGCTGACAGGGTTATGGCCGCTGATACAGGATTTCTGTTTGATTTGTACTAGTGATGTCCTGGAATTGGAGGGTGGAGAAGCTGGAGATGGGGAAGGTTTACACATTGAACCGTGTCTTCGTTCTGCAATGGAAAAAGAATAAACTTTAAAGAATTTCATAGACAAAACCACTAAATAAAAGCAGTTAGAAAAGATGAAATTGTACCATTCAGTGTTGATGCTTTCAGCATTCCACATTACCCTCGTTAATTATTGTTGAACCAACAGTCATAATGCAATGGATAAATATCAATCACAAAACAACTCTGTACAGTGCTCTGAAGATTGCAAAACAGTATGTAAGTGCTAAATAGCAATACTTAATACTTACCTAACATTTTATCAGATCTCAAAGCATTTTACAAACATTAATGAACTGTTGACAACTTTGTAAAGTACAGCAAGTAAATATAACTGTACCTATTTTTTAATACCAAAAGGAAATGAAACACTAAAAAGTTAATTCTCTAGAAACTCTTCAGTTTTCAGATGACTCACTTAAGAATCTACCAATTTCCTAGGGGCTTGCTTGCAATGCTTCTGCTTTCTAATAATTTATTAATACTGTATATAAACTGATTATTGGAATGTTTACAGTATGAATATATTGGTTTGGTTTAACTGTGTGCTGTAAGAAAAATGAACAGAAACTATGAGGAATGGTTCAAGATAAGCCACCTCTCCAGAAAGGAGTTCAGAGGTATTAAGAGAGAATGTTTGAACCACTGGCTGTGAAAAGTCTACTTCTAGGCTCCAGTTAAGTTACAAAATTTGTTTGCCATGTTGGGCCAATGCAAGGAGCTAGATGAGAAACAGGACCACAAAACAGCTAAAAACACACTGTCCAGAAGTCAACAGAGGTAAGGATTGTTCACAGCCTGACACTCAGGATCTACACTGGGCTGTCTTAAGAAGCTAAGATTGTGTGGCCCTCATTACAGGATGATAGAGCTTTAGGAAAGTTAGATATCCATATGAGATGTTTACGAATCTTTTTTCTCTAAATGCTTCATTCTTACTGTTCAGATGAAACAATACTTTGGTGCAAGAAGGCTGTGTGATCACTGTATACCACTGGTCACAGACTCCTGAAGGAAGATCTGCAGGTGCTGAACCCAGTGGGACCTATAAGGTACAGCTACTCAGTGGTTGATACCCAAACCCCACTTTAACAATGGGAGAACTGCAGAAGTCCATATTGCAGGAAAGGCAGAAGGCCTGAGACTTGTACTGATGCGCAGCTAGTCCAGTAATCTTGACACTGCTAACTTAAATATAGATTCTAGAAGACATTGAAGACTTAGCCTTGGAGGAGGAGGTGCTATACTGGAATTGCTGTCAGCACTAAGACCTGACTGGTCCTTTCGCTTCCCTGCTGGAAGTCACCCCCTTCCTTGTCCTGCTATGTCACAGTGAGCCATCTCCCTCTGCTGACAGCTCCTATACCCTCATTTGTCCTGAAAACAGAAGGCATGCACTTGTAGCAACAGAGTCTGCGATTAGCGGGAACCCTCCAGTAAGAACAATTCTGTGCGGAAAAGCAGACTGCCAGCTAACCAGAAAGCGACAGGTACTTCACCAGTTCCCAGGTTTCTTTTTCATCACCAGTAGGAGTTGGGTGAAAACTAGAGATGTTGGAGAAAATAAACAGGTGGTCTGAGTGCTACACAGTAAGGAGGATCGCGAGACAGAAATTCTCATTCTTGGGAGCTCCATATAATTAATTGAGAAGCAATACTTTCACCCTTAATGACTAGCCCAGGGTTTTACAGCAGATCAGCAACAGAGCCAGAAACAGAGCTAACACCTCTTCAGGTTCCAAATACCAAATTCTAGCTACTCATCTACAATTCCTCTCCTCTCCCACCTTTATTATTAAAATAATATTAAAATTTTGCATTTACATTTCAAGTGGTGCGAAGAATTCCCTCACTCCATTGTTAATAGAATGAGCCTAAATTAATTTAACTGAGTTATATAACTAAAATAATTTGCTTCTGTGCTGAGAACCTGCAAGGTAAATTTTGGCCCAAAATACAGAGAAATAGTTCTTGTCTAAACCACCAAAATAAAGAGGCTGAAATGAAAAATCAAACAGAATGCTATCTATTGCATTACTTTTGCACTTCATTAACCAAGAGCGTATCAACGAGAGCCAATAGCATCATGCTGCTCAAACTAAACTATTTGCATTTGAATGATTAATTGTGCATATGAAGAGTTACGCTTTCCGTTTTTGGTATTACAATGATATTTACGCATAGCTTCTAGGACAGGATCAAAACATGAAAATACTTCGTCTGGCGTATGCCCAAGCGCAAATCCATCGTTGTCAGGAAGATTCATCTATATGACTTAGATTGTGACAGGCAAGTCAAACATGTTTTTTTCCATATCCTTTCCCAAACTCACTCTGCCCTTAGGGGCCCAATCCTGTTTTCCCTGAATTCAGGGGAATTTTATCACTGATTTTAGTGGGAAACAAGATAAATTCCTAAATGTCACCAATACTCTTTATTTCTGTAACCAATACTGAAAAAGCAACGACTATTATCTATGCTATATAAATATCTCTGCAGTGCTTGGGAACTATATGTTGAATAAAGTGGGTGTGCAAAGGGGAACAGAAGTGGAGCTGTACTTCTTTTTGCTTCCTTATCGTGTACAAAAAAAGCTGGAAAAGATTCTTTCCACCCAACCCATTTTTTCCTTGCCCCCCCCCCCCCCTTTTTTTTTTTTTTTAATTTTTTTTTTTTTTTTTAAGGTAACCATTCAGCTTCTGTCTAGCTTAGAAGACTCTGATGTCTGGTACACCATTGCAATGGTGATATTACAAGAGCTCAAAGAAAAAGAAGAGTGTTTTAGGCCTTGTACACACTACAGTCTTATTGCGCTGTAAGGAGATTTACCGCACGATAAGGCTGTGAGCGTACAGCCCTCTTGGCACGCAACAGGTAAACCACCCAGACGATCGTGGTAATGCTTACCACGGATCATCTGTCCTGCAATAGAGTATGTGTGTACACTCAATGTGGGTTAGACAGCCTCTGGAAATGTCCTAGAGTTCCAATGGAGGCCACTCTGGGTCACTGGAGCTGCGCAGGAGCCACACATGCCGGGGATCGCTGACCCCTGCACTCGCCTCTTGAGATATTGATGACAACGTACTATTGTGAAATCAACTCACAACCCCTATAGACTATTTGTGAATTAAACAAATAAATAAATATTTCCTCCTTAAATATTTAGCATGAACAGCTCACACTATCACCGCACCTATTAGTCTTCTCAAGACGAATGCCTTCTAGAAAATTATACCTTTAGCTTTATACATAAGGATATACTTGAGAGTAACACATCCCACTTCTACATAATTAAAATTAATCTTCTGGAAAGAAAGACATTTAGGTTAATTTACAGACATCGATACTGACTATTTAAGATGATCAGTGTTTTAGGGTCCTCTAAGAATCACATACATGAACAGCTTCAGATTTTTTTATGCAATCCTCATTATATGTAATTTTCACTCAAGCAAAAGCTTGATTAGTTCCATCAAAAATGTACCCTGTCCATTAATTTCCAAGACCAAAGCAATACATTCACAGTGGAACTTTTAACTGATGTGAAATGGCAGAAATAAGGAGCATAATGTCAATATATAATAGCTTATCATTCCATTTTTAGAATGTGTGAGTGTGTTTGGGGGAGGGGAGGAAAGGTCACCAGGAAAATGTTCATGTTTTACCTAAAGCATAACAGAACGGCTGACTTTCTTGTGATCAAAACTGACAGCTATATTTGGCATTTCCCTCCATCTCTTTAAATTTCTACAAACAAAATATAGCTATAAATAACATTCCACATTTTCAGCAAATACTTTGACAATTACCAGAAATATTACTTGGTCTCTGCTGAAATTATTTTAAAGACTGTTGGAAACAGAAGGAAAAATACCCCCCATACATATGAAAAAGCAAAAATCCCATTCAATATCATACTCAGCTCCGAAACAGAACAGCCACACTCTTCCCTTTACAAGCAACTAGCTGGAAATGTAACTTGGCTGTTCATGCTTTTTCTATTCTTCAATCTACATTTCTATTGATTTGCCAATATATAGCCTACATAAAGAATACAAAGAAGAAAAACGACAACTCCATGCACAAAAATGAATGTACAATTTTTACTCTCAAGTTAGGTATTTGCACACACAAATATGTAGTAATGGTATAACTGGCCATTTGTGCATGCCCAGAAGGGATTTCTGTATGAACCTGTGCTAACTGTGTATGCAAATCAGACACAGAAGCACAAGTGTATGTATAAGTGTATAACCTATTGAAAATAAGGTCCTACTTGTTTTATGTTAAATAGAATAATCTCTGTACATACATTAAACAACTTAGTCATACCAGAACATATATTTCTGTTTTTATTTTTAAAAAACCTTAAAAAATAATGAGTGTTAGACAGGTGCCTCTGATAAATCAGGTTCCAAAGGGGTAGCTGTGTTAGTCTATTGCAGAAAAACAACAGAGTCCTGTGGCACTTTTAAAGACTAACAGATTTATTTATTGCATGAAGTTTTCATGGGAGAAAATCCCACTTTGTCAGGCATTTTGAAGCTTCAAAGCATCTGACGAAGTGGGATTTTCTCCCACGAAAGCTCATGCGATAAATAAATCTGCTAGTCTTTAAAAGTGCCACAGGACTCTGTTGTTTTTCTGATAAATCAGTACAAGTTATTATAATACTAAGCTAAAACCCACACCTGTTGTGATTTCTGCAGATATCTTGCAATGTTATAAATACATTTGTTCACCTGAGTAGGTATAACATTTGGGAGACAACGATGAATTTATTGGAGTGTTTGTAAATTGATATGTTCACATTAACCATAAATAATTATGTATAGTGTAATTATTTTATTAAAAAAACTAGTAACAAATCCGAAGCATGTGTGTTCTGTCAGATAAAACAACCAGAGCTGCAATCCTCTTTCCAACAATAATCATTTTGTGCTTGCCTGCAGATTGCAGCTCATCCACTGAGAAAAGTGACTTCACACCAACACAGTCTGGCGTTTGGCACCCAGGAGTTAACATTTTAGCAGCACTGATCTTTGAGAACAGAGTTCAAGTCCTGTCCCCCGCACTAGATTAACTGAGCATGCATTTTAAGAAGTTGGTTCTATTTACAATTTTATTATGAGATCTTCAAGTTAATTTTATTGCTATACAGCTAAGTTTCCCTTCTCTGAAAAGCACTACAAATGCTCATTAAAATGTCCAAGCAAAGACCCCATGTCCTGTGGAAATATGGATGTAATCCAATTGTCCCAGCCAAATTTGATTTTTGTGTACACAAGATGTCTTTATGCTGTTTGGCGGAGCAAAACTAGATGATCCCTGAATCTCCAGCGCCGCTCTCCAAAACTCTAAGGATCAGTATCGAGCCTTCCCTCATTTTGCACCATGCAATGCAATCCTCTACCTCTTCCAAATCCTTTGCTGCCATTGCTCAAGACCTCAAGCTAATCTCTGAACTTCTTTACTAATTCCACTGGTTCTTCACTGGCAGGTCTTTGGGAACTAATAAGGAAGAGCCACATCTCAACTTTCTGGTCAGAAGCAAATGAATTTAAATTTTCCTATGACATGAGAGACTGTTTGTTTGTAACCACAGCATGTGCCCAATCTATGTGCTTATACAGATCTATCATTTAAAAAAATAAAAAAATATTGAAATCAACACAATAATCTATAAAGGTTCTCAAATCCATGAAAACTGAAGACCAAAATCCTTCCTTCTCAATTCCATTTCTCAAGAGGAAAAAACATAAGAAAATAGAAATGCATCATATTGTGAAGGTCAACAAACTCAGGTGTTGCCAGATTAGGTGGGAAACACGGGGCAAAAATGGTGCATGTTCTAAAGTTGAAAGTCCTCTCCTGAGAATGCCTAGTCTAGCCCCTAGCTCTCTGACAAATCCGCACATACACTCATCCCTGATGATCTCCACTCCTGTGATAAAACAAGAGTTAGTCTCTGAAATACAGAGAAGACAGATGTAGTCAAGTTCCAAGGGGGAACTGTGTTAGTTTAGTTCAGTTCAGCAAAACAAACAAGGAGTCTGGTCAAATTCCAAAGGGGTAGCCGTGTTAGTCTATTGTAGAAAGACAACAGAGTCTTGAGGCACTTTTAAAGACTAACAGATTTAAAGCTCATGCGATTAATAAATCTGTTAGTCTTTAAAAGTGCCACAAGGAGTCTGGTGGCACTTTTAAAGACTAACACATTTATATATTGCATGAGCTTTTATAGAAGAAAATCCCACTTTGTCAGATGCTTGAAGATGGAGAAGTACAGATGAAAGGGAGGAAAATAAATACAGGGAAGTGTAAGTCATAGGATCAGCTCAGATGCATGATCATTAATGCTAGTGAGTTGTTACAGATTAAAAAGTTGGATACTACAGTGGCTTTTAGTGTACACTGACCAAACAGATCCTATTTTGATGTTAAAACCTGTTTTGTTTTGTTTTTTAAACACAGGGAGACTGCAAACACAGGTATGTGGTTCTTTTGCAGTATACTGAATAAACCCCTCTTTCACCCAAAATGCTTAATTCCATTAAAATAAGGAATTCTAGGTCAAAAATAAAAGATTCACTGCTCAAAACAGTCTATTGTGCATCAATGGGACATCAAGATCACAGTGTTTTGAATAGCCATGGGGGAGGATCAGAGAGAGGTTCAATTCTGGTGTTCTGGGGCTGATGGAGGCGAGCAAACTCCAATGAAAAACATTTTCTTCTGGTACTGCCTAGAAGTAATTCTCAGACCAAAAAACCCTGTGCACAAAGTTAGAGAAAACATGCTAGAATCCTGCCAACAACAGTCAGGTTTAACCTCATTTGTAGTTTACTGTGATTTGACTTCCTGTGTAGACAGGGCCTAAAGCAAAAAATGTTAAGTGTTTAAAAACAAAATAAAACAAAAAAACTCTTTACAGTCTCAAGATCATAATCCTCAAAAAGTCCACTAAAAAGGCAATCTACCAAAGACAGTGAAAATGGTATATTCATTTTAAGTTTGATTCATGAATAATTCAGTGAGCTCAGCACTCTGGCTCATATTTCTGTACTACATTCCATTAGAATAAGCAGAACTGAATTGCTGAAAATGTATTAAAATATTCTGCTGGCAGTAAACAGTTACAATACAGTAAAACTCAGCTTAATGGTCACTTTTATCACTATAGAAATGTCTTTTTTCAGTTGTCTTTCTTGAACTGTGCAAGATTTGTGACCAAATTATTTACATCAGGTCAGACTGAATAATCAGATGACCTTCAGTATAGTATAAATGCTATTTATCTATCTCTGTTTAAAATATTTAACCAGTGGTTCAATGAGGTGTAGTATCTCATTTACACTGTGATTCTGCTCTATTAAACTGTTATGCTATAATCATAATACTGATGAATGAGCTACTTTGCTCATGATAATTCTATACAATGTGCACACACGAAATATTGCTTCTCTGTGTTCTATACTCTGAAATTATTTAATTAAACAGCTATTCACTGTGCAAGGTTGAACAATTTATCACTCACCATTTCGGTAAGTATAAATGAAACCTTCTACACTCTTAGGGCAGTTCAAAGTTTGAAAACTGCTTAGCATTAGTTCTAATAAAAACAACCCCAACACCACCAACCAGAAACAATTCTAGTTAGAAGCCAGAAAATTGAACAACTTAAATATTGGCAGCAAATGTCATCTTGAAATAACTGGCAATTGCTTCATAACCAGAACTCATAATCATCTTGTAAACACTTTCATTTTGTACCAACAATCTGAAAAGAAAAAAAAAAAAACCCCACACCCTACAAAACCATATATGTGAGGTTAGATAAAAATAAACCCAGATTTGATGCCAACAAACTACAGCAGAGTGTTGCAGGATCCAAGGATAACTTTACCAGAGACACAAAATAACTGTTCCAAGTCCAGTTGAAAAGTTTGGAAACAATATCCGTAAATTGTATCCACCCTTACACTGTGCGCTGTAAAGGAAACGGCATAGTCAGTTTCATTTTGATCTTCTTGTTATCTGACAAAGGAAATAAACTGACAATTCAAAGAAAAGTACTGTTTTGTATTTTAAAAAAAAAGTGCAATAAGTATAACCTCCAGATTAGGTGAAATGATATCATTTGGAAATTAATTATCAAGTGCTAAAACAACCTCTGTGCTGCACATTTCTGTGCAACAGATGCAAGTTCCACTTCCTGAAATCAAACAGCTAAAACGACTCTCCTTTTCTAAAGAAGTCTATAAATAACATAGGATCAGCAAAATTCCCCCTCTCTCCCCCCAAGACAAAATGTAAACTAAAACCACTTACAGAGAGGAACAGGCTGCCAACGTAATCTGATTCTACGACGACAGTAAACATGTACTTTTGGAACGTGAAACGATTCACATTACCACATACGCCGTCAGAGAAATACAGCAACGTGATTAGGTATTCTGCATGTGTTAGAAACCAGGCAGATGACTGCTGCAACAAATTCCAGCTCTGTAGTTGCACACACCAACTGTTTTGACTACAGGCACTTGTTAAACAACAAGTTTCTGGTCTTACCAGTTGGACACCAGGATGGCTTCTGTGCCAAGAACAACAAGCATTGAAAAGGGCTGCTTTTTAAAAAAATGGTTTATACAAGTCAAGTCACTACTTAATGAAACAAAGTACAGAAATTAAAGGTATCAGGAGTAACAAATAAGTGTATTAGTAGATAAAGATTTAAAAAAAAAAAACTTCACTCACTCTTTCAGGCAGGGACAGGGTACTATTTGAGATGTTTCACAGTATTTAACAGGAAAAACTGAAATTCTCTTGGAGCATTTTTAAAAAAATATAATTAGTTAGATGTTTTGCCAGGATAACTGTATAAGAGACATTAGATAAAATGTCTAAATTACTGGAAGGAGTCAAATTCCTTTAAAAAAAAAAAAAAATAAATCTAGTGATATGAAGAACATGTGATCAGCATATTCTTTTCAAGATTGACTGATGGATCTTCAGTGACTGATGTAGGAGGAGGATATCTACAAGGAAAAACTCAGGTGACTAAAGTGCTATGGCATGCTTCCCAGTAAGTCAGTCAGGGACTGTGCCTTCTTTTCTGAAAGCAACCAGCACATCAAGGTCACTAATGGAAAGAAACAATGTATCCTTTAGCATAGTGCTAGAGGGCATTGTACACGTTATCTTTTTATTAAACGTAAGAATAAATTTGTAACCAGGAGGGGGTCAGTGAAATATCCTGTAGTATTTACTGCAAGAACAGAGTTGTTCTGGTCAAGTGACAGTTTGGGAAACTGCGATCTGCTGACCTAAAAGTTCCTGTGCAGTTTCAACTGCAGAATGTGATATTCAGTTCCACTCAAACTGTCACGAAACACCTATTCAGATGATTCTTAAATTGTGAATGGAAAAACTATGGGAATATTTATCATCATGTATATTACACAGTGCTATTGCAAGATATTTCACTGAAGTTTCGGTTAATTAAAAGAAGATATCATTAGAGATAGATTTATATGAAAGTTGGGAACAACTCAATCCCTTTTCTCCCATTTTACTATGCATCTAATATCACATCACGATTAATAAAACCTTACTTTTGCATAAGGTCGATTTTTTCTTAAAGCACTTTATTGGCAAAAATCAGAGAAGTGCACATAGTTTCCTCCTGAAACTCTAGGCCATGTTTCTTATTGGAAAATTGTTTACTGGGGCAGTAATATTAGTGAGGTACCTTTAGGTACACGGATAGGGTGTCTTTTGATAACTTGAAATACAAAATCTTTTTTTGTCGGGTCAGCCTACAATTCATTTAAAGTATTTCATATGATACTATTGAGTCAAGCAAAAAAAATGCCAGCGATCATAGAAGTATAACACGAATAACACTCAACAGATGTGTCAAAAAACAAATTAAAAAGAAAGATAAAGGACAGCTCCTTCAATGAGAGAAAGATCACTTCAAATCAACGTGCTTAATTATGCTTTCTTTAAAATGGGACTGTGCATGCTCATTACCCCTTTCGACAAGTACTTTGATCTCTAAAGACAAAAGCACAATGTACTGTTAACAAGCTAATCTGAGAGACTGGCAAGTAAACACAGAAAAGGTGAATGAGTTGCGTGAGCAGCAATGTAAGGTACTTGGCTAATGAGCCAGAAGATCTAGCTTCAACTATGGAGTGCTCAATATTTGGAGTAGGATGGTGGGGCAGTCCCTTAATCTGCGTTTGCTCATCTGCAGTATGGAGGTACTAACACTTATTTACCTCACCAGAAAGGGGAATATGAAGTTTAATTAGGAGGAGGAGGTTACTTACTGAAGGTTCTTTGAGATGTGTGGTCCCCATCTGTATTGCACTGAGGGTTTATGCATGTGCGCCATGCATCCGGAGTCAGAATTTGAAAGTAGCATCTGTGAGACCGCGCATACGTCCTGACTCGCCTCTTGCTTCTGTCCAAGATGATAAAGGATGAGGCAGACTGATTGCATCTCCAGTTCTTTCTCAACCACAATTTAGAAAGATCCATAGCAAAGACAAAGGAGGCTGGAAGTGAAGTGCGGATAAGGACCACATATCTTGAAGAACCTCTAGTTACAGGTAAGTAATCTCTTCTTCTTCAAGTGATGGACCCTAATGTATTCCACTGAGGATGATTAACAAGCAGTACCTAAATCAGATGAGCGTGCAAAGATGAGGATTGAATGGTCATGCAGAGAACTGTTATATTGAAGGAGGTATCTGCCACTGAGTCCTGCTTAAGGCATACTGTAATGTGAAGGAGTGCATGGAACTTCACCTCGCCACCCTACATATGTCCATAAGTGGCTCATCCTGAAAGGAGTGGTGGGGGAAGGTAGGCGTGACAGTCGGTAGCAGAGTTTAATATAACTCAAAATCCATTTGGAGATTCTTTGGGTGGAAATGTTCCCCCCCCCCCCCCCCCCCGTCTTTCTGCTACCAAATAAACAATCAAGGGAACTTCCTGGTAATTTTTATTCTCTGTAGATAGAAGGCCAGGACTAGCGGGATGTCTAATGTATGGAGTCAACGTTCCTCTGTGGATGTGTGAAGCTTGGGGAAGAAAACAGGTAAGTGAACGCATTGATTGTTTTGAAACTGGGAGAGCACCTTTAGTAAAAGTTTTGTATGTAGATATAGGAAGACTTTGTCCTTGTGGAAAACCATGAAAGGTAGGTCTGCAATTGTAATTCCAAACTCACCAACTCTTGTGGAAATAATGGCAATAAGAAAGGTGACTTTCTTGGTAAGGAGGGATATGGAACACAATGCTAATGGCTGAAAGGGTGGTTTTGTTAGCATGGGAAGAACTAGATTCAAGTTCCATTGGAGTGTGATTGTTTAGATGAGTAGGATGGTTTCAATGAGACTTTTCCAAAACCTAGCACTTAGTGAATGTGTAAAGATGGAGCCAGGACCACTGACAGCTATTTCAGGGCCCAGAGCAGAATGGTCAATGGCCCCCACTCTCCCTAAAAAGGGGTGGATGAGATTTAAGACCATAGGCAGCAGGGAATGCTTCCCCTCGGGAAGGCTAGCTCCCTGTCCCACCTCTTCTACCTGTGGCCCCGCCCTGCCTATAGCCCTGCCCCCACCCAGATATCACTGCACCCTTACCCACCCCCTGCTCAGTCCCCTTCTCTTTTCCACACCTCTTCTTTCACCAGGCTGCGAGCAACAGTGGAGGGCTCAGTGGAGAGGAGGAACAAGGAGGTGGGGAAACCAAGTGTGGAAGAAAGAAGGGGAACCAAGTTGTGTGGGGAGGGACATGGCAATAAGTTGGCCAAGCAAAGGAAGGACTTGAGGTGGAAAGGGGGTTGACTGTGTGCGGGTGGAAGAGGTGGAATGGGGAGCTAGCCTTATTGAGAGGGAACTTCGGCCACTGCTCAATGCCCAGGCTCTTTTAAAATCACCAGGCTTTTGGGCAATTGTCCTCTTTCCCCCCAGATTTCCCCCTGGGTGGGCCTGGATGAAGCAACCTTCCATGGGAGGATGAAATATACTAATCACTACCAGATGGATTCTCAAACAGCTGAGACTGAGACCTTATCATTTCAAGGGCAGAACGTACTCCATGATGAGGGGTATCCCAGCTGACTGAGGTAAAAGTTCTTTTTGTTGGCCATAAGATGAGAAGAGTTTCCATTTAGTTTGGTAACATTGCCTAGTGAGTCCTCCCTGCTGATGGAGATGTCTTGTATTCCTGGAGAGCATGTGTTCTAAAGCAGATACCAATGCAAACACCACAGTCTGAGGTAAAGAGCATATGGACTGGGATACTTGTTAGGTCAACAGGTTGTAGAAGTCATGAAGGTGAATCAGTAGTGGGGCTGACGTGGAGGAGATTGGGAAACCAGAACTATTTGGGCCAGCAGGGGGTCATAAGAATGACCATTGTTCTGTCTTGTCGGTACTTGTGTAGTACCTGAAGCAGAAGCAGCAAAGGAGGGAAGGTGTAATTGAGTTGGTCTCAGCAGGAAAGTAGGAGAACTGCTCTAAGAGTGGTGATTGATGGCTTCTCCAAAGCAGTATGTGGTGCATTTGTGTTTATTGGAAAAGCAAACAGGTCTCTAGTGAGGGTCCTGTATATCAGGGGTGTAAAACTCATTTGCTATGATAGGCCAGATTTGACTTAAATGTACTTCAAGTGGGCCATACACACCATAAAATACTACAGCACTCTCACAGTATTGCGGAGCGCGGGTATGAGAGACCACACTCTTCCTCTCTCTCTGTCAGGGAGAGAGCATGGTCCTGCGGACTGCAGTAACGCGCCGGATGGAAGAGGTTCCATGTTTGACACCCTGCATGTTTGACACCCCTGCTCTATATAGTGAAGATGTTATGTAC
This sequence comes from Pelusios castaneus, assembly GCA_007922175.1. NCBI lineage: Eukaryota > Metazoa > Chordata > Testudines > Pelomedusidae > Pelusios > Pelusios castaneus. The sequence continues at coordinate 11,870,991 of ML685809.1, read as the reverse complement.
TACTGAATTGTGAAACTCCCACTTGTGGTAGATCACAAAGCACCTGTTGAGTGACTCATAGAATCACGGAGTATTAGAGTTGTAAGAAACCTCAGGAAGTCACCTGGTCCTCAAAGCAGGACCAACCCCAACTAAATTATCCCAGCCAGGACTTTATCAGCTACATCTTAAAAACATCTAAGGACAGAAATTCCGCCACCTCCCTAGGCAACCCATTCCAGTGCTTCACCACCCTCCTAGTGAAAAAGATTTTCCTAATATCCAACCTAGACCTTCCCACTGCAACTTGAGACCATTGCTCCTAGTTATGTTATCTGCCACCACTGAGAACAGCCTAGCTCCATCCTCTGTGGAACCACCCCCCTTTCATGGAGTTGAAGGCCACTAACAACCCTCCCTTACTTTTCTCTTCTGCAGACTAAACAAGCTCAGTTCCCTCAGCCTCTCCTCATAAGCCATGTGCTCCAATCCCCTCAGCATTTTCATTGCCCTCCGCTGGACTCTCTCCAATTTGTTCACATCCTTTCTGTAGTGGAGGGCCCAAAACTGGACACAATACTCCAGTTGTGGCCTCATCAATGCCAGCTAGCAGGGAATAATCATTTCCCTCCATCTGGTGGCAATGTTCCAATAAGTTGTTAGCCTTCTTGGCAAAAAGTGAACATTGTTGACTCATATCCAGCTTCTTCTCCACTGTAACCCCCAGGTTCTTTTGAGAATATGCTGGGAACAAATGAACAGAGGAAAGGATTGGCACACCTTCCTCAGAGCTCAGAGTTCCAGGACATTTGTGAGTACCCTGGGATTCTTGTGGAGACTGTGTGTCCTGTAAAAGGCTACGTGGGCTGCCCTGGGATGCACTGGTGATCGTCTTGTCCAGGGAGAAAGGAAGGGAGGGAAGCAAGATCACTTCTGAATCTTTTGGCCTTTTTTTTTTTTTTAATTAAAGGCTTATAAGGTCTCAGGGTAGAAACAAGGGGACCTGTCTGATGGGTGGTGGAATTTGTGCTTTGGACTCTGAAGTCCTTTAGGGTACGCAGTGATTCATCCATATTTGGTTAAAAGAGATGACATTCATTGAGAGGGAGGTCTTCAGCAGTGTTCTGCACTACCCTCAGGATACCAGAGAAATAAAGCCAAGACTGCCTATGCATAAGTATGGCTTCATGCATGGTCCTGGAAGAGATATCTACTATCTCCAACACTGATTGGAGGACTGTCCTGGCTAACAGCTTCCCTTCCTCCATATCCGTCTGAAAACAAGCCTTACAGTGTTGTACCACAACTATCGGTGGAGTCTTCAAACTTACTAGAATTCAGAAAATCATATTTGGCTAATGATGTCTGATAATTTGCAATCCTGAATTGATGGCTAGACAAGGAAAACACCTTGCGTCTCAAAAGGTCCAAACATTTGCACTCCTTATCAAATGATGTTGATTGAGAGTGCTGTTGTTTGGTTCATTCAGTTGTTGCCTGGAAAACAGGGAGTTTGGAGAAGAGTGTGAAAACAGGAACTCAGCCCTGTTGTCAGGAACACAGTAACACTGTCCAGCCCTATTCGGGATAGCTTTGCATGTGGTAACAGTGTGCCATACTATTCTGGCAGACTCCAGAACAGTGGTGTTATTGGCAGTGCAATTCTACTTGCTTACTAAATCAAACATAAAACCAGAAAAATGTCACAGCACATTATTACTGAAAAACCGGTTTATTTCCTCATTTTTACCATATAATTATAAAATAAATTAATTTGGCTATAAATAATGTACTCACAGTTCAGTGAGTACAATACAGAGTAGTATAAACAAGTGAAATTTTAGTTTGTACTTACTTTGCTAGTGCTTTTTATGTAGCTGCTTGTAAAACAAGGCAAACATCTAAAGAAGTTGATGTACCCCTAGAAGACCTCTTTGTACCCTTAGGGATATGTATACCCCTGGTGGAGAACCATTGTTCTAGAGTTTGCTTTGTGTTCCTGGCACCAGCCAGAAAACTTGTCCAAATAGAAGAGTATGTTTTCAAGGTTTATACTCTTCTAGAATGTGTTGATGACTTTGGAGGACACACCAATGATACTAGCACACCCCTTTTTCTGTCAGCTGCAACCATATTAGGTCCAGATGAAGCAGAAGACTTAGTGAGAATAGATTTTGTCTTTTTGGGAGTTGTGGTGTCAGTCCCAATTTCAGTTCTATCAATATGCAAAAACCAGGGTTCCCTCAGTCAAAACAGGGCTACCAATACTACCATTGCCTGTTCTGATTGTATTTTCACCACCTTCTCTAACAATGGGAAGGATAGAAATGCATAGAGGAGGACTTGAAGCCATCCATATGATAAGGCATCTGTATCCATGGATCTGGGGTCCACTTTCCTGGTGAAGTACTGTGCTTTCTTCACATGGATGGTGATAGGTTGGTTGAGAGCAGGCAGGGTGACTGGATGATTAACTCAAAGCCTTTCTGAGACAGGCTCCATTCCAGGTTGCTCATCTTGTGTCTGCTGAGCTAGTCTGCCTTTCAGTTCAGGTGTCCTTTTATGTGAACTGCACTGAGGGAAAGGAGAGAACCCTCTGCCCACTTCATGATTTCCATCACTTTGTGTGTAGTGCTGGGCTTCTTGTCCCCTCTTGGTTATTCACACGCGCAAACACTGCATGCTGTCTGACTGACTCAGGACAAGCTGCCCCTCTATGCTAGACTGAAATCTTTGTAGAACAGCTTGATTGTTTTACGTTCTAGGAGGCTTATGCTGTGGATCCTTTCCTCTAGGTTCCAGATGCCTTGAGCTGTTAGGAACCCCAGGTGCCTTCCACAGGCTGGTGTTGGTTGCAAAGACTAGGGGATCTAGAAGGCATAATGGAATATGCCTGCAGACATTGCCACCTGCTGACCACCATTTTAAGGAGTTGATCACCTGTGTCGGAACCTTCTCTTGATATTTCATGCATTCTGGGGCATGGTCCCATGCCTTTAAGATAAACCCTTGAAGGCTCCTGATGCGTGATTGTGCCCCTGGAATGATCCCGATGCAGACTACTAGGATACCTAATAGTTGAAGGCTTAGTGCAACAGTTGGCCTCTTGGAGCTCTACAACAATGCGAGAAGGTCCTGAATCTTCTAGAACCTCTCTAGAAATAGATACGTCCTTGATATTGAGGTGTCTGCCTCCAATCGTAAGTGAGTTATTTTGGTGGATGGACTCAAGGAGCTTTTCTTATTATTGATAATAAAGTCAAGGGTCTGCAGAAGATTTTGTGCGCCATTGCTGGGGATGGAGCTCTGATTAAGATGTCATCTGGGAAGGGATACAGATGGTTCCCCTGTGACCCGAGCCTGGCTAGGATGTCTACTTATATCTTTGTAAAGATCCACAGGGCTGATTACAAGCCGAATGGGAGCATCCAATATTGATAATGATTCCTACTGTAGGCAAACCTTAGGAACCTGCAATGGCAGGATATGATCGGGATGTGGAGATAAGAGAGCTGCCAGAGAAAATTCCTCTGGCAAAGAGATGACATCAGCATAGAGGCTGGGGTCTCCATCTACAGCTTTGTTTTCTTCCTCCACTTGTTGAGACTTCTGAGATCTACAATGGCTCTAATTCACCTGTATGCTTCTGAATGAAGCCCGAAGGATGGAACTTCTCTTGTGAGGGGATAATCATATCTTTAGCCAAGGATGATAGGGCAGCATCAACATTTGGTATCTCAGGAATTGTCACTTTTGGTTTCTGGATCCTATAGAACCTAAGATCATTTCTGTTAATGCGCTTGCCATTGTCTGGTTTATCCCGGATTAACTCCTCAAAAGGGGAGTGTAAGAGAATTGCAAGGGGAGGGAGGGGGATTTTGAGGGGTGAAATTTCATCAGAAGCTTACTCTCAGGATTTTTTCAGGCTGAATCTAGGCATTGGATATAACCTTATAACACATAGCCTCGAACTTCGCCGGGGGAAAAAAACTTTTGTGGTCTTTCCCCGGTCCTGATCAGAGACAGAGCCCAACAATTTCCCATCCTCTGGGAAGGAGCAGAAGGAAAAGGAGTCAGAGGACACCTGCCTCCTGGATATTACACGTTTCCTTTTTAGCTTTCCTAGAGAACATGCAACCTCTGGTTTGGCTTCAGTGAAGCCTTTTGTGGTTACCTTGCTGAGGGCTTGAAGTGCTCTCATGAGATCTCTGAGTCTTTGCCTGCTGCATCTTATTTGCTTGGAAAAAAGGGAGGTGGGAAATGCTTCCAATGGTCTCCTGGAAAATTGGGAAGATTATGCTTACGGGCCCTGCTTCTTTTCCCAGGACCTCTTTTAGGATGGAGATTTTTGACCCTACACATCCCCCGTCTCTCTGTTCTTCAGGGGCCACTTGGGGTTTTTCCTGAGTCAGCTAACTGGGGTGTGCTTGTTTTTGAAGCCTTTCCATACTCTGCACACAGACTCCTGGTCCATTTTTCTCATGATAGAGTCATGGCTGCTCTGGTGGATTAGGAATCCCATACGCCTGTTCGACTCATAACCCTGGGACCCAACAGTTAGGAACAAAAGGCTGGATGGAGCCTGGGCACAACTCTCCATCTGCAGAACCTGGGAAGGCAGTCTCACAGCTGGAATACCATTTGGATTTCATCTGGTGCTTTTTAGACTGCTTTGCCATACTCCACAGGTGCAGAGAACCCAGCATACAAGGACTGCAGCTGAGGCTCACGGAGGGTGCCTAACATCCAGCTAAAAACTGGCCCAAAGAGGTAGGGTCTGGGAGGGAGAACACTGCTCACCACCGCCCACACATTTTGAAAAAAAGGCCCCACTCAGGCAAATGTGAAGGTGCGAGCTGTAAAATTGCAATCTGCATGCTGTCACAGAGACACTGAAAGCAAGCAGAAGTGAACATAACCAGACCCCAGCTCCAAAACTCTGACCTGCTCCTGGAAGCTGCAGAGACAGGAGAGCTGCCCAGATGTCAAGAATTGTAGCTATAAAAATTAGCTACAGAAGAAATGGCTACTTACCTGTAACTGGTGTTCTTCGAGATGTGTTGTTCATGTACATTCCAATTCAGGTGTGCCCGTGCCACATGCACGGATCGCTGGAAAGTTTTCCCCTAGTCTATCTGCAGGGTCAGCTGCAGCCATTGGGGGTGCCCCTGCAACCCTCTATATACGTCCCAGCCGACCCTCTCCCTCACTAATTCCTTCTTGCCAGAATTCCTGCTGACGGGAGGAGAGCGAGTGTTGGAATTTACATGAGCAACATATCTCGAAGAACACCAGTCACAGGTAAGTAACTGTTTCTTCTTCTTCGAGCAATTGCTCATGTCATTCCAACTCAGGTGATTCCCCAGCCTTACCTTGGAGGGGGGACGGAATTCTATCTCCTCACTGCCTGAAGAACCGCTCTGTCCATTGCTGCATCATCCCTTGCCTGCTGGGTGAGCACATAATGGGTGGAAAAGGTGTGGACCGATGACCACACCGCCACTCTACAGATATCAGACACCGGAATGTGCACCAAAAAGGTCATGGAGGATGCGTGGGCCCGTGCTGAGTGCGCCATTATTTTCAGGGTTGGCACCTTGGCCAGTGTGTAACACTGCCTAATGCACGCCAAAATCCATGATGAGAGGCGTTGGGCTGAAACCGGCTTTCCCTTCATTCTGTCCGCCACTGCTACGAACAGCTGGGAAGTTTTGGGGAAGGGCTTAGTTCGCTCTAAATAGAAGGCTAAGGCCCGTCTCACATCCAAGGTGTGGAGTGTGGGCACCTCATCCGTCGCATGGGGTTTTGGGCAAAACACCAGCAGAAAAATGTCCTGAGACGTAAGGAAATGTGAAACTACCTTGGGGAGGAAGGCCGGGTGAGGGCGAAATTGCACCTTGTCTTTGCAGAATTGGGTATAAAGGGGTTCTGTTGTGAGCGCCCTGAGTTCCGATACCCGTCTAGCTGACGTTATTGCCACTAGGAAGGCCACTTTCCAGGACAGGTACAATAGAGAGCAGGACGTCAATGGATCAAACGAGTGGCCTGTCAGCCTGGCCAGGACTAAGTTCAGGTCCCACTGAGCTACCGGTGGTTGGTTGGCCGGACGGAATCTAACCAGCCCCCTTAAAAAGCGTTTTACCAGGCGGTCAGAAAATAGCGAACCTTCTGAGGAACCTTCATGGAAGGCCGAAACAGCCGCCAGGTGGACTTTAATAGAGACCCCCGATAGACCTTGGTGTCTTAGATACAACAAGTAGTCCAGTATGATCGGGATTGGCGCAGCTGTGGCCGAGATTCCTTGCTCTGATGCCCAGGTTCTGAACCTCTTCCATTTTGCGAGGTATGTGGCCCTAGTTGATGATTTCTTGCTGTTGAGCAGGACCTCCTGTACCTGGGCAGAACACTGGAGCTCCCTAGGGTTCAGCCATGGAGGAGTCATGTCTTGAGATGTAAGGGCTCCAGGCTGGGGTGCCTCAGTGTCCCTTGATCCTGAGTAAGCAGGTCCGGAAGTAGCAGTAAAGTGATCGGTTCCACGATCGAGAGGTCCAACAGCATCGTGAACCAATGTTGACTTGGCCACTCCGGGGTGATTAAGATGACCTTTGCTCTGTCCCGCTTTATTTTCAGGAGCACCTTGTGTATCAGCGGGAATGGGAGAAAGGTGTAGAGCAGCTGCCGTGACCAGGTGATCAGGAACGTGTCCTCCCAGGACCCTGGGCTGCGATTCTGAAAGGAGCAGAAGACGGGGCACTTCTTGTTGATATGTGATGCAAACAGGTCTACTCGGGGAGTCCCCCACTCTCGGAAGATGTTCCACAGGACGTCTGCTTGGACGGACCACTCGTGTGTCAGGAAGCGCCTACTGAGAGCGTCTGCCAGGAGATTCTGGGAACCAGGTAAGTAGGCCGCTTCTAGGGGAATTGAGTGCTGGATGCAAAACTCCCACAAGTCGTGGGCTTCCTGGCATAGGGGAGAGGAGTGAGCTCCACCCTGTTTGTTGATATAGTGCACAGCCATCGTGTTGTCCGTCTGCACCAGAACGGCCTGTTAACTATTCAGATCAGAAACTTGCAATTGCTATTTTAGTACCTATGAAAGTAGAACTTCACTTTTTTTCGAAAGAAATATTTTTTTTTAAAAAAGGAAACGTAGAAGAGTGCTATTTTAATACAGCCACAGAATGAAAAATTCTGAAGACAAGGTCTTTATAGAATTACCTATTTATCTTAGGTACTTTCATAAACCCCATTCCCATAGTATCTGAGCATCTCACAACCGTTAATGTATTTGTCCTCAAATACTATCACCCACATTTTACAAACAGAGAAACTGAGGTACAAAGGACCACGTGACTTGTCCAAGATAACAGAGGAAGTCTGTGGCGAAGCAGGAAATTAATTCTGGGTCTCTGGAATTCCAGGCAAGCACCTTAACCACTGAACCATCCTTCCTCCCTGTCTTTAACAATGCCACATCCTTAAGCCCAGCTAATGCAATGGAAAAGTTATTAAAATTACACACACACACACACACACACACACATCCCCACCCCACTAACAGCTACATATATCATCAACCGCTGTGTGAAACAGAAGCAAACATGAATGTTAACTTATTAGATGATTTCTTATAAAAAAAACCTCAGTCAGCCAGGCAACAAAAGAAGATTTACAGTTGCAAAATCTCCGAGTTTAATTTAAGGAAAACAACATATAACATCGAAACTAAGACACTTTGCTTGGCCACAGTGTCAACTACAGCATTAATTAATTGCCCGATGAAATGCAAAGGTATAAATGGCAGAAACTATAAGTTTCGTACCTGTTAATTGCTTCCTGTGGGGCAGGCCACTCCAGGGCAGGCTCCAGGGTTAGCCCTTCCTCTCTGTCAGTCAGGAAGCAGTGAATACCAGAGATTTTATGCTCTACAGACCTTCCTAGAGGTTGCCCCTCCTCAAATGAATACGCTGATATTTGAAAAGGACGCTAGACCAATCAGAGATAGATTGGGATCTTTCTGAATTAGAAACGTTTAGGATTTAACGGATTCCCTTTCAGCTCTGGGAGTAACAACTCAAGCAGCAGAGACAGGACAACATGCAAGAAAGGGAAAAAGGAGGATCCGGGGAACTACAGACCGGTCAGCCTGACCTCAATCCCTGGGAAAATCATGGAGCAGGTCCTCAAGGAATCCATCCTGAAACACTTGGAGGAAAATAGAGTGATCAGGAACAGTCAACATGGATTCACCAAGGGCAAATCGTGCCTGACCAACCTGATTTCCTTCTATGATGAGATGACTAGATTCGTGGATACGGGAAGAGCCATTGACGTGATATACCTTGACTTTAGCAAGGCTTTTGATACCGTTTCCCACAGCATTCTCGTCGGCAAGTTAAGGAAGTATGGGTTGGACGAGTGGACCGTAAGGTGGATCGAAAACTGGTTAGATCAACGGGCTCAGCGGGTAGGAATCAATGGCTCGATGTCTGGTTGGCAACCGGTAACGAGTGGAGTGCCCCAGGGGTCGGTCGTGGGGCCGGTTCTATTCAACATCTTCATTAATGATCTTGATGATGGAATAGACTGCGTGCTTAGTAAGTTTGCGGATGACACCAAGTTGGGGGGAATGGTAGATACTCTGGAGGGCAGGGACAGGATCCAGAGAGACTTGGACAAATTGGAACACTGGGCTGAAAGAAACCTCCTGAGGTTCAACAAAGACAAGTGCAAAGTCCTGCACTTAGGACGGAAAAATCCCATGCACTGCTACAGGCTGGGGACCGATCAGCTAAGTAGCAGCGCTGTAGAAAAGGACCTGGGAGTTATGGTGGACGGGAAGATGAATATGAGCCAACAGTGTACCCTTGTTGCCAAAAAGGCCAATGGCATATTAGGCTGCATCAGTAGGAGTATTGCCAGCAGATCGAGGGATGTGATAATTCCCCTCTATTCGACACTGGTCAGGCCGCATCTGGAGTACTGTGTCCAGTTTTGGGCTCCCCACTACAGAAAGGATGTGGACAAATTAGAAAGAGTCCAGCGGAGGGCAACAAAAATGATTAGGGGGCTGGGGCACATGACTTATGAGGAGAGACTGAAGGAACTAGGCTTATTTAGTCTACAGAAGAGAAGACTGAGGGGAGATTTGATAGCAACCTTCAACTACTTGAAGGGTTGCTCCAAAGAGGAGGGAGCTAGGCTGTTCTCGAGGGTAACAGAGGACAGAACAAGGAGCAATGGTTTCAAATTACAGCTGGGGAGGTCAAGGTTGGATATTAGGAAAAACTTTCTCACTAGGAGGGTGGTGAAGCATTGGAATGGGCTATCTAGGGAGGTGGTAGAATCTTCATCTCTGGAGATTTTTAAGGCTCGGTTAGACAAAACCCTGGCTGGGATAATTTAGGGGGAGTGGTCCTGCTTTTTAGCAGGGGGTTGGACTAGATGACCTCGTGAGGTCCCTTCCATCCCTAGTATTCTATGATTCTATGCAAGACAATCTTGTGGTCATGAAAAATGACAGCTGGTATCAAATGACGACTGATCACTACACTGTATTCTGCAGTCTACATTGGCTGATGGATCACAGGCAATGAGCTTTCTTATGAGTCTTAAAAAGCTTACTGGGTTAGTTTGCCAGCTGGTATCCAAAGAGAACAGCATGCTTAACCTGCAGTGGCTAACAAGTGAGCCAAAAGGAAGCTATGCCTGAGCTTATCAGAGCTGCAAGTTGCTGTACAGTTTACATTGGCAACGGCCTCCTAATTCTACTGTCCAAAAGGGGTCACTTAGGGAGAGAGATAGAACCCTCACTACCTTAGTTTAGCTGGTATGACTAAATATAGTGAAGATACCCTGGCACGAGGGCTGTAGAAACACTTCAAGGCCAGTGGGTACATTGCCAGCCTGTGATGAAACCTGTGTCATCATGTCTTGTCCGCTATTTTTAACCATGCTAGCTAGATGAAACCTAGTGCAGGTATATCAACCCGTGCTTGCAACCACACCTTTAACTGCAGCACAGACACACCCTTAAATCATACAGGAGCTCCTAAAAGGAAGAAGGGAGGGTTACTGCTCTATTTAGCTATCCTTTTTGGGGCAGGAACTATTTCTTCTTTGTATTTAGAGTCTAGCACATTATAGATGCTACTGCAAACAGAATAATAAAACATGGAAGGAATCAAACTGTTTTTTGGTCTGTTTTTCTTGCAGTACTATGGATGACTAGAGAACTACTAGAATTAAGATATTAAAAGTACTTTAGAAGTGAAATTGGAGAACAGAAAAGGGAAAATTTTAATTTTAGCATCTATTTAATTTTAACCCTTGAACAATTCAGAAAAAATGATCTTTGTTAAACATTCAATAAATCCCACCAGTGTAGTGTTGGAAAAGATCCCAGTTCTCAGATTGTCCAAAGAGACCTCCAGCAGAAACTGGAAAGGTACAATATGAGGAAAAGTGATACAATATTTCTTCTTCCTCTTCCAAGTGATAGAACTAGATCTCCAACTCAAATTTATGGTGGCAGATTGGAAGCAAGAGGAGAAAACAGCTACTTTATAGCTAGAATGACAGCATCTGCAATAGTTAAGAATTAAAACCATTAAGTAAACTTAGGATCCTACCCAAGGTTCAACTTTTCTAAAGTTTGAGCAAATACAGTCCAAGACTCAGTGCACACTTCACTACACTAAATTTCCACATTGTTCTTTGCCTTTGCCTTATTCTATTAGAGACGGTGGCTCTTGTTCCTCATCTCCAAGTACTCCTATAAAGTCCATCTTCCAAGCTGACACCAGTCTTCTTTCTGTCTTCCTTTAGTGCCTTAAGCCACTTTCTTCTGGGTCTCCCTTGTGGTCTTTGTCCTATGGCTATTAGATCGCATACTCTTTGACCTACATTTCCCTCATCTTGTTGTCTCATATGTCCTAATCACTTCAGTCAATACTACTGCAGCTCTTCCATGAAGGCTACCTGCTTCATGGCATTTCACTGTGTAGTCTATCAGCTTTCATCTGACCCAGCATCCACCTGGGCATTATCATTTCAGCAGTATAAAAATATTTGTTCTCTCTTTCTCTCAGTGGACATCATTCCAACCCATACATCACAGCTGCCTCAATCATGGTGTTATACACTTTGTTCCTTTGTTTATTTGGTACTGTATATTTTCATTGAAAGGAATTCCTGTTGACTCCCTCTGTTTGCACCTAAGTACTCTTCATATACCCTAATATTCACAGTAGGGGCACCAGGCAGCAAGTATGAAAAAAATCAGGACAGGGAGTGGGGGATAAGTGCCTATATAAAACAAGGCCAGGAATTTCAGGACTGTCCCCATAAAGTCAGGACATCCAGTCATCCTAATCCACATCCCTATCAAAACTTAACACTAAATGTAAGTACTTAAATTGCTGTATAGATTTTAACTCTATACAATCTACTTTTACTGGATAACACAGACAATGAGAAATGAAGCATCCCATGTATTGTGTCTTTTGTCATTCGAATGATATGATATTCCATTCCCAGGTTCTGTGCCTTTTCTAGCCTGAATTTGCTTAGTTTAAATTTCTAGCCCTTGGATCTAACTATGTCTTTGTCTGCTTGATCGAAGAAACAAAACTACATTAAAGTGAACTATGGAACTGTTAGTGTGTAAGCCAGGCAATATGCATTATACTGGTGAACCTTAGAATTTACACCCTTGCTAGTGTAAAGGATCTGTGCAGACAAGCCCTAAGGTGGCAAGAAAAAGGTTTATTATAGTATTTGAGCAATAATATGATCACCTTGTTAAAGATAATTAGAGTGCCAGCATAAAAGTGATCAAAGTTCATTTTAAACATGTTATCTCAACTGGGGCATTTTCTGATTTGAGATTGTAACTAATCTCATTGTTTACAAGGAATTAAATATATTATTTTCATGACCAGTATAAAGTAACAGGCTACTGAACTGCTGTCTTCTCTGAAATCTGATGTCATGTACAAAGTAATCTGTTTTCTACTAGTTCACTCAGAACATTATAAAATACTGAGCTACCGAGACCAGTTTTAAGAGACAAATTACAATCTTCGTGAAAACTGTTATCCCAGGAGAAAAATGGTGATGAGATTCTGTGGCATGCACCTTTAAAGACATGTCATCTCTGCAAATTGAAGGTCTCTTTTTCTGCAGAACCATAGCTTTAATATAGCTTGTGCAGGGAATAACAGTAATGAAGATGTGGTGGTACAGGCTTGTTCATGAGGCAGCAACTGAGTACCAGCCTGCCAGAGATCCTAGGTATGGTCTCAGGTTGCTAGCCTGTACTGCTATGGTTATACCACTGTTACCTGTGCTATCTAGATTAAAGCTAGAATGGACATGCCTTTCCATACTACAAACACACCTCCACTTGCAGTGAAGACCTATTCTAAGAGGCAAAGCAGTAACTCACCACTAGAGGAAAAAGGGGAGTAAGTCTCCCTGACACCTGCCCAATTCTAGGCAGTTCCGGCAGCTGAAGCAGTCCTTTACTTTAGACCAGCATTTCCCAAACTGTGTTCCGCGGAAGACTGGTATTCCATGCAATGTGAACAAGTGTTCCATGAAAAAGTTTTGATGCTAGCGACATTTTTCCTTCTAACTCTTTTTAATCAATTTTTGAGCAATATGTGAGGCAATTTATTGGTATGAAACCCCCTTCCCCTCTCCAGACCAGCATGTATGTGTTCCATCAATATATTCAAAGACCAAAAGTGTTCTGTGGCCAAATTAGTTTGGAAAACACTGATTTAGACAGCCCTGGAGAGCCTAAATTATGGAAAACAAACAAGGAGTCCTATGGCCCTTTTAAAGACTAACAAATTTATTTATCATATGAGCTTTCGTGGGAGAAAATCCCACTTGTCTGACAAAGTGGGATTTTCTCCCACGAAAGCTCATGCGATAAATAAATGTGTTAGTCTTCAAAAGGGCCACAGGACTCCTTGTTTGTTTTGCTGAACTAAACTAACACGGCTACCCCTTTGGAACTTGTCAACATGTAAGTTATGGAAGTCTCTCTCCAACTGCAGCACTGCCCAGAATCTCCAAGGTGCTGTGATCTGTGGGCCTGCATGGATCCTACACCAGGGCTCACAAAGGGGTCCTTAAAAGGCAGCCTGAAGTGGTCTTCTTCAGTTTTTGGTCTGTGGGAACTCTCCCTAGTTTTATCAAAGGATTACAGGAATGGTTCTCAACCCCTTTACCATTGTGGGCCTCATATTCAATTCTCCATCTGTTACGTGGGCCGCATCCCCACAATATGTATACCACCCATATGTATGCTGTATGCTGATTGGGCTGAGAACCACTGGCTTAGAGAGAGCCTTTACATTGCTCTGGCCTTTTACCTGGCATAAAGGAGCCACAGCAGGGGATGACGATCTAATCCTAGATTTTTCCCCAACAAGTCCTGCAATCATCATTCTGAGTTTTTCAAAGGCATTTTTTGCCAGTGATTTTCAGTGCACAGAGAATGGCGTTGGTATGAATCTTTATTGAACAGAGAGTTTTTCAGTATTCATTGACTGCAGGCTTTCCACTCAGATACTGGAGATTTTTATAGACCTGGAAATCTTTGTCTTTATACGTGTATAGTCATTCTTAAATAATTCTCTATTCAGAAAGAGGTTGTTGTATCTGTTGCATTGAGCAACAGAGCCGAAGCTAACAGATTTCAAGCATGTGTGCACAACTGAAATATTCCAGAGCTTTACATTCCAATGCCACTCTTTCTAGTCAGTGGAGGGCAGACAGAAAAGAGACTCTCAAACAATTTAGGCCCAAATCCGGATCCAATTTTAAAATATTCTGTGACAGTCTTCCGTTCATTTGTGGGCAGGAACTTCCCATTAATGACAATGAGAACCATGTACCCAGACAAGAGGAGGGTATATGCCCCCTACAGTCTGTTGCAAGATGCTGCTCAGGTTCTAGGTTTTTAATAAACCTAGCTCAATCACCTATGAGAGACTTTTTAAGGCTGATAAAACAAGGCTGTGAGCTCCCCCTACTGGATCCAAATAGGCAATCAACCTAAAATACTATACCCTGAGGTCTTCTGACAACATTGAGTACAAAGAAGGAAGTAAACAAGAGACATGTTATAGGATGCACATTCCCTAATGTTTTTAACTCTTTCTTTTCCACCTCACCAAGTAATATACAAGCATCTTAATCCGGAGGTCCTTGCTCTCTCAGGCAAGTTCACACTGCCTTCAATGGGAGTTCGCCTACATAAGAATTTAAAACTGAGCAAGCACTTCAGTATTTGACCCAAAGTGAACAGCAAACATAAAACAAAAGTTAACCAGAGATTTTTGGATGATTTCAAACAAGCTAACTTGCAGAGATTGTGTCTCTATAAAAAGTTAATTGTTAAATTTGATGAACTTCTTGCACTGCTACAAGATATATCTCTGGCTCAAACATTAAATTCTGGGGATTTTGTTATTTTGATATTAGACAATAGTATTAGAAGCCCTAGTCATGATCAGGAGCCCATTATCCCAAGTGCTATAGGAACACAGACACCAACACTGTTCTGTTATTAAATTTGTTTGTGGTTTTTCTCCTCTTATGTGTTTTGATGTATCAGCGATGGCATCACTGCAAATCAATCAAAATGTGTCAGTCAGGCTCTGCTGCATCAGAATTCTTTGTGGGGAGGTAGCAATGGTCAAAAGTCCCATCTGACCACCAGCAATAGGAAACATTGAACGAGTTTTTTTTTCCATTCATTGAACCTCATTTTGAGCAAGTAAATTCAAAACTTATTATCTGATGTCTCTGATGGGATACGCAAAACCCGCACTTGTAAATTTAACGGCTGCTCTGGGTTCAGGCAGCTCCATCTCATCTCAGCTGCAAAGCATGCATGGTTTGGAGAAGGAACTCAAAAAGGGAACAGGTCAGATCAGCAAGGCAGCAGACAGTGGAAATGTATAGACTTGCATTCTGAGCTCCTGCTGCCAACCCAATTATACCTAAGACAACATCCTGAAGGTGTCTCAACTCATCTGGAGACAGATCTCCTGAACCAATGGAATCAGAAGAAACAGAGAAGAATTCCCTATTTCAGTCTGAAAAAGAAAGATTGTCAATGATTATTTTACTCTTCAGTGACCTCTGCAGCAGAAATAGAGATAATGAGTGTTCTTCCTGATAATAAAGGGTACGTCTACACATCAAGGTAAGCCCAGCTTCAGACTGGGGCTTGAGCCCACACCCCTCCACTTTCTGTCTACATACAAATCTCTTAGACTTGGGTGCAGACTAAGGATCCTACAGGGTTGGAGTTCTGAGTCACAGTCAAGTTGGGATCCAGGGTTCAAGTCCTATGGTCTTGCAGTGAAGCCGCAGCCCCAATGACTTGGGTCCTGGGAATTCACCAAATGTATCCCACAATCCCATGGGCCAACTTTCTTTGTCATCTCTATCCCAAGAATCTCCACTCAACTCCAGGGAGATGGAAGCAGCCCCTCTTAGTGCAGTGCAGGACCTCGGAGAGTCAGTGTTTAACCTTTCCATTGTCTTCTGAAGACCAAGCTGCAAACACACCATCAGAGAGCCTTCTGTGTTCGCAATGGAGGCTGAACAGAATAATCCTACTGCAAAGCATACTGCTTCATGCTCACGAGAGCATACCCAGACTTCGAAAAATACCTGATGTGAGACCAGAAAACAGTGGACTGCAATAAACGTGCCAGAAATGACCATGCGTAACAGCAAATAGCAAAGCTACTGGCATCATTGCAAATTTACTGGACCAGTCCAAGGTACTGGATTAAATGGCTCGAGACTGAGTACAGGAAAACCAAAGGCCAGGACTGCACATCGAGCACCTCGCCAATATCCATTTTATGACTGGGTGCTGGACACTGTGCCGAGAAGAGGTGCACAATGATGTGTTGGCCCCAAAATCCAGCATGAGGATTGATGGCGGCCAGCAGCAGGCATAGAAGGAGGACAGTGAAGTGTGTCTGTTGCGAAACCAGTTCCACAAAAGGCTTTGGAGCAGGACCAGAAGCAGCAACACATCTTCCGGCCATACTTGGAGGAGCTGTTTGATGCCCTTCCCCAAGGAACAGCCTGCAGCACACACAGAAGGGACAGAAGCTGCCCCTGAGTCTGGTAAATTTCTGGCTCCATTTTAATGTTTATTAATATAGTAAAGGGAAGAATTTCCATTATATGAATCAATTCAAAATTTATTAGAAACCCTGGCTAGTAACACTGCAAAATCTGCAAATGAAGTATTGTAGGCAGCAGCTTGGCTCCCCCCACTTCCCATCATGTGTAGTTCAAAATGACGACTGGGGAATGCAAACAATAAAATGCCTTGAAAGTGAATCTTTACTTGAGAAGGCACAGATTTTTGTAGGCCAGTCTTGCTTTCTACAAGCAATAAGCCTACATTGCCATATCTGTGAATAATTCTGTGAATAATATGCAGGCTCAGGCTGGCTGCAAAGCTTGAGGACAGGATTTCAGTGCGGGACCAGGTACTTGCTTTGCAGTTCCTGGAACAGGAAGGGAGGCTAAGGGAGGGAAGACAGCGCTGCAGACAGAGCTGTCTAAGTGGCTGATATCACTAATGGCCACAAGAGTACTGGCTTTTTTTGCATCACTATGGTCCTATGAAATCCAAGTTAATGAGAACACAGGTGGAATCAAAACAAGAATGTGGAATCCAGAACTGCAGAAGCAGGCAGCCAGGGCTAGAGGTAAGAGAGCAGCGGGCAAAGAGAGGCGGGTGCAGGGAGCTGGGACCACAAAGGAACGTGGGGATTATGAGGGAAGGGCCAGCACCTGCGATTTAAGGGCAGCTTCTGAGAACTCAATTCCTTGCTGTGTCAGCTTCACGCTGGAAGTTGCAGCTGAGGTGCTCCTTTGGGACATTCGCATCACATGAAGGGAGAAACTGAAATTCACCCAGGGCGCTGTAGCAGTCTCCAAGCAAGCATAAGTTCATGTCATAAGTTCTTTATGCTCCTTTCTGTGGCATCAAAGACATGTACACACACAAAATGAGAATGCAGATATATGCGTTTTCACCTTTCTCAGCCACCGCAGATCAACTGACAGTTGCTTAGAGACACGGCCAGCTGCTGCAACTAGTGAAGTCGTCCCCCCGCATGGCTCAGTACACAATTTAAACATGCCCAAAAGGCATTCTACAACTGGAAAATGCTCAGCCAAAAAGCTAAGAAATGACATGCCGACACCAAAGCTAAAAGCTAGTTAGTTCCCCAATGACTTCTATGAATTGGGCCGTATGACATTCTGCGTATGCTGTCAACATGCAACAGACTAGACCCGAAAAGATATATGCAACAATCTGTTAAAAACCTGTCTGAAGAATCATGCCACATACGGCGAGAAACACAGGGGTTCTTACTCTCTGCAGAGAACAACTGCGGATAGTATGAAATCTGCAGATGCCAGATGGGAGTTTGTTGAAGATTGTGTTGCAGTCTGCACTGATGCTGATATCCCGTTGGAAAAAATGAAGATGTTTTGACCTTTCCTCTTAAAACACTGCAGGTGGTGGCATGTTGGGGAAGAGGGTGGGATGAGGAGATAGGGAGTTTGCCTGAAAAGAAAGCAGCATTTCAGCAGATTCACCTGCCGTGTGTTTATCAGGAGTACAGTGGTGATAGAAGAGATCAAAGATATCCAAGATGGCAGTGCGCAAAATCTTACCAAGAATTTCATATTTACTATGCATTAGGAAATTCAATTGTGTATTGCAATGCACCTTTAATATTATGCCTGTACCATACTACTGATTTTAGCTCCAGCGGTGTTTCTCAAATGTGGCCACATAGGGTTTTCCTGTGGTCACAACAACTTCCTGGGCAGAGATGGGGAAGGGGGCTAAGCAGCAGTCCCTCTCTGCAGTACCCAAGGGCTCCGGGGAAGGGCTTCAGCCCCACCACCATCAGCCACGAGACTCAAGGGACAGGCTTCAGCCCCCACCCCCCACTGATTCAGTCAGAGGCTTCAGCAGCAGGTTTCAGGCCCTCCTCTTCAGCCGTGGGGCTCTGGGGATAGGATAACACCTCTCCCCTCCTTTAGTGATAGGGCTCTGCTGGCAACTCCATTTTCCAGCCCCTTCTCTCCAGCTGAAGGGCTCCAGGCCCTAGGAACCCCAGCCCCACATGGTAACAGGGTTCTGATCTTCAGCCCCCTCATCACTGGTCTGGGATTCAGCAGCTTTATTGGAGACTATGGTCAAGAGGCAACAAGTGGAGTAAGTCTGAGTGCAAGGCAGGAAGCTTGGGGAATGGGGAAGGCAGTGGGGGCCAGGGGTACTAAAATACAACTGTACATTATTTGAGTCTGCAGAAAACTCCCCACATAAATAAATTCCAATGATTTTGACATGTATATGGCTATATATTTCTTCTGTAAAGTTAATTAAGTATTTTAGGATCATTTGACAGAACAGCTACCAGTAAGAGTTGGTGGCCACACTCTAAAGCCACCAAAAATTGTGTTGAGAACCTCTGATTTAGATGGATTCCCACAAAGGGAATGCCTAGGGTTTCAGGCTCTTGGAGTAAACCACTGGTATAGAACAGTTCACAGTGGCTATGTCTACACTTACCAAAGTTAGTTCGAATTAACTAATTCAAACTAACTAATTTGAACCAATTTTAGTTAGTTCAAATTAACTTAATTCGAACTAGCATGGCCCCACTACAATGCTAGTTCGAACAAAGCAAGTGCCATGCATGACACTTGCTAAGTTTGAACCAGTAAACCCCCGATTCTCTAAAGAATCGCAAATTGAAAAATGGTAATCACCGCTGGGTGGGAGGGAGGGCGGGCAGCCGTGTGTGCGAGCTATCTAATCCACAGGCTTATGCACGTGGATTCAGCTGCTGCGTGCGCACAACTGTGTCAGTTATATACGCGCGCAGGAGCTGTGTCCACATCCCGCCGTGCATATATACAACTGTGGTTTAGTTATATAGATGGACTGGATCCCCACGTGGGCAGCGGCTGAAGAATCAGCCCCTCCATTCCAGCTGCAGGATCTGTCCCTGGTACAGAGGACCCAGCTGGATGGAGGGGGCAGGGGGGGAGGAAGGCAGGTCCTAGGCGGTGGCTGGAGCCATAAGAGCAATCAAGCTGCCTTCTCCTGGCTCGACAGCGCCGTCGGGGATTCTCTGTCCTGGCTCCAGGTCAGACCATGTGGGAGCTGCTCTGTGCAGCCACCGCGGAGAGCCAGTGAGTAGCACGCTTTCACCGGGCCCTGGGGACTCCCCGTCCCAATGGACCCCTCGTGGGGGGGCTTTCTGCACTCCCGGCATTACAGACTCCAGGCTGCCCCCAGGCGAGAGCAATGAGCTCGGAGACGCCGAGGGACCCGGACACGCACCTTCCCCGTTACACCCCGGCTGCCCACGTTGGCTCGGCCG
>ML685809.1:11820523-11851147 GCA_007922175.1 Pelusios castaneus | reverse complement strand
CCCACACACCCCTCTAACCCTGCCTCTCTCCTTGTCCCCCCCACCCCCTCCAGGCCTCCCTCCAGCCCCTTCCCAGCCCCCTTACCTGGCCGGAGGCTCGCAGCTGTGGGGACGGCCGGCAGAGCTGCCTCTTGGCCAGGCCGCTCCCACCCTGAGCAAGCTCTGTCTGAGCATGCTCAGGGCCGGAGATTTGAATCTCCCCAGCCTGGCCTCAGCAAGACGGGGATTCAGCTGCTGCGCGCGCAGCTGCGTCCCCGTCGTGCATATATACATCTCTCGTTTAGGTATATAGATTAGTCAGTTGCATTAAGGTCAATGTGCCACTTAGTTCGAACTAATATGGCCACATTGACTTAATTCGAACTAACTAGTTCGAATTAAGGGTTAGTTTGAAGTAAAACGAGGTTTTACTAATTCGAACTAACTTTTTATTAATTCGACTTAAGGAACTGCTTAAGTTGAATTAAGGAAACTCAAGTGTAGACAGAGTAAATTAAGTCGATTTACTTAAGTTGACTTAATTTACAAGTGTAGACGCACCCAGTAGTATTTAAATGAAAGCAGGATAATAGACCCAGACTTTTTAGGGTTGCTGACTCAGCAAATCCCAAAAAATCAGGGAACTGTTGTGCCACATACAAGAGAAAATAGTCAGTCAGTGGAGCCACGGTCTCAGAACCATACTCAAAACAATGCACTATAGGAACCAGTTCCGCCAGAACTAAAGCATCATAATAGGAGATTCTCTTGAATCAGTGACAAACCAAGGAACCTTGGTGACAACAATGCAAGTATAGAACTCTTTTAGCAAGTAGTACTATAAACACTACGGACCATGTTGGCATTGGATCCAGCTGCCTGGAGCAAATCTGAAGATGTCAGTACTGTTAATACTGAGCAGAAAGAAACTTTGCCAAGTGGTTTCCCCAAGTTAACTGTTTTGGAATTGTTGAATTGGTTGAGATGCATCATAGGCGCCTACTAGGGCCAACTTTAGTGGCACTTTTAAGAAGTGGCTCATCAGAGTCAATTGTGCTGAACCCTGAGCATCCCGAAGGATCCCAAACCCTAGAGCTACACATAGCAGCACTGGACTACTTTAGACAAGTGGGGCACCAGCTAATGGCGCTGATATCAGAATGACCCAAACTGTTGTTGGAAAATCAATGCCATAAAATGATGGATGTGGAACCTCTCCATCACATGGTTCACCTGAGTCCATAATGCAGGACAACAGGAATTGCACTCAGTTAATATGGATGGGCCCAGGGATGTCCATGATGTCATAGCCCTGACATCAAACTAGGCCAACCTATAAGGGTCCAAGTACATCGTTTTCCTGCCATTATTGTTGGACTGTTCATTTCGCATTAGGTCAACTTGGAGAGACTTGGGATCCAGGAGGTCAGCACTGAACTGAGTCAACCCAATGAGATCTGGGTACCGCAGATGTGCATCAATGATGCCAAGATCTTAGTGCCAAAATAGGTCCACTCTGAAGGACCCGAGGACCTTAGCACCATGTCAGTGCTGACTAGTCGACTCCAGAAACATACGGGAAGATTGGAACCTTGGCACCCTATTAACAGTGCTGTGACATTGGCACTGAATTAAGCTAACCTGGAGAAAATCAGCTACCTCGGTGCTGTGTCAACAATTCTGAAACCTCAAGGATGAACTAAGTCACCCTGGGGGACAATCAAAGCGAATGGCTCCAGACTGCTCCGTGCTAGCTTCTTAGTGACGTCCTTCAACAAGGTGTAAAGCATATTTCCTGGGCAGGCCACCTGTCTGGAATGCATTACAATAACCTTGTCTTGGGCAAGGTTAGGCATGTGTTCAGCACATAATACAAAATGTAGGTTATAATCCAATGCAGACATATATCACCACCACAGCCTCAATGAACACTGCTGGCTAGAAAAACTCCAGTGCTCAACATCAAGGGGGCTATGCATAGGTCACTCGAAGAACTAACTATAACACTAAATAAAACTAGTTTTCAGAAAAAGCGACATTTTTATCCACTTTGTGTCAATCTAGATAACCACATCTACTTATTACTTTAAAACCATTTTATTTCAATACCTTCAGATAAATATAAAGTACGAAGGGTGACAAATTAGTCTAATTTTTCTCCCATTTCTAGGTTGGGGGAAGATAACATCTCTTTTTAATATGTGTTTATACCGGTGTCTAACACAGTGAGGCATTCTCCTTAGTAGCTACTTTAATGGAGTGGTTTTCAAACTTTTTTTTTCTTGGGATACAGTTGAAACAAATCATTTATGACCGCGACCCAACAATTACATCTTGGAGTAATGCATTCCAGTCTTTTGGCGAAGGCAGCAGGGGGCCCCGTGACCCAGTGCCTAGAGGGTCTGAGACCCAGTACGGGGTCCCGATCCTAAGTCTGAAAACCACTGCCTTAATGCAATTAAGAGAAAGGATTTATCAAGAGAAACGGTTGTAGACATTTTACAAAATAAAAATTAAAAAGGAAGGCTTTTTGGAAAAGGTGACTTTTTTGAGCAATTTAAATTGAGCGTGATGTTTTCTTAATGAAAAAATATTTACATTTTATTTGTACTTAAACAGATTTTGATGTTAGGAGGTTGGTCAAATTTTCTTCCCAGGCCCATTAATATTATTTAGTAGTTGCAGTAATGTTTTTGTTTTGTTTCGTTTTTTAAATGGTGCCAGTATTCAGCCAGCGACCTGGGGCCACTGGTGGCTGTGGCAGGAGCCGGGGCCATATCGCTGTGGAAAAAAAAGGTACTGGTTCTCAGTACTGGAGTACCATCACAAAAAAAGCACTGAGTAGTTGTATTATGACAACACTAATCAGGATCAGGACCAGGACCCCATTGTATTAAGTACTGTGCAAACATATTAAAAACACCATCACTGTTCTGAATGGCTTATAAATAAGGGTGCCAATCCCGCAAACACATAGGCAAACAAGTAATACCACAGAGTTTCGCTGTATTGCAATGAGCATAAAGTCAGTTAAGTGCCTAGGTGCTTCTAGGATCAGTTACTAAACTGAGGCGGAGTCAAGTAATACTGAAGCAATTCCTGCCGGCAACAGATCCTTTAATGGTACAGGAACTCAATCTTTCACAGGGATAGAAGAGATTCTGAAATATTTTTAAAGGAAAATTTAAATGCATAGAATTCACAAGAATTATACATCAATTCTTCATGTACAAATCCCAAATTGGAAGGGTTAAAGCTCTGTAACAGAGCATTGTCTATTCCTAGGTTTCCTAATGTGTACCTTAAAAATGCATATTGCTTTTTAATTTGTTAAATGTGTGTCTATATTGACAGAACATGAGCAACAAAGCAGAGTTTAAATTACTGTATGAAACTCATCTTTTTAATTTCCCAAATGTTACGCTTAATTTCCCAGCCTTAAATCCAGATTCTTCAATCTCTAATAACATAAGTATTTCCATTGATGGAAGTGGAACTATTAATCTGAAGGTTGCTGAATTAGGTTCTTAATCTTGCATTACAATTAGTTTTTTGGGTTTAGAATAATTTTTTATATACGGCTGCATCCACACAAACCACATGTATATGTATAAAAGTATTACACTGCGTGTACATTTATATCTGCCTAGGAAAAACAGCTCATAGTTTATTTAAATATACAAAAAATACACTTATGTGTAAGAAAATACAGAAAAAATAATTTTAAAGTCACATGCATACATCAAATTGAACATTAACTATCTGCTCTACACTGGCTTTCTGAATCCTCTACACCAATCTCTTCCCATCATTTTCTCTAGTGTTGTAGGGACTGCCTCTGTGTTCCACAAAATATTTATTTTCTCACTGCAGACCTCAGAGAGAAAGAACTGATGAGGATATTAATTTTAGGGAAGACTGACACACTCTCACTCTCTGTGATTTCCACTTCATGCATCTGACAAAGTGGGTTATAGCCCACGAAAGCTTATGCCGAAGAAAATCTGTTAGTCTATAAGGTGCCACAGGACTGTCGTCGTTTTTGCTGTACACAGACTAACACGGCTACCCCTCTGGAAAAGAAATTATATCAAACCCATACAACTCAGTTCTTTTTTTAGCCCCCAGTAAAGGCCAGTTCTGATCTCGTCTTTGAAAAGTTACATTATACTATAACCAGTAAGGTCTCAGTGGTATATTTGTTCACTGACTATACCAAATCAATATCTAAATTTTGTAAGAAATTGTGGAAACCTATTAGTGTCATGTGTTCCTTTCTAAATTCAGCTCTGCAAATCCTCATGTTCTAGTTGTGCTGCTGATCTTCCATTCTTTCTAGCTCTTTTTATCATTTTTTTAAATTAAAACTTCAGCTTCTCCCTTATTCTTCTCATTTATATCTTTCCTCATTTTCTTCATTTGATTCAGCCAAGTCCAGGGGCTTCTAGATTTCTTACATCTTATTTATTTACTCTGGTCACTGAACTCTCATGCTTGTTTTCACAAGGGGCCATTAATAGTCACAGTCTGGCCACTTACAGCATTTTAAGAGCTCTTTCAGTACTCTGTACTGCTGGTAGAGGAAGATGGCATGTATTCTGAGTGGCCTTTACTCTAGAAATGCATAGGGGAAAGAAATCCACTTTGTCACTTACTCCTTGGCAACTCCAGCAATCTGCAGAGGTTCTAGTATCAATTCTGATTTCAACCAGCAAGAAAGTATCCAAATCTGAATCAATACAGAACAGCAGAATATTGCTCTTAGATCAAGAGTAGACATACTCACATCCAGTTTACATCTTAGAGGTCAGTTACGACTCCCAAAGGCATTTTTTATAATTACTATAAATGACTGCATTGTTCATTTTCATATTTAGTTTGTTAAAAACATCAATTTAACTTAGAGGGAGCTGCCTCAGAATTTCTAGCATCCGACACCAGACTGCCAAAAAATCCAAGTTTCTTGCCATGCAGCATATGACACTTTGATTACTTGTCTCTCATACTGCATTGGTGATGGTTTTAGGGGAACAGTATAATGCTGCCAGACATTAAAATGTAAATGTTGAAATAACTCATTTACATTAAAAGATGTAAGAGTCTACATTTCCTACAAGATTCCAAAGATACTGAACAAATTACATTTCAGATACAGTCTGGCAACGTTATGCTGTATAGTAGCAGAAATCAGGAAACCTTTGCGAAGTAAGAGCATTACATGCAGCTATTGTGAGAACTGTGAAACTGAAATAATACTGTACTATGAAAAACTTTAACATGCCCGGCTAATGCACTCTAAAAAGACTACAGGATACACAACAGCATAATACTGTATTATTATGGTAATTAGTGCCTTTTTGTTTTTAAAAAAAAAAAAAAAGAAAGAAAAAAAAGGTGCCAGTACGCCACTGATGGTAATAGCACAATACTGGGTTAGTATGGTAATCAATTAATTTGTTCACACTTACATAATCCACTCAGGGCTTGCCTACACTGCCCCACAGTTCAGACTAGATGGGATATGCAATGCAGCGTGCTAAGTGCTGCACTGTAACTCCCCAATGTACACACGATGGGTGCAAGCAATGGGTTCCTACTTTGCATTAACATAATCCTATTTGAAATGGACTATGTCAACATGAAGGAACCTTCTAATTTGTGCCTGCACTGTCCACATGGGAGAATTACCACGGGGCACTTTGGTGTACACTGTTACTTCACATACCTGTAGGAGCCTGGGGCAGCGCAGACCGAGCCTCAGACTAACATGATGTCTTGCATGCTTCTTTAATATAGTACGAATTACATTTAACATCATTTCATCCTTTCGGTTATCAGTACAACCTGTTAAAATCATTTTAATGGATTTAAGCTAATTTTTGTTAGAAAAATAACTGCAACCAATGCGGAATATTAACTTAAAGTTTCAGAATCATTTGAGTAACTAAAGTTAAGGGTTCTGAATAGGTTTTATCTAATGTGAAAAGGACTCTAAATCTTAGTGCACTGGTTTTTGCAAAACCTTAAAAAAATAGTTGAACAATTTTCACATTAGATTTGGGGAAATAAACAGGGTTTTATTTCCTGAGGCTTTTCTTTTATTCCATATTTTTTTAAAAAAATCACGTTTAACAATTGGACTTGGGCAAATATTTAGACCAAAGTACTAATGCAGTGAAGGATGACGAAATGAAAATCAAACAATTAATTACAAATGATTGTTTTAAAAATGCAGTTACTTATAGGTGTTCAGCACTAGACAGCAATGACGACTAAAGAGATGGGGGCATTGCTTGACAATTTATAACCAGTTGGAGAGCTGAGCGCTGAAGTGAAGTAAACTGCCCTTACTTGCCAGCTAAAGCCTGCCCTAGCAGTCCCTATTGCTATAAACAGATAAAGGCACAAATAAAAATGATACCACTGTCAGGGGGTGACAAGTTGAGCTATTTCTAAGAATAGAGTGCTAGTCTTTTCCCAGCAGTTAAAGATCAGTACTTTTACCAAGAGGAACGCAGGACTTCAGTATTACATTTCATTTGTTTTATAATTTTCTATTTCACTGGATCAACAATTGCTTAAAACTGAGTTAGTTCACGATTAAGTGCTTTAAATCTGATCTGCTGCAACTCAGTGGCCATTGTGAGAGCAGGGAGAAAGAAGACATAGAAATTGAGGTTAACAGCTATGTACATTAAAAATTACACTTAACTTGAATGTAGATTTCTCAAATACCCAATAACAGCTGCCAAATGTCATCTCCAAAAAAGGTCTAATTACCATAACACACATAAGGAAAAAGCAGTTAAAGAAATATTAATCTCTATATTTTCAAATACTTGAATAGAGATTTATCACGATCCCCTTTCATTTTAATTAGAGGTGCATAGGCAAAAATCCTGCAGTGACTTGAAAATATAGGGGAGGTTTAACGTGAGCTCATGAAATCAAAGAAGTGCCATTTCCATCATACATCTGAACAATTTTTAAATTTTATAGCACATATGGTGCATACAATATGACCAAACTCCATTGTTCTGAGAGACAGATTGCCTCTAGCCAGAGGATGGAGCAATGGTATTTTATCTTATAATATCTCAAAGGTCAATCTTCTGTTGGTGCGTTAGTCCAAAAAATAGTGTAAATCTCACAGGAGCAAATAGAATACACCATCAGTTTGACCAACATGGGTCGCGCAGTCTCTGTGAATCAAGGACTCAAGAATCAATGGGATTGTGCATATTTTGTTTCCTTTAGGATTTCACTGATACACTGTCTGTAGTTTCTCGTAATTTTCTGATACTCTGTGCCAGATCTTGACCCTTGCTATATTTTATTTTCACTACTCTGGCAGCTAGAAAGCCCATATAATCAGCTACCTGAGGAATCCCATAGGGTAGGGTAATCCTCTAAGAGCACAGGCCATTATAGCAGATCCTAAACTGAATCCCACGCTAATTCTCACCTGGCCAAAGTGACGAGGAAGAGAGTGTGCACATTAGTCAGGGAGCCAATAAACAGCCTATTCCCAGCTACTTTAACAGCCTCTTGAAAACATGAACATTTTCTCTATTTAATTACAAGCTAGACTGATTTTTCTTTGCAAGAGAAATACAAATGATTTCTGTAAGAATTTGTAGACGGTATCTGGTAGGATACTCTGGCAATAGTGCATTCTTGACTGATTATATATATCATCTTAATTCTGGGAAGGAGAAACCTTGCATGAATTTTACCCTGCACTTGATCCTCAAGCAGACTGAATTACACAAAATTTAAGACATACTGCCCCCCGCCCCCCCCCCCCCAGCCCATTTAACCCAATGATAAATACTGGTCTAAGTTAACCATTTTGAGAACCATAACTAATATTGACCATAAACAGTAAATGCATTATCTTAACTTCACTGTGGGAGACTTAGAATCATAGAATAATAGGGAAGGAAGGGACCTCATGAGGTCATCTAGTGCAACCCCCTGCTAAAATGCAGGACCTCTCCCACTAAATCACCCCAGCCAGGGTTTTGTCTAACTGGGCCTTAAAAATCTCCAAAGATGGAGATTCTACCACCTCCCTAGGTAACCATTCCAATGCTTCACCACCCTCCGAGTGAGAAAGTTTTTCCTAATATCCAACCTCGACCTCCCCAGCTGTAATTTGAAACCATTGCTCCTTGTTCTGTCCTCTGTTACCATCGAGAATAGCCTAGCTCCTTCCTCTTTGGAGCACCCCTTCAAGTAGTTGAAGGTTGCTATCAAATCTCCCCTCAGTCTTCTCTTCTGTAGACTAAATAAGCCTAGTTCCTTCAGTCTCTCCTCAAGAGCGCACCGTTGGCTTCTATTCATCTTCCTGTCCACCATAACCCCCAGGTCCTTTTCTACAGTGCTGCTACTTAGCCGATCGGTCCCCAGCCTGTAGCAGCACATGAGATTTTTCCGTCCTATGTGCAGGACTTTGCACTTGTCTTTGTTGAACCTCATGAGGTTTCTTTTGGCCCAGTGTTCCAATTTGTCCAAGTCTCTCTGGATCCTGTCCTTGCCCTCCAGAGTATCTACTATTCCCCCCAGCTTAGTGTCATCCGCGAACTTACTAAGCACGCAGTCTATCTCATCATCAAGATCACTAATGAAGATGTTGAACAGAACCAGCCCCAGGACCGACCCCTGGGGCATTCCACTTGTTACCGGTTGCCAACTAGACATCGAGCCATTGATTCCTACCCGCTAAGCCCGTTGATCTAGCCAGTTTTCTATCCACCTTACGGTCCACTCGTCCAACCCATACTTCCTTAACTTGCTGACGAGAATGCTGTGGGAAAACGTATCAAAAGACTTGCTAAAGTCGAGGTAAACTATGTCAACGGCACATCCCACATCCACAAATCCAGTCATCTCATCATAGAAGGCAATCAGGTTGGTCAGGCACGATTTGCCCTTGGTGAATCCATCCAAGCAACTTGAATTGCTTTACTTCTTCACACATTCAGGAATGAACTTACCTTGATATTCCCACCATTAACCTTCAAAATGACGTATGTGAAGGCTGACTAGATGGTCCATAAGCAGCAGAGTATGCCAAACCCAATGGGCCGCTTTCCAATACAAGAAGTGAATGATTCTTATGGCTAGTAAGGAAACATAGCATGCAAAGTGGCTCCCCTTCTTTGAGAGTCTCAAAGACCTCATGAATAGTATTGCCCTTGTTGACATAGGATTAATGATGACCCTATGAGACCATCGAATTTGATTGTCCCTGATGTGAGACCATACCTTATAGAGACTGATGACTGAAAACGTATAATAATTGTCAAAAGGAGTTATTTCCTGGCTTGTTAACTGGCTAGAAACCGTATGAAAACTGACACTTCTTTCAAAGGGTATGGTTCCATAATCTTTAACACAATTGTATATATTCAGTGATCTTCAAGCGACACAACTGAAAAGGGACAATATGAATGAAGTACCAGATATGGCCACCCTGCTCACTTAGTTCATTTTCTGGGAACCCTTAATTTAACTTTGCCTGAGAAATTTGCCAAGCAATGGCCAGAAAACACTTTAAACAAAGACAGGTATCCAGGATTGTTGACAACTAATTTCAGGAAATCCTAGATTTCTTTGATAATGTTTATAAGGCAATGAGGTTACTGGGTAATATGACATTCTTTTGGAAGCTACACACACAAATTCTTATTAGAATATAATAAATCATCCATCCATTTAATAGTGGACTTCAAGATATGAGTCATATGAATGTTCCTACTCAGTGGTGTGGTCAACTCAAGTTTTCTGTCAGACATACTGCATTTTCCTATCTGGTGTGCACCTGGGAGAGATGCATCTCCCCATGGGAAGGTAAGGACAGGGCAGAAAGTCACTACTGGATCAATTCCAGGCAATATTTTGGTTTACCTTGCTAATTTTATGCTGTTTGTATAAATTCAGAATAATATTAATAGGAGAACGCCAGTTGTTTTCCTCCGAAATATGAAAGAAAGATGAACCTGCATAAATTCTGATTTTACCTTCATCTAGAAACAAAGCAAGACCTTTACTTACAGAGAATGCAAGTCTTCAAAATTCCTGGAGACATGTTTGTGTAATGTGCCTAGTTTACTCCTCTTGTGAGACTTTACGAAAGAACTTATAGGCCTTTTTCTTTTTGGCTCCAAATAATTGATTCACTCTCCTTCTCCAAAACTTTGAATGGGGAAGATACACTACATGGGACCAGAGGGAGAGGAAAGGCATACAGATCCTTTAAAATTACTAGACAATTTTTTAAAGGGGTAGCCGTGTTAGTCTATTGTAGAAAGACAACAGAGTCTTGTGGCACTTTTAAAGACTAACAGATTTATTAATCGCATGAGCTTTCGTCTGTTAGTCTTTAAAAGTGTCACAAGACTCTGTTGTCTTTAGACAATTTTTTGTTAGGATTCTAAATATCACTTCTGGGAATCTTCAAAATCTCCAGCTAAGTACTGATGGAAGACTTAAGAGAGTCAAATCTACCCTTATGTTTGAGAGAAACTAGTCTTCTCTTCCACATTTTTGGGATTGGTTTAGGCTAAGGAACTCAAATACAGGTAAAAAAAATCCCTGTTATTTCCACAGTGGCCTTTGAGGGCTTGTCTTCACTAAAAAAATTACACTTTGAAGAATCATGTTAACTAACTTGTTCACCACAATTCTGCAATTAGCGTATGTACTAGCCAGGTGAGTTCAACATGACTATGAGCTGCCAACATGATGTTGCCATGATAAAAGTTAACGTGGTCCTAGAATGCATCAGATCAGGTATTTCTGGTAGAGAGAGAGAAATGTTAGTACCATTATACAAGGCACTGGTGAGACCTTACCAGGAACACTGCATGCAGTTCTGGTCCTTCGTGTTTAAGAAAGATGAATTCAAATTGGAACAGGTGCAGAGAAGGGCTACAAAGTTGATTTGCAGAATGGAAAACCTGCCTTATAAGAGGAGACTCAAAGAGCTTGGCTTGTTTAGCCTAACCAAAAGAAGGTTATGGGGAGACATAATTGCTCTCTATAAATACATCAGAGGGATAAATATCAGGGAGGGAGAGGAATTATTTAAATTCAGCACCAATGTAGACACAAGAACAAATCTGTATAAACTGGCTAACAGGAAATTTAGACTTGAAATTATACGCAGGTTTCTAACTATCAGAGGAGTAAAGTTCTGGAATAGCTTTTCAAGGGGAGCTGGGGGATAAAAACCTAGCTGGCTTTAAAACTGACCTTGATAAATTTATAGAGAGGATGGTATGATGGGACGACCTAGTTTGGCAATTCACTTATTTTTGACTACTGGTGGTGAATATATGCCAGTGAAATGGGACATTAGATGGGGTGGGTTCTGAGTTATTATAGAGAATTCTTTCTTGAGTGTCTGGCTGGTGGGTCTTGCCCACATGCTCAGGGTTTAAACTGATCACCATATTTGGAGTCGGAAAGGAATTTTTCCCCAGGGCAGATTGGCAAGGACTCTCGGAGTTTTTGATCTTCCTCTGTAGCATGGGTCACAGCTCACTTGCTAGTGGATTCTCTGTATTTTAAAGTCTTAAATCATTATTTAAGGATTTTAATAACTCAGGACTTGTACACACTGGAGCTCTACCGTGTGATAAGGCTGTGAGCGTACACACTACAATGTTGCCTGTTGCGCGGCAACAGCCCTCTTGCTGCGCAACAAGTAAACCATCCAGACAATCGTGGTAATGCTTACCACGGATCATCTGTCCCGCAATAGAATGTGTGTGTGTACACACTCATTGCGGGTTAGACAGCCTCTGGAAATGTCCTGGAGTGCCAGTGGAGGCCACTCTGGGACACCAGAGCTGTCATATTTGTCAATTTCACTGCTCTGTTTTTGTGTGTGTTTGTTTTTTAAAGAAGCCAGTGGAAGTAAGCCGAACAAGTTCCCGCTATATGGGGGACCTTCCATGCATTGCAACAAAACAACACAAGAGCTTCCAAGCAAACGCTTTATAAAAATGCAAACTGCTAAACCGCTCAAACCAGTTTCTTTAGACACAACAGGTATGCTTGCACTGCAGGAATATGATTCGCAGTGAAGGGAGACAGACTCACACTAGCTCAACTCAAGCTAACATGCCAAGAACAGCAGCACGGACAGCGGCCTGGACTAGATGCCCAAGTCCAAGTACACCTGACCCCGTGGGTCCAAGCTCGGGCAGCTAGCTTAAGCTGCCCCACGTGACGCAACAACCATAGTGGGATTCTTAATGCATTATCTTAAGTCTATCTACCCATGCTGGGAATTACACCTCCCAGCTGCAGTGCAGACATACCAAATGCTGCCATCACATTATCTAGAGATTGTCATTGTCATGGGAAGGCAGTAAGAAATGAATTCTTGGGTGGAAAAAAAAATCCTTATTGGCACTATATGCTTGACTGACATGAGAGGACACAACTTGTAAGAGCATTAACAGCAATGCAGCCACTGAACTACTGGTTTCTTCTTCAAATTAGGCAAAGTTCTAAACTTCTTCCTATTTCACACTCATCCATAATTACTTTAAATGATTACTGCTGACTGTAAGAAATGAATACCAATTCCAGAAACATTAAATTTGTGCAAATTACTGGACTACAGTATTGTTAATAAGAAACAATGAAAAGTGATGCGAACGTGCTTATTGGAAATTATACTGAATGTGACACTATTTCAATATAGATACAAGATGTACTTTTGAATTTTAAAAAAGTACCTTAAGATCTTTTTTGTATTGATTTTTGCTCCCAGACAGAAAGTTGCTTTCAATGGAATGCCATTTTCCTTTATTTAACTATTAGCTTGAAGTTTTTTACTGAGATGATTGCTATACAACCACATCAGAAGATACAATTCCTTCCCCAAAAGTTTACGTCTAAAAAGAAAACACATGACGAAGACAAGGGGAACAGAATACAACATATGCATGAAGTCGGAGTGATGATAAGCAAACATCTTGCTAGTTCCATACTCTTCTTTATCTTTTTCCCTCTACCTCCAAGAGAAATAACAGACAAAGGGAGGGATTTACAAATATCAGTTAATGGAAATGTTCATGAATTCATTTGTTTCCAGTGACACAGAATACACACTGCCCCAGATTCTCAGCTAATTGGCTATGCAGATATACATTATTTGAGGACCCAATCCAGTATGTTCGTCAAATCCAATTCACAATTTTAAAAAAATGATTTCTGACTGTTATACTTCAGAAACTATTCCCTCAGTACAGTGTGATAATTTTTATTTAGTAACAGGTTCTGCAGAACATGCATTGCCAGAGAAAATACCTTGAGTAGCCTAAGCATAAGATTTAGAATATTTCCTTGCCATAGCAGGTCCAAATCCTGGCACAATTGATTCAGTACTTCATTTTTCTGACAAAGCTAAAATGAGTATTATTAAACTCACCATGTTATCTTTTCTTTGAAGATCATATAACACCACCATCTAAATGTCACACAGTGGTCTTTAGCAGCAGATCAAAGTTTTCTCTGCTCTGCCTATGCCTTTCAAAAGGGGAAAAGTATACCCAGGTTTTAAGAAAATATTTGAAGAAAGATAAGGTGGGTTTTTTTTGTTTTAAATGGTGAGTTCCTCCCAAACATAAAGGGAAGCCTGGGAGAAAGCATGAAGGTGCCTCTGGGAAAAAATGATGAAGTGCAAACCTGTGGCAGAGCAATCAGATAGACAGCATATTAGGGTTAGAATGGTAAGACCAAGGAGGTGAAGGAAGAAGCTAGTGTTCCATGTAGCAGAAAAATGGGAACCAGTGGTGGAATGCAAAGGGAAGTAGTAAGAGTAACAATTCAAGAAGATGGCCCCAACAGTGGAGTTTTGAATGAAATTGAGAGGAACAAGTTTGCTTTTGTCTGTCAGAGAGGAGAAGGTTGCAGCGGTCAAGATACGACTCTGCACAGTCAAAGCTACTTAATATGAACTGCAGTTTTTACATCCTACTCCCATTAACCACGATTCTCTAATAAGGGATAAACTCGAGATGAACTTGCTAAAACGTGCAGTTTTCCCAAACTCTTTAGTAGTAGAATCTAAATATTTTCCCAATCTTATCATGTCATTGTTTCAGATACAACAGCTGTTTCCCCAACAAAACCATTCTGCTAAAATGAAATGAAATTAAAATCAGTTTCCGTTTAAAAACTGAAAACATTTTCCCATTTCATGCATAATTGACATTACACGTTGAGGCAAGAAACTACTGGCTGGTAAAGCAAAACTAAGTGAAACATCTTTATCAAATTAATAAAATAGTTTTGTTTAATGTAAGCATTTGCATTAAGCAAGCCGATATCACATAGGTTCAACTGCATACCACTTGCCATCTTCTGCGGGCACTGAGTCTCATGGTAGCTCCATTTAATGTACCATTTACTTAAAGCTTTGTTCCAACTCAATAGTATTGACTATCTTGTATGGTCATCACGTATTTGTGCATTTAATTAATCCCTCCTTTAAATATTTTACGTTTGTCTTTATTGGAATTCAATTTATAATGGTGCTATTGTTTAACGACTCTACAATTGTTCCAATACAACTTTTTTAGTAAAATGTTTACTTTCCTTTGCGGAGCTAACATTTAAAAATTCTTCCGCTTTGTGAAATTCTGCTCTGAACCTCTCACTTTTGCGGGTTCCTCCACTTAAACAAATGTAGTCCCTCCCAAACACCAAACATACACATTTTCTTTTAAAATCTGAGACACAGACAACATTTGAAATTTAATAATTAAACAACAACAGTTCCCCTTATTTGGCATAAATGATTGATCTGTGCCAAGAGTAAATGACGAGAGCTGTCAAGTTCTGTCAACTACTTCCATTTCTGAACACTGCCAGCCCAAACTCCCCGACTCACTGCTCTACTTCTGAGAGACCCTGGAAGATAAGAGAGGTAGACAGGACAGTAGAGGCTGGGATCTCCTCGGCTGGGAAACTGTGGCAGTGAGATTATACTTGAGTAACCTTAACTCTAAGTTAAGAGTTTTGACTTTGAGGACTGATAATTAAACACCTTAACTTGTGTATATGTTCAAATGACTCAGGTCTATAGCTATATTAGAATTATAAATATCGTTGTTAAAGTTAAGTATTAACCAACTCGGTGTATGTAAGCAGCAGGTCTATACACCTAAGGATTCATGGGAGGCTAGTTTAGAAGTTATAAGACATGATATGGGGCCCCACTCATTTCACAGCTGTGAAGAAAAACAAACAAACCATGAAACTGGCTCTTCCTTGTGAAATATGATTTCCCTAGTGTTGCTGGCAGATCAGACTTACCTCTCTGCTGCTTTCAGAGCTCAGATGGCAGCACGCAAGTGAGCGGTGGCAGTTTTGTGGCAGATCTGCAACTCCACACACAACACCAATTTGGGTCGAGACCCGCACAGTTACGTTATCATGAAATTTCAGGTGAAAACATCTGAAATCATGAAGTTGACCAATTTTCACATCCTGTGGCCATGAAAGTGACTAGAATGAACCGTAAATTTTGTGGGGACCTAGACAAGAGTTAGGCAGATGAGAAAACATTACAAATGTATATAAGAGTTGACTCAGTCTCTTTCTCAACTGCTAGGTGTTGTCTGAAACATTCTAGTTGCTCTCAAAAACTCAACAAGAAATTCTTATACATGATAATATCTTAGCGGTTATTGCTGGGCTGATAAACAGAGAGGTTAATATATAGGCAGCAGATATCCAGTAATAGGACAGATTTTAAAGCCAAATCATTCCCTCTGCACCAAGCCAGAGTAGCTGAGTTCAGCACAGGAGCAGCAAAGGCACGTAATCCCTGGCAGCTCTTGCTCTCCCAATGAACAGGGTAAACCATGGATTCACACTGGCTGGTCAATCCATTCCTCCACTCCTACCACCCACATCTAGGGAGTCCTCAGAGAGCTGATCTTGACGGCATGCACTGAGTGTGGACCATTGACTATGTCCACACATCTTGCCCTTCCCCCATTCACTTCATGACACAGAGTGGAACAACTCCAATTCCTGGGATTCTGAAAACTCTCCAGTTGGGGACAGGTTATGGCACTTAGGATGGGAGTGGACAATCAAAAGAACTTTAAAGAAGTTGAAGTGAAACAAGTTGATCAGAGAGACATTGGAATCAAGACCATGCACACTGAACATTCTCAGTCTTCATAGCAAAACAGTGGTATAACTAAGGCCCTGTGTATTTTGTGGCCCCTGAACGTGCCACAGAATTGTGCTCCAAAATTAAAGCTTTCATTTTCAAAAATTAAAAAAAATGTTTTAGACTGACTGAAAATTGAAAATGTGAAATGATTATAAACTGATGCAGACAAGGTTGACACAAGAGCGCTAAGACAGGTCCACACAATTCCCGGTTCAACCTACTAACAGCATATTAACTCTGAAGGCCAATGACAACAATTTAAATATCAACATTATTGTTGTATGTTGAGTCAGGGAAGCTCAGGCCCACAGAAATCTCTCCCAGTACAGCCTAATGGTAGCCTGAATAACAAAAATGGAACAATCCATGAGATCAAGAGTAATTTTGATTCTCTAATAATTTATATCTATAATTCACTATCATGTTGTTATGGCACTATTTGCCAAAGTATTTGTGATCCCTCCTGGCTTTACAATGTGGACTGGTGTCTAGCTGGGTCACCTCAATTCATCACTCTTGGGCCCTGACTTTGCTTTGCTGTGTGAACCACCCACTCCTGGCTCAGCTCAGGCCTAGCGTCCTCTGAGTAACAGGAGCACTTCTGGCCAGCCACTCATGGGACAGACACCCCCGCTTCCCCGCAGCAAACATCCCCAGTCCCACATGCAACCCCGGGAACTGCAGAGTTGGGAATCGTACACTGCAAGCTTATTTACACCTGTCCATCGATTTACCAAAGAAATTGGTATGCACCAGCTCTGTCACTGCAAGTGAAGCCTCTATACACACTCAAGCCACATGCGCTGCTTTAGATAAAACAAACAAATACGTTTATTGACTACAGCACGATTTTAAGTGAATATAAGTCAGATTAATAAAGCCTCAAGGAGTTAGTCACAATTAACTAAAAGATAACTCGTATACTAAACTAGGGTTAATATTCCAGTCTCTCACTCTATGACATTAGCTTCTCACACAGGATGATTGGACTGAATCTTGTAAGGTGGCCACAAACACCCCTCCATCCCACCATGCATAGATTTCTTAGGCTTTGGTGTTGCTTAGAAAATGGATTCCAGGGCACAGCCAAGAGACAAAGATGCCTCAGCTTTTAGCAAGTTTCCTTAGCACCTCCTGGGGTCTGGTGATCAGCCATGTCTGGCAATGGACATGATTTCTTTCACTTGAGCCGAAGTGCTCACAGGTGCTTAGGCCAGTCCATTGCTCCTGTATGCATGCCTTTGCGGGACGCATGCCTTCAGCTCTGCATTTGTCTGAATCTTTTCAAGCCATGTGAGATGCACATATGGGGATATGACCCAGCAGAATTTCATATCTGTACAAACATATGACATTGCAGGAAACATACTACCATAACAATAATGTTCAGTATATCATGAGTGTTGCAAAAACACCTTACATGATAAACTTTGCATTAGACAATACATAGTTACATTTAAAGGGTGAACATGAATGAGACACAAATCACACTATAAGAGTATGAGTATAGTGTGTCACAACTTTATCTGCACATTTTGAGTTGTATGCTACACTCTTCTCTCTAACTCAACAAAGCTAATTAATGAACCACAAAAGACCACTTCCTAAACTGGTTTTCTGCACCATGCTACTTCTTAGTGTCACTCTTTACCAATGCCTTTCTTGTCCATCTGCAGCTTCAAAAAATTAATTGTTTTCAACATTTCAGCTAACTGTATTTAGTACTAGGTAGTGACATAAAAATCAATTAAAACAATGGCTAAACTCTTCTGTTAGAGACTACAAATATTGTATTTCCTTTCTCCTCCTCAATCTGCCCCATCCCAGGGCAGTTTCAAATTCACTGGAAAAAAATACACATCTCAATTTTTCCCTTTGGCCACTCGCGTTTAGAATGTTTACATTTTAGAATCAAAAGACTGACACCTCGCTTTTAATTTGATGATTGATTTTCACAAGTTTTATGAGTTGTAATTTTGGTTGTATAAAATATTGTTTTAAGATGAACAATGTTTGTTTTACATTGATTTTCATTACCTTTGTACAAAATTTCATGGCACACTTGGACAGTTCTCGCCGCACACCAGTGCACCACGGCCCACTGGTTGAAAACCACTGCCCTAGGAGGCTTGCCTCTCTGTTTATGGACCACTGTTTTACACACACACTGCTTGTTGTTCCATTTTAGAGAACAACTAGGGATACCCTACCAGATACAGTGACCGTGAACCACAATAAGAGAGTCATTCATACCTTATGCAATAGAAGTAACACGCCTCCCAAAAATCTGTTAATTCCACAAAATTGCGCAAAATATTCCTTACAGTAGCAAAGTCACACACATTCAATCAGTGAGGAAGATTTTCTAAATTCAATTGAGACAGCTCTAAAAATAGAGGGGTTTTGGTTGTATGAACTTGAATGCTCAAAAATACATATCTGTCAGGGACATAACTTTGACATCATCTTTTAAACAGCTGTCTCATTATGTGTCATGGAATGAACTATGTTTCACTTTATTTAAATAAATTAGCAATTTTATTTAAAAACACCGGCCAAGAATATTGTTTAGCTTGTCTCTAATAAATATATTTTAGAACAAAAGGCCTAATTTAATTTTTTTAAAAGTTTACTATGCTTTATTACACTATCATCAGTAGGTTATCAAAACAGCATTAAGCTACTGAAACAGTTACATGATTCACTGAAGGATTCTGAGATGGGAAACAGACAGGGAGCAGTGCCAGTTGTATGTAAAATGCTGCAAATTTTAAGTATATTATTTCATGCATGCAAATATAACATTTTAAATATCTTTGGCTGTATTCAGAAATCCTGAGGTTGGATATCTCTAGCACTAGTGGAATAAACAGAACCCTCTAGGTTTAGAAAACGAATCTGTGTTACAAATACATATTTGTATGAAGCAGGAAATAAACTAATCCCACAGTGATCCAAGAAAAAATTCAAAATAAAAATACAAGCAACACAAAACATTTGTAATTCGCTTAGGAAAAAAATCTGAAGTAGGTAAAACAGCCTTTTTAAAGGAAAAATGTAATCCACCAATAGCCAGCTAGGACAATACTATTACTTAACTAATGAGTTTTATTCTAGCTAGCCCTGTATGGATTACATGAAAGCCGTTTTACTTGTTTTATAATATGCTTCAAAAACACGACTTCGTAAAATATTTTGTACTACATCAGGCAGACATCACCTGAAAGCATCAAGAACTACTTCTGTTTTTAAAAGCATTTAGCCTGCACTTGCGTGTGTATTTTTATTAAGAATTTCTCTCAGTTTTGGTGTATCCCTATTTGATTGGGGTCTAATCCACCTTGCACTTAATGGATGAGAAGGGAACAAGGAGCCTCTTTCCCCAGTGTACGGTAACTGGGCTGGAGTGGTTGGGAACTGTACGGGAAGTGGCAGTGGTTAGCGACGCACCAATTCAAAGATGATGTTCTGGGTGGAGACAAATCACCACTCTCACTTCTCTCTCCACTTACCATTGTATATGGTAGAAATTTTGGTTGCCTGGGCACTAAGATAGACCAGAATTCATACATATGTTCTGTCGGAAATAAAATGCATGGGTTGTAGTACCACCATGCATTCCTGTTTCAAAAGCACTCCGAATATGAACCAAGAAACTGAGTTCAGAAAACTGCCAAAAGTAATACCAATCACCATGTTTATATATGCATGTAACATTTTCCTAGGACTACAAGCATTATTCATGTCCACAGTGTACATTACTGACTAGTCCCAATATTAAATATATTTCCTGCAGAGCATGTCAAATAAAATATCACCTGCACAGTGTGTCAGAGCAAGAACCAAATCTTTCTGCTGATCACATGCAAGGCATGTAAAAGGGCTGGAATCACAAAGTACATTTGCTCTGAAGGAACTTAACACCTCTGAATACAAGTCTCATACTTGTATCTTTAGCAAACTCAAAATCAGGGTACGAGTCACCTTCTTTACAGTAAGTTTCAATTAGATAGCATAATGTTTTGTTTCAGACTGCTTTTTATTCATATCTATTTATGATTTTCGGATTGCTTCCTGGAAGTCAGGAAGTCATCGATTCATTAATTAAAAAACCCAACGGTTCTGCTGTATGATAAAAGTAGTTATATATCCTAAAACACCTTGATGAGTGTTGGCACCAGACCAGAGATGGGAAATCAAGCATTTTCCATTACTATGCCATACATCAGTTCATCTATACCCTGGTGATCTCAATCCAGTTACAGTGAACAAGCCCACAGCACAAAACCTACCACAACCGGTGATTAGTGGACATCCTTCTAGACAGTCTCAGTAGAGAGGCCAAGGATGGGAAAATGAATTCTTCTTCCACTGCAGAGGCAATTCTTGCCAGGCCAGTATGGCAGCAAACTGGCAGGGCCATGTTGAGAAATATGCATGTGCTGTACTTGCTATGTCAATGAACAGAAGACTTCAACTCCAGTTCAAATTCAACATCTTTCCCGAGCATTAAATTCACAATCCAAGTTTAAAATACACTTTGTAAATCACTATCGAACAAATTAATGAAATTCTTCCTTTTTATATCACTCATTCTGCTAATGACATCACAACCAATCTACCAAGAGGTCTCAGCATAACGCCATGAGATGTTATAGGTGTTCACATTTCCAGTCTCAAACAAAAGTGCTATCTGGACTACTTGCTGGAAATATATTCTTTCAGGTATCAATTATTTGGCATATACATGTTTGGCATGTAAAACACAGCAAATGATTAAATTTTAAACAAACAAAAAGATGGATTTCAGTGGGATTCCTCCCTTAAAATTAATGCTTGCACTGGCTTTTGTAAATTATACCCAAAAGACTATCCTAAGTTTATAAAAGCAAGCATTCAAAGCTGGGAAATGCCGAAACTGAGGTTGCCTGTGAAACTTTAATTTGGGCTGCTTGTATGCACACATTATCTGAAACCAGACTTATAATAGGGAGTGTCATGCAACTTTAGTAATACTTGGAGTCACCAGTTCAACCTATAATTCAACATTTGCCAGAGAAATATTTTTTTCTATTTCCCCAAAAGCAACAGTTATTCTGTCAAACAAACCGTTGAAAGTCTGATGCTCTAAACTCAGCCCATAAATTATGCCATGCAGGAGATGAAATTTAAGTCTAATGCTACCCTTGAACTGCAACAGCTGAGTCCTATAAATGGATACCCCTTAAAGAAAAATCCTTTTTGCCGGTTACTATTTAAAACTACACTTCTATTAAAAACCTTGTCTGAGACACAAAATTACCAGGGATTCCCAGCTCCCACCCATGCAATGGCTAAGGTGTAGAGTTCAAACATGCACCGTATTAGTTTAATGCAGATAAAGATGAAATTCTGCAGCCAGGCAATGCATGGATGAGGGAATGGTAGCAGGTGGCTCTTGTTCTATGCAAGCCAGCTTGGAGGACTGAGTTAGAGCCAGCCACGGGAAAGGGTTATGCAATCTGGGATTTTGCAAATATAATGGCCCTAAACACCACACACTGACAGCTGGTATTCTAACCACAGGCTAGAGCTGGGGGTGGGTGGCTTGCCCCACAGCCTGATATCTTGACCCCAGGCAGGAGTAGATTCCATTTTCTCAACCTTTCTCCCAAACAGAGAAATTGCTTGTGCAATTCCTAATGCAAAGTAAATGAAACGAAAAAGAGTGGGTAAAAAACAAAATAAAGCATCTCCCCCTCTCCAAAACCCCTCACTATACACTATTACCAGAACACACAAAATTAAAAATTAGTACAACCAAAAAGAAAAAAAATGTAAGGTTAGTGCGTGCTCTTGGGAACTGTAACTAAAGATCAATCAACGCCGCTAGACTTAACACAAAGCAAGTGGAATGAGGCCAGTTTTTGTTATTTCAGTTTTACGTGAAGTGAAAAAAAATCTAGCCTCAAAATGACAATACAAAAAGAAAAGACTGGCCTATGCTTCTTATCATCATCATATTGCAAGCCTGGACAAGGCAATTCATTGATCATATATATTAGTGAGAAGTACCACGTAAGAATGAGAAACCACCAAACTTCCTTATTCCATCAAGGATACAGCTGCTTTTCTTTCTTTGACTAAGGTCACCATACACTGGACAAAATATTAACAGTTACAGAAAAAAAATTGTATTTCATTAGTAGAGATGATACACTTGGTAGATTAACTTGTTTACAGTCTCGATGCGGTTTCTAACAAACAGTGACACTGATAATATCAAAATGCTTCGGAGAAACAAAAATAGTTATGTTCTAATTCATTGGCTCTCAAATGAATTTTTGCTGAGGCTGCAGTTCTGACATTTAAAATACTATACTAGTGACAGTCAAATTGTATGGTTATTTGGAGCTGTCATGTAAATAAAATAAAAAATCGTTTCAACATAGAAAACAATATGTCCTATTACTTACTTAAAAGCTTCATATCACAATGCAGTCGATCTTCCCATTGAACAGGAAGTTCTAAAGGTGTGATGAAGTCACCATTTGAAAACAGTTTGTGACTCAGTGCAAGGCACTAACTTGCCTGGAGTGTTGCCAGATGGAATTTGTCATTTTAGGAAAGGAAGTCCTTTTTACAGAAAAAAAACGGCCATCATAATTTTTCTCTGCCTCTGATTTATAATTGTTATGATGTTGCATGGGGTAAGATTTCACCTGATGAAGTTCTGTTTTACATATTGCACAATTCAGGAT
The DNA here is from genome assembly GCA_007922175.1 of Pelusios castaneus. Taxonomy (NCBI): domain Eukaryota; kingdom Metazoa; phylum Chordata; order Testudines; family Pelomedusidae; genus Pelusios; species Pelusios castaneus. Next base: position 11,828,218 of record ML685809.1, on the reverse strand, counting down.
AGTTCCAGATGAATTTGTTTCCAACCAAACTAAATACTCGTCTTCCCACTCACGATAAAACACCCTCTCTCGTAAGTCAGAGTTGTGCTTTACAGAAGGTGGGCTGAGAAGCCAGAGTTACCGATGTTTCTCATATTAGGTTCAGTGTAAGCTGGTTACTTCTATGCTTCCTTTTCAGCAGAAAAGTTCTGTATATCCAGAGTGGCACACAAAAAAATAGTAGCAGCTATTGTGGTGGGGGCAGCCCGTGATCACTAGTGGGTTCCTCCCAGCTGGAATATTTGAGGAGAATTCTGATGTCCACACACTCAGGCTGCTCTTTGGGCCTGTCCTCAGCCCTGGGGCTCCAGCTCTGGTCCTCGCATCCCAGCAGCTGCCACCTGTGCTGTCTCCCAGCTGGGCCTGTATGTGCACTGCACCTGCACTCCCTGGACGATACTTCCAGTCTTGGGGCTGCTTTTGAGATCCAGCTCCCTAGCAGCAACAGCACCACCTGTCTCCCCCAGCCGGCTCCTTCTTGCCTCTATCTTGCTCCTCTTTCCCTGCAAGCTTATTATTTCAGAGTGGGTCAGGTGGCTTCTTAGTGAGTGACACTCCCCCTCAATGGAAGGCAAGCTGGGAAATAATGAGGTCTGACCAATCAGGGTTCTGCCAGGCCCCCTTGACAATCAAACAGAAGCCAGAAGGGGATGGGGAGAGAGAGCTGGCTCCTTCCCACAGCCAGAGGCAGCACCCTACTACAGTTTGATGAACCATCACCAAGCCCACACTGGGCTTGGAAGCTGCTTCAGGGGGCAGAGCCAAGGGTTGCAGCAAAGAATTTGGAGAAGGGGTTTTAGAGTCTCAAAAGTCAGTGGAGGAACTTGAGAATCACTGTTTAGTTCATGTGCGAAAAGTGAATCATTATTCATTCATTTTGCAGCTCCGCCTTCTTCCTCTAAATCAAAGTTCATTGAAGTCCACTGTATCACCACCACTCTGCAGAGCAGCTAGTCTTACAAGCATACAAACTGTAATCTCTGTTAGGATGCAAGTCATTATTTGAAAGGGAGAAAAGCTTTTACGTTACAGATGACTGCATTTTTTAAAAATTCTGTTTCTGCAGCGAAGAGATCAAATGAAAGATAATCCCCTACACACCTGTTGTGAAGAAACAGGTATGCCAACCCTAGCTTTCATAATCAGACAGTGACAAGCCAGGTGTGCGTGTGCTCTCTGACCTGCCATTATACACTTATATAATGTGAGTCTCTGCCCCTAATTAGAGGTATATGGTAAAATGAGCTTGCAGATAGGAAGCACAGAACAATAAAGTCATACAGCAGAAGTCAATAATGGAGACCAGTAGGTCATTTTAGTCCAATTCTGCCAAAGCAGGACTGTTCTGTAGTCTATATTTATTAATATTTTGTCCTATCTCCTTTGAATTACCCAAGTAATGGGATGTCATGGAAACTAGTTCACAGCCTCAGATCTCACGGTAGAAAAGTTTTTCTTGATACTTTGCCTGCCTAAATTTTACTTTCTTAATTTCAGGGTATTAACTCCTAAATATGTCACCATTTATTAGGCTAAACGTTTCATGTTAGTCTTTGGTGCTTGCAGTCTACAAATATATTATTTGGATTCACACACAAAGTTAAAAGGGGCACCTATCTAGAGTTCTAATTTCTGCCATAAATGTTACTTTTATTTTTTAATTTAGCAGCCCGCAGAACATCCTCCAATTAATCAAAATGCTTATAATAAGTTTCCTAAAACCAACGCATTATTTCCAGAGGGAAATCATATCAGAGGTGTAGATATACAGAACTATTATCTTCCTACTGCTAGCATAAAACTTCAGATAGCTTTACAAACATATCTTTTTTCCTCCATTATCATCCAAAATCTTTTATTATTACTGCTTTCCAAGTTTCTTCCTCCCATTGAATATCTGTGCTTCAATTTAGTTTTTCTCATATGTGTTAGCAAGAAGTTTTTCCAAGTTGAGGTTAATTTATTTTCTGCCCATCTCTCTAATCTCTTTGGCTATGTCTACACTTGTAAATTTAAGTCGACTTTAGTTAAGTCGACTTAGCATGTCCACACTTAAATTTAAAGTCGACTTAGGGGGGAACTTACAAAGTCAACCTACAGCGCCCACACTGGACATCTAGGTCGACTTGTAGGGGCCAGGGGGACCTTGGGCAGGTCCATGGTGGCAGGGGGGGCACCCCTTGCCCAGTGCCAGGGGGCTCAGCCTTTGCCCCATTGTACCTGGGTACAATGGGGCAAAGGGGGACAGGGACTCTGGCAGGGCATAGGGGCAGGTTGGCCAGGGCTCTGCCCTGCCCTGTGGGGGGACATGGCAGGCTCCCCTTGTGCCCCCCCCCGGCAGGGAGGGCAGTGGGGGAGTCCTGGAGAGCCCTAAGTCGACTTTAAGTTGACTTAGAGCTACTCCAGGTCTACACTGGCTTAAGTCGACTTTAGGAAGACGACTTAAGCCTAAAGTCGAATTAAAACGAGGTTTAATAAAGTTGACAGTTTTCCTTAAGTCGACTTAGTTTTCCTTAAGTCGACTTAAGCAGCTTGCTTAAGCAGCTGTGCGGTCCTGCACCATGACACGGGCTTCGAGTGCTATTGAAATACAAATGATAGCACTGCAGCAGGTTATTGTTAGCCTGAGCTTGCTTAAATCGACTTAAGGAAAGTGTAGTGTAGACGCGGATTAAATTAAGTCGACTTAAGCAAGCTTAAGTCGACTTAATTTCTAAGTGTAGACGCATCCTTTGGGTCCTCTCTATTATTATGGTCTTCACAATCTGTTAAGAGAGATTTTCATCTACCAGAGAAAGATTGACTTACAGGACTCATTGCTAGGATCAACATTTCATTGTTTTTGATAACTATTTGTTTCTCTTTAGTTTTCTGATATAACCTCTGTTTTCTATTTCTTAAAACTGGTTAAGGAGTGTAAAGAAAAGGTAGTGTAATACAAGAATATCAACAGATATTTTGTGAGGGGGAGGGAAGAGAAAGGCGTCTAGTGGAGAACTGCTAGAATCCAATATTATTTAATAAGGGACAAATGATCAGGTTAATGAAAGTCAGGTGGACAAACGTTTTGGATTACTAGCTCTTAAAACCTTCTACAAAACCAAACATCTAGAAGGAGAGTGTTTTGAGGACACTATGCCTCCACACACACCACCATAAAAAGCACTTGTTGCCTGCAGGTGTGTTCCGAGCCCCCATTATGGCCAGCATCAAGAGCCTAGAGATCAATCTTGAACTTTTGTCTTCCATACGGTAAAGTGCACTGAACTACATTACCACCCACAGAACTAGGCTGACATGCCATTTGAAACTATTTTATGCAGAAGTAGCCACAACCTACACATGCAAGATGATATATTGATGCATATAATGTACACATATTAAGTAGTATTAAAAGACTAAAGCTGTGTAACTCATTACAGTAGTACAACATACTCGTTATTTGGGACAACTGCATTCACAAGCAGACACCGGGCTCAATTCATGGATTGACGGCAGATTCTGACTCATAGGATGCCATTTGCAAATGGTTCCAGAGCAAAGCCTTAGTATCTGGAACACTGAAATAGAGCAACACAAGCAAAAATGTATTTCAGTTATGTAGCTAGAAAAACTACTATGCGTTTGCCAATAAAAGCCACATCTATATTTTTGTTTCAGCTATGCTTTAGTTTCTCACACATACATTCTCTCAACCAAAGACTACTTTCCTTCAAATTCCAAATACTAAGCTTTGTCCAGATTTCTTTCCCAAATGCCACTCTCTCCATTACCTCTGCATCATAATCTGGTGCAATACTGAACCCTTGCAACTATGACTCTCCCTGATATTTAGTTTTTAAAATTGCATTAAAGAGTGAAAACAGCAGAAACACAAGTCAAGGAAAAAAAAATACCAAACCACTAATGAGAACCCTGAGCTTCACTTTGTTTCTATGTCAACAGTGAAAGATAACTCTCCTGTAAATGGCACTAAGAACACAGACAAGCTGTAATGGAGACTTCCAAGGAAATTCAAAATAGAAGAGAAAACTAACTACCATAACAATAACTGGCCTTCCTAAACAAAAATATAGATGCCAATAAAAGCCACATCTATATTTAAAAAAAAAAATTAACTAAGTGCAGTGGTTTTCCCAGTTGGTCATATTACAATAATCTAAAATTACAATTAAAAATAGAGCTTAAATGAAATCTGATTAGAAAATAATGAAAAATACCTAATAAAATCCAGAGTTTAAATTATGCAGATAGCCAACAATTAGTGTAGAGGAGTAGTTAGGAGAAAAAGGCCAAAATTACAAACCAACATTCAGCTGTTTTTTTATCCTGCAAACCTAAATAAGCAAACAGCAGTGAACTCTACAATGATGTGTTTTTTCCTCTCTGCCTCCTCCACATCTTTTAAGCTGCAGCTCAAGACATGCAAGACCAAGTGTCAAACTAAATAGAAAAGTGCAAAGTATTCTCAGGACCTCTTAGTAAGGTGTTCAGTATCTCTAAATTCACACAGAATGGAACAGGACACATTGCTACATAGTGCAATTGAAAAATTTGATTCAGCACATTAGTTCCAAGGCTTTCCAGATGACAGAACTCAAAATAAAGTAGTACTGAAAAAGTGTAAATATTTTCACACAAGAGCAGACCAATGGTCCATCTATTTCAATTTCCTGTTTGACAGTGGCCAGTATCAGATACTTCAGAGAAAAGTGTAAAGCACCACATAAAGTAGAATTGTGCAAAGACGTTTCCTAGCTCAAAGTAATTAGTAGATAGCTTATGTCTAATCACATGAGCTTTTACAATCAATTTCATCATAGCTAGTGTAAATGTATATCTAATCTTTAACTACATCTCCAACCCTTTTTTTGAATCTTGCCCTCAATAACATCCTGCAGTAATGAGTGTCATGTTAATTGTGCCTTGTGAAAATGAGTACTTTATCAGTTTTAAATTTGTTTTTAATTTTCTTAGTTTTTTATATATATATTTTCATTTTATCTATTATACGGATAAAGAGGGGTTCCCAACTGCCTTTCTCTATGCCAATCATGACATATACTTCTATCACACCACCGCTTATGTGTCTCCTCTTTAAACAAACTAGTCCTAATAGTTTTAATCTCATCTCACATGGAAGTCTTCACATTCATCTATGTATGTGTAAAGGATGTGGACAAATTAGAAAGAGTCCAGCGGAGGGCAACAAAAATGATTAGGGGGCTGGGCCACATGACTTATGAGGAGAGACTGAAGGAACTAGGCTTATTTAGTCTACAGAAGAGAAGACTGAGGGGAGATTTGATAGCAACCTTCAACTACTTGAAGGGGTGCTCCAAAGAGGAGGGAGCTAGACTGTTCTTGATGGTAACAGAGGACAGAACAAGGAGCAATGGTTTCAAGTTGCAGCTGGGGAGGTCGAGGTTGGATATTAGGAAAAACTTTCTCACTAGGAGGGTGGTGAAGCATTGGAATGGGCTACCTAGGAAGGTGGTGGAATCTCCATCTTTGGAGATTTTTAAGGCCCAGTTAAACAAAACCCTGGCTGGGGTGATTTAGTGGGAGTGGTCCTGCTTTTTAGCAGGGGGTTGGACTAGATGACCTCACGAGGTCCCTTCCAGCCCTATTATTCTGAGATTTATTACCCTTTTGTGCGGGTGTTCTACAATATTTCATTTATATCCTTCTTGAGATGGTGGTGACCAGAATCGAGTACAGTGTTTTATATGAGGGCACACTATTCATTTAGAATAGGGGTCTCAAACACGCAGCCCGCCGAGTTACCTCCTGCGGCCTGTGACAAGACCCGGAATTCAGGGGTTCCAAACCCCTGGCTGGCTTTTCAAGTGGCCTGCACCTCCCGCTGGCTGGGAACTGGCAGCTGGGCTGCAGCCACCTGCCTCCCACCCGAGGTCCTGCTCCCAACCTAGCTGAGCTCGGTGCCGCTGGCAGTGCTTCCAGGCCACGCCACACCACCTGCCCCCCCAATCACCACCGGCCTCGGCAGCTACTGCCGGACAGCCAGGGAGGAGCCTGTCGCCAACCGGGAGCTGTGCCACGCCGCTTACCAGATCAGGCAGAGCCCTGGCCTGCAGCAGCGCAGGAGCTCAGTGGGCCAGGCAGCCGGAGCAGGCAGACTCGGCACCCGGGCCCAGGTCAGGGCTCAGGCATCCTGGCAGGAGAGGAATCTGGGAGTGTGGAAAGGGCTCCCATGGGGGCTTCGTGCTGGAGAAGGCTCCATGAAGTCTCTGTGGGGGGGCTCTGCCCGGTTCATTCTTTCTCTTCCTTCCTTCTCTCTTTCCTTCCTTCTATCTTTCTTTCTCTTCCTTCCTTCTCTTTCTTTTAAAAAAAAAAAAAAAACTTAAAAAATTTTAATTAAAATGCTTTAAAAGGTTTTCTTAAAATCCTTTCTAAAATTTAAATTTCAATTAAAATTCATTCACATTCAATTAATTAAACCCAATTAATTTTATGTACTATCACTTTGAATTCAATTAATTAATTTTATTTTTATTTTAATTCAATAAACTGATGGCCCAACAGTTCAAAAACTGTTGTATGAAAAGGTTTCAGTGATGTGGCCCTCAGGCGAATATCCTAGTCCTCATGTGGCCCTCGTGGTGATTTGAGTCTGAGACCCCTGATTTACACAGTGATATATTTTCAATAGCCTCCAATGCTTTTTTAAAATGGAATTTAACATTTGTTCCTTTTTAGATCTGTTGCACTCTGAGCAGAAGGTTTTATTGATCTATGCATTGTGACATACAGTACTTTTCTCATGAGTGATAACTTATTTAGAACCCAATGCACCATGAGTTCAAATTACCCTTTACAATGTGCATTACCTTGCACCCATCTACAGTGAATTTCATGTGCCATCATCTTGTCTAATTTCCTAGCTTTATTAGGTACCTTCGGAATTCCTTAGACTATTCTCTAGATGACTAATCTAAATAATTGTGCCATCTGCAAATTTTGCCATCTTCACAGCATTGTCCCGATGATTAAACTAAACACTGACATCAGTTAGGAAATCTTGGGTTGCCCCACTGTTATCCTCTTTATGTTTAAAATTGGCCATGTTTCCTGGTACTTATCTTCTGTCTCTTAGCCAGTTTTTCCATCTATGAAACAACCATTCATTTTGCGACTTGATTTTTTAATAACTTCTTGTATGGGAATATATAAAAAAAAATTAAAATTACCATCTGAGCATCTCAAAACATTAAACTTTGCCTCAGTTCCCTATCAGTAAAATGGGGATAGTGCCTCTCTACATCACAAGGCTGTTGCAAGGATGAGTGTCATTCTAAGTGACTTGCCCAGAGACACGCACAGAAGTGAGTCAAGATATCTTGAGTCCCAATCTTGTGCCTTAACCACAAGAATCATCCTTCGTCAACTATTATGCTGAGTGTCTTAAAAACATGCAAAATGAACTGGGCGGAACCCCCCTTTGTTAAGCTATGCTGGTCAGTTTGAGTCTACCTTATCATGCAATTGTTACTTTAATTAAATTCCAAAGGGGTAGCCGTGTTAGTCTATTGTAGAAAGACAACAGAGTCTTGTGGCACTTTTAAAGACTAACGGATTTATTAATCGCATGAGCTTTCGTGGGAGAAAATCCCACTTCGTCAGACGAAGTGGGAA
>ML685809.1:11663523-11820123 GCA_007922175.1 Pelusios castaneus | reverse complement strand
GTTAGTCTTTAAAAGTGCCACAAGACTCTGTTGTCTTACTTTAATTAGTTTACCTAGTACTGAAGTAAGGCTCTAAAGTCTGTAGTTCTCAAGGGCAGGCCTTGAAAAAGAAAAGCAGAATATCAGCTCGCTTTCTATCCTCCACAGTAGTACCTAATTTTTACTGTATATAATTTTTGTTAGCAACTCAGCCACTTCATTCTTAAGCTACTTCAGAACTCTTGAACACACACCATCTGGACCTAGTAAGACCTGTTGTTCTGAAATAATCCTTTTGTTCCTGAGCTCTGTCTCCTCAGTTTCTTACAGTGACTCATCTCGATCTACAAAGAATAGGTCTGAGTAGGTATCATTTAAAATGTCTCTACAGTGACTACAGAGGCAAAAACTAATTAGCTTCTCAGCAACTTCCTTAACTTTCCTGGGTCTCTCCCTTTTACTCCATGGTAGTCTAGCTACAGATCTACTGACCAGCATGCTGGCTGGCTCTTCCAGGTTGTGACATATTTAAAGAATTCCTTGCTGATTAGCTTTGGTGATTAGCTGTTCAAATTTTCCCTCCTGGCCCCAGTGGTGTACCAAGGAGGAGGGGCAGGGGGCCATGCCCTCTTCCCCCCCTCACTTCCAGCCTGGGAGTGGGCGCTGAGCAGACTCTCACCAAACCCTGCTCCAGTGGACTGCTGCTGCAGCACCGCGACAGTCACTCACAGCTGAACTGAGTGAGAGTATTGGTAGGGGATCAGTGCTGACCTGCATTCACTGGAACCAGCTGCCTAAGAGCAGGAGGGGGCTGCCTCCCAGGCTTCCCACTGAAGGGGCTAAGGTTGAAAAGCTGCCTCCAATCCTGAGAGAGTCGAGGAGGGCAAAGCTGTGGGCTGCGACCCCCATGCAGCTCCTTAGAGCTACGCATAGTAGACCCCAGGTCAGCCGGGGCTTTCAAGTTCCCTGATCTACCTGGCTGGGATGGGGGTTTTCCTCAGCACTGCAATGCGGTATGGCAGGGTAGGAGCCAGGGGGACTCCTGGAGCTGGGGAGAGGGCTGGCTGGAACCTGTTCCAGTGGGGGTTCCCCCCCCAAGTCTCCTGCTGCAAGGGCTGAGGCTGACAAAGCTGCCTCCAGCCCTGGAGAAGCTGGGGAGGAGGGACAGGGTTGGGGGCTGCGACCACTCTCCCCCATCCCTAGCTGGCATGCAGTGGGAATGGCCACTGCTGTCCAGCAGGGAAGAGAGGGTAAAAGCATTTCCTGAATCCTCAAATGTGTCTCTGCATCACAAAAACAAATACAAGCAGGGCAAGCCCTTTTTTGCCAGTAGGAACTATCTATATTAACATCACCTCCCCTGCAAAAATACAGAACAAAGCTGGCTCTGCAGAGCTCACCTGCACTGAGCACTGGGTAACAGCGAGGGGGGAGGGAGGTAGGGGGAGAGGGCAGCAGTGGAGCCAAGCCTCCACTCCACCCCACCCATTCCACAGCTAGACCCGTCTCCCTGGGGTAGCTGGGGCAGGACACCTCCTGTAGGCTTGGCCTTCGGGCTCTGAACATCCTTGGTACACTGCTGCTTGGCCTTTCTAATTTCCATTTACAATTGATCTGTCATAGTTTACCTTCCTTATTGAATTCACTATGTTGTATTTCCATGTGACAAACACCCATCAGGCATGAATAAAATCCTGTGTGTCGTGCCATTCAATGACAAGTATTTTCCTTTTGGCTGAGGAGTATACATACTTTCTGCGATGGCAACATGGTATGACTAAATATCCCCTGTACTAACTCTATGGATTTGAATGTAGCTTTTGATTTTAAAATATTTTTGTCACTATTAGATTCCTTCCTTGTTTACTATCCTAGATTTCCCCGTACAGTTTGCTGTACCCGTGTCCCTAAAAACAGATACCACTTGCCCATGTGTGTAACTCACATCCTGATAGGGAAACCAGTGCACTCTAATACTTTCTTTGCGAAAAAATCTTCTTAATCTGTGTCATTTTTCTCCAACATGCAGGGTAACACTAGTGACAGATGAGAGACTACTGCCATTTACACTCAATTCCTTAAAAAAAAAAAAATCACTGAGAGCATAATTTGATTGAAACTTCAGAGATCAGATGGAGAAATCAGATCTCAGGGATCTTTTTATTTTATTTCTATCAGGAATCAAGCATGTCCACTTAACGAGGACACTAAGGATGGCCTTAAAGAAGGCCATCTTTAATATTTACCCCATGCCAACATCTCATGGCTGTTGACCAGCACATATCATGCATGCCACATCAAGTAATTTTTAATTATCCTTATGCAGCAATTCTGCAGCATACAAACTTTTTGGTTCTGCATCAAGCATTTATATTTAATGTATCCCTTTTATTGGTGACCATATGTGTAGAGCCCTGTCTATCTTGGGAAAATACGACTATAACATAGGCTGGAAGCAACAAGTGGCTTGGTGAGAAAACGTGAAAGATGTTTGCGTTCAAGAAAAATTACTAGTTCTGACCCTGGAATCGATCCTTTAAAAATAATTACGTTCATGGCCCATGCATCTAGGATTTGAATTTTCAGGATGCTGGAACAGGTGTCCCAGAATCCTCATGTTTTCAGATCTTGCCCTTTTCACAAGATACTCAATGTGGCATTCAGCTATTATGCTTTGTTTTACAATTGTTTCAGTAAAAGCCTAGCATGCTGATCTGTGGCACCTAACTGCCTACATCATGACTTCAATTGCTTCCTGTTGGTCTTACACAGATGGATTTCTGTAGAGTTAACACTGAAAGTGTTCCTCCAAAGTGGACTTGTACTTTTCACATTTCCTGTTCTGCAGTTCATTTGCTGCAAAATTCCACTTCCTGAATTGTATCCTGCATACAAGACTGAACAATAAACAGGATCTATGAACTCTGTTAGCAACAGAAAAAGTAAAATCTTTCTGAGTCACCTTCAGTTTTGCTTTCAGATGCATTTTAACCAATCCTTCCTTCAGTATTAGCTACTTTTCACTGTTCTGCAACCCTCTAACAAAAATTAGCTTGATTAAATTGAGGTTTTCAAAGGAAAATGCATAAAGCTTTCAGGAATACGTATATAGTTTATCAAGTTAGTGTCCTGGCCAAGCCCTGCTGCTCCCCTTTATTTGTACAGATCAAAATAATGGATAAATAATAAACCATGAGACTAGAACTTGGGGTAAAGGTTTGCAATAAATGCCACGAAGCAGTTTGCTAATGGGAAATAAAAAATGCTTTTCAAACAAAATGAATTCTGTTTTCAGATATAAAAACAAGGATATATTTTGTAATTTTGCCATTTGCAGGCTAATTTAGAAAATGTATTTGCACATTTCTACAACTCCTGGTATTATTAAAGCTTTTGCTGTATATACATACGACTTGGAACAGATCAACCTTCATTTCAAAGTTCCTAAATACCAACCCGATGAAACTCTACCTTGAGACCTTTCCTATTGCGTTCTGGTTAACAGTCTCTCTCTAAAGCAGGTCTTTAAGTGACCTCACCACTCAACTTTGACAGAGGCCAATTCAAGATTACATCATAATAGTTTTAGTCTAGTTAGCATCTAGTTACAGGTATTATGTAATTTGTTATAATAGGTTCAATTTGAGAAGCCTGGCTTCTGGGAAATTGTAACTTTCCCTACAATAAACTCATACCTGATTTCAGGCATTTGTGACATTCCGCACTGAAAACAGACATGACGACAATTGGATTACCTTTGCAATATCTAGGTCCTGACTGTATGAGAACCATACACTGATGAGAACCATACACTGATCTGGCACTGTAATCCAGGAATTAAAATTTTCACTTACCGCAGTGTGACTGGAAAACCTGTGGCTTGACTACCTGATTGCAGATATTACACACTACTAGATAGAAATCGTCATGAGCTGGATAATGGCCAAATAAGTGCATATCTGTGGGAGAGTTAAAAAATATATACAAGTATTAGAAGTTATGCGTGAAGAGTATATTTAAAATAAATTAAAGATGCTGTAGGGTTACTAGGGTTATATTTGCAAAACCGAAAACTACATAATATTCTCTGTAAGGACAGTGTTGGTGATATGGTATCCGAATAGAAATTTGCCAGCTCTAATTTCTATGATCCTTTATTTAAGCTGCTGTGGATAGAACGTCTCATTCTCAGACTACAAGAAGCGGCATCCCTGTCTACGTATGGGAAATAAATGAACATGGAACAAAGCACTCAAGAACATACTGGAAGGAAGAATCCTGCATTAGAAAGGACTGAGAAAATGAAACCATAGTTTTTTCCCATCTCTAATTTCTATAATTATTTCAGCAAACAGGAGGCATGAATTCTGTACCCGTTTATAATTTAAGAGATTGGCTTTCTGTATTAGCAGAGTCTTCTTTTTAAGTGTTAAAAGATTGAACCCAGGATCAAAGATTCTATAACTTAAAAATAGTGCGAGAGGCCATGCCTGCCTTCCTGAACACATTTAATGACAGCAAGTGAAACTGCTGACTGGCTCTCAAGGAAGGTGCTGCCAGACAGTGTACCCCATTAGGTTTCTTGACACTGGGGTGAGGAGTAAGGAGCTCCAAAACAGCATTCTGCATTGACTAACTGGGAAACTGCATGGACTCTTATCAGTGTCAAGTAAATGAGGCCCTCTGTTTTCTGTTTTATTGATTTCTACTGAAAAAAATCCCAGGTTTTACAAAAGCTACTATTTGGTTTTCACTGACTTTCAATCAAATTTGGACTGCATAAGTATTTGAAAATACTGATTATGTTAAGAAAATCCAATACATTACATTAGGTAGACAAGTATATTAATAATAAAAAGTCTAAGTGCAAATACAAGGCTGTCATTAAGGTAAGACAATGTCCTGGAAGATACACAGGTGTGTAACTGTTAATGTGCAGGCCATGAAATAAACCTCAGCATTAACTGTTTTTAATTACAATACTCTTACTTTTCCCTATTTGTAGTTTTTTTAACCCTCTTCCTCTCCCATTATTAACTCCAATATTTACCAGAAAACTCTGAAGTTAATTTTTTGCATCCATTTTCATTGGTTTTTTATTTTTGTAATAAACACTGATAACTTTCTGAAATTAAAAAAAAAAACTGAAATGAAGTGTCTTGTATGTAGGCAATGGTAGATGCTTTTCGGCAAACAACGTATGTGTTACTGGACCGTCAAGTGCCTCTCTTGATATCAGTAACATCAATTGCGGTCCATGATACTCTCAGGATAGGCCCATGACTGCCTCAAGGATGTCACATGACAGTGCTTCATCTGAAAGATCTCCTAGAAAGCTTAACTGCTACTTCTGATGCAGAGTCCTTAAAATATAGCTCTCAATTCGGCACAGCCTTTGCCATTTAAAAGACAAACTCCATTTATTTGAATTAAACATTAAAAAACTTCAAGTGAAGAAACTATCACAAATGGCTCCGAAACCCCCAAAATATCAGCTGAGAGCGATGATGACATGAACGTTTAAATATCAATTCTCTAATATGATTGTGGCCTGTCTACAAGTCTCATCTCATATGTCTATTCAAATAAGTGGGGAAATTAATATAGTTCCAAAGTTGTTTCACTGTTTCTTGATAACAGTAGTGTCAGAAGGGTATGTTTTCGCTACAAATTGTGTCATGTCCTGTACTGCCATGTGGGAAAGCCCAAAATTTGATTCTCAGGACTAATGCTACTCTTCAGCTTGGGAGTGAATGACAAGTGTTCTCAGTTTTTGGGAGGGTGAGGAATTGAGGGAGCAAAGCAGCCTCCATAATTCAATAAGGCAGCAATGTTAGTGGACTCTAAAAGATCCTTATTCAACTACCCGTGGCTAGAAGCTGGGATGGCACAGGCGCCCAACGATAGGCTGTATTAATCAAGAAGAGATACGAAAGGCCAGGATATGGAGGAAAGCAGAGGTCCCATCTATACTGCCATTACAATATCACAAGACCGGCTTACCACATGGTCAAAGGTGATAGCTCAGATGGGACCTAACCATGGCCCTTAGTCATGCTAAAACTTTATACTTCCCAAGATTTTAGCCAGGTTACCCGAACATAGTTAGGCTTTATTCCCACTATAAATACACCATGTTGTAATTTAACTCCCCAACTAGTTACAGTTTTAGTGCAGATAGGACCAAAACCGCATTCTAAAGCCTGCTCCTCTTCAAAGTAATTAATTTTACTGCTTGATAAAAACAGAGCAATTTGTCCAGCCATTTTATTTTACTCTCACACCTAATACGGTTATATAATTTTAAAAACTGAGGAGGCCATTCCTTCTACTTTAGCCTGAGGATGAAGTTATTGATCTTAAGAACACTTTACGTTGCAGTCCAGGTAGAGCAATGCTAAAGCTAAGGTTCTGATCTGATTCTCATTTGTAGATTCCCACTGTCGGAGCCTTGTAACTCCATGATGAGGATTCTCTCACCAGGCTAAAACTTGGCACAAGTGCTCCGCTTAAGAACCATCCATTTCATTACAAGCTTTATTCTTACTCTTTCAGAACTTCTCCAAACTCATTATCAGAAGTAAGCTGCCCACAGACCAGGACACACCAACGCAAAGCGCACTAGAATAACAGATTCCAAACCTGCCGAGATATCTCCACTACTACAATGATAAACACCTCCCAAACACACCTTTCAAGATCCACAGCCCCTTCACATGCCTATTACAACAAGTTCACCTCATGTAGAACACTAAATGCCCCAATAGCAACTACGTAGGTGAAACCAGACAATCACTATACTCACGAATCAACTCTCACAAGAAACAGAAAATAGACAAAAACATGACATTTCTGGGGGAGCATTTTTCACAAACTGATCACTTTCTATCTGATCTATCAGTCCTCATCCTCAAAGGAAACCTGCACAACTTTTTCAAAAGATGAGTCTGGGAGCTTTAATTCATAACTTTGCTAGACATTAAAAATCATTAACTGACTAGAGATACTCAATTCATGGCTTATGACAACAATTTATAACCCACTAACAATCTGAGACCAACACAAATATACCGACCGTCTTCCCTCCTCCTCCCCCCCCCACTTGGCAAATAAAAAGGTACAGATAATATTTAAAAGTTACATTTTGCCATCAGTCTAAATTCTTTTAAGCTTTTTCAAGCCTCGAATACATACCGTATACTAGGCCTTCAAAACATGCCCAGTTCTGCAGCTTGTGCTAGTGGAAGTCCAGCTGTGAGAAGTGGCTAAAAAAAAGAAGGAGTTAATACTCCAAGAATCTATCCAAGGACGTGACAGAATTAGAAATCAGGCCAGCTCACAGTATCAGAGAAGCAACTGCATCTTCAAAACACAGACACAGACACACACACAATTAGGAGGCAAAGTGGGGAATGAGGTGACTATTAATAGTACATAACACCAAAAATAGTTTTTATAGTACAGAGAAGATGAGGGTGGAGAAAAGGGTGAAGTTAGCTGCAGAGAAAGTGCAGAGGAAAGGGACAGAAAAGTCCTATGCCTATTATGGCATCAAAGCAAGGAACATGCTTGATAAACTTGGAACATTTGCAGTGTTGGTATGGCCAAGTTGGTCACAGGACATTAGAAAGACAAGATGTGTGACGTAATATCGTCTATTTGACCAATTTTTGTTAGTGAAAGAGAATTCTTGCGCTTATAGAGGGCTGGGAAAGGGACTCTCAGTGTTTGAGGTCCAAAAGAAGATATGACCTCACCCACACTATGTCTCAAACATTTTTGAACAAAGATGTTGCCTGCATAGTTTAGTGTGAACAGGAATTCTCTTTTTTTCAATTTAACTAACCACATTTGCTATAAATAAACGTGTCACGAACCACAGATCTTGACCTCTGGCCCACAGGGGTCTTAAGACTAGTACATTCCAATTTGCCATTGTGACAAAGATCCTCCTCTACCTTCGTCCATCCCGTGTGCCCCTCTAGTGATGGGTCAGAGAACTGCTTCACTCCCGAGTGTTCTTGTAGGCCCTTGCCTCTTTGATGGGGCTCTTGTCCCTTCAGTGGATGGCTGGTGAGGGTACGGGGGGTCCTCATCCCACACTTGACTCCAGGCCCCAACCTAGGGACCCTACAAGCTGCAGCCTCACTCTGTTGCTACAGGGAACTGGCAAGAGTCTCTGGGTTACTTCCCTGTGCCCCCTAGATGTAATGTTCAGGCTTGCTCAGCCAGGGGCCCTTCCTGGCCTCCTTGTCAGGACAAACCCTTGGTCTTTGACAGCCTCACTGGGTGGGGTTGTGCCCAGTTAAATCTTTTCCTTCTAGAAGGGTCTGTCTCCTTCAGGCCTCCAAGCCCGAGAATGGTCCTTTGCCCTCTTCGGGCAGGGTTTTTCCCTTCCTCCAGTCTTTGCACCTGCAGTTTTCTTCCTGACCAGCATTCTGCTCCTTTTCCTAGAGCTGTCTGTCTGCCTGCCTTCCAACCACACCTTGCCTCTTCTCACACACTCTGGTAGCTCTCCTCACTCTCACACTCCAGCTATACCCCTTCTCTGGAAGGGAGACTTTTTAACAAGTCCTGGGCAGAGCCTTGATTAGCTCTAGGTGTGCCAATTAACCTGGAGTAAACCCCTGCTCTGCTAGTGGGGAAAAGGGACTTGCTGAGCTTGGGACTGATATATTAGCCTTCCAGTAGTTTCCAGACGCCATCCATATTGACCCTGTCACACCACCTACTGACCTGTTAGCAGGTGCCAGAAGAGAAGCTGAATCCTGACAGAGGACTCTGGCCCTGGAATCTTATTGGCAGAATATCAGTAATCCTGATTGGTTCACAGCTACTATGTAAACCCAACATAGGAGCAAGAAATGGTCCATGCAACTGGGATCTCCCTGCTTCTGACTGCTTCTCCTGAAATACCTGCACCTGCTACTTCCCTCCTATTAACCTAACCCTGCTTCCCAACACCTGACTTGATTTTGCCCTCTGGTTTGCCTTGTGCTTTGACCTGGCCTGATTCCTAACTCCTGCTTAGGCTATTTCTTTGATGGAAAAACCGCTTGGTGATGGTCTCTGTCTGGATGGAATATGACTGCGGTTTTCCATTTCCTTTTTGGGAGCTGGTTGGCCAAACTTCCGAAAGCCCTGCACTCATCTCATGCCATCTCTCTGTCTATATGTAACACAGTAACTTTTGGACACTGCATTTGATTTATTCCAACTGTTCAAGGCAAGTTCTAGGCAGCAATGGCCAGAACATGGTTGGCTTCTGGGGGAAAATGGAGATGGGAACAATGGGGGTCAACTGGAGCCTGTGCCTTCTTGTTTGTATAGACAAAGATTCAGGAACCTTTGCAATCATCTGTAGATGAAACAGTTGGATTATAACACCTTTTATGTTTCTCAGTGTAACAATATCTCCTCTCCTCTCTGCCTGTTCTTCCAACGAAGTTTAACTTGTTAACACCTGATGTTTCTCCCAGACCATAGATAAATAAATAAATAAATGGAGGGGAGAAGAAAGCCAGGGGAGGGCAAGGGGATGTGGAGAATGGAAGCATGCACACCAAGCTCCCAATGATGGGGGAACTGGAGACCTCTGCTATGGGGGAGGAGGAGGAGAAGGAGGAAACACAGAGTACTTAGTATGGAAGGAAGGTGTGAAAGGAAGTGCACACAAATCCCCTGACGGAGTGAAATGGGGGACCATTCCTTGGAGGGAGAGGGGGTAGGAGGGGAATAGAGACAGACAGAAAGAACCTGCCATGGGGAGAGATTTGGGTACCATGGTATAAGGTTGAGAAAGACAGACTCATAGACTCTAAGGCAGGGGTGTCGAACTTATTTTCTATGGAGGGCCAGAATTGACTTAAATGTACTTCAAGTGGGCTGTACATACCATAAATTGAAATACTAGGGCACTCTCGTAGTATTGCGGAGCGCTGTGTATGAGAGACTGTGCTCCGTGATACCTCTCTCTCAGGGAGAGAGTGTGGTCTCTCACTGCGCAGTCTCGCATACCCAGTGCTCTGCGATGTCATGAAACCTGACATTCTTGCGGCATTCTGGAGAGCTGGGTATGCGAGACCTCTCTCTCTGTTAGGGAGAGAGTGTGGTCCCGCAGAGCACAGTCATGGGCCAGATGGAAGAGGTTTGCAGGCCACATCTGACCCGTAGGCCGCATGTTTGACACCCCTGCTCTAAGGTCAGAAGGGACCAATATAATCATCTAGTCTGACCTCCTGCACAATGCAGGCCACAGAACGTCACCCATCTCCTCCTGACATGCGGGTCATAAATCACCCCTGCTAGTGGGAGACTGGAAGAAGTTGCAGTGAGTCCTTCAAATAAAGTAGATAGCACATAGGGAGCTTGTGGGGGGAATGGAGGGATGGAAGGAGCCACTGGTGCATGCAATGAGCTCAGCCCACACAAGCTAAGAAATACATAACCGTCTAGTGTGTGTGTGTATATACTAGTGCATATGGCAGTGAATGGTTAATGACTGCAGTGTCATCCGTTTTATTACCCAAAAATTCAGAGCCTTCGAAGGGAAGGTCTTCAGCTGTTGTCTGAACTTCTTTCCAGGTGTCTGAAGACAAGCCAGGATGCTCTCCTTGTGGCACTGAAAATTACGATGGATCTTGCAGTGGTATTAGAGGCATATAGAGTGGCATGAAAGAATGATTTGGCTATTAGTTGCCCTTCATATTATTGATTATGGTAAGTGCTCGGTCCCACACTTGTGGTGGTTGCCAGCACCAGGGGGGAGACGTTTATCACCAAAGATGGCAATGGCGACTCTAAATCATCCTTTACTTAGCGTTCTTGCAGTGCCGTAATTGATCCTGCTACTAAGACAGATGGTACCAGAAAAGTGGAGCAGAGGATTTGAGTGTCAGAGGAAGGTAGACCCATCTCCCAACCCTATTTTTGATGATTCAGAGAGCACATATGAAATATAGCCACCTCCTTCAAGGGAAAAAAAACAGGGGCTTGTTTCTGCTGACGCTCCTGACAATATGGATAGGCTCAGACAACCAACGAACTACAACAAACAAACTTATCTGACCAGTTGTACTCAACCAGTCCAGATCAAAACTTAAATAAAATAAAAACAAGATAAACATTTGTCAAAATATATCTGCAGTCTTCTCACTAACAACAAAAATCTTTGCACAAATTTTAACTCAAGAAACATAAACTTCTATAAAATTGCCTCCGTTGTCGCTCAAAAACAAGCAGATTTTCACAAACAAAAAATTTCTTTCCAAAGGGGTAGCCGTGTTAGTCTGTGTACAGCAAAAACAACGAGAGTCCTGTGGCACCTTAGAGACTAACAGATTTTCTTCGGTATATACCGCTCCACTGTGATTTCCACTTCATGCATCTGATGAAGTGGGTTATAGCCCACGAAAGCTTATGCCGAAGAAAATCTGTTAGTCTATAAGGTGCCACAGGACTCTCATTGTTTTTGAAAAAATTTCTTGTTACAAATACTTGGAACAAAACTAGTTGTCATATGGCAACCTAACAGGGAAGCTAATCTTTTACATACTAATGTACCTAAATAATCTCATAATATACTAAAATTCTTGAACAGCGTATTCATATGGCTATAGCCTGTGTTTGAAAACTAAATATTTGATTAACAGCATGTAATATTATCTGACATTATGTGATCATGTGTTATACCATGTGAGTATGGGAAAAGGTAGGAGGGAAGAGGGAATGGTACATATTAACTGTAGAAATCCTGACTCTTATAGAATAAAGTCATAAAAATCAATATTTCTATTAACATATTTTATTGCATTTTTCAGAGAATAAGCATTACTATACTGGGGAATTCTTGTGCTTACAGTTTTTATATTATTAATACTAAAAACACTAAGACAGCTGTATCCCTAATATGATATAATTATGCTAGACTTTACTTTGGTAAAATATGTATTAAAACAGAGAAAATATATCACCTTTGCAGACTGTGACACGAACAGTCAAAGCCTACCGAAGAGGTCAGATTTAATTTTTAACTTTTCACCATAGTACACACAGAAAGTAAGGATTATTTGTAGTAACAACCAAAGTCAGAAGACTTATATGAAGTGCATTCTCCATATGCAGAACACAATATTCATAATCCATGATATCTAACTATACAGAAAATCACAGGAAAAGAACGATCCCTCCACTGCAGAGCTAAGGTGATCACAGCACCAAAGGGAGTTCAAAATACAACTGCTCTAGCAGTCGGCAGTATGCTTTATAGGAACCATGCTCTCCTGTTAATTTTAAATCACACATTCCACCTTATGCAATAATGAGTAAATCTATATTCTAAAATTAATATTGTCAATGTTTAATAACTCAATGTTGAAGTCAAACTTGCTTAGATTGACAAAAGAGTCACATCGACAGGCATACTGAAAAACATCCACCACCCTGGAACCTCAGCTCTTTAAGATGAAGATTTAAAAATCTTTGGGGATGGAAACCTGCTATATTCTCTCCCCCTCTAGACCAATGATTATGGAAGAGAAAACACCTTTCAGTACCTAAGATCAGTTTCACAAAAATCTATTCCGAGGGATTTGAGAGGTGGACTGAAACCTGAAACTGAAACACAATACAAAGGACACTGCACTGTGTTATTCAGGGAGCAGCTAAACATGCCTGCATAGGTAATGTAGTCTTCTATTAGGAATAAGTGTTCCACTCCCTCAATCTAATGCAAGTTTTATTACACGTAACAGTTTGCCTTTGTGAAAAGAGGAGAAGCTGCTTCAGGAGTTAGCTGATAATTGGTTAGGTTTCATATTATTGACTTGAATAGTCAGATCATAGAATCATAGAAACTGGAAGGAACCATGAGAGGTCATCGAGTCCAGTCCCCTGCACTCATGGCAGGATCCTCTATGAATTTTCAGGGATTGTACAACTATAAAGGTTAAATATTAATTACCTTGCTATAAAATTGCCCATTTTAATGAACTAAGTAAAATTAAGATTTAAAGGGGGAAATAACTTGATTTTCTTATTTATATAGACTGAAACAGGATAACAAGAACGTAATTTTCACGAGACAGAATGCCCCTTCACTGAAGAGGTACAGGGCATCACTTGAGAAAGACCGTGGACAGGAATAGCACACAAAAATGACCCAAAGGAGTTCAAAAAGTTCAGAGGGCAAGGGGCCTAATAGTTTGGGACAGTAAGGGGATATCTATGCTGCCTCCTTCTCTCCCCTTCGGACTACGAGTGAATAGCAGTGCACATCAAAGTTCTGCCCTGTAACTCCTCTGTGCAGATACTGCAAGTGCAAACTACAAGGTTTCTACTCCTCAATAACATAATGCTGTTTGAAAAGGGCTAAGTTAATGTGATCGAGGGACATTTTAGTTCAAGCCCACAGCATACACATAGGGGAACTAGACGTAGCACTTTGGTGCGCACCACTATTCACACCCTTTTATTCCAAACTGTGGGGCAGTGTAGACATGTCCTAAATTCCAATAAGAGAAGAAACTTCCTTGGAAAAAAAGCAAATAATATGCATATACAACAGATATAGTAACCAAGGTGATTTGAATTGTGAAATATTAGCTCTGGCAAATGAAAAGACAATTGGCGTGATTTTCAAAAGTACTTGTTTGAGTTGGGATTTTGAGTCCCTGCAAAAGTCAATGTGATGTGGTCCACAGTCAATGTGGTGACAGATGCTTTTGAAAATCCCATTTTAGGAGAACAACATTTTAATCAAATGCAAGCTGGTTTCCTTTCTAAACCAACAAGATTGAAGTCACTTATAGAAACCAAGGAAACAAAATTATATTAATTAGACCACGTTCTTCTTCTTCTTTTTCTTCAGGTCATGGACTGTGTATTCGTACAGCAATCAGTACAACTGGTCCTAATACCGAATGAGGCTCTTTGGGCACTAACATAATACAAATAAATCAAGGAACCAAAGACATTCCAAGTTAACAAACAAGTAGTTAAGGAGGAGAAAATGGAGGTCAATGGACTTTTCAACAAAGGCACTAAGGGCTGGTCTACAGTGGAAAATCAGATCAATCTACCTATGTCACTCAGGGATGTAAAAAACATTCACACTGTTAAGCCTACCTAACTCCTGATATAGTCAGTGCTAAATTCTTCCGTCAACCTAGCTACCACATGTCAGAGAAATGGATTTATTACAGTGAGAGGCGGAACCATTTCTGGTAAGTGTAGACATAGGCTAGAAAAGCCAAAGATAGAACAGTGACCAAGAAGGGAGTGGAAGGAAACTACAAGACAGACAGACAGACAGACAGAAAGAAAGAAAGGCCAGTAATCTTCATCAGTAGGGAAGAGCATGGGTGGTGACACATGTGACTCATAAATAACTGAGGAAAGGTATGCTGCCTCCCAGGTGTGATGGCTAATTAAATCAATTTAGGATGCTGCAGATACTCAAGAATGTTGGGAATTTTCCATTAATTAGAGTTTACAAAGAAATTAACATCAGCTCTGATGGAAAGTTTTATTATTGCACTGCCTAACTAGGAAAGGCTAGATATACCTGTGATGCGTACCAAAGGTGGGAGTTGATTGGTCTTCTCAGAAAACCTACTAGTTCCAAAAGCCTGCAAAGCAAGGAAAATTCTGATCCTGGACTAAGTGGTGGAAGGAAAAATATTATGGATTCACAGCTCTAGAATGCCTTCTGCAATAAGAAACTGTTTGAATCTGAATCGGTCTGGATCTTACTGAACAACCAAACAATCATTTAAGCAACTTTTTTTTGTATGAAATGTCCTAGTTTTTTCAAATAAAAAAAATCAAATCCAAAAAAGTTGTTTTTCCTTCAAAACTCTGAAGCCTTGCTGGATTACAAAACATTTTCAAAATCTGGACTATTCGGCTTGACAACACCAGAACACCAGTACCACATATATCTTAGGAGGTCCACAAGACAGTCTCAAACTGCACATCTTTATGATGTATCTGGTATAACTATAAAGACAATGGGAACGCCTCCCCCTCTACTCCTTCATACCCTGAAAGATCTAAAGAGGCTGAAATAATAACCAAATGCACATTTTCCCTCACTGAATTTTAAGGAATTCTAGTCTCTCTTATTTTATCCTAGAAATTTACCAACACTATAACTTGTGCAGGTGTCCTAGAGTGCATAGGAGGCAGCTCTTCATAGGGCCCTTGCTTCACTATTTGAACTCACTATAGGATTATCAACATTTTTGCATTTTAAATTGTCTGAAGACCTCCCGCCAGCTCAATATCCTTGCCCTTTCGCGGCAATACATTTGGCTAAATTTTTCACTAGGCAGCTAAGTTAACTCCATAATTCTTATGCAGTGAACCCTTCCTCAGTTCAACACTTTACCATCTTATTGTGTGTATACTCCAGCTTTGTCTATACTGAAAACACTGCGTCGATCCATGGGATCGATTGAGTGGCCAGTGCAAACCCACCCAGTCGAACCCGGAAGCATTCTCTGGTCGACTCAGTAACTCCACCCCTCCAAGTGGAGTAACGCAGCATTGACAGAAGAGCCCTTCAAGTCAACACAGCTGAATGAAGACACCGCGGTAAGAGTAACTAAGCCAACAGGAGATACGCAGTCTGCGGCACGCAGAATGCGTATCTCCCATCCACAGAGTAGACTAGGCCTCAGTTAATGATTTGCAAATGCATTTAAACTGGTCATATCAACCCCAGTTTCTTCTGGGACGTTGGAAGGTGTTTCACTTGGAGGGCAGATTTGAGGGGGGGCTGCAGGGGAGACAAATTTCTGTTATCTGTGGGCTAAATCCAAGTTTTTTGGGTTTTTTTTTTTTTTTAAATCAGCATAAAACCCATGAACATTTCAGTAAAGTGCAGATGACTTAATGGGAAACTGTTGCATAACCTTCACTTTAAGGAGCTTTAATTGTAAGTCTTAAGGAGCTGTTGAGCTTGTTTATAATATGTTGCATACCAGACTCTCAGATTGTGGGTGGAAGCTGAAAACTCATCTTTGTTTACAGCTTTAAAAATAAAATGCACGTGTCTTTCTTTCAGAATTCCTTCACACTTGCTCCAGCTCCCACCATAGTCTTTCTCATACTCCTAGCAAGGTTTCCAGGAATGAGGATGCAGTCATTCCTGCAGCGATTCCTTCCATTGCACCAACACTGAACAAAGCTTTCATATCTTCTTTGATCTCAGCGCTCCTTATTCTAGTGTCTAACTAGTTTGGAAAAGAGGAGGAGGAAAAGGAGGCAGGAGTCACCAGCTACTTTAGGACTGTGCTGGCAGAGAGGTGAAGGAAGTAGAATGGGAGGAACACTGGAGAAAGATGGGAGAATACGAAGAGAGCAATGGGATGCAGGAACACAACAGATGAGACTGGTCCAGGTGCTGTCTCAATCCATCCTGAAGGCTCATGACTTCCTCTACCTGCTAACAACCCACCCACTCAGGTTGACCCAGGTTCTGCCTCTGCCTTCAACTCCACCCTCTTCCTCCAAACTGTCCTAAGCTTGTAATCTCTCAAAGAAGAACTGAGCTATGTGAATACTGTCTCTAATATATGTACAAAGGAGTGGGGGATCTTAGCTCATTTACTCTGCACGAAGGGGGTGAGATGGTATGTAAAGTTGGGGTGGCAAATTCCCTTGGTCAAGATGGCTGGATTCTATGTTTAATTATGATCTGTGAGGCAGCGTATAGAATTCTAGGTCTCGTATCACCCTCTTCCTAGACATTAACTCCCACTGATCTGAGCAGGAAGTTTGCACAGAAATTAATAGAATACAGCATTTACATAACAAATAACTTATCCCCCCTTTTCACCAATACTACTTCTGCTCTTTGTCTTCTTTCCCATGTTTCTCTCCATCTTTGTCAGTCCCCCAATATCCACCCTGTCAAGACTTTTCCTTTCCCCATTTCCCATTCTTTCAGCTAATGTGATCAGCAAAGGAATAGTTAATATTATCGAGTGTTATCACTGGGCTTTAGAGCAGATGCTGCAGGGAGGTTAGGAGACAGGGTCATTGTTTCAGGCTGTGTGTAGATTCAGGCCAAAATCATGACATCAGTTATATTTGGTTCACATTTCAAAAGTTCTCTCTGCAGCTACCGAGGCCTGAAATTTACTTTTTTTAAAAATGAAATCTGATATTCCACACAAGCTGAAAGTATCTAGCCTCTAATGAGCCACAAATACATAATTGAGAACAGGTGTAACCCATGGGTCCCATCTTTGATACTCTGGTATAGTTTGAGAATCACTGCCATCTTTAATATGTACCTACAGTCATCTAAAGTCCTATTACGGTATTGTATATTTTTCTCTAATTAACTGTTTCCAGATAAAAATTCAGCTCATATACCCTCTTTAGCTGGAACCTCAAAATACAGCTTTCCTTGTGAGAGATGCAAGTTAGAGCCCAAACCAAGCAGAATTAAAATCAACTGAAGTATGTACATTGACTTCAGTAGAAGCTGGATCAGGCCTTAAGTGAAAAAGTCCTGACAAAATTCATTTCTTAGTCTTTGCTTGACAAGTATAAATGACTACCATTTATAAAAAGGCTTCTGTACTCCAGCTTCCCAACTATACTGTAAGTTCATAATAAACATTTTGTATTATATACATCTCCACAGAACATGCTGAAACACTTGGCTCCAAAGAACAGCCTTCTAGAAATAAAAGTATCTTTGAATATTCTATCTGGCAATCAAAAATAGCAGCGATCACAGCCATTAATTCATACTGTCTCAATTGATTCAGAAACGCACTGTCACATTTTAAAGAATTCCTTTTACTAACATCTTTGAAAGTGTTTTAACTGTTATAAAAATGTTAATGATGTTATATTTTACCATTTCATTTTTGGATCCTCCTTTGCTGCTCAAGGTTGGGAATATCACAAGGATAGCCCTTGAGGATGACACAAGCAGAGCAAAAACCAGTCACTTACTGCACTGGCGTACATGGAAGAGTTTGGGGGGACAGGGGTTTGCAGTTGTGCTGGCAACCTGAAAATCCAAAGTGCAAAAGTTTTTGAACTTTTCTATGCTGTGGATTACAACTTAATAGAGAGTATGTACCACCTCCCTCTCGCACTTCTTCCATTTGCTATTACAACACTCCTGTTACAACTACAGCAATTATTTATATGGATAAGTAGTGCTAATGTGGTGTGTTAAGGTTTTTTTGTTTGGGGTTTTTACCACCCTCTAATGTAAATTTGCAACTCAAAACAGAGAGAATACCATGCAACCTGCCAGCTTCCTATGTATCACCAGCAACATGCTCCACAGGCCAGTTTAATAACCAGCACCCTATTGAAATACAACTAAGCGAAAAGTTTCAATTCCAAAGTGTGTAAGGTACCAAGAAAAAGCAAACAGGAGGAGCTCCTAAAATGCCTTAAAGTTATCAGGTATTGAATACACTGCTTCAGCTGGCAATGAGAAGAGATCCTTTGGGGCACTGATATTGTTAGCCCAGGATCTCCTTTCCCTTGATACTGTGGCATTGATGGTCTGGCTAGGGAGGTCACTGGGGAGGGACACCTCTTTCTCAGTGTGGTGATGATGGGGTCCTTGATGCTACAGAACACAGGCCCCAGGACCCCACTAATGCCCTGGTGTCAGACCTATAAGAGTACAGTCAACTAACAGATTGTTGGCTGGACCAATGCAAGACTTGACAGGCCAGTGATGGCTGGAACCTATAGGAGAGCCTACAGGGCTCTCAGTAGCTATGACTACAGCCCTCAGAGCAGGGCCAGATTAACTGGGCTCAGGACCCCAGGCTTCCTGTCACCGTGGGGCTCCCCTACCCTGGGGCCCCACCACTGCAGGGCCCCCCTCCATGGCTTCCTAGAGGCGGGGCCCATGGGCCAGAGGCCGCTTCCACCCTAGCCCCAGTCCACGCAGTCTGCCCTTGGGCGTGGGCCTGGTTGGCATGCGATGCTGCCCCTCAGGGTCACGGACCCTGGAAGGCCACACCACATACTGGCCTGTCCTACCCCAAGGGTGGACCAGCCAGCCCAGGAGTGGGACGGGAGTGCAGATCCCGGCCTTTGGCCCCCCCCAGCTCTCCTCCAAGCCCAAAGAGCACTGAGTGGAGCTGGGGCGGCAGGGGGGCTGGATCTGGCAGGGACCTTAGGAGCTGAAGCCACGGTCCCCCTTTAGGCCAGGGCTTCAGCCCTATAGTCCCAGCAGTAATCCGGCTCTGCCTGGGAGGGGCAGGTTCACTGCTCAATGATGGGAAGAACACATGCTCCAGAGATTGTGAGGAGGAACGGACCCTCCCACCAGACAGCATGCCAATATATAGGGTGCTTTTGGTGCTGGATGCTCTACTGGTACTGGAGAACACCTCAGGACCAGTGACGGACCTGCTTCTGCCCAACCCTCATCCCCCAAGGCTTATCATTGACAATAGTAAAGTCTGCTGCATCAGTCTGCTCTTCTCCTCCATTCTTCCAAAGTGAGTGGAGCTAGCAGGACTTTTCTTCGGCAGGAGTGCTGTGTCCATTCCTATGGAGCAGACACTCTTTAGAGAGCCCCGCTCAGTGCTTGACTTCAAAATCTGAGGCATCAGCGCTGGCTTTGATGTTGAAGCAGAGGTTAATCTCTCTTCAGCACAGTCTTCTTCAGAGTGGTCTTGGACATTGTCTGTCTCCAGGATGGGGTGCTATTAGTAGGTTTCTGGAGCTTGTCTCCTCCACTTCTGATGAGACTTTCAGGGGTTTCAGCCTTGCACCTTCTAACTTGCAACTGAAAGCATCTGAGGTCAGAAGGGACAACCATATTGTATAGTCTGACATCCTGTGTAACAGACCCTGCACCCACATGCGAAACCCAACAACCACAACAGAACCAAACTATTACAGCTCACAGGAGGCTCCAACTACTCTCTGCTACAGGCAGAGGACAAGAGGGACAGAGATGCACCAAAGTCTGAGGCCACTTCAATGGCAGGGAACTGATGAAGGCAGATAAACTCAGATAATCCCAGCATGTGACCCATGCTGCAGAGTAGGAGAAAAAACCCCAAAGTCACTGCCCTAGAAGAATAAGTATACCAAGCATCTGCTTGGAATATGTAATTCCATCAGGCAAAAGAGACACCTACTGTGTCTGTCTTTTGCGGGTATTAGTTCATTGCAGGATGGACAGGGTGGAAGCCTGCAGGTTTTGAACTTGCAATTTGAGAATCCTTGTTGGAGAGTGAGGGGGGAATAATGAAGTTCAATCCAGATGGCTGGTGATTGATTCGTGGCATCGTGACAGAAGATCAGAAATGGTTCTGAAGATCTGTAGATTTCACAGAAGTTTACCCTGAACTAAAAAGCTGCAGGTTACAAATTCACTACAATCCATCTTGCTGTCAGAGGTGGTAACAGGGAGCCAAGAGAGGATTATGGCCACCCATCTTTTATACCTTGATATTATTCGAGATAGGGGGCCTAGACTGTGCTCATCAAACTCCAGTCTTGTATGCATTGACTGCACATGCATCTACAGTGATATCAATGCTGACATACTCAAAAAGGACACTGTACCTATAAAACAGTGATATATTTCTCCCGAAGACACAACAATTCAAGATTACTTTTTAAATTGCAATTAAAAGAGCAAAGTTTCATCTTTAAACAGTTATCAAAAAACAGAAGAAATTCTATTCTATAGGAAATGTGGGTCTTTTCATATTAAATCAATTTATGCAAATGATCTTTGGACAGTGCCTATATATTGTAATTAAGAAGTGAATTCTGCTGACAAGTTTGGAAAGGAAAAAGAGTCTATATGAGAAGCCAATGGAAAAGGCTGAGAAAGGAGAGAGAGAATCAAACTGACCTGAGAAACGCACACTTGGCTCTTATTTCATCATAAATGTCACTCCTTGATGTGACTATCTAAAGGGGTGTGGCGAGGTAGTATAAACCTCCATCAGTGTGCTCTCTTATGTCACAATAGCCCTAGAGTGTAATTTAAGAAATGGGCACTTGATAATGATGCAAGTGTAATATTACTGCATCCCAACCAACCAAAGATTTTCTACATGAACCTTCTTGGAAGAGAAAGCTCTGTAAATACAAGCACTATGAGAAATCCACATATGTACTGTATCAAAAAGCACAGCATGTGAGCATAACCTACTGTACAGATAATTTGTGCTACCAGGTTTCTCCATTCATCAAATTTCCTAAAACTACTGCTGTTAAGTATACTAAACATCGGAAAGGCTGCTCTTTTAAAAAATTTACTGACATTTTCCAATTCATCCCTATTTTCCACTAGATAACCTGGCAGAAGTCTCTGCTGGGATAATGGAGTGATGAGCATTTATAGTTAATTGGCTGACATAGGCAACTTTGTATTTTAGTAAATCCACAATTTAAGTGTTGGCAATGATTATATTCCAGTAGAAATATGCAAGTATGTCATATTTCTTATCCCCATTTTTCAATCAACACAAATTGATAAAAATGCTATATTTATGTTGACTACGGCGTTAACCAATGTTCAGAAGAGAACCTATGTGCAGAAAATGTGCCACTAATACTTATGCTGTGTTACAAGTCCCAAGTGAATGAATGACTTTTAAGCAATCAGACAAGACATGGACAGCATTCACAAACTTGCTGGGAAAGCCACACCAATGTTTCAGAGAAGAATGATGGTCTTTAGATTTAGGCAGTGGAATAGTATTCAAGGTCTGGGTTCTCTTGCTGCTTGTCACAGAATTTTTTCAGTGACCTTGAGGAAATGTTTCTGTTCTTCCATACCCCATCTGCAAAATGAAGATAAAGCTTTCTTGTGTCTGCCTTACTAGCTTTTTTTACTATTTTTTTACCATGTGTCTGTACTGTACGCAGCATAATGGGGCCTTGATTTCAAATAGGACCTCTAAGACTTTCTATAATCAGGGATTAACATAACTGGTACTCAGGTACTCATGAGCACCTAACCTTTCAAAAAGCGTACTGAAAACTTCCCCCAAAGGCTCACATGTGTACCAGCATACCTTGCACAGCCCAGGCTCACCCACCCTGGCCCCTGCTTGAAACCACACACCCCCACCGCGCTACCAGCCCCTGCTGCCAGTGGCCTGTCTCCCAGACGCCAGCCCCTGCTGCCACCACCAGCCCAGGCCGGATCTGACTCCTGCTGCCTGTGGCCCTGGACGGGATCCAGCCTTCACTGCTGGCTCTGCCTCCCAGATTGGATCTGGACCCCAGCCTCTGCTGCTGCTGCCTGATGGCCCCGGGCTGGTTCCTGCCTTCAGTTCCACCAGTCCTAGGTCCTGGGCCAGCTCCAACCCTTGGCCCTGCCGATCCCTGTCCAGCGCCAGATGCCATGACCAGTTTCCTCCTCTCCATCCACCTGGGTTAGGGCCAGCCACTGCGGGCCCTGACCCGGGGCAGCTGCTGCTCCCCGCCACCTACCTGAGACGAGAGATTTAACTTTCCCTCCTCTTCTGTCTGCACCACCTGCTTCAGCTACATGCCCTAGAGCAGGAAACTTAAAACAGCCGGTGCAATTCTTTGAACCTGCATTACTGGCTTGGGACTCAGAGCACTGGCTTGGACACCCTGTGCCCACGCCCCCTGTGCTTAGCGCCAGCGACGCCCCTGCAGTAAACCCTGAGGCCTGTCCGTGTTTGAGGCTGAAGAAGGTATTTAATACCCAACCCAGAGCCGCTGTAAGAGAGATACTGAATGATGCTCAGGCAGGGAACGGTGGTGCTGCTGAGGCTGCCCTGTCCCAGCTGGAGCCAGGCTGCAGGGGACCAGCAGCTGCCACGTACTGGGTAACTGCAGGGGAGGGGATGTGGGGGGGGGGAGGGATTTGTGTCCCCCCAGCCTCATGTTCCCTCCTGCAAGTACAGACTCCCTTCACCAGAGCAGGAGAGAGGTGGGACTGGAACGCCTCCTGTCCCGGTGGGGGGGAGTGAGGCGGTGTGAGGGGACACAAATGTGATGTCTGATAGCCGAGTGCCAAACAATTTCTGCCAGTACTCATTGGAGAACCGGATCTGAAAAATTACGTCAACCCCTGTCTATAATACAAATAAATAATTTACAGCAATTCTTAAATGTGGCAAAAGATGACTATGAGGCTATCTCAAAAGATCTGATTAAGAAAACCTTCCTATCTGTCCACACAGCAACAACTTCTGGTTTGGGAGGCAGACACAGTGAAAAGGAAAGTTTTTTCTCATCTGAACATACACCCCTTCATAAAGAAAGGTAGTCTTACAAACATAACAAACGCCTCAATCCCACAAAAATATAATAAAAGATGAACAACCTCTTCTTTTTTTTAAATGTCAAGTATAATAAAATACAAAGTTTTCATGCATTGGTACCCTAATCTATTTAAGACGTTCTCTACCAATAAAATGACTAGACCAGGCTCTGAAATTATTTATTTTCAAAGGAGAATGTTTCTGGACTATGGCTGAAATCTCCCAATTCTTCCGGCAAAGAAAATTACAAATAAAAGATGCCTTCTAGAAAAAGAAATACCCTCACTTTACAAATGTCAGTTTGGAAAAAGCTAAGCATGCTCATGCTTGCCTGTACTGAAAGAGTCTGTAACCCCATGAGCATTCCCACTTCAGTAAGCGTTGTTAGGGAATCCTTTACTTACTGCTGTCAGAACATCCAATACTGCTGGAGAAAGACAGTAATTTCCTTATATTCCACCACTCAGCCACCAGGCAATTCATAGAAAATTCAATCTAATTTCTCCTCTTCTTTTATCATTAGATATGGACTAAATCTGAAAGAAGAGAATAGGATTCCGCTACTGCTACCTAAGCAGGAAAATCTCTTTTCTCCCGCAAACCAGTACAGGGTAACGACATCCTGTGTCTTTCCCACCTCATCTATCTCATTCCAAATTCTGCCAGAGTAGGAGAAATTGAGGGTAGGGAAAATATAAAGAGCTTTTCATCCAGCAATGGTTGAAAATAACATATCAAAAATATCCCCAAAGAAAATAAAGGGATCTTAAAAGAAAAAAGAATTGAACATTTGAAAATTTTGTTGGCATGAAAGAAGATGAGTTTTTTTAATTAAAAGACTGCTCATAAATACTGTGGAAAGAAAGCAAAGCACTTTTGATTGCTATACTCACAAAGTTATACTATGATATTTAAGCAGCAAAGCAGCTCTTTATATATATAATACTTAAATTCCTCCCCTTCTTGGGTGTGCTGGACATTTTTATGATTAAGTTATGAACTTCCTAAGAGAAAGAACTTAGTGCGTCTTACTGAAAATGTGATTATCACATTTGCTAAAATCAGGATAAAATATCTAGTAAAATTATGAATTTTCTAATGGGACATGTTCCAAAGGAGTAGCCGTGTTAGTCTAGGTCAGCCAAACAAACAAGGAGTCCTGTGGCACTTTTAAAGACTAACAAATTTATTTATCGCATGAGCTTTCATGGGAGAAAATCCCACTTTGTCAGACGCTTTGAAGCTTCGTCAAATGGAGCCCATGAAAAAACTCACGCCCGAAGAAATTTGTTAGTCTTTAAGGTGCCACAGGACTCTCGTTTTTTGCTGTATACAGTCTAATACGGCTACCCCTCTGAAAGTGACTACTCAGTTGATCCAGAAAACTCAGTCTGAAAGTGGCAACTTTGCCACCCAGGGTGTAGACGTGTTCTCACATCCTCAACTGGAGGTATTTGTTAGCAGGGCTTGTCCAGGTTGCACATACGCTGTTCTGTTGGTGCCCTTTTCAGCACGTGTGACCTGACTTCCTCTGTTTCTTCTCTACCATGGAGCCCTAACAACTGACTCCGAAGCAGAGGGGAGGAGGGTGAGTAGTGGAGCACCGACAGTGATGCATACATGAACCTCAGTTACTGCACACGGTGAGTAACACTCTTTTCTTCTTCAAGTTGCATCTCTGTGGGTGCTCCACTCTATGCGACACTTGACCAGTCCCCGCCATGGGCAGAGGGGACTTCGGAATTGTTGGGTTGTATGGAAGAAAGTACTGACAATTCAGACAGTTCGTTATGCTTGATCAATGGCTCAATATTTCAACAAAAGCATGGGTCAAAACCTAGGTAGCTACTTTGCATATTTCTGTGATTGCTACATTGTATAAGGTGGCTGTGGACATGGAAATTAACCAAGTGAAATGTGTCCTGACCCCTTGAGCTACTATTATACTTATTTGAGAGTCTTTGCGTGGACAGTACATCGCCTTTGGAACATTCTACAACTGATATGGAAAGTATGGAGGATTTTCTGAATGGCTCTGTTCTTTCTAGGTAAAACTTTATGGCTCGCCTGAATTCTGGTGTATGGAAGGTCTCATCCTGTGCATTGGCATGGGATTTTGGGTAAAATGTAGGTAAGTGAATGGCTTGATTAAGGTGAAGTGCTGATGTGACTGTGGGGAGAAATTTCAGAAGAGGTCTAAGTGTTACTTTATCTTTGTGGAAGCTTATATATGTAGGATAGGCCATAAGTGCTCCAAGCTCACTTACATGTTGTGCCAATAAGACAGTCACCAGGAATGATACTTTCATCGACATATTAATGAGCACCTCACTGGAAGCTCAAATGATGGTTTGATGATGGTTCTTAGGATTAAATTGAGATCCCATGATATTGTGGGGGGACACATCTCTAGAGATACATTCCATATACCTGTCATAAAGCACTTCACAATTGATGTGCAAAGATTGTCTAATCATCTAATGTGTTTGTGGAAGGTGGTAATGGTTGCTAGGCGTACCTTGAGTAAATTAATTGATGCAGAACATAGGTTAGGTTCAGAAGATAGTCTAATATGATAAGGATTGGTGCAGCTGTTGCTGGGACCTGCTTTCTGTTGGCACCATAAAAGGATCTGTGCTATTTTTGGAGGTAAGTTTTTCTTATAGCAGGTTTTCAGCAGTTCAATAAATTGTGCTTTACTGGTTCTGATGCTGTTGTTCTGTTTGTCAGAACCAGTTATGAACCATGCTGTCACAAGTAATTTCTACAGATCTGGCTGGAGGATGCATCCCTTGTCCTGAGACAAGAAATTCTTGAACAATGGGAGAAAAATTGGTGTGTGGACTGACATTTGCATCAGTTAAGTAAATCATCTTTTCTGGGCCACACTGGGACTATCATGATTACCCTTGCTTTGTCTTTGTGTACAGTTCTGGGTATCAGTGGAATGGGTAGAAATACACAGAGGAGATCTATTCCAGTTAAGGAGGAATACGTCATGCATTGATCCTTTTCCTAATCCTGCTCTTGAGCAGAAAAACTGGCATTTGCGACTCTGTGTTGTAGCAAATAGATCGATTGTGGAAATGACTCCATTGTTGGAAAATGTTTTTCAGGACCTTGTTGTATAATTCCCACTCATGGTTGCTACCAAATTGTCTGCTGAGGGTGTCTGCAGTTTCTGAATATCAGACAAATAAAGCCGCTGAAATGTTGATGTTGTGGCATATGTACCAGTTCCGTAGTTTTATCACTTCTGAGCACAGGGAGTTGGCTCTTGCTCCTCCCTGTCAGTTGATGCAAAACATACACACAATGTTCTCCATCATTAACTTTATAGTTTTACCCGCTATAAGGAATAGGAAGTAGAAACAGGCATTGTGGACTGCAACGTAACTCTAGAAGGTTTATGAGTAGTTTCATTTCATGTAGCAACTGCTTCCCTTGTACGGTATGTTCCTGTAAATGCACTCCACAGCCGATTAAGTAATTTGTATTGTGAACGAGTAACTTCTTGCAGTGGGATCTCCAAAGTATCAGCCACTCTTTAAACAGTTCCTGGAACTGCTTAAAATCATCTGCAGTAGTAGGAGGGGGAGGAATTATAGTCTTGGCAGGGGAAGAAGATGAATTATATGCAGGTGGCATTGTTTCTTGCTGAATACTCTCATCCTTTCTTCTGGCGGATCACTGAATCAGGTCTTGTTGGGATACGCCTATCAGGTGATCTGTTTCTGTATTTGTGAGAGTTCGATGGTCTACTGGGGAATGTGGAATAAGTACACCAGGTATCCCATCCAGGCCACTGCATGCAGTAGGGAACTGGTGAACCAAACCATGGAAGTCCAAAGCATGGATATTCTTGATGTCTGGGATGCGGCTGATGTTTGGTTGTCTGCACCCTAGTTGA
Organism: Pelusios castaneus; assembly: GCA_007922175.1. Lineage (NCBI taxonomy): Eukaryota > Metazoa > Chordata > Testudines > Pelomedusidae > Pelusios > Pelusios castaneus. The sequence goes on along the minus strand of ML685809.1, from coordinate 11,792,973 downwards.
TGAATGTTGGGGGGAGAATCTAACCTCTTCTCCTTCATCCTGCTCATCACTGAAGAAGGAGCTAGGAGAGATGGGCTCCTCCTGGTTGAACTGTATTGGGGAGATGTCAGTCCTGTACAGCAGTGACAGCGGAAGGGATGTTAATAATTCATCTTGCTCATCGCTTTTGCGGTACTGCTGTCACTGGTGCCGCCATCAAAGTAGGTGCTGAGGTCAGCTCCGTACCAGGTTTCTGTGCCGGCACAGTTGCGGGTGCTGTCAGCACAGAGAATCAATCAGTGCCATCACCACCGTAGATGTTATCAGCGCTGATGTAGTCAGCGTGGTAGTTGTCAATGCTCTACCGCTTGTGGGCACCAGGGCTTCTGTTGCCACTGGAATTGTGGCAGTTATTGCCATTTTGCAGACCACTAATTTTGATGATGCTGTCTTGGAACAGGACTGTTCGGATTTGTCTCTCGACTCTGTACCGGAGCAGTGAAAGTTTTTGGTGCTGTAGTAGCCAGTGTATCTGAGGAACCCCAAGTCTCTTTGGTTCTGGATGATCTTTTCCTCTTGGAATTTTCAGTTCCAGGGGGAGCTGAATATCATTTACTGCCAGCCTTGTCTTGTGAGGAGATACCACCCAGTCCAGAATCAGAAGCAGGTATAAATGAACTCGCCATAAGTTTCAGGCATAGGTCTTAAGCAGGCCTGGCTCTGGATTTCAGGTTTTTGCAGTGGACACATTCTGAGCAATGTGTCCATCGCCTAGATATCTGATGCACTCTAGGTGTCCGTCAGATGCTGGCATGACATCCCTGCAGGAGGCGCCTCATTTGAAGCTGGAAGAACCCAGCATAATATTCCTATTAGCTATAGGGAAGGTCTGAGAATTTATTTTTTTAAAAATGTGTAAGGATTAAGGTAAACTAAAGGTAAAATGACTAAATTTACCAAGAAAATGAACTATTAAAGATTTTTTGAACGAGCTATGAAGAACTGCTGAATGCTCCACCTCGAACTGCGGATGGTTGAGAAGCAACTGAGGAAGTTGGGCTGTGCATGGTGAAAAGGTGCTAATGGCAGTGTGAAACAGGGATGGTGCATCTGCAATCCGAAGAAGCACTGCTGACAAAAATCTCCGATTGAGACCACCCAATACCTAGAGTTGAGCACTCACAGTGCTCGAAGAAAAAGCTTTTATATTAGTTCACAAAATACAATCTACTTCTAATTTTGGTGCGCAAAACCCTATGTGCACCATATTTTATTTTTTTTACAAACATATGAAGGTACCTGCCATCTCTAGAGGAATTCACATGGCACGTTAGGTAAGTACTGTTCCATTTTACTTCTCACTATTAAAAAACAAACAAAGATACTTTATATAAAGTGATATATACACAAATTTATTGAATGTAATAAAATAATCTGTGAAATACCTAGATCTCATATGATACTCACGAAGATCAAATATATTTTACAAGAGCAGACAATGATGGTTTTCAGCAGAAAAAGGAACCCACACACTGGAGAGATTACCTATTATATTTAGAAAATTCTGATCAAGTCATCTAGTCCTTACTTCCCCCAACAAAGAACAGTTCATATAATATATCCTTTAGTGCTTTAGTATAGACTAATGTAAGGACAGTTGAAGTGATATACTTCCCACTGCTTCCATAAGGAGATCCGACATCACTTCCACAGTCCAAGATCTGTACCAGGATGTTTCCCCAATTTCCCTCCAAAATACACAGCCTAAATATTTCTTGATTACTTAAATTATTCATTATTCTTAATTACATAGTGTATCTATCTATTATAGATATATAAATTTACGGTCTCCCACCAAATTAATAGTTCAACCAAGGGTAGAAAGGAAGGGTGGGTAGGAAGGGAAAACCTAAACATTTTGCTGTAAATCAATCCCTCAAGTTCTTTAGGGTTATTTTAGTCCCTCCTAATAAACCAGATATTAGTTATATCCATCTGGTACAAAAATGTACAGAAAAGTTTGGATATTGCTGAGGTGATTTTACATAAAAGCACAAATAAAGCCTTTCTGTATTTTATTGTATCTTTCTCCTGTACTCTCCATATATTGCTTGCATTCTTAGATCCTGATTCTAGAAAAAGATTTATTCACGTGCTTAGCTCAATGCAAACATTTAATTCTGTGCTCCTCTCTTTGCATTCTGGAGCATTTGGGGCCTTAGCTTCCAAGTACATATACATCAGATACCAAAGCAGCTAACATCTGACAGCATAAGAACATCTTTCAAATTCTGGCTTTACAATAAAGTTTATACAGTCTATTATTCTCAAGACTCTAAATGACATTGATAAAATACAGCACCTCCAAATGTATGACCAGAGTTTGGAGCAGGCATTCATATTATTTTCCCCACTTCTCCCTCATTTGTGCTATTAACTAAACTACAGACATCAACAACCATGTGAAGAGAAGTAACTGACTCAAACTGCAACTCAGAAAACCCAGAGTGCTCATCCTGCAAGAAACTTCATTCTGACACGGATAAAGATGAATTCATTTTCAGACATGAGACGGTATAGCACCAATTTGAAAGATGTGCAAAGTCCAAAACTCAGACTTTTTTTTAAATAATAAACAAGACAGCTTTCTACTGGCTAAGAAAGTTTAAAGAATGATCATAAGGGTATTCTCCCCCGCCCTCCCAAAGTGCCTGTGGACATCCATGTTGAAGGCTCAGAACATGTTACAAGTCAATTTGAGCAAGCTTCCTTACCCAGTAATGCTGAGGCAGCAAGAAGAAGAAAAGGAAATAAACCTGAAAACACATACGTCCTAGTTATCTAAGTCAGAATAAAATGTTCTGTACTTGTCATGCTGCAGGGTATGTATTTATAACCCACTGCACACAAATCACCAATTTAGTATCATCATTCAGATTGGAGATGGTTCTTTTTTAAAGCTAGCTTACTAACACATAGTAAGAGTGTTTTTACAGTAGGGAAGAAGTAGTTTTTGATAATTAGTTTAATACTCAATTACATTAATATTTTATTTGAATTTCTAGCCTGTCATATTTTGTCAAACACATCAAAAGACTTTCCTGACACTCACCTATATGATTCTTGCCATTTTATATAACACATAAAGAACTGCTTTACACAGTTTCATTTCCAATTCCCAAATCAGTAACAAAGAATGGAATGGAAAAACTCGTTTCTTTTTGTTGTTGTTTCACTTCTTTACCTTAAACATATATAAGACTATTGCAAGTGATCTTGCAACCACAGGGTTTTTGCATAACATTGCTTTATTCTCTGCTCTGTAACGGCCCAAGATTCATATTGCATTCACTTTGGGATGGGTTTCATACATTATAAAACTGTCTGTCAACTTCATAAGAAGATAAGAATGGAATACTGGGTCAGACCAAAGATAAATCTAACCCAATATCCTATCTTTTAACAATGGCTGGTATGAGATGCTTCAGGGGGAATGAACAGAACAGGGCAATCATTAAAGTGAGCCATTCCCTGTCATCCAGACTCAGCTTCTGGCATTGAGAGGTTTAGGACATCCAGCGCATGGGGTTGCATCCCTGACCATCATACCTGATAGCCATTGATGGACCTTTCCTACACTAACTTATCTATTTCCTTTTTAAACCGAGTTATACAATATTTTTGGTCTTCACAATATCCCCCCACAATAGATTTCCACCGGTTGACAGTGACTTCCTTATCTTTGTTTTAAACCTGTTGCCTATTAATTTCATTCCGTGACCCCTGGTTCTTGTGTTATATGAAAGAGTAACCACCAGTACCCTATTAACTTTCTCTACACCATTCATGATTTTACAGACCTCGATCATATCTATACAGACCTTTAACTGCCTCTTTAAAAGAAGTGGGATTGTTCATTTTACAAATCTCTCCTTGTATGGAAGCTATTCCATCCCTTCTAATCATTTGTATGTCCATCTCAGAATCTTCTGCCATTCTAATATATCTTTTTTGGATGGGGCAGCCAGAACTGTATGCAGAAATCAAGGTGTGGGAGTAGCATGGATTTATATAGCAGCATTATGATATTTTCTCTATCCATTTTCTAATGGTTTCTAACATTGTTAGTTTTTTTGACTACTGCTGCACATTGAACAGAGGTTTGCATGCTGATTCAAAGATCTTCTCGAGTGGTCAGAGTTCATTTAGACCTTATCAATTTGTAAGTGTAGCTGAGATTATTTTTCCAATGTGCATTACTTTGCACTAACCAACACTGAGCCTTGTCTACATTAGAGTTTGTGAACAAAAGCAAGCTGGCATCAACTAAACAGTGGAGGTGAACATACTACAAAGCTCCATCTGCTGACAAAACTCTCCTGCTTTGCTGACGAAATAAAACCATCCCAACAAGAGGTATAGAACTTTTTGCAGCAAAGTTATATCAACAAAGTGTCAGAGTAGACACTGTGCTTAGTTATGTGACTGTAAATGACACATGGCAATTGCCACACGCACTTCTCCACCCAAGAAAGCAGCTCTCATTTTTGGTGTTCTTGCACTGCGCTGCTGTGGCGAGCGCCGCATACAGTTCCAGGAAGGTAGAATATCCTTCCAAAGGGTGCAGTGAGGGCAAAAAAAAAAATCTAGCTGGTTTCAAAACTGAGCTTGATAAATTCATGGAGGGGATGGTATAATGGGACAGCCTAGTTTGGCAACTGACTGATCTTTGGCTCCTGGTGGTAAATATGCTGATGGGACGATTGATGGGGTGGGTTCTGAGTTATTACAGAGAATTCTTTCTTGAGTGTCTGACTGATGAGTCTTGCCCATGTGCTCATGGTTTAACTGATCTCTATATTGGGGATGGGAAGGAATTTTCCCCCAGGGCAGATTGGCTAAGGGATGGGGGCGGGTGGAGGTTGCCTTCCTCTATAGCATGGAACATGACTCAATTGCTTGTGGATTCTCTGTACCTTAAAGCCTTTAAATCACAATTCGAGGACTTTAATAACTTAGTCATAGGTTAGAGGTTTACTTCAGGAGGGGGTGGGTGAGGTTCTGTGGTTGTGCAGGAGGTCAAACTAGATGATCATACTGGTCCCTTCCGTCCTTAGAGTTTATGCGTCTATAAGGTGGCTTTCCACATCTGAAAATTCTGCAGCCACTGCTCATTATCCCAGACCTGCATAATGATGCAATCCCATTTAGTCACTGCTTATTTTCCAAGCCCAAAAGCAACAGTCCACCGTGTGCAGCTGGCTCCATGAATGCAAAAAGTTATCTGGTGTTTTTTCTACTCGTGGCACACAGCAGGTCAGGCACCTCAGATTCTTGTTCAGACTCGGGGTTTGAGATATATTGCATGAATACCTGTGATGCGCTCATAACAGCAACCACAACAATGGAGAGCAGAGAATGATCTATTCTTTCAAACAGAGATGGCAGGCCCACAGTAAACAGCTGCTGTTGCCACGAAACACAGTCAGAGTCCCATGAAATGATGGGAAGGAAAATCTGCTCCATAGGATGTTGAGCACACACCCATAATGCACTGTGATCCACTTTGCCTTCCCCCACAACTGCTAGCTGCAGGAAGCAAGCTGCACAGTGGGATCGCTACCCTACAGTACACTGCTCTCACTGTAGATGCCTGATCGTCAGTATAACTTGAAAAACAAAGTCCTGCGGTACTTTTAAAGACTAAGATTTATTTAGCACATGAGCTTTCGTGGGAGAAAATCCCACTTCGTTTCCCATCTTCACAGCAGATATAATGTGGATATCCGCGAATTTGCAGGGCTCTATAGAGAGATCCCTTTGTAACACTTTGCAGTTAGCTTTGGACTTAACTATCTTGAGTAATTTTTCTTGTTCCTGAGACTATGACAGGATTAAACAGCAATCTTCCTGTTAATAGGAGATTTTATAGTTTTGGTAGCTGAAAATTTGACCAATCCATCTAATTCTCAAAGCCTTCTGGAAGGAATGTCTTTAAGCAAGGAATCTCTGAGTAAAAGAAGTTATTTACCTTGTACAGTAACAATGGTTCTTCAAGATATATGTCCCTATGGGTTCTCCACTGTAGGTGTGTCTGCATCCCTGGGCTGTTAATTGGAGAATTTTGGTAGCAGTCCATCCCACTCATGTGTAAACTGTTCCCCACTTGCTCAAGGCTTGCCTGCATGCACAGGCAATCCCGCCTCAGTTTCTTCTCAACCAGAGATACAGACACACATATTTTGGAACACCAATAGGGGTACTACCCAAAGAACCACCAGCAGATTTGCCTCAATCACTCTTAAGAGATTAGACAAGACTTGTTAAACAATAGCCAGAGGAAGAAGGAACCTATGCCCTGCTTTCATACTGAATAACGTTCTTGCTTTGTGAGTCCACAACAGTAACCTCTATTCTAGCAAGATCTATTAGGATGTTCAATATGGAGACTAAACATGGGACTCAAATGAACACTTTGAAACCCTCTCAGTTTTGGACTTCAAGGAAAGCAAACATTCTTTGTAGGTAACTTAACTGAACTCATTTCTCCGAATGAAAACCTTGTGGGAAAATATGAAAAAAAGTATGTCTGACAACTAGTATTAATTAATAAAAGATCATAAACACCAAAAAGGAAGTACTCAGTTATATAGTTACTATATAACATTACTATAGGGCACAGTTAAAGTTATTTGGGTGCCTTAATTGTGAATCTACATACTTTATCCCTAATTTCCTTCATTTGCAATTATTCCCTCATTTGGGAGATAATTACAAATTCCTCTAATGTTTTTAAACCTTCAGATACCACCGTGTTCTCTCAACTCCATCTTAATCTAGCTAGATTTGAAATCTCAGCCTACAAACATATCTATAGATACTGAGAAGGTTTAGCTTTCAGTTAGAAGTATAATTTACAGCAAGGAGAATGCTATGATGATCCACCTATCAAACTCCAGGTTAATTATTTTTTATACCTATGATGCAATTCAGAGTTAAAGCAAAGCATCAAATGAAAAACCTGAATATCTCCTATATTCACAACTAGTTCATGCAAGCTGGATAGAAGTAGGAAGTTCAACAGTGATACAATAACTCTATCATAAGCTCTTAGAAATTATCTATAAGTGAAATGTCTCCTTGCCAGGAAGAGGTTTACATGTCTGGTAACTTTTTTGTAGAACTGTAGCAGGCGTTCATACCCAATTGTGCATTATCAAAACATATTTGAATTCTTACTAAAATTATGTACACTCTCTCACAGCTGGCTTGGAATTATTGTTTACATTCCAAGATAATTTACAAGCACTTTACAATTGAATGTTTCAATAACCTTACAAGGCCCTTTTCTGGAAGCGGCTTTACAAAATATCAAAGTTATTGCAAAACTGCTGTCTAGTCCAACAAAACAAACAAGAAGTCCTGTGGCACTTTTAAAGACTAACAAATGTATTTATCACATGAGCTTTCATGGGCAGAAACCCACTTCATCAGATGCTGCCCACGAGAGCTCATTCAATAATAAATGCGTTAGTCTCTAAAAGTGTCGCAGGACTCCTTGTTCGTTTTACATACATGTAAGATTATACTGTAACACTAAGACTGCGAAAGACTACCTGATGAAGTGACATGCTTTTAGGCCAGGGGCGGGCAAACTGCGGCCCGTGGGCCGAATCCGGCCCACAAAAGCCTGCGAGCTGCCACTGCCTCCCTCTCTCCCTCCCAGCTTCAGCACAGCGCAGTTCAGCGAGAGAGCCGCCTCTGCTCCTCCTCCCCAGCTTCAGTCTTTCCTGGGACGGAAGGGCACGCTGGCTGGAGCTGCGAGCAAGGCAGAGCCTAGCACAGGGGTCTGCAACATGCGGCTCCAGAGACACATGCAGCTCTTTGGCTGCACCCTTGAGGCTCCGGGCCCCACACTTTGCCCCCACGGGATCCTGCGCCAGGCTCTGGGCTCTCCTCACCACTAGGGGTCCAGCTCCAGGCTCCCCTTTCCCCACGCCAAGGGACCCTGCAGTAGGCGCCCTGGCCCAGCTCCCTCCAGACCTGCCCGGAAGGAGGTTACACCCATTGCAGCTCTCAAAACACTCGGTTATTGAAGGAATTTTTTTAAAAAAATTCTCTTCTCATCTTTCAGGCTGTTGACTCCTGGCCTACCAGCCATGTCGCAGCCAGAGTGCTGCTGCTCTGCTTCCGCTCCCTGCCTCCCAGAGTCCCAGCTCCAGCGCTGGGCTCTCAGCCACCACATGGCCCTGCCGACCAGGGCCGAGTCTGCACCAGCACGCTGCTCCTTCTCCCCAGCCAACTGCGGGGCCACCCGTCGCTGAGAGCGAGGGAGGGAAGGGAAGGCAAAAAAGCTGGGAGGGAGACTCTGCACACCATCCCCTGCACCCTGCGGCTGGCACTGCACTGCCCCCCCTCCACCAGTTCCCAGGGGCCCTCTGTGCAGCACCCCTGCTCCCAGGCTCCCACCAGCCAGCCCAGCAGCCAACTCTCTGCTGCCCTGTGGACCACCAATAAAAATTATTGCCACCCCTGTTTTAGGCTGTTGGAGAAGCAAAAATTGAATATTCAGCAAAAATAATGAAAATCAAATCAGACATGCATGTTGCCTATGGGCCAAAATCAACTTCACTGGTGGCCCAGACACAAGCAGAACTCTTACCTGCAGAGCAGACACTGGAGGGAGAAATGGGAGACAACTCATGAGCAAAAAATAAAATAAAAGAAATATAGCAAAGCACAAAACAGATCCGAATCACCTACAAACTTCCCTGGCATCTCCAGCAAAGACATTTGACTCACCTTCAGATAAACTGTGCAAATTAGACAAGAGAGCAAACTATATCAGTTAGGATAAGCTCCCAGACACAGCAAAAAATAAAAAAATAAAAAAAAATTAGGAATGTCCTGCAAAATCTACAGTGGTGGAGGAAGGCCACATGAAAATCCCTGAGTAAAAGCAATTGTGTAGTGGAAAGACGACTGGAACAACTCAAGAACCAGGTCAGAACCCACAGACATTACTATTAGAATTCTGGAGGTTCTCACTGTGAAAGGGCTCCTTGACCTAGCTGAATTCATGGAAACATTTTTATATAAGTTTACTCAAATAAAACAAAACAGTTATAGATATAGATTAGCCTCCAAAATTTTGCCAACTAATGGTGATGCATTAATAGCTTCTCTTTCAGGCAATTTGATGGTGAAAAACCCCTAAAACTTCCCTGGACCCAAAACTCATGTCAGGAAAACAGTCTACACGGAGTGAAGATTTTCAGAAGAGATGCATGGATGTTTCTTTTTCCCAGAAAAGCTGCAGCTTTATCAGAAAGACACTACTTCAGGCTATAATTGCATCATACAATCAAAGATCTCAAAGCACTTTGCTAACTTTGCGAAGTATTAATACCATACTGCAAATGGAGGAAACAGAGACACAAAGTAGTTAAGTGTGCAAGGCACTGAATTTAGCCGTTTGCAGTGGAAATCCATCAGTTTTATGAAAAAACTCACACAAACACAGACAGACATCATCTTCCTTTCCAAGGGCAAACAGACTACCCCTCTGGAACTGTTTGAATTGACCTTGTGACCCACCCTTCTCAGTATGTATATCCATATCTGACATACTGCAGTTTCCATTTCATGCATCTGAAGAAATTGGATTACGCCCATGAAAGCTCATGCGATAAATAAATTTGTTAGTCTTTAAAAGTGCCACAGGGCTCCTTGTTGGTTTTACTCCTTCTTCATTACTTGTATTGTGATATCACCTAAAACAGTGGCTCTCCACCTTTCCAGAGTATTGCACCCCTTTCAGGATTCTGATTTGTCTTGTGCACCTCCAAGTTTTACCTCACTTAAAAACTACTTGCTCACAAAATCAGACATAAAAAGTGTCACAACACACTATTACTGAAAAATTGCTTACTTTTGCATTTTTACCATGTAATTACAAAATAAAAGATGTGGAATATAAATATAGTACTAGTATTTCAGTGTATACAGAGTGGCATAAAAAAGTCACTGTATATGACATTTTAGTTTGTACTGACGTTGCTAGTGCTTTTTAGGTAGCCTGTTGTAAAACTAGACAAGTATCTTGATGAGTTGATGTAGCCCCTGAAAGACCTCTGCCTAGCCATGGTTGAGAATCACTAACCTAAAAGCCCCAAATGCAGGCAGTGCTTTATTGTATTAGATAGTATACACAGATAATAAAGAGACTATCTACGTTCCCAAAGATCTTACAATCTAAAATAATTCCAACCATCAGATCTTGCTTCTGTTCTACCAGATACTGACAAGTTCCAAAGGGGGAGCCCTGTTAGTCTAGTTCAGCAAAAAAAAAAAAAAAAAAGCCAACCTGTCCTGTGGCATTTTTAAAGACTAACAAATTAATCTGTTAATGAGCCACAGGAATCCTTGTTTGTTCTATCAGATGTGTATTTTTACAACAGGTGTGTATATGCGAGGGAGGGAGAAAGGGAGGGAGGGAGGGAGACCTTCATTTTCACCTACCTGAACATAAAATGATACAGGACAGCCAACTCTAAAGCAGAAATGAACTTATAAATGCTTCCTAGTCTCACTAAAGCCCAAAGAAGCAGTATGGTCTGCAGACCCGCATTAAGAGGCTTCGGGGTCCCAGGCTGCCCCAGCACTGTGGGCCCCTCCCCTGGCCAGGGGCCACACCCCCCACCACGGGGGCCCCTGCCTGGACTGGTGCTGGGAGAGGAGGGGGGGCAGATGCGACGTTCCCACCCTTGATCCAGCTGATTTGTCCCCAGGGCGGGGCAGGCCGGCCTCTTCGCTCCATTCCAGGGTGGGGCTGGGACCACTGGCGCATGATGCAGCTCTGGTGGGGCCCTGAAGGGCCTCAATATGGCCTCTGGGGCAGCCCTGTGGAAGAAGGCCCTGCTGGAGCCACACTGCGCGCCAGCAGCCCCAGCCACACCCCCGGAGAGGAGCAAACAGGCCGGCCTGCCCCACCCGGGAACGGGGCAGGGCTGGAAACACCCCATCCAGCGCCCAGCAGGATAGCGGCTCTCTGCTATCTGCCCCTAGTCCCAGTGTTGTGGGGCTTAGCCAGGCAGCAGCGGGGCAGGAGGGAGCAGATTTGGCAGAGGCTATAGGGGCTGGAGCCTGGGGCCCCCTTTCAGGCCGTGGCCCAGGGCTGAATTTGTCTAGCCGCAGCTTCCAGCCACTGGACTATGTTATACCCTTCTGCGCTACAATGAAAAGCCTATTATTAGTATTTGTTCCCCATAGGTAATTACAGACTATACCCAAATCACCCTTTAATCTTTTCTTTGTCAAGCAAAACAGATTGAGCTCATTGAGTCTATCACTATAAGGCAGGTTTTTTAAGCTTTTATCATTCTCGTGGCTCCTCTAAACCCTACCCAGTTTGTCAGCATTCTTGAATTGTGGAGCCCAGAACTGGACACAGTATTTCAGCAGCAGTCACACCAGTATCAAACACAGAGGTAAAACAAACCTATCTCCTACTACTCAAGATTCCTTCGTATATGAATCTAAGGATCACAACAGCCCTTTTGCCCACATACCACACTTCAGCTGATTATCCACAACATGGAAAACCTTTTTAGAGAGTCATTTAGAGTCCCCTCCCCTGTGCCCTCTCAGTTCCCAGCAACAGTCCAAAGTACAATCTGTAGGTACTCCATGAAGGGTTTATTGGAAGGTTTCAGTATTTCTCTATACACTGATAGTTTCCTTCCTCTCCCCCCCCCCCCCCGCCATCCCCCATCCTAGCTTTATATGTTAATTGAATTCTCGTTCCCTGATCATACTTCCATATGCCAGTGAAACCCCCTCTTCCCCTCCTTCTTCTTAATAACCTTAATTATACTTGTAGCACGCCCCACCCCACCCCCATACCACTCCTTTCAATACAGAGTCATATTCCATTTTGGGGGGAGGGTCTGGATCTGGGGGCTTTAGAACAATCTCGTGTCCCATGTGAAGGGCAGGGAGCGGTATCACATCTTGGCCATGGTCATTTTATAGCTCTATATTTATGTTTCCTTTTAACACCTCTTTCACCTCCCCGTTTCCCCAGCCAGTTGCTTGGACTTCCACTGGCATCTGTCTTGAAGAGGAGTCAGAGCTTTCCCTCACTTGCACATTCATACATCACACCTCCACTACACCTTGAAACATAATAACTGCATCCCTTATCTTTTCCACAGTAATTAAAAAAACGAAACCACCTAATTGCTGACAGGCAAGAGGGACGTACTACGTCTTATTTCTTTAACACTTGTAGCTTAAGTTCCAAAAGGGGGAGCCGTGTTAGTCTAGGTCAGCAAAACAAAGAGTCCTGTGGCACTTATAAACACTAACAAATTTATTTATCGCATGAGCTTTTGTGGGATTTTCCTACCATGAAAGCTCATGTGATAAAAAACTTTTGTTAGACTTTAAAAGTGCCACAGGACTCCTTACTTGTAGCTCAGAGACTTTAATTTTCAGGCAGGCCCAGAATCCCATCTCAGGCAAACACAAAACCCTAAATACTTATATGAACTTACGGTATATACTTATACCCTAACACCTGGTCTTCACCATATGGTTTAGACTTGACGTGATATTGTCTACCAGACTCATTTACAGCCTCCACAACTAGAGAATTGGAAGGAATGTGCAAAAATAAAAACTCAAAAATTTTTGCTAGGACGTAGTACTTTCTAATTGGCTCTTGTACGTGTAAGTAATGAGGTAGCTATACTGTGCAAGAGAGTGTCTTGGCGGGATCCAAAAGAGCCTCATTCAGTGGTAATGCTAATTGGCCAGAGGTTATCATGTAAGAGATTATGTTGCGACTTTTGGACCTCCTTGCGTGGGATCTGAAGTGAGTCAGCAATGTGTTTCATCTGTTCATGAAACTGTTTAAAAACATCACTGTCAGAAGAAAGAGGAGACATCACAGCCTCATCTTGTAAAGATGTGAAGGTATTAGCATGTGCTGTCACTCACCTCCTTGTCTGCTCTAGTCTCTTGCTCTTCAAAGGACTCCTCTTGTGATTTGTACAGAGGGGGGAAGACATGGATCAAGAGACTGCCTTCCATGATGATCCACAAGGAAATTAGAAATTCTTTAAAACTTCTTACATTAAGCAGCTCATAGGTCCCAATATGGTTAAGGATGGGAGTATATAAGGTAGAGGGAGACATTCAGTGCTGGTCATACCAGTGAGAAGAGGCACAAGATTGTATTGCCCTTGGGGTTTCTCTCTCTTTTAAAGAGTCAGAATAGATATAGTGAATCCCTGCACAGATATCTGAGAATCTGAAGAGGAGTCCTCAGCATAGACGAGAGAAGGAGGAGACACTGGGATAAGGATGATTGTCTCACTGGTGCAGATGATATTACAGAACCTGCGAGTACCGGAGAAAAGTAAGGCTTCAGAGACCCTGTAGATCTCAGGGTCAATAGCAATTTGGTACCCATTAATAAAGGAGACTCCAGTTGATCTTTGAGGAATCTAAATTCTCTGTGATAAGTTCTAGAGGAGTAGCCATGTTCATCTGTATGTAAGAAAAACAACAAAAATCCTGTGGCACCTTAAAGGCTAAAATATTTCTTCAGGCATAAACTTTCGTGGGCTGCAACCCACTTCGTCAGATGCAAAGAAATTTGTTAGTCTTTAAGATGCCACAGGACTTGTGTTGTTTAAACTCCCTGTGGTTTCAGATAAATTTTGTCAGGACTAGATTAGTTTGCAGAGCAACCAGAGTTGGTGCAAGGGATACTGATTGTTTAAAAGGTATCTGACTAGGCTCTAGTCCATAGCTTCAGTACCAAAGATGTTGATCTCAGGGGTACTGATGTTGGAGTCTGACTCACCTATTTAGATAACAGAAATGGTATTTTGAAGTCTGTCAATGTTAAAAGATATTCTAGAGGCAGATCTTTCAGGTGCTCTGCTGGACTGGTCAAGTTTGGAAGATAGAACTTTGGAGCAGAGGTATGCTTGGTACTATGGCTCTCTGAGGAGCTCAAAATCTCAGATGAGCTCCCAGTACTAGGGAAGCCTGGAGCCTCAGTGGTACCTTCCTCAGGACCTGAGAACTTAGATTTGTCAAAGTAAACGCTCTATAAGATCCAGGACTCTTCTTCTTGGGAGCTTTATGAATATCCTACCCTGCTCCATCCTACAAACAATGCAGGCCAGTGAGATATGGAGGCTGATGGGGCACTGTGCTCACTCAGAAGTGGAGATATGGAGATATCTAGGCCTGGATCCCAGGATGGCTGGAGGGAGCATTCTATTACGAGAAGCCTATGTTTAATATTCTTTGTGTGCGAGTGCATGTGATCTGTTTTAAAAATCTGGCCCTGGTTCTCCACTGCCTTACGCTTTATGTAAAACAAACAAGGAGTCCTGTGGCACTTTTGCAAACTAACAAAGTACCACAGGACTCCTTGTTTGTTCTGCTGAACTAGAACTAAAATGGCTACCCCTTTGGAACTTGTCAACGTTTTATGCAGTTATTTATATCAGCATAAAGTGAATGCAAAGCCAGCCATAAAATGCTTCCATTCTGTTTTAGTAACATTTTAAGTAATTTTTCTCCAGCTTTGCACAAGTGTCTAACTATATGTTGCAAGAAAATTGAAAATAAAGTCCATTGTCTATGTTATTGAAAACATGTTGAATATTGCAATTAAAAAACTAAACTAAACTTGTATGTGTTTCTTTAGATTATGCAAATGCCACACAAAAGAGTGCCATACAAAGTTCTGGCTGCCCTTGACATACTTGTCCAATTCCTATTTGTAATCCATGGGAGAAAGCAGGACACAGAAATTAAAATAACCCAGAATGAAGTTGAGAGAGCTGAGTTGTATTCTTCCTTCTTCCAGAGTCTTGCCGTATGACTTTGAGTAAATCATTTAGTCTTTCTATTCCTTGGTTTCTCTCTGTAAAATAATTTCTAGGTATCGATGTCAAAAGGGGACTGTAAGATCTTATTCACTAAGAGTTTACTAAATCGTTTGAGATCATCAGCTAGAAGAAGCTATACAAGTAATAAACCATTATGTTTCATTGGACTTTACAATAAACTGCATTGCTGGTTCTGCTAAATTAAACAATTATTTTAAAATAAAGGTGTACAGATAAAATATATGTAATGCACTCATCTTTAGGAACAAAATCTCCATACTTTGGGGATCTAATTTCAGAAAAGGATTGTGGATTTCCTGTCCTTTTCCCCCCATCCCATCCCCTTCCCTCCACTTCTAATTAGATTATATGACAATCCTAGAGAGGACAGGGAATTTGCAGTAGCACAAAGTGAAAGTGACAAGTGTCTAATCAGTTTCACAGGGGATGCCCTGTACACACTGAGATCCTATCAGGAATCTCTAGCTGCCAGCAGATGTCAATCACAGCTCTCCACCCAGAGAAAAAAACATCCTGAATGCTGGCAGAGACAGGGATAAACCATTTTCAATACCTGCCGAAGAGAGCATCCTACATTCTGGTACTGAATGACTTTACAACACGTAAACTAACATACAAGTAAGAGCAACAGGGCAATTTGATATCTTTACCAGCAAAGTTTTACTCATCCATTATTTAATACATATGCATTTTACTATAATACCAGTGAAAACTCCAAAAGCTAGAGATAGTAAAGGAGGAATAGTCCACGTAAATGGACATATTGGAGATTAAACAAGGGTCTAAAAATATTTCTTGTATCTGGAATACATGAAGGTCATTGCATCCCCATCATTCAGCAGGCAAAAAAATGCAAGTAAGTCTTCATGTAAAGGCACACATATACATCTTTGTAGTTACAGACACACGATTGTTGTAAAAATGCATGGCTATAAAAAAACCCACTCGCATCTATTCGCTACAAATTGTGCCAGACCTTTAAGGGAACTGAAAGACTAGTAAGTTACAATAGCTTAATTTGTTCATGTAGTTTTAAAGGCTTGCATAGCTAAATGAAGGGCAATATTCTTCAGTGTATCATAGTTGAAGAGTCGCTTTTATTTAGGCATAATAAAGGTCCACAATTACCAAGTCAGAGTAGAAAAATTTTCTGAACCCTAACAAAAAGAGGGCTTCATAAAATCATTTACTGTTTCAGAAGGCAATTTTTTAAAGACAACAGATATCATCACAACATTATATGTGGTGTTCTAGTAAATATTTTTTAGGAAAGTGCTGTAAAGTAAACGTGTTCATGGGTTTTCTGTATATTAAAAAAGTCAAAGCTGTATTGCTACCTTTCATTTTGCTTCTTTTTAGCCTACTGATACTGATCCACTACTGATATTTCCACACCTCAGCCTGCAAAACTATATTTGCACAAGGCTTTACTGACAGTTTGTCAAGCATGCGGATGTAAAGGATGGTCATGTTGAGGTGGGAGTGTGCATAATCAGTGTTGCCTCACAATTTTATTTCAAGTCTCACAATATTTGGTGTCTGGTGCCAGTTCCTGGAGGCAACTGCTTACACATGAGGAAGAAGGGTTCCCTATCCTACCTACAGTAATTATAATCCTTTCAGATGTTGTCAGCATGGATCCCATGGCAGATGATGCATGACTAATTTTTTTTTTTTTAAATTAGCAGTGTTCAACAAGGCCACACGTGCACCCTATGCTTCTACATACTCCTGTAACAGGGCATAAAGCAGGGGTCTCAAACTCAAATCACCACGAGGGCCACATGAGGACGAGGATATTGGCCCGAGGACCGTGTCACTGAAACCTTTTCATACAAGGAGTTATTATTAGAACTAGAGACAGCACTGCTGGGTAGCCTTTCGACATCTTTCCAGGGGCCTGAACAAAACACACATTTACTTTTAGAATTACTTTCATTCAAGATAGCGGTATCATCAGGAAGACAAAGAGTAAGCAAATAAACACACTTAAAATTTTACATTATAGATCGGTGGTTCCCAACCTTTTTGTTTGAGGGCCCAAAATATAGTTTTTAAAACCCTGAAGGGCCACCAGTTTATTTAATTAAAATCAAACTAAAAAGTAATTGAATTCAAAATTATTGTAATTAAAATTAATTGAGTTTAATTTAATTTGAATTCATTTTAATTGAAATTTAATTTTTAGAAAGGTTTTTAATTAAAATTAATTTGTTAAAGTTTTTTTTTTTTTTTAAAGAAAGAAAGATGGGAGAAAAGAAAAGAAAAGAAGCTCCCATGGGAACCCTCCTCACACCCCAAGGCCCCCGTCCTTAGAGCCCCCACACCTGAGCCCTGTCCCGGCTCTGGGCACTGAGTATGCCTGCTCCAGCTGCCTGACCCACCATGCTCTCCCACCGCTGCAGGCCGGGGCTCTGGTGAGCAGCCAATGGTTGGCTCCTCCCGGGCGGGGGGGGGGGGGGGAGCGAGAAGGGGATGCAGCACAGCCCAGTAGCACCGCTGACGGCACCAAGGAGCTCAGCTCGGTCGGTGAAAGGATCCTGGGTGGGAGGCAGGTGGCCACAGCCCAGCTGTCAGCTCCCAGCCAGCAGGGGGAGCCAGCTTGAAAAGCCCTGTGGGCCAGGTGTTGGGAATCTCTGAATTCCGAGTCTCGTCATGGGTGGAGGAGATAATTCCATGGGCCGCGTGTTTGAGACCCCTGGCATAAAGAAGTGGGGAGAGAGAGCAGGATATGGTATCCATATTGACTAAAACATCTCAAAGATCCACAGAGGTAAGTAAATATTCTTTCTATGGGCAGGTCTACATGTACAGCAGCAAATTCAATCAAATTCCCTGATCAATGGAGTGGTTCTGTGAAGACCTGTTCAGCAATCAGGAAGTTGATCCCTGAAGACCATCCTATCAAGTGGAGGAGCACTGAGTTGACAGGAGGCCATTTCCCATCAATTCCACAAACTGAAGACACTGCGGTGAATAGGCGTTAGGGAGTCAAAAGGAGATACACAAGTTTATTCCCTTTGACTGCCACTGAAAACCATGGTATGTATAGACCAGGACTATGGTTTTGTGTCTGAGTGGCTCCCCGTAGGTTACTGACAAGCATAGTCCTCCCTGGGTGGTGGAGTCAGTCAAACAGAAGTCCACAGCAGTCAGTCAAACAGAAACGGAACTACTTTACTCCTGAACTTGGCATCCAAACTAGCATGTAGCTGCCTTGGAGAGCTCAAACTGGAACATTTCTGAAGACAGATGATGCCATCTATGACCTGATGGATTATGCCTTGACATTCACAGCAACAGGCTCACCAGCCAGGTTAACAGCAGGTGAGAAAACACACTGTGATCAACTTCAAGATTCTCCACAGTGAGACAGCTTGCCTCTCAGGGTTTCAGACATGGCCACAAAGAAATGAAAAGAGATCCTGTAAAGCTTGGTTCTGTTGAGGTAATAGAGCAGGGCTCTGGGGACATCCAAAAGTACACAGCTTCTTCTTTCTTGTATGGAGCAATGCTTCAGAAAGATGATTGGTAAGGTGCTGTATTAGTTTAACTGGAACTCTGAGACCACATTAGGGAGGATCAGCAGTGGGCTTTCATCACCAAGTTGTCTTGTGGAAGGATGTATAAAGTGGTCCAACCATAAAAGCTTGCGGATTGCTAACCCTCTATGCTGAGGGAATGACCACAAGATACACAGTCTTGATGGCAAGAGGACGTATTGAGCACTCTGATAGCAGGTCAAGGGGAGAATTCATAAACTTTAAAAGGACAACATGAATGTCCCACAAGGAAGGCAGCACCCTAACTGGAAGGCAAGTGTGAAGAAGGTCCATGATGAATTTTAATACAGTAGGGTATAGGAAGACAGGGTACAATTACCCTGGAGTATGACATGGAGACTTTGTATGCCTGGTAAAATTTAAGAGGGGTCAAACTTGAGAGGTCAAAAATTAACCCAGGAGCATTATAGAGTCCAATATCCTTGGTATGAGGGCTTCCATTTGGTCCATACTATTTTGAGTTGCCTTTATGGAGACCTTCTTCCACTTCTAGGAGGACATCTACCTGCTTTGTATAAGAATTTCCTGAGCTTGAAGGGAGAAGTTTCTGTCATTAGTGCTGAGCCAGCCATCTGGTGCAACAATTGTAGCTCCGAGTGCAGTATTTGACTGCAGTTCTAGGATATTACATTTAGACAGATTGAAAACATATGAGGATGTTTGGACATCTGCAACAGGTGTAAACTGTCCTGGCCAGAAAGAAGGTATCATGATTATCAAAGTCTTGTTATATATTTGATAGCATTCTGAGGGATCTGGAGGGAAATCAACATGAAAGCATATACGAGTCTCAGAGATCATAAAAGAGAAGGTGTCCAATAGGAAGGCTGTAATCCGAAAGCCTCCTCTACAACATAAATTCAGACATGATGTCATCTTCCATGGCATGGAGGTCTGTGGTTGGAGTCCCCCAAAGATAGAATACTGGGTCTATAGGAGACTTCTACAGCAACCACAGCTGGTTAACACAGTTTTGCTCAGTAAGCCTGCTGGGTTGTTGCTGATCACTGAAAGATGTAGCCCCAGTTGGGTTACCCAATAGGAATGGCACTATTCCCCGAATGTAATGGCTTCTAGGAAGGACAGGCTGATCGAGCACTCCCCTGCTTGTTTATATCCTGCATTGCTGACATGTCTGTCAAGATTTGCACTATGGAGTTTCACAGAATAGGCAGGAACACTTTACAGATTAATCTGATTGCCCTCAACTCTAGGCGTAGTTACCCTGAGACCATGCCCCTGAAGGTGTTTCAGGTGACTGCTTCAGCCTTCCCCTGAAGCATCTGTAATAAATGTTATTGGCAAGGAGGGGACTAAGAACATCATGCCTTTCTTCCTATTCACTGGGTCGTCACCAAGTGAGCTCTTGCAGGACCTGAAGTGGGACTGTGACTCACTTGATCACATGATGTCTGGATGGGGAGGATATAGACCACAGTTAGGGCTGTAGGTGAAATCTGACAAGCAGCATAATGTACATGCATGCTAACGTATCTGCCCAAAAGTCCCAGATACGTATGCACTGTTGGTGGTCTCATCTGTATGTCATTAACATAAAATCTGTGGTATTCCCCTTTCACCTGTTTTATCCATGCTGCTTTTGACAGCTACATCAGCCCTAAGGCTAGAGAAATGCCTATGGATATTTCTTCATTGCAGTGTTAACTCCAGCTCTTTACTTGGCGGTTCTCCCCTAATTCCCTCCCATTCTCCCTTCCCCTCCTATCCCCAAAACCTTCCCACCCAAGTGGTGGTATTTTAAACCTGGGCCAGTCAGCCCAGCTCTGAGTATAGGCTACAGCTTGGGCTATACTTTCTTTCAGGCTCTTAACCTGTCAGTTGGCACTGAGGGTGCACTCTAAATCATTTAAGTGTCAACAGTCCTCCAAAGCTTCCCCCCAATTCTCCCCTTGTGCCTAGAAATATGGACAAGAATTCACAGAAAACAATCACAGAGCAGCTCAGCTTACGGAAGCACCAAGATATGAGCCCCGAAGTCCAGGCAACACACATGAGTAAGTGCAGGAGCCATGAAGACACAAGAACTTGGTTATGAAGAATAAACAGATGTCCACCCATAATGGAAGCTCTGAAGCACGTCTGCTCATATCCAAGCTAAGTTAACCCAGGGATTCACCCAGATGCCAATCGCTCAAGTTAACTCTACAGCAAAGACTATCCTATGTGCAGCCCCACTGGGTAGGAAGATAAGTATTTTGATACAAGATTAAACCGTTATCTAAATTGTGAACAGAGGGACACTTGTGCTCCTATTTGTTAGTAAAATAATGTAAGCAGGGGTATTGCTTCAACTTTCAATAGGCACAGAATCGTAGCCAATCACCAAACTGAGTGGGGGGTCACATTCCGCACTGATCACATAAAATAACTGTGTGCATGGAACAGTGGGCAGTTTTGCCTCTGATTAACAGAGAGAAGCGTGATTTTTATATCAGTCCTGAAGGAAAGCTGGAGTCAACTGCTTCTGATCTTTCTGAGATCTGTCCAGTCAAAGTTCAGGTGAAGCTTTCTCAATCTCTTCATGGTTTTTGTTTGCAGTGGGGTAAGTATGCTCCTTTTCAGAGTTCAGAAATTGAGTCAGCCAAGCAAATAGTTTCAAGCAACAAATACCCTTTAAAAGTCTTTCCTGGCTAATTGATATTGTCAGCCCTACAAGAGCCATTCTCTCCATCTAATCACATTAAGGATCCTCTGATGAATGCAACCCCCAACATGATTCCATACATGGCAGTGGGACTGGCTGTCGGCCCATTCTTGGATCGCCATCTAAAGTCTAAACTAGTATCTAAGAAACTTACCAATTAGGAAGCAGCCTCATGGAATAGCTTTCATTGCAGCCTAGGCAGGGAGACCTGGAGCACCCATCAGCATAGGCACAGAGGGTGAGCTCTGTGCAAAGAGCTAGAACTGCCTCTTTTGCTAGGCAAATCATCAGATTCCCACCGATATTAAAGGGAGCTGGGCAATGCACTCCAATTTGAAAGTTTACCCCATCTCATATCATAGAGAATTAGGCTTGGAAGGGACTTCAGTAGGTCACCTAATCCAACCTCTTGCTCAAAGCAGGACCACCCCCGACTAAAACATCTAAGTCAGAGCTTTATCAAGCCAGGCCTTAAAGATCTCCAAGGGTGGAGACTGTCTCCAATTTGCCTACATCTTTCCTTAATGCAGGGCCCAAAGCTAGACACAATACTCCAAGTAAGGCCTCACCAATGCACCATAGAGGAAAATAATCATTTCCCTTGATCTGCTGGCAATGCTCCTACTAATGCAGTCCAATATGTCATTACCCTTCCTGGTAATAAAGCCACGCTATTGACTCCTATCCAGCTTCTTGTCACTGTAACCCTCAGGTCCTTCTTTGCAAAACTGCTACCTAGCCAGATGGTCCCCAATCTGCAGCAGTGCATGGGATTCTTCCATCCTAAATGCAGGACTCTGCACTCGTCCTTGCTGAACCTCATCAGATTTCTTTTGGATCAATCCACACTTTGTCCCCCAAAAGACAGTCTTCACCCATGTGTAGTGCTTGCAATAAACAGAGAAAGAGGCAGATTTTCACCAGACAAATTCGACCAGCCTACTACAGGCACCTTTTACATGCACATTCAAATTGAGAAAGAGGTGTACAACGTATGCTTTTTTCACAGATTCATAAATGTTCAGACCAAAAGGGATGATTATGATTTAGTCTCACTTCCTGCATAACACAGGCCATAGATTACCTCCTGCATCAAGCCTGGATCTTGTAAGTGAGAATAAAACATTTTTTAGCAAGACATGCAGTCTTGATTTGAAGATTTCATGCGACAGAATCTATTACATTCCTTGTAAACTGTTCCAATGGTTAGTTAACCCGATAAAAATTTGCATCTTATTTACAGCCTGAATTTATCTACCTTCAATTTCCAGCCACTGGATTTTATTATACCATTGTTGACCAGATTAAAGAACAGTCTAACATAAGAAACTTGCTTCCCATCTAGGTAGTTATAAACCATACAAAACAACCTCTTAACCTTCTCTTTGATAAGTTAAATAGATTGAACTTCTTAAATCTTTTGCTATAAGGTAGGTTCTCCAGATATAGAATAATTCATGTAGCTATTTTCTAAACCCTTCTTGATTTTTCTTCATCCTTTTACGTAGGGACACCAAAATTGTGCATAGTTTTTCAATGCCATATGCGGTGGTAATAATACCTTCATATTCTTGATCTATATCCCCCACTTACACACCCAAGCACTGCATTAGTTTTCTTCATTGCAATGAATTGGGAGTTCATGCTTAAATCAGTCACTACTTTGTTTTTCTGCAAACACTTCTCCTTGTACACTTACGAGTAAATTTCCCCTAATACCCCACCACATTCAGAATGTAACACTACCAAATTTGTTTCTGCTGGATAACTGCACTATGTTACTTTTTCATCTGTATTACTGAAGGTGAGAGATGCAGTATATGAATGAGATCAGAATACAATTCTTGAGCTTTTATTTTTATAAAGAACAAACTACACTAACAAAATATAACACTGCAAAATTATTATTAAACAATCATAGTAATATTTGTTTAATTATTTTCTTCCTAAACAGTAGCAGTAATTCTATTCAGGACTGGTGAAGTACCAGCTGCGTCCAATTCTGAACTCCACAATTTAGGAGGACTTGTACAAATGGGAAAGAATCCAAAGGAGAGCAACAAAAATTCTAAAAGTTTAGCAAATCTGACCTATAAAGAAAGGTTAAAAGAACTAGGTATGTTCAGCCTTGAGAAAAGAAAATAGAGGAATCATGACCTGACAACAATCTTCCGGTATCTTAATAGCTGTTATAAAGAGGACCACGATCAATTGTTCTGCATGTCCACTGAAGGGAAGGGAAGACATAATGGGCTTAATCTGCAGCAAGGGATATTGAAGTTAGGTATTAGGACATACTTTCTAACTAAAAGGGTAGTTAAGCGAGGGAATAGGGTTCCTAGGATGGAAGCTTTTAAAAACAAGTGGAACGAACAAGTATCAGAGATGCTCTAAGTTTACTTAGTTCTGCCACAGCGCAGGATGATGGACTTGATAACTTCTCAAGGTCTCTCCCAGCCCTACATTTCTATGATTCCAGAAGTATATTTTCATTCCTGTTTTACTTTGCACTATGTTTTTACACTCTTTATGATGCTGGCTGGCCTCAACAGATCTCGTTTTCATTCGAAACATGGCAGATCATGAGACTGCTGTGTGTCCTGTAGGGTTGTGCATGCTGCCACGTGTTGCAACCCACAAAAAGTTGAGAATCACTGGGCTAAAGTATATGCTGACATTTCATGTCCTAGTCAAATTCCAATTTATGCCTCCCTATATTCCCCCTGCAATTTCAAACAGAGATGGTACTCTTCATTCCATTTCCAAACCATTATATAATGTATATACCATGTATATAGTGTGTGAGATATCAAGGAGAGAGGGCAGTCAGAGAATGAGTGAAGGGAGGTAAGCCTCAGATTGGCCAGGGCTTTGTTCCCTACAGACCAGGGGTGTCCAACCTTTTTGAGTGAGGAGGCACATTTCAATTCTCTTCTCACTTAGGGGCCGATGAACAAATTTTTGGATAGCTAAGGAAGGGGAGAGCATGGGGAACAGAAGCGTGGCAAGCCAGAGCGTGGGGAACAGGCACAAGGCAGCGTAGGGATGGTAGGAAGGACAGGAATAGAGTGGTAGGGAAGCCTGGAAAAACAGCAGAGGGATAGCAGGAAGGGGTAGAGCGACCAGGGTGGGATGGAACATCAGAGAAGCAGTATCACTGGGTGGATGGACCCACTGCTTCCTCTCCCCTCAACCTCACTGGCTCCCAATTCCCCCCACCCTGTGCTGGATCAGCTCCCTGAAACCTTCTCCCTACACTGGCTCCCCACCCTGATCCTGGCCTTGCACTGCCACCCCATCCCATCCCTGTGCCATCTTCCCCCACTCTGCACTGGTAGTAATGCCACCATTCCAGCCTGATCCTGGCCCCGTGCCGCATCCCCAGTCCCGAGCTGCCCCCCAACCCCTTTCCTGGCTTTGTACCACCCCCCAGGCCTGATCCCATCCCTACACCCCTCTCCCAGAGTACCTTGCCGGCCCCCCAGCCCCGATCCCCTGCCGGGGCTCCGATCACCCCATGGCCTCCACTGCCCCTCTTCCCCCTGTGATCCCACTACGGTGCCTCACAACCCCACCAGGGCCGCCGCAGCCTCCACCACTGCCCCGTGATTCCGCCAGGCACTCCCCGGCCTTGCCTGGGAACCTGCTGCACTTTGCCACTGCCCCACTGGGTCCCCCTGTCACCTTGCCGCAGCCCTGCCAGGACTCCTCATGTCCCCGCCTGGTCCCCCACTGTAGCCTGCCAGGTCCACCAACCCCCCCGCGGCATCCTGTCAGGCCCGCCAGGTCCCCACCTGGCCACTCCTCCCAGGAATCCTATGGGACGGATTCCAGCCCCTGGCAGGCCAGATTCTGGCCCACGGACCATAGGTTGGACAAGTGTGCGATAGACTATCTGGGGTTACTATAGGGCAAGTTGGGGAACCTGAAGCCAATTATGACCCAGACAAGTGCCTGATAAAAAATCTCCCAGCTCCAGACAGTTGGGTATAAGCAGGAGGAGCAGAAGGACTGCAGTGTCGTGCAGAAGAGCAGAGAGGAGTCTGTGAAGGAAGGTACCAGCTCAGGAAGGAGGTACAAGCTGTGTGGGGATACTCCCCAGGCACTGAGGCCTGAGACAAGAAACCTTGCCCAGGCAAGAGGCAGCAGGGAACAAGGAACTGAAAGGGCAGAGAGGTGAAAACAAACTACGGTAGGAGTTATGTACTCAGACTGTTAGCAGCACATAGCTGCAATTCATAGGACCTCTGGGCTGGGACCCAGAGTAGAGGGCAGGCCTCAGTCCCCACTCTCCTCCCCTTTCCCACAGGGCCCCGCTAGAGGAACCACAAATTATACTGAGAACAGGGTAACGGGGGATGCCCTGGACAACAACTAAAGACAGAGTACAAGACCCATTAGGGTAGAGCTGGCAGTTTGCCACATGTGTTTCTGTGTACCACTAGGGCCCAGCCCTACTCCTACTGAAGGCTTTCAAAGTCCATTTACTGTCCTCAGTGAAGACTGGATCAGGCCCTTAACAGCTGCCATGTTTACTTCAAAGGCAGAGGGAGCAATTACTGCACACAGCTGACCAATCACTTTGGGACCTTTCTGGATGAAATATGATAAATAAATGCTAATTCTTGGTAGTCAACTTTCCTAAGCTCACTGTTGCTTTCCATTCATTCCCTCCCTCCCCAAATACAATAGCTACATATGCCATAGATATGAACGAATTTCAGTTCATATCCTTTTTTTCCAAATATATCTGAAAAAAATACATGCCACACATTGGGGTTGTCTGGGATTACTTTTTGCTGGCAAGACACCTTAAAAAGACCAGTACCAGTCTTGACAATTTGAAAAGGATGTTGGAGATGGTTCAGAGAAGAGCCACAAGAATGATTAAAGGATTAGAAAATGTACCTCATACTAACAGACTCAAGGCGCACAATCAATTTAGCTTAAAGAGAAAAGTATCTTGATTACATTCCATAAGTACTTGTATAAGGAACAAATGTTTAACCATTAGATCCTCAATTCAGCAGAGAAACATATAACATGATCCAATGGCTGGAAGTTGAAGGTACACGAATTCAGACTGGAAGTAAAATGTAGATTTTTAACAGTGAGGGTTTTTAACCACTGGAACAACTTACCAAGGATTGTGATGGATTCCCCATCACTGACAATTAAGTAAAGACTGGATGTTTTTCTAAAAAGTGTGCTCTAGGAATTATTTTGGGGCAGGTCTACAGCCCGTGCTGTACAGGAGACTAGATTAAACTATCACAATGGTTCCTTCTGGCCTTTGAATCTATGAAAGCTTATTAAAGCAGTTAATTTTAAGGCGGGACCTGGGCAAAGAGAGAGAGGATGCTTGGAGAACAAAATCAGAGAGGATGAAATTTACTTTTACCATTTGGCTTGGACAATGGCAATTAACTGAGCTGTTCCTAATCACTTGCACTTTCAGGTTCTTCTGCATTAACTCAAGATTGTGAATATTTCAGGAACAGTTTAAAACAGACTTCCACTGGAAATCAATATGTTTCCTTTACCTCTTTCCCCTCTCTCATCTTCAAACCTTCTTCCAGACCACCCAGAAAGCTTGGAATCGTTTCCTTCCCACACACTAATCATCTCTACCACCTTCAAACTCCCCTCAAAATAGCTTCTTCCATGAAGCTTTCCAACATTAGCTACTTCTAGATACTTACCACCTCTGACTCAGACCTGCACACCATATACTGCTTTTGTGAGTATCTGAACCACACTGTAAATTCCCTGGAATAGGAACCAAGTTCTCTTATTTCTTTATAAAACAACAAGCTCACTGTTGGTATTATACAGAAATAAAAATAAATGCATTTCTTGAAGGATTTTTAATAGCTTATTTTTACAAAATCAACTTTGGGACAAATATCAACCTGCCAGGATCCCTCTGAGAATTCACATTAGCACTATTTTGTCAACAGTGTTTGTGGAAGCGGCAGCCAAGAACTGCAGCAGGCATTTGGAAAGGAAAGAAACAACAATAAAAATTGCAAAATGCAACTGGTGGCATTGTATCCCTTGTTCAGGGATGCAAAACAGGAAGTGTTTCTTTCTGGTGAACAAGTAACATCTGTGAGACTTTGGAAAACTGCACTACGTCTAAAAGCAGCTAAATACAAACAAAGCTTGGTAAGAAAATCTAGATGTGTGCTGATCTCCCCATAAAGAGTGGTGGGGTGACTGGTCAGAATATAAACAGTCCTTATTATCTGTTCTGTATAACACAGATAGCAGATAAAAGGAGGCTATAGACCGTTGGGTTTCAAACTGGGGTTATGTGGGGCTCACTAGCTGTAAGACCCAATCCTAGCAAGGCACAGGGCTGTGGCCCTCCCTGCTTCCTCCTGACAGTTACGTGGGGGGAAGTGGAGAGCAATGATACAGAGATACTGCTCACTCCCACAAACATTCTACTGCTCCCCCCAGGAGAATGGGGGAGGGGCATGAGCAAGAAGCTAGAGCTCCTTGCATCCAGGCCGCTTGCCGACCTGGGAAGTACTGTGAGGCGAGCAACAGGAGCTACTGCTCTCTGCCATCCCCTTATGCAGCACAAGTGGGGAAAGTGATCTGGGTGCAGGGAGTCCTGACATTTCTCATCACCACACAGCCCCATAGGCAGTGGTTCTCAACCACTGTGTCGCGACACATTAGTGTGTCAAGGCACAGCGGCTGAATGTGTCATCGCTCAGAGGTGACCCACTGCCAAAACAATCCTTCTAGTGGTGGGGATTTTCTTCCAGCAGTGGGTCGCCTCTGCTGGGACCTCACATGGCTGCCAGGAGCTGTGATGGCAGCAGCAGATCACTGCTGCCACCGAAACCCGCTGTAGCTCGGCGGCAGGAGGCTCCTGGCTGTGTGGGGTTAGTGCCACCACTGAATACCCCTGAGGCAACAGGAAGCCTCAGTGAAGGGGGGCTTCAGGCGACGGCAGCTTCAGTGGTGGCAGTTTGCTGCCGCCAAAACTTGGGTCAACACCTTTTTTTTTTTTTTTTTTTTTTTTTTTTTGACAGAAAGAGCAACCTGTGTCACGCACGGTTGGGAGGGTTCCCAACCATAGCAGGACACACCAGGGATTGAGAATCCTTGCTTGAGAGATGTGTGGAGAAGCAGCTTTCAAGGTAGGAGCAAGAGCAATACCAGCCGCTCTGAGCAGGCAGGTCTGTTTCCCAGGCAGGTGCAGGAGGGGGCTGCAGCAGCTAGAGGGGAAGGGGAAAGCCCATGGGGGCCAGGTGCCCAGAGGGGGAGAGGGTTATACTCAGGTGCTTGCTATGTGAAAGGGGTCAACCATACAAAAAGTTTGAGAGCCACTGCTATAGAGCACTTAGCCTGACATCAGTCATGGGCAAAATAATGGGATGGTTAGGATACCATCAACAAAGAATTAGACGCTAAAAGCAAAACTAATGCAAGTCAACATTGTTTAGTGGAAAGTAGGTCTTGCCAACGAAATCCGTTTATTTTTGACAGGATTACAGATCTGGGTGATAAAAGCAATGTGTTGCTATAGTATGCTCAGATTTCTCTAGGGCATTTGACTTAGTACCATATGATGTTTTAATTAAAAAAGCTTCCATTACATGGAATCGACAAGGTTAACAGTTGAATTAAAAACTGGCCAACAGATCCTCAAGTGTAGGCATCAATGAGCACGGACATTTCCAGGGATTGTCCCGAGAACAATTCTTGTTCCAATATTATTCAATATCGTTTTCAGCATCTAGATCAGAGGTCTCAACCTCTCTCTTTTGGAGCCTTTCCCCACCTCAACATGCTTTTAAGAACTCCAAAGTCCACCTGTGCCACAACAATGGTTTTTCTGAATAGCCAGTAGATTAAAAATTAGAGCCGGTGTTTGGCAGTCGCAAGCAGAGTAAATGCCCAGCGACCCACACCACAGGAGGCCCCATGAAGCTAAATGGCTCAAGCTTTGACTTCAGCCCCGGGCGGCAGCACTCAGGTTTCAGCTTTCTGCCCTGGGCCCCAGAGAGTCCAAGACCAGCCCTATTCTCTGGTTTATATTGATTGATCCCCTGAAACCTATTCACGTTCCCTGAGGGGGCCCCAAAGCCCTGGCTGAGAGTCAGTGATCTAGATGATAATATAATATCTTTGCTGGTAAAGTCTGCAGATGACACAAAGATTAGTGGGGTACTATATAAGGGAAACAGGTGCGATGGGGTGTACCTGGCCTTACAAAAGGGGCTGCAGACTAGCCTTAGTCAGTCGATTCCTGGATGGGACCAGAAGGTTGGGTCAAGGCAGGACACTCCAAGGAGCTGTTGGGATAACCAGGGTTTGTTTGCCTTCATTTGCTGAAAGCTGGGTTTGCAGGGAGAGAGAGGGTCTAAGAACCTTAACCCTGAGGAACAGTGAAGTTAAGAGAAGCCAGGTAGGAAGAAGCAGCAAAGAAATCAATCAGTGCAAAGACGTTTATAGAGTCCCAGGGTTGGAAGCCAGAGTAGTAGATGGGCCCTGGTTCCCCTACTGGCTACAATGGCACAAACCCCAAGAAGGGAACAGAGCTTTCAAACAGCTGAATTAAAAAAGCTTAGCAGCAGCGCTGAAGACCCAATGGTTTTCAAGGCAGCAGGACTGTTCATATATCAGACTCTTTACTACCCTGGAAGGGATTCATTTGGATTTTGACTTGGCTGGGGGTCCAAACCACGGTAGACACACAAGGTCAGCTGGCAGCCAGCAGGGAGTGCAAGGAGTTACAAAAGGACTGCAATGTCACATCCCATCCCAGGAGGCACTCAAGAGGTTAGTGACCCCATTACAACAGGCTATGTTACAGAGTCGTCTGGAGCACCTAGTTAAATGAGCACAACCCACTAAAATGTATTTTCATGGAGCTAAATGTGAGGTAATACATCTGTAGGTAGAATGGTGGCTATATACCTACCAGGAGACTCAGCCTTGGAAAGCAGTGAGCCTCCAAAGGAGTTAGCAGTCACGGAGGATAACCTGCCTCAGCATGAGCTCTCAGTGCAATGCTGAGGTAAAAAGAGCTAACATGGTCCTCATATGCATGTATAAATAGAGGGAGACTAAAATAAAATAGGGAAACAATCTTAATGCTGTACAACACATTTGAAATATCATTGTTAGAATACCCTGTTCAGTTCTGGAGTCTACTCTTTACAAAGAATGTGGAAATACTGAAGAGAGTTGAAAGGGGGACTACAAAAATGATCCAAGGACTAGAGTCTGGTCAGTCCCTGCCTCCTGGCCAGTCTGTGCTCCCAGCCGAGAGGCCAGCAGCTGCAGACCACATGCCTAGAGCCATGCAAATCCGCAGACACAATGTGGATATCCACAGACACAATGCGGATATCCGCAGACCATTTCTTGCAGATAGGATACGGATCCACATATTTGTATCCACGCTGGGCTCTACACATGCCTGCTTCCCAGCAGGAACCTCAGTGTAGGGACCCTGGGTCTTGAACTCTGGCCCACATGGCTCTTTGGAACTAGTGAGTTCCAACCCGCTGCCAGAGTCCTGCTAACTCTTGTCAGAATAGGATCTGAATTCAGACAGAGGACCCCAATCCTAGAAGCTGATTGGTAGAATGCTGGGACTCTTGATTGGTCCTCAGACTCTATTTGAACCCAGCATAGGAACAGGAAGCTGCCCATATAACTGGGATCCACCTTGCTCTGGATTGTGTTTCTTATGTCCCCTCGCTCCTGCTCCCCTGGCTTGACTTCCTGGCATCCCAGCCAGGACTCTGGTATTGAGCCATGATTCTGCTCTCAAGTTTATCACCTGCTTCTTGGTGATCCCGACCCCCTCTGACTCCTGAAACTTGACTCTGGGTTTGCCCTCTGACCGGTCTCAGACTCTAATCTCCTGGTATCTGACATGGCCTGATCCCCGCTTTGACCACAATGTCAGATCACCTAATGTCCCGATTATGACAGATAGCATCTCAGTCTCTCTTGATCTCTGCTGGTTGCCCACAATAGTTTAGTCTCCTCAGAACAGACATGTTTTAGTTTAACCCAAGTTATTGGGCTCAACATAGGTGTACATGGGTAAAATTTAATGGTGTGTAATAGACAGCAGGTCAGATTAGATGTTTCAATAGTCCCATCTGGCTTTAAACTCCTGAAAAACAAGGTAACAAGCAAAAATAGTAAAACACAAGCCACCACTGATTAGTAATCAACCCCGATCCTCAAAGCTGGGATAGAGAGATTCTTGCCTTCCCCCCATGCATTGTCCTGTCTCTTCTTATATCTCTTCTCCTGAACACTTGTGCCAAGAGA
Organism: Pelusios castaneus; assembly: GCA_007922175.1. Lineage (NCBI taxonomy): Eukaryota > Metazoa > Chordata > Testudines > Pelomedusidae > Pelusios > Pelusios castaneus. The sequence continues at coordinate 11,761,516 of ML685809.1, read as the reverse complement.
AGCTAGAGCTAAACCCTTGTGCACCAACTTAGGACTTTTCTATGCCCCTCCACCACAATATGATTATCTCCATTTTACAGACAGATCAGCTAAAGCACAGAGAGATTAACAGACTTGAACAAGTTCAAACTTAGTGTCAGAGGAGTGAAAAGAATCCAGAACTCTCACCCTGCAATCCCTGCTCTTACGACACAATGTTATTCTAATCTAGAAACCCTTGCTTCTTTCCCCTACACACACAAATTAGGGAAAAACAAAAAGACAGAACCAGCAGCACTACCATATTAAGTAAGAGCATGTGGCTCTAAACCCCCATAAACTGAATGGTATAAAGTGACATAGGCCGGGCTTAAAGTATATTATTTAAGACTTTAAATATTGATAGTGAAGAAAATTGCTGAATAGTCAAGACAGTTTACAGAGTATAGGCAATTTATATTCTGTTGAATAAAAGGACTTAGTTAATCAGAAAGTCCCATTCTGCAGTGGTTTACAAGCACAGCCTCAAATAAACATTACATCAGCCTAGGATAGAATAATTTTTAAATTGTGAACCATACACCTATATGTCTGTGAAAGGGGAAAAGGAGTGGGGGGAAAAGCAAGTTCTTTAAAGGTTTTTCCAACCTTGCATTCTGTCTGCAATCTCAATTAAGCAATTGGAAAGCACTAAGATATGATGCCGATAGAACTGTCATTTTACCAGTTCTTTGGGATTGACAACAGTTTCCTTTCCTACCTTTTTACCAGCCCAAATGTCATCCCAAATTCTACTGTAACTTGCAATGTGTACAAAAAATGTCAAAGAGAGAAGTCTTTTGGTGACAAATCCGTCAGTGGACAGAAAAATCACATATTGCCTCCCACTAAACTCAAAATCTCTATCCAGAAGAACATTAAGTTGATCACCAGCAACCTTCAAGAACAAACACTAAGGCCAGTTACCAGATACACCTAGATACCCCAATCTCAAACTTGTACCAAGATGATGATCTTTCCATGGAATCAGGACAATCCTGAAAACTCTACATTTAGATCTGGCCTAGGACTCTGCCTCAGCAGTTACTTACTAAGAAGAGTATGAACCTATATTGCCTAATAAATTCATAGGTGTTGTCAACTCTGTAGCTGAATTTCTTTCAACTAGCAATCTCAAAGATTCCAAGGAGAACCAAAATAAAACAAAGATGTTCTAGTTTAAAGGCAGCAAATTCTTTATATATTGAAAGAAATTTTAACAGCTGTCTTTCCAGGGAGTGACAGTTCAGGATCAGATATCTAAAGGATCCAAAATCCTGATCTGAACAGCTATGGTTAACAAGCACCATCCATCACCCACTCTTCCACCCAACCTAGACTGATGAAATATAGCACACTTAAACTGTAAGCTTTATCAAGACACAATCCACATCTTCAAATGTATTTTGTACAGTGTTTAGCATAACTCGGCCCCAAGTCTGACTAAACCTGAGGAGACTATCATAGGTGTATTAAACAATAATAATGTAGTACACGGCTAGGACCAGACTTCACCAATAGTTAATCTCCAGCAGACCCTCAGTGTTGCACACTATGTCAGGGCAGAATCCTAGAAAACAACACGAAGCCAAAAGATTGTATACCCAACTGATCCAGCATTTAACATCAGAACATGGACAATCCAATCCCCTGGTCAGCCTCGTCAACCCAAGCAGAATTCATGATGGGAGTTTAAGTAATCAGAAAGAGAGGCACGGATTATTCCTACACCTAACACCATACTAACATGGAACAGTTCGTATTGATGTCAGCTACCCCCTGTCTCTAGCCAATTCCCAGCTTTTTTACATACCAAGCTTTAATTGAATACTTTGACCACTGGAGGCCCTCTATCTTTCAAACTTGGTTATTAGTGCATACGCATTAGGGCAGCCGTTCTCATTCTTTTTTGTGTCATGACCCGGATGGCAGTGTGTGTAACCACGTGCAACCCAGTGCCCTCACCGCTGGAAGAAGTCCCCATGAGAAGCTGGAGTGTAGCAGCAACTTCCTTCCAGTGATGCTGGATTCAGGGGGGTTTATTTCGGGGAATGAGGGGATTCCTTTCAGTGACACACTAAGCCATATGTTGTGACACATTGCAGTTGAGAATCATTAGGGGGCAAATGGAGGAAAGCTGTGTATAAGGAGAACTGTAGAACAAACAGGCAACCCAGCTGCTGATAGACTATACTTGATTTCTATTTTCCTCTTTTGTATGTTTAATTTCTGAACTCTTCCTAAACATTTTTCAGAAAAGGTTGGAGGAGGGTGATAAAAAGAAACATTTTAAAGAAATAGATTATATTCATGGAGATTGGTACCAAAAGAAATATAAATATCATCTCCATCCTGACATAAACCAGTTTGTTTCGTCATCTCTCACTACTCCACTTTCTGATGCAATTTTTTTTCCCTCTCTTTCCACCGGGGCTTTTTGTTCCACTTACATTTATGTTAAACAATTCCCTTGATATTAGCTATCCACTGCTATCTCCCAACCACTTTCCTTCCTTTGATTCCAAGAAGAATAAAGTCTCTTAATGGAATCATAGTTTTCATTTTGCATACAGCACAGATGCTAAGAGTAAAACTGACTAGACCTTCTATGAATTTTACTCTAGTGCAACTGTGATCCTGTTCTGCAGAAGCACCCTGCAGGTGAATATTAAGATGCAGGAGGACATCAGGGAAAATGCCGGAATACTTGTTATCCTACAACCAATTTAGTCCTTCCCTATCCACTTCCCTTCCCTTTCCACTATATCCTTTCCACACTCCAGCTCCAAATGTATCCAACAAGTCTGAGCTCAGAAATCGGGCATGTGAGACACTGATCCTGATAAACCCAGTCTTTAACATATATACATTATAACTTGCTTTACCACAATGAATTTTATTCTCAACTATCCTGCTGCAGTGATGAGTTAGAAACTGGTAGTGAAGGAACAATGTAAAGACACAGCAGTCATCAAGTTCAAATTAGAACATTAAGGTCTGTTGACCTGAAAGTGTAAATTAATTATGAGATCAAGCTTAATTTTTGACCCTTATAGTTTGTATGGAGCACTGCTGAATCTAAAATTTCCATATGGCAAGCCACCAGATATACACCATGAACCAAATTCATCTATGGTGTACTGCCAGTAAAGTTAAATCAGGATGTCTTTGGCTCTGTGGAGCTTAACCAATCTCAATACACATATAGGGTATGAAAATACATATAACTCTTTTAATTTATGTACTAAAAAAAGTGAAAACAGTTCATGTACGCAAAGTATTTAAAATCAATTACAGATTATTATGGATAAGGTGATCTTTCAGCATCACCTTCAGTCACATATAATCACTAAGCTAGAATTTTCACAACAAATAAGTGATCCATTGATTTAGCTCATATTCTGTGTAGACTATCCACAAGCTAATCTTCATTTCCCCAAATGTGTTAGTCAATGCTAAAGATAAATTCCAAACAGTGTTAAGTCCTTGATAGTCACTATTTGAGCTACACTGGTTAATTGTGATTTGTCAAATAAGTCACATGATACTGCTTCCTGATTAGATGAGTAATCAAGCTTTTCTGGCAGAAATAAACATGCACGCAAATAGCATACTGAGCACGTAACTTTGAAATCCACAAACATAGCTACCAGTAAAACTCAAAACATTCACAAAAAGTAAACATACAGGAGCACGATCATGGCCAAAGCAAGTTCATTTGCAAATGTGAGCAAATATTCATGACTTTTTCCCCTCCTCACTATTCTCTCACTATACAAATAATGATAATAAGAGGCAGTACAGAGTGCAGCCTTTTGTAAGTCAATAGTTTCTCTCTCTCTTTTGTCTTAAAACAGTCGCATTGTACCTTTTGCACTGTGGAAATTATATAATAGGGCCAGATTGTGAGCCTCTTATTCTCAATGGTGAGCACTTATTCGTACAAGTAGTCCCACTGACCTGAATGGAATTATTTTGTGCAACTGCTTACCATTGAAATGCATACATAAACTGGGTCATAATGAGTGAAGTAGCAGTCTTTAACGATGTTCCATCACACCACCACCAAATGATTGATCATGGATTACAGGCCCCTTCAACTATTCTTTCCTCATCTATCTGATGTGCACAAATGGGAATGCAAATTCTACTAGTTTTTATATGGTTTTATTTCTGCTCATTGATAACAGGAACTCAGTCCTTGTCTGATAAGTGATTTGGGAAGTACAGACTAGGTAGCCAAAGCAATCTCCTGGTTAGCAACAATTTCAATTACTTAAAATATGAATTTTTAAAATGAACATTAGGTATATATCATATCAAAAGCCATATACTACAAAAAGCAAATTCGATCAACTAGGATTTCTGGATTTTTTCAATATTTAAAAATAATTGATCATCATTTAATAAACATTAACATAATCACATGAAGTCTCAGATTTTTGTGAAGTCCTGTTTATAACCTAGTTTTATATGTTGGCAGTCTGTGATACAAGGAAGTCGACTGAATTAAACGAGGTCAAAAAGAAAAGCACATTGGGCTTGAACTGAAGACCTGCCAGGTCCACAATCCCCGGCCATCAGGGCCGGCCTTAGCGGTAGGCAAACTAGGCAGCGACCTAGGGCCGCTGATTTCAGGGGCCGCCTAGTTTTGAAAAAAATATTAAAACCTCCTTAGCTGGGTGAGGTCCCTGCCGCAGGGGCAGGCTGCTGGGGTTGCGGGGAGCCCACGTCTAGCCCGGGATGGGGGGTTCAAGCAGGAGTTAAAGGGGCCCAGCAAAGCAAAGACTCTGGCGGAACGCTTGTTCCGCACTGTCCTGCTGCAGCCAGGCTGGGGAGTTTCAAATTTCCCATCCTGAGCATGCTCAGACAGAGCGTGCTCAGGGCGGGAGCGGCCAGCTGGCCAAGGAGCAGCTCCCAGTCTGTCCAGTGGGGTGTCACTGCCCCCATAATAGGTTCGGGCCCTGTTCCCTGGGTCCTCGGCTGGGATGGGGCCAGATCGGGCTCCTGTCGCCGCCAAAGCCCGATCGGGCCGACGGCAGCCAAGTCCTGGGTCCCCGGCAGACTCAGGGCACTGGTGCCAGGATTCAGGGCATGTGCCCTGAGTTCCCAGCACCAGCAACACCCTGCAGCTCCGGGCCTCCAACCAGCTAAGGGGGGCAAGAGGAACGGGGAAGGGGCCGCGGTAGAGGGGGGCGAGGAGTGGGGAAGAGGCCGTGGGGTTTGAGAGCTGGCAGTTGGGCAGGGAAGGGGCCACGAGGGGAGGAGGCGAGGAGCGGGGAAGGGGCCGAGGGGTTGGGGAGCTGGCAGTTGGGGAGGGAAGGGGCCGGGGGGTTTGGGGAGCTGGCAGTTGGGCAGGGAAGGGGCCACGAGGGTGGGGGGGAGGCGAGGAGCGGGGAAGGGGCCGGGGGGTTGGGGAGCTGGCAGTCTGGCGGGGAAGGGGTGGGGGGCCACCAAGAATAAACTTGCCTAGGGCCGCCAACCGTCTAAGGCCAACTCTGCCAGCCATAACAAAAACATTATCATACCATGCCATACTTGTTACGTATATGAGATCAGAGTACTTCCACAAGTACTGTTACAAATATGTGGGCAATGAATTCTTTATGTCTGACTCCAGCTCTTCAGATTTTTCCTACCTTTAACAAGGGGAATAAAGGTTCATTCATGATTTACAAAGGGTACTCAGACACAGTGATGGTATGGTGTAGCAATTACATTAACAGACTGATTAAATGAGTAAAGTAAAAATATTTCAATTTATACTAATTTATTCAAGTGGATTAAAAGTCCTTTTAAATTGTCCTGCCCATTGCTACCTAGAAGCATTAACAGATTTCTGAAGTATGGAAAAGCAAGCAGACTTAAAATTAATGACCACTTAGTTTTAAAAACAGAATAAATTATAGGGCTTGTCTGAGAAAAGAATAATTTTCTTTAGTTTTCATTTAAGTTGCCAACAACATTCCCACTGAATTCATGCTATCAATACGGCAAAAATCTAGTTAACATATATCTACGATGTACGTATGCTAAAGGTACACCTTCTTAATAAGCGATACTCAAGTATTGGAACAAGGTGACCTCTCTCAATGTTAGTATGTTATGTAAAAGGTTCACTACTGTAGGGCTGCGTCTTATTAACCAATTTCACACCAGTTGATCTTTTTGGTGATGGTAAGGGTATGGAGTTTATAAAATCTTATTTGCACCATAACAAACAAAAATAATTTCTTCATTATAGCATCACCCTCAAAATCAGCCAACACTGGTTCACTAATTTCATTATACCTAGTCAACTGTTAATTTAGCAAATCCTGTCACAAACCAATTGGTCAATATGAGTGCCTCCAGCAATACTAGAATTGTTTCTTTTACCAATTTTCAGGCCTCATGGCATATTTGGAAATGCAAGTACAATGGGATTTATTTGTCTGTTCACCATAGTCATAGCACCAGGAAATGTGATATTTCAAACTGCAGTCTTATGCCAACTATTTCTCAAACAACTCATTGGATTTGGTTTAGTTGGTGCTAATAAAATATAACATTGTGAATTATCCTGATAGCCATCTGTAGCCACACTCACCACACGACAATCTGAGACCAAAGTCCAACTTGAGCCAATATGAACTTATTTAAATATTACCACAAACCATTGTTTTTCAGCAAGAGCAAAAAAAAGAGACGTGCATACAGCTGTCTTTTCAGTAGCATTGCTAGTGCCTTTTAGAATTAAGCTGCTTGAAGTTGGTACCCTGGTGTAGTAGGCATGTGTGCATTTTACTGAAAAGGAGGAAGTGTTGTAACAAAAAGGATAGAGACTTTTAGAAAGAAATGCAATACCGAGTGTTGTGATTCTTTGACTTAAAATTGCCTTTTGTTCTTTAACACACAACGCTTACATATACCCCCTCTCCAGTTACATTTATACTCTAAAAGAAGTTGACACATAGTGACAGTCGCTTGTGTGTACTGAAGCCTGATAAGCATTCTTCATGGTTACCCAGCAGAACAATTCACGTGATACTAGGATATTTCGTTAAAATCATACCACTCTCACAGTCACTAAGAAACAGACAGGTAGAGGTGTGTCAATGGTTTTCACTTACCTTCTTTATTAAGCCTCATAACCTCCCTGCTTTTTCCACCCTCTTTTCCAGTCTCTTCTAAATCTACACCTGCGGAAAAGAAATAAAGTCAGAGAGCATCAAGGGAAGTATGTTTATTGAGGAGGGGATGGAGTTAACAGCATCTGTATGTGCAACAGCAGAAACACAACTACCACTGTCAACACGCCTGCCATGGAGCATCAGTGCCAGCCTTTCCGTGCAACAGCATCCTCCTGCCCCGCTTCCATGCAATCACACCTTCTCTTCCACCACTGTCCCCCATGCAACAGCATCCTCCTGCTTCCCCAACCCCCCTCCCACGCAACAGAATCCTCCTGCCCCCCACCGGCTCTCCTCTCCCCATGCAACTGGGCCAGCAGCACAGGTCCCCAGTTCCGTGCCGACAGCAGCAGACACCATGTACCCAGCACCTCCCCATACACATGGGGAGGGAGGTCTGTGCAGTGGGCGTGTAGGGCGAAGGCAGCCCCTAGTGCAGCGGGGGCCAACAGAGCATCGGGCCTCCCCATTGCCCCCGGCGGCGAGCCCCGTCCCGCTCCTCCGTGTGTGTGCGTGTGCCCAGGGGCAGCAGCATGGGCAGCCCGGGCAGGGCTCTGTGTCTGGTGGTGCCCTTACTGTGCGGGGGGGCGGCGCAGTGCGCGTGCGGGGGGGCGGCCTCCCGGACCCAGGCGGCCCAGGGCTGGCCCAGGAACGCCTCGGGACTGGGCACGGGCCGCTCCAGGGCCGCCATGGCGCCGCTCCTGCTCCTGCCTTCTTGTTGCTTTCCCCGTTTCCTTCGGCAGCAGCAACGAGCGAGCGAGCCAGCCACGGGATTCGAGAACGCCGCACGTCATCCTCGGGACGTTCCGCCGCCCACACAGGGGTAGTGTCAGCCCCTACTCCCTATCAGATCGGGCTCCCCGCCTGGCAGCGCGCATGCCCGCGGCAGCCGCGCCTGCGCACTAGCCACGACGAAGCCGCTGCCTGTGCCCGGAGTCTGCCAGCTTTGTATCAGGGGGGTGCGCGAGGCCGTGGGGCAGGAGGCTGGTGTGGAAGGGCCACGTGCAGCCCCGGGGCGCGTGGCGGGGAGCAGGACTCAGAGCGCACGCGGGCGGTTGCTGGCTGGGTTCGCTTGGGTGCAGCCGGCGGGCGCTAGGGCTGCAGGGGGCCTGTGCGGTGCCCGGGCGCCGGCGGACTGGAGGCTTGTCTGTGCAGGGCAAGCCTGGAGGAGGGCACAGAGCGGGGTCGTAGGAGACACGGCTGCGGGACAGGGAGCAGGATCTCGCCTGTACAGAACCGAGAGCAGCGGTGCTCTCCCTGCCCCGCAGCATCCGTTGTAGCGGGAGGGCTCGGAAACGTGCTCCAGGGACGCGCCGCTCATCGCCCGCAGCAGGGGAAAGGCTCCAGCTCCCCACGGCCCTGGTGGCGGAGTGTTTCCCAGCAAAGTTCCCCACGCCGGGTCCAGCGGCCGTGGTTAGTGAGTGCTGCGCCGGTATCGGGACAATGGCTGGACGTGCCGTGCCGGGGGCAGGGGGAGTCGACACAGGCAACGCGAAACATCTGGTTTTTCACTCATGGTTTGTGTCCCCTGTGTTCATGGGCATGACAGAAACATGCTCGTGAAAAACACTCTCATGACCACAGCGTGTCCTTTTGGCATCTCCAGCTGACAGCCGTCAACTAGTGCACAAAAGCTGGATTTCACTTAATAGTGGTTTTCTTTGGTGTTTTGGTTTGGTTTTTTTAAAGTATTTTTACTCACATAGTATTGTTATAGTTTGGTCTGTGAGAAGCTACCACAGCTGCTTTGTAGTCTTAAGTTTGAATTCTTGCCTCATGTATTTTTTTGTTGTTTTCAAATGTATTGTTTTGAGTCTGCAGTTTTGCCAACAAATCATTTCAAGTGGGTCCTTAGGCTCCAATTCTCTAAAGTAATCCTGAGATTTTTCAGCGTATATGTTCAAATCCCTGGGAGTATATGGACTATTCATCCAATTACTAGATTTTGACTTTTTTTTTTTTTCTTTTTGTGACATTACAGGATTTTGACACTCCCCTCAGAATAGTGGAGAATTCTATTACTGTTGCATACCATGCAAGCTTGTTGATCCAATTTATATTAATAAAATCAAATACTGCAAACACTACAAGTGAATGACTTTTCTCATGTAAGTGGTCTTTGACTTCTCATGTGTATATGTTAGCAAGATTAGGTCCTTAGTTCTCAATTTTCTTCTATCAGTTTTACAATGTTGTAACTTTGATGGAGGCAGTGCAGATTTAAGACAAGTTGAATACTAGAAGATTTTACTACATTAGGATCAGATTCCTGTTGGCCCTTATGTGAGTGCATGTTGCGGGGAAGGTGCAAGGAACCTGTCTCACATACAACAAACACAGTGTCAAATACACATACAGATTTGCTAGAAGCAGCTGGAACATACAAGCCTGATCCTCATTACATAGAAGCTTTATTCAAAATTTGTTATATCATATTATGAGACCTGGCTGGGCAAAGGTGCCCCTAGATTTTGCCACATTGGCTAAAAGGAACTACAAGAACACACAAAAGAATCAGTAAAGTGGAAGAGGGCAGCCAAGCCTTGAAAAACTAATAAACTGCATCATCTTCATAAAAAAAACAGCAGTGGATTAAAATATCCAAAGACCTGGGTGCTTCTGTGATCTGTACATTGACAACTACAGACTCACTGTATTAAGGTCAAGAGTATATCCCAAGGATGCAATCAGAAGTCAGGAACAATGAATCTTCATCCACAATCTCCACAAAGGAAGATAAGAACATATCTGCAAATGAAGTACCTCACTATAACACCCCTCTGAAATTCAATTATGGTTCAACAGGATTGCCATCACATATGGAGAGAAAGTACTCAGTGTGAGTAAAAAGCCTGAGTCAAGGTATTCTCAGTGGGAAAGCAAGCTGGGATTCCTTAAGAGATCTCTTTAGCTCAGTAAAGAATGGAAACAAAAATTGACTACTGCATAATAAATTTAGGCACGAGTGATACAAATGGGTTAGTAGTTAAACAACAGTCATCAGGGAGCAGCCAACTAGTCCTATCTAAACAAGTCATACCAGACTACAAAACCGCTGTGGATTACCCAAGATGCGTATTTGGGGGACAAGGTTCAAAAGAAAAATATGAAACCACACAGAAAACTCCAGTAGTTAAAAACCCAATAAACACTGCTGAACAAAGTGTATAACCAAGTAGCAAACAACATTAAACAATGCAACAAGATATACAAAGAATCCTCAGAGAAGTTAAGAAGTTGATGTTATATCCATACTTTAACTTGTGTCATTCTGGAGGAATGTCTTAGACAGGAGGGTGTGAACAACCATTGTCTCCTTAATGTTTAGGAATTTGCCAGGTGATATGGTCCCAGGGAGTAAACTGATGAACCATTAAGGATACAATGGTTGTATTCTTTATGTCCTCATCAGGATACTCCCTGGGACCATTCTACCTGGAAAATTCCTAAACATTAAGGAGACAATGGTTGTTCACACCCTCCTGTCTAAGACATTTCTCCAGAAGGACACAAGTTAAAGTATGGATATAACATCAAATTCTTAACTTCTAATCAAAATAGAATTCCTAGACATAAACTATATAATCATTCCGAGCAAATGACTACCTTTCTATTGATACCAAACATGACATAGTTCCTATGGATTATAGCATTTATGAGCTATCCATAGAAAATAATATCATAAATGCTTCCCTAAATCCAGACAGTGTCACACACAGGGCTCTGCCCTGCCAGGGTCCCTGTCCCCCTTTGCCCCATTGTACACAGAGGGTGCTCCCCCCCCCGCCACCATGGACCTGCCCAAGGTCCCCCTAGCCCCACAAAGTCGACCTAGAGCATCCAGTGTGGACGCTCTAGGTCGACTTTGTAAGTTCCCCTTTAAGTCGACTTTAATTTTAAGTGTAGACACACTAAGTCAACTTAGTTAAAGTCGACTTAAAAGTGCAAGTGTAGACATAGCCTAACAGTCTCAGTAAAAGAATCAATATCTGACCAACAATATAATAAATAGAAGTAAGATTTGATTGAGAAATGGACATCCAATCAAATCTTTACACTATAGAAGCTCATTACTACCTATGTGTAAAAAAGGAAGATATTTGTCTGCTTTATAGATATTTTAAAAGCTTTTGATTCAATCTGGCACCAATTACTGAACCTTAAATTGCTACACAATGGAACTTGTGAAACACATTGAGAACATAATTAAATCCACATACCAACCCATCAAATGTGGAGAAAAATGGCTTCATGAATTAGGCACTAGGCTAAAACTCAGAAGATGTATGTTTGGTTCCTGATTCTGCCACAGACTTCCTATATGATCCAGGACAGGTCAGCTAGCTCTAGTTCCCCAGAGGGACTTCTGTGGTTCAATGCCTAACTTTTGCCTAGAAAAATCACTGGAACACCAATGGGATCCCAAAACCTGATTTAGATGCCTGTGCTCCCTATACAATGAATGGAGAGAGATAGGCACCTTAGAATGGGATCCACCTGAGCTAGCAACTGGGAAATAAGAGGGATGTTGTCTAAACCCTCTCCTCTCTTTGGAGTTAGGCACTTAATTCTAGGCCATAGAGAGGTGCCTATCTCTGCTTGTGATCCACAGATAGGCCCCTCTCTCCTGGAATCAGGAGGCTTAAGCACCCAAGCCATTCTCACAAGAGTCACCTTAGGAGTGGGTAGTGCCTCCCGTATCAATTTTAGCCCTCACCTAGAATGTGGGAGATCCACATTCAATTCTGCCATATCTGATGGGAAGAAAGAATTTCAACAGGTCTCCTGCATCTCAGATGAGTGCCCAAACCACTGGGCTATGGGATCTCTCAGTTTCTCCTCTAGAAATTGTTTTACTTTGGATAAATGTTTTAAAAAATCATTGGGCCAGAGAGAAAGAATGACACTACCCAAGTTGTCTGCAGTGTAGCTGTAGTCATGTTAGTCCCAGGATATTAAAGAGACAAAATGAGTGAGGTGATATCTTTTATTGGACCAACCTCTGTTGGTGAAAGAGATATGCTTTTGAGCTTACACAAAAACCTGAAGAGCTCTGTGTAACCTCAAAAGCCTGTCTCTTTCCTCAACAATAACAGACATTACTTCACCCACCTTGTCTCCATTCCCAGTGCCGGATTTACATCTTACATGCTCCTAGTCACAACATCTTCAGTGCTTTCCCTGCCTACAGTTGACCTTCATGTTTTCCTCACGGGATGGGGGAGAGAGATGTTGGCTGGGCCAGCGCTGCAGGAGGAAGCAGTGAGGGAGAGGACTTGGGGCAACTGGCTTGGCCAGGTGGGAGGAATATATTGCTCACTAGGTTCTATCTTCTGGCCTGGTGAGGGAGTGGGGCCTTACGGTGTAGAGGAGGAGCAAGGTGGCTCTGGAAGAGAGGAGAAGGAGCAGGAAGCAGGGCCAGAGACCCAGCACCTCCAAATTGGCCAGGGTCTCTGGGCCCCAGGCCCTGTTGGTCCATGAAGTAATCCGCTCTGTTTAAGTGACCCTAGAATGCCGGCACTCCTAGGCATGTGCATATACAGCCTAATTGGAAATCTTGTCCTGTCTAAACCCAAGTGGCTAAAGCACAGATCTGAAAGGTGAGATATCTAGGATCCAATTCCCCTGCTCTGATGACCCCTTCCAAATCTGGAACAGGACCCAATCCAGTAGGCATGAGCATGCCTAGCAGATTGGGACCGACAGCCAAGACAGTTGTTCCACCTGCAATCTTCCTCTGGTTTGAGGATCCCACTGGGGCTTGGGTGTGACATAGGCATCTAGACACCTCACGCGAGGCAGCAGTGCACATGCCCATAGATAGAACTGTAGGCACCTAGGAGACTTTTTACAGAAAAACTTTAGGTGCCAAGTGAGTTTAGGAGCCTGGAAGGTTACAGCAGCAGCCAAGCCAAGTGAGGGTTTTATGGATCACAGTGGTGTTTACAACTAGGACTTAGATACCCCAGTCCCTTTGTGGATCTGGGCTCAATCTCTCAGCTCCTCCTGTAAAAAATACACATAACAATGCTTACTTTCCCTATTTTTTCTCTTGTCTCTTGATTGCTGGCTCCTCAGGGCATGAACTATCCCTCACCATGGGTATGTCTACACTGCAATTAAGGACCCAAGGCTGGCCTGTGACAGCTGACTTGGGGCCATGGGGCTCAGGCTGCAGGATTGTAAAACTGCAGTCTTCTAGACATCCAGGCTCTGGCTGGAGCCTGAGCTCTGGGACCCTGCCCTACTGCAAGCTCATATATCTACTCTGCAATTTTATAGCCTCGCAACCTGAGCCCTGCAAGTCTGAGTCAGTTGACACGGGTGTTTAACGGCAGTGTAGACATACCATACATGTTTTTACAAAGCCTAACACAATGGGGCCCTGTCCTTCGCTGTAGCTCCTAGATGATACTGTAATATAAACAATCATAATGTAGAATAAAAATTAACTACATGCAGAGTCCTTCAAGTAACAAAGAGTGAAATACAGAGGTAACTTTAACCCTGTTCTTTTCAACACATAAATCATTGGGTTTTTTTAAATTCTACTAGAGAAGCCCCAAACCTAGACTCTCCACTAAGCAGCTGTGAGATAAGATTATAACCCGCTGGCCTAGTCAATACCATGTACTAGAAATATAGTGCAGTACTTGTGTTTATATGGCAATCATAAAAAAATAAAAATCCTGAAACTTCAGAAAAGCTTGAAAACAACCAAAACAAAGATGAGCCCAGATTCTGTGCCTCAGACTTCTACTTCACTGGAGATCCATTTGCATGGATCATCATGTAGGATCCAGATGTAAAATACAACAGATATAGAAAATACAAATATTTATAATATGCCTCATAATAAATGCACTAGGGCTCCAAATAACAGCTATGTGAGCCTTCAAAGTCACAAAGAAACCCATACAATCTTTTAGTAACATAATCATTACAGTTTAGTAGTTTAGGAAAAGATTTGTTAATAAATCTAGGCATCTTACCTCAGTATGGGTTTGCTATAAAAGGAACTTTGTCCTGCATGGTAGGATGGATTACTTTTAAAGGCCCCACTGGCTGGCTGCTGCCTCAGAAACCCAGGTGTGCACCCTTATGGATATAGAACTATAAATATGAGTCATGGGACTTTTTGTGAGAGTAATTTAATGTGGATCTCTTATACGGAAAGCATCGATAAGCAAGCTAGCTCTCAATGAGGAAAGGATAAATCAGATTTTTTTTTTACTTGTTTGCACTCTAGTTTAAAGTCTATATTTATGCTCTTGCTGAGCTTACTTAAGGTTTGGATGATCTTTTAATAAATATCCTGTATCTCCTGCTGGGAACAGAAATTTCTATTAGAGTTTAAAGTTCCATATTGGGAAGAGATTTCAGGGATGGTTAGATTGAGAACCTGCAGAAACCACCAAAAACTCTGAGATACTGATAAAACTATTTGTGAGCATTCCCATTTTATTAACTGGTAGTTAAATCTGTGGCTCATCCACACAGAATGAGATAAAGCTTCAGTGAAACCCCTACGTTTACAGTTCTGTAAGCAAATATTATTGAAATTTCAGTGTAATTCAGTACCTTCAGAACAAAATGGAAAACCCACTTCTTTGGTTCAGCTTTCCTACAGTAAAAGCACTATCCCCCATCCAGCCAGAAGTTCAGTCCCTTTTGATTGGAAGGAAAAATGAAAAAAATATCTGTGTGCTCTTCTTAATTCCAGAAGATGCTCAGATATCATGGTGATGGGCTGCCATAGAAAAACCTAGGAAGTTGCATTTAACACACAATTGCTGAGGAGGAGAACTAAATGGACACTCCCTCCTAAACAATATATAGAAAACATAACTAAACTTCTGATGTCAGCTCAACCAAAGCAGTCTGCAAAATGCTGGAGGATCAAAAAATAAATCAAAATGAAAATGTACTTCAGTCCTTTGTGGTATCATTCCTATGTCTTAATAATACTGATCTACCAATACATGATCCAAATAGCCTTACCCAAAACAAAATGATACTCATGACCCAAGAGCGATATCTAAAACACCAACACTTGAAGCAATGGGAAGACAAATGAAACAAAATAAACCCAGTAACAAGCTAAACTGCAGCAATCCCTGCACAGAATGATCACTCTACCAGGCTAGCGCATTACAGTAAAAAGTGAAAAGCTAAAGCAAACTGTCCCCAAATACAGAATTAGTGACCATAAAATAGATATGGAAATAAGAGTCAATGCTCATTCCATACCCAACAAAAGCAACTGTGCAGTGTACAAGAAGCAAGACTGAGAGACATACCTTTTCTTTACAGTATCCAAAGCCCTGTTCTGAACAGATTGGATGTACCTATGTTAGATGCCTGAGGGGTCTCTTTGACACTCCTGCAAAACATATACAGCTTGTCATTCCAAGATCAGTCTAACTGAAGGAAATACCAGATTGTGTACAAACATTCACCCACCCTTATCATCATAAGGAATTTAGTTGATAGAGCTAAAGTATCCAGTTCATTAATAAATCCACAGACATATAAACATCCCCCAAACAGTTAGGCCTTGTCTACTGTACAGAAATTTAATTTGCACAAAATAATTAAAATCTTAGAGACTGTAAGATACTTTGCATCCACATGAAAAAAGACCCCACACTTTCAAAAAATGGTAGAGAAACAAGTTAAGAAATCAGTTAACATTTAATTTGTACAGTGCAAATG
The DNA here is from genome assembly GCA_007922175.1 of Pelusios castaneus. Lineage (NCBI taxonomy): Eukaryota > Metazoa > Chordata > Testudines > Pelomedusidae > Pelusios > Pelusios castaneus. Next base: position 11,745,611 of record ML685809.1, on the reverse strand, counting down.
TGGACAGAGTTAATTTACCAGTGGGGTTTTAACAGACCTTCAAGGACTGTCCCAGAACTGATACCATTTTTATCTCGTCTGGAGAGTAGTGACTAGGTGGCTATCAAGAGCCACACGTCCAGCTCTGATTCTCCTACAGTCAAGCCTTCTAGTATTCACTGGCTGAAGCTCCCCCATGCCGCCCATATTATCCCTCCCCTAAACATGTCTCTTCACCCCTCACTTCCCTCCAATACCTTTAGCTCTGACCATCTTCAGCAGTGAACTACAGTTGATTTGTCAGCTGCAAGTGCTAGTCTGTCAAATCACTGGGGTTTAATCAAATCAGGGCTTGCAGCCAGCAAACTTCTTTAGTTCACCATCCGAGGGCCCGCATTTGAGAAACACAAGTGGTTCATCAGGCTAGGACTTGGCAGGAAGGCTTGGGAAGAAGGCCAGAGCCTGAAGAATATAGTCATTATAGAAAATTCACATGTAGATATTTGACAGTGTGACTTTTGGGGAAGGTGGGCTGTGGAGATGAGAGACACAGTTCCAACTATTACTTGCATGTCTACAATTCTGTTTCCCTGTATTGTGAATTGCGGGGTTGTTAGCCAAAAGGTGCTGCAGTTGAACCATTTTAGAAAAGCATATGGTCTGGCTGTGGGGCTGCAACCCAAGTCTTCTTAAACTGGTTCAGCACAGCTAGTCTGGATGCACTGAACCATTTGCCAGTTAAATCAAATATGCAGGGCCAGATTAAGGGGGCCTGGGGCCCCAGCTGCCCGTTTTTGTGGGCCCAACCCCCCCACCACAGGGCGGACTGTGCTCTTGTAGCCAGAGGCCGCTGTGCCCATGGTGCTCCTGTTCCTGGAATGACAGGTCCGCGCCCAGGGGCAGGGCCGGCTGGCACATAGCCACTATGCTCCAGGGCTGGGGGCAGGGCAGGAGTGCTGCGGACTGCTATGGCTGCTGGCCCTAGAGCCCGGCCCCCCCAGTGCCAGCACCCTGGCTGTGCAGGGATGGGTCAGCAGGCACATTAGGGGCTGCAGTCTGGGGTCCCCCTTCAGGCTGGGGCCCAGAGCTGCAGACCCTATAGCCCCTGTGTTGATCCGGCCCTGCCAATGTGGTGGCTATTTTTATCTAAATTAACTTTTTATTACTGAATGGTGAATTTTAAAAGATATTTAAGATCTAGAAGCAGGCTTGTAGCCATTCTGTCAAGATAGGAGAGGCTGAAACCGGCATCCTCCTCTAGAAAATTCCGAAAAAGATGATGCAGTTCTTTGGATTTCGAAAGATTTGAAGACACTTAAAAAAAAATTGTAAGCACAGAAAGTAAGCCATCCTGGTGGTTATCTTATGGCTGTGCATAAGTAACTTGCCACTTGCCAACCTTTGCTCCATTAGAATGCTAATATACATCCAACAAAACTAATAAAAGCACAGAGCGCTTAGCACCTTGTCATATTTTCCACAACACACACACAAACACATACAAGAAAGATATACAAAGTGCCTGCACAGCTGTGAAAAACAAGAAAAAAATCCCAAACCAAAAATATTATCTCTTTTTATTTATAGATCTTTTGGTCTCCCATTCACAACTGTGAGCCACAAATAGGACTTTCACTATCAATGGTCTCCTGGGGTTCCTGATGTATGACATCTAACAAAGTATACATGGTGATATTTTAGCACCAAACTTCCTACAATTTTTTAAAATTACATTGGGGGAAAAAATTCAAACAAACTATTATGTACTGTACTTCTGTCTTTCAGTTGCACTGTTTTTTTGGTGTGTGTGGGGGGGGAGGGTGTTTTGTTTTGTTTTTTGCTTCTCAGCTCCCTTCATTTGTATATAGTCCATTTATACTGCAAATTCTTCGGGACAGGTATCTGATATTTTTACCAAGCTGTAAAGCACCATGCTATTGATGCAACACAAAATAAATACCACACCACAGAAAGAAAGATTCTACATGGACTCCTCCTGATGGTCGGAATAACAGACTGGTCTTCTACATAGATTGTTTCCGCCAATGTGCAGAGGCTGAAATTGTGGACAAACAACCCTTGAACCATAGCCTCAGCCATGCAGAATGCAATGCCTCAGAAACAACTCTGGCATTATTATCAAAGAGGCTGACCAAGGAGGTTCTGTAGTCATCATGAATAAGTTGGCTTACGACTGAGAGACTAATAGACAACTCTCCAACACCATGTTCTACAAACCATTACACTCTGATCCCAATGAGGAATACCAAAAGAAACTATACCATCTACTCAGGAAACTCCCCAAAGCAGCACAGGAACAAATCCACACAGACATACCCCTAGAGCCCCAAATAGGGATATTCAATCTGCTACCCAAGATCCACTGCTGTCCTTAGGGAGGGCAACCAGGGTGACCTCCCCAGCCCCCATGGTTCCACAGACCCCCCAGTTCGTGCTGCTCAGCCACCCTCCACTGCCTACGGCAGCAAGCTGAAGGCAAGGGGCAGGGGAGGAATACAGAGCCTGGGCTCTGGGTCGCCTCGCCTCATCCCGCCCTGCCCTGCCCTGCCCCCCAGGATGGAGCAGCCAGCCCAGGGGCAGGGTGGAGCATGGAGCCAACCCTCTGGGCTGGCCCATCCTGTCCTCCCCAAGTGCTCCCCGATGGGGCCTGGTGCCCTGCCTGCTCCCCCCATCCCAAGGACAACCCTGCCAAGACCCATAAACCTGGAAATCCAGGGCACCCATTCATCTCAGGCATTGGCACTCTTATAGCAGGCTTGTTGCCTATGTGGATTCTCTCCTCAGGCCCTATGCTACTAGCACTAGCTACTAGCTATCTTCAAGACACAATTGACCTCCTAAGAAAAATTCAGTCCACAGGTAATCTTCCAGAAAACACCATCCTGGCCACTATGGATGTAAAAGCTCTTAACATCAATATCCCACACAAAGACTGACTACAAGCCATCAGGAACTGTATCCCAGATGTCACGACATACCTAGTGACTGAACTTTGTACTCACCCACAACCATTTCAGATTTGGAGATGATTTATAACACTGGTTTTCAAACATAATGGTTGGGATCCAGTACTGGGTCACAGACCCTCAGGTACTGGGTTACAGTGCCCTTAGCTGCTGCTGCCAAAAGACTGGAATTCATTGCTCAAAGATGTAATTGTTGGGTCGTGGGCATAAATGATTTTTTTTCAACTGGGTCCTGAGGGAAAAATGTTTGAAAACCAATGATTTATACCCTCAACAACACTGCTATGGGTACCCTCATGGCCCCACTGACTTAGAACACTTCCTCAGCTCTTGTCCCCAAGTACCACTCCTCTACTTACTCTACATATGACATCTTCATCATCTGGACCCACAGAAAGGAGGTCCTTGAGTAATTCCACCAAGATTTCAACAATTTCCACCCCACCATCAACCTCAGCCTGGACCAGTCCACATGGGAGATCCACTTCCTGGATACTAAAGTACAAATAAGTGATGGCCACATAAACACCACCCTGTACCGGAAACCTCCTGACCACTATACCTACCTACATCCCTCCAGCTTTCATCTGGGACACATCACGTGATCCACTGTCTACTGCCAAGCCCTACGATACAACCACATTTGCGTCGATCCCTCAGACAGAGACAAACACCTTCAGGATCTCTATCAAGAGTTCTTAAAACTACAATACCCAGCTGTGGAAGTGAAAAAACAGATTGATAGAGCCAGACAGCTACCACTAAGTCAACTACTACAGGAGAAGCCCAAGAAAGAAAACAACAGAATGTTACTGGTCATCACCTACAACCCCCAAGTCAGACATCTATAGCACATTATCAAGGATTTACAGCCTCTCCTACAAGACAATCCATCACTCTCTCAAACCTTGGGAGGTAGGCAACTTCTTGCTTACAGACAGCCCCCAACTTTAAGCAAATACTCATGAGCAACTACAGATCATACAACAGAAATACTAAGGCAGACGCATATCCCCGCAACAAACCCTATTGCCAACTCTGCCTGCATATCTACTCAAGTGACACTATCATAGGACCTAAGCAGATCAGCCACTCCACCAGGGGCTCACTCACCTAAACATTTTCCAATGTGATATATGTCATCATGTGCCAGCAATGCCCCACTGCCTTATAGATTGGCCAAACTGGACTGTCCCTCCACAAAAGAATAAATGGACACAAATCAGACATCAAGAAAGGTAACATTCAAAAACCAATATGGGAGCACTTCAACCTCCCTGGACATTCTATGAAAGATATGACAGTTACAGTGCTTCAGCAAAAAAGCTTTAAAACCAGACTTCAACATGAAACTGCAGAGCTGGAATTCATATGCAAATTTGACACCAGTAGATTAGGTTTGAATAAGGACCTGGAGTGGCTAACTCATTATCAAAGGTAATTCACATCCTCACTTTCTCATCTATTGTTCCACACAGGGCCAAATTAAGGCCCCTAGGGGCCCAGGGGAAGGGCCCACTCTTGTGGGCCTAGGTGGAGTGGTGGTTGGTGCTGAGGGTGCTGGCAGGGCCTAGAGACCAGCCGGCCATGGCTCCAGGGCTCGGTGCTGAGGGGGTCCCAGCTGATGCAGGGGGGAGGGGCTGGCCTTGTGGGCTAGAGGCCGCAGTTCATGGTGCTCCCAGCCTGTCCCTGGGCTGGCTGGTCTACCACAGCAGGTCCGGGGTGCTCCAGGGGTGGGGCCAGCTGGTGCATGATGTGGCCTCCATTGGTGGCGCTCCAGGGCCAGGAACACTGTTGGAGCACTGGGCTGGCGTTCCTGGGGCACTGACCAGGTTGGCCTGAGCCATGGGGGCCTCGTGTGGCAGCCTGACAGCGCTCCTGGCCTTGGAGCACTGCTGCTGGAGGCTGCACAACGCACCAGTCAGCCCTGCCCCTCGAGCACAGCTGCAATATGCCAGCCCACCTCAACCCCTGGGGCAGACCAGCCAGCCTGGGGATGGGGTAGGAGCTCTTCAGATCATGGCCTCTGGCCACACCCAATGCCAGTTGGGTCCCTCCCATTGACCCTCAGACCCAACTGGTGCTGTGTCAGCTGAGAGGGGCAGGATCTTTGTGGGGACAGCAGGGCTGCGGGACCCCCATTAGCCCAGGGCTGCAGTCCCTAAAGCCACTGCCTTGATCTGGCCCTGATTCCACACAGTTTGAATAAAAATAACTTGCTTGGTTTGCTGAAAAGGTCTAAACTACCCTTCTCTGCATGTATATGTTCCCCTACATACTGCAGTTTCCATTTCGTGCATCTGATGAAGTGGGATTATACCCACGAAAGCTCATGCTATAAATACATTTGTTATTCTTGAAAAGTGCCACAAGACTCCTTGTTTGTTTTGCTGAAACTTGTATTTCCCTTGATTTCTCTTCTGCTCTCTATCAACCTTCACGCCACATTTTTCTTTCATTTCCTATCTGTGCCTGTCTTTCTCCTGTATCTGCATATGGGTTACATATGCAGTGTTGGTCTAACTGTTTTGGTCCCAGAATATTGAGTGAAGTAATATCTTTTAGTGGACCAACATGACCTGATCTGAAGAAGACCTCTCCCCACACTTGGTTTGAGAGAGTGGGAGAGGGAAGAAGTGTCTCAATTTTTCCTGTTGCCTCTTACTGGGGAAGGGGTATCTCTGGATTCCCCTCCTATCTATCCCCTCATAGCAGAGGGCAAATTTTCCCACCCCAGTGCTATTGAAAAGGAGGGAGGTCTCTTATTTTCCCACTTTGGTCCTCTCTTGATGGGGAAGAGGGAGCTGTCCGGGTCTTCCCCACCCCTGTGCTCTCTTGATGAGGGAGGGGGGATCTTTAGGTGTTTTCCCTCACATCCCACTCCTTTCCTGGGGAATGGGTTGTGCCTGGGTCACCCTATCCCTGTGCTTCCAGGCTAGAGATGGGGGTGGTCTCTAGGTCTCCCCATCCCAGTGCTACTTTGCTGGAGAAGTGGGGGGTCTCTGGGCTCCCCACCCCCAGTGCTGCCTGGGTGGGGAAGCTGGCTGCAGCCCCTCTGTTTTGCCCTGCAGTGAGGTACTCAGAGCAAGAAGGAAGTTGCCATTATAGTCAAGATGGGAATGGCACCACAGCTCCCCTGCTGTGTGGATGTCACAGGAGTCCCCTGCTCAGTGCTGAGAGCCAGACTGGACAGCCATGGTAAGTGGGAAAGCAGCACCTCCTATAATCTAGAGATTGGCTCCAGCCACAAACTAAAGGTCTGTGTTTGGATCTGAATTTCCCCAGTATTTGAGGGAAGCTTGGGTTTCATTCTGCCCATTAAAAGATGGGAGTAGGTAGCTGGAAAGTTTGGATCAAAACTTCTCCAAAGTTTGGAGCTGTCTGGATGTAGGTTCAGAACCCTCTGTAAGTGCACCTGTTTTAAGGCAGGTCAGTTTTGGTCTTTAATTGATTAAATTGATTTGGATAAAATAAATCCCCTGACCAAGCTCTGGCTCAGTTTTAGAAGCCTACTCAAACCAAACCTTGTTTCAGGTTCTGAATTATTTTTATAGCTGTTATTGTACATCCTATTTCCAGCCTGTACAGGAACCAAAAGTGTCAAGATCCCATGAAAAAACCTGTTGTTCTTGTAGTTCTGGCTAAGATTGGAAGCAAAAGCGCCAGAAATCAATCAGATCTAATCTAATGTATTTACAGAGCATTTATAGATCCTAGCATTTAAATGCTAAATTAAAAGATTGACTATTTTAAATAAATTCTCCATGCCCAATTTTACAGATTCAAGAGGTTTGGATAGTGAATAATCTTCAGATAAGCACCTGTAATTCGGGATGCCAAGCTGAATGGAATGCAAATACCTTACGTTTATTTGGGAATAGTTAACTATGTGCCTGACAGCTAAAGTAACTGAAATATAAAAATATGTCTGACTTCTAAGCTGTTGTTTACATATAATGCCATCTGAATCAAATCTTCTTCTTTACATGATATAAGTAGGCCATCCTCTACTGGCTTATTTATTGAGGAAACATGGGTTTGCTGAATGTTCTGGTTTTCTCCAGCAGACAAGATATAGCTGCACAGTACACAGTGAAATGAAGTCAAAATAAGAAAATTTTAAAATGGACATGTTATTAAAATGTAATGTTACTAATAAAGGGGCTGATACATTAACGAGCTGAGCATCCTTCAGAAGGATACCACCCCAGCTCCTAATGAAGTGAATGGTAGTTGAGGCTGGTCTAACAACTGTCCAGCTGGAGCCCAGAGAAATCATTGTATATTTAAGATACTCAAATTGTGTAATTGGCTAATAGCATCTACTAAAGCAGTACCCTACAAAAGTTATTCTAGGTTTTTAATGTATATGTGGCATGCCGGGCGGCAGGAGTTCTTATTGATGTTGTTATGTGTCCAACACAGATGTCAGCTTGGCTGCGTGCATGAGTCTCTGTATGTGTGTTCCCTCAGGATTACCCCTGGCTCAGATCTTTAAGTGAGGACTCTGTTAGCTCAGTGATCTAGAGCCTGGCTTGGATCTTAAGCAGGGACTGAGTTAGGCTGGTGATCCTAAGCCGAGGTGCTCCTTTGGTTAACACTTTGGGTCACCTTTAGCTCAGGTCTCTTGTGAGGACTCAGCTAGCTCAGTGACCTTAAGCCTAGGCATACCCTGTGTGCAAGAAGTAAACTGAGGCAACACTCACAATCAAAGAAACCAAAACGACCACAGATCCTTGTAGAAATGAAGCCTGGCCAGGCTTTATTGCAATGTAGCACAATGGCAAACAATCTATCTCAACAGATTTGTTGGCAGAATTTGTACTCTCAATGCAACAGAACAGTTCAACTGATGGCGGGACTCTCCGTCACCCTCTATGGCTGCACAAAATCTGGGCTCTCGGGCTCCTGCTTTTATACCCTACTCAGACCTACTGACTCGGCCCCCTTTGGGGTACAAATTTACCTTGATTGGTTCACATACCTCTTTTCTGATGCCACCCATAAATTTGATAGGTCCACACATCACTGGACATTTCCATCCATCAAGGTGTCAGATTTGACCGAAACATTACCTTTAGATTTGGCCAGAATGTTCCCTTCAGGTCTGACCGAAACATCACCTTTATCTCCTGGGCACTAGGCCGACCCAATGCCTCCCACCTTTCCGGTGCCTTTCCACTCTTGCTGTAGCTGCAGCTGCCTTCTTGCCAATTTCTGTGATGTCAGACTACTCCTGTCAGCTTGACCATTTATCCAGCTCAGGCCTCCTGGTTTGATCTGCTTCGCTAGGCCTTAAGTCTTATTCCTGATCATTTCTACTTGTCTTTTTCATTTAACCTTTTACTTTCTCCTACAATATATAGCATCATATGTGACATCTAGTATATACAGAAGATAAAACTAATGAAAAAGTAAACTTCATAATCCTAGGGAGATTATTTTAATATGAACCAAAACATTATAGACTGAATATTTAGTTAAGTACTGTGGGCACAACTCGATCCTTAGACAGATTTTAAGTAGTGTCCATGTGTGCCAGCAGAATTCAACTCAGTACTGGCTCCTGTTTTTTTAAAACTTCCTTTCATCAACAGACAAAAAAAATGCTGTTTCTTTAACAGACAGGGAGCATCAGTGGATTCCCTCAATTTGTGTGTATTTGATTCAATTAAATAATAAAAATAATTTCAAATAAAAATATTCAAATTCAGCCAAGTCACTGAATGCAAAATCCTCTGCTCCCTTATGTGGAATTGTTGAATTCCTGTTTTGTGTATTTATGCTCAGTGGGAACAGTTATATTGCTTTTAATTCATGTTTATCCACAAGAAACCTGTAATAACTAGGTAATGCAATACCAGCTTCACTTTCTGCACTAAGAGAACAGTTTCTCCTCACTACCACACCAACTAATGGCCTGAGAATATTATTGAAATTGCAACCCACACTCCAGGAAAACCCAGTGGGATCAGGCGGCCTGCTGTAGAGTAGTCTGTAAATGCACAAGTAGATAATCCGCTCATAAGCACATACACTAGGCCAAATTCATCAGCCCCATAAGCAGTGAAATTGGTCTGAGTTGAAACTTGTATCAGGTGGCAGCTTTAAAATGTTTTTAAAAAGGCTTGCTGATCAGTTTTGGTAAAAGAGGGGAAATGGTCATCTTGACCTATAAACACATGTAAAATTGTTGCTATAAACCAAAACAAAATGGAATCAAAGTTTTTTGTAAACGGTTTGCTTGGGATGCTATATGACAGTGAAAAGACTGCCAAATCTTCTTCTGAGAGCATAAGTTAACATAACAATGGACCACAAATTCAATGAAACAGAAAGAAGTGCCTACATTTGGGGTATTGGAAATGTATTGTTTGGACAACTGAATGAGGCAGAGATGTTTGACAGTCCCCCTTCTTGATCTTTTAGAGAAATACAAGGGGCATCTGTGAATGCTGGAGATACTCAAATATGGGGGAATTTCACTATCTTTTCCACGTTTAAATATTTTGGCTTGTGGATGCTGGGGGACTTCTTTTGATACATCAGCAAACCAATAAGAACGTCAGCCATCACCAGCAGTTGAATCCTAATGATGTGGGCACAGTGGCAAAATGAAGACAGACACATACAAGGAATTAAGCAGGAGGCTATAAGTTTCATTAACCTTAGCACAAGGGAGGGGTACTTCTCACCCATCACCCATGCTCTCCTTTACCAGGCATATCGTTGGATTCAGTGAAGGGATTACAGGGCTCCTCGTAATATAACCCACAATACTAGGTAGGCTCTCCTTAGTCTAGTCCCCAGGACTCATCTGTGTCTGAATCCTAACACCCTTCCCCCTGCGAGGAGGACAGATGGTGCACAGCAGGGCGGGAACCTCAGCCTGTGAGGGCCACAAGGTCTGACCTTAGCCTGCAAAGATCAGAAAGTCTCACCTTCTCAAATGATCTCCAGGCTCATCATCAAAATCCCAGGTTTTTTTACCTCTGGGAACTGCTCAGATTATTCTCTTAACTGCACTAGAAACTAGCAATGAGTTGCAACAAGTAAAGAGCAGCACTCCAATATCTTATTTAGGTACCACACACGTTTCTTCTTAAACTCATAGGCTATAAGGTCAGATGGGACCATTATGACAATCTAGTCTGACCTCCTGCACACCCCAGGCCGCAGAACCTCACCCACGCACTCCTGTTATAAACCTCTAACCTATGACTGAATTATTGAAGTCCTCAGATAATGATTTAAAGATTCAAGATACAGAGGATCCACCAGCAAGTGACCCATTCGCCATGCTGCAGAGGAAGGCAACCCCCTGCCCCCCCTCCCCAAGGACCTATGCCAATCTGCTTTGGAGGAAAATTCCTTCCTGACCCCAAATATGGTGATCAGTTAAAGTTAAAACCCTATTGTGGGCAAGATTCACCAGCTAGGCACCCAGAAAGAATTCTCTGTAGTAACTCAGAACCCACCCCAACTAACATCCCATATTTACCATTAGTAGTCATAAATCACTCAATTGCCAAATTAGGCTGTCGCATCATATCATTCCCTTCATAAACATATCAAGTTCAGCTTTGAAGCCAGCTATATTTCTTGCCCCTACTGCTCCCCTTTGTAAGCTGTTCCAGAACTTCACTCCTGTGATGGTTAGAAACCTTCATCTAATTTCAAGTCTGAGTTTCCCGATGGCCAGTTTATATCCCACTGATGGCCAGTTTATATCAGCACACTGGTGCTGAACTTAAATAATTTTTCCTTCTGATGTATTTATAGAGAGGAATCATATCTCCACTCCTCAGCTTTCTTTTGGTTAGGCTAAGCAAGCCAAGTTCTTTGAGTCCCATCTCATAAGGCAGGTTTTCCATTCTTCAGATCATCCTCGTCGTAGCCCTTCTCTGCACCTGATTCAGTTTGAATTCATCTTTCTTAAACATGGGAGATTGGACTGCATGTAGTATTCCAAATGGGGTCTGACCAACGCCTTGTACTTGTACAATGCCTTGAAACGGTACTAACACCTCCCTATCTCCACAGAAAATACCTCATCTGATGCACTGCATTAGTTCTTTTCACAGCCACATCACCTTGGCGGCTCGTAGCCATACCATTAACCTCAATGTCCTTACTTAACCCACTGTGGCCTGCAGGTGCTTTGGAGAAGGCAAAAAGCTCCTTGGTCTTCTACCAATTGGCCCAGCAGAGAAAAAACTCCTTCCTGACCCCCCTAAACAGGCAATCAGCTACTCCCACAGAATCTGTCAGGGTAGGGTCCCATTCCTAATGTGGATGGGTAGGATGGAACAGAGCCAAGAGGGTGCCTATGGCCCTTGTGTGGGGCTAAATCCTTGGAGCTGAGGAATGCTGACAATCGGCATTCCTCTCCCTCAGCTGGCCAGTGGGTGCCAATTGGGTGCTAGCTATTGTTGCTCAGCAAGTGCCTCCATTGCTTGCTACTGGGACTGTGCCCCTTTCACTGCCAGCCCCACCAATTCCCCCCACTCCTGAATGCTGGTGTAGCATATGTAACCGACCCCGCTGCAGAGTATTGCTGCGGGTATTGAGGTACACAGTTCCCTCTAGGTGTCTGGTACCATGCTCCTGTACCATGACTTGGGAGGCCAGGTGCTCCAAGCACTAGACTGTAGCTCTCATTGGGCTTCCATATACATACATTTTAAGTAACAGAAAATGCTTTAGCAGGTCTAGCAGAAGATGCAAATCCCCTAAACACAACTGCTTTTAGCAGTTATAGCAAATGATTAAATAATAGTTCTTAACTCAGCTCCTGGGGCAGTTCAATTCAGTTCAGGGGTCCAAAGGTTCCCTCTCAGCTCCCAGACAGCCAGTGGTCTGGCCTATCCCTCACAGCTAGTTACCAGGTTGCTTCTCCGGTCTGCTTCTCCCATTCTGACCAACACTTTTGCCTAGAAATGGTCTGAGAAAGTTTGACAAAACCATATTATGCCAGAATATGCGGCGCCATCAAAAATCAAACTGCCGAGCAAAGTTTCACTGGAGTTTCATTTCAGAACAAAATGAGAGAAAAAGTTGTGACCACCACTTCAATTTTTTCAGAACTAAACATTTACAATTTTTCATTCAGAAACAAAGTTTCATTCTGAAAATTGTATTATAATAAAGTCAGAATTAAAATGAAACATTCAAATGTTATCAAAAGGAAAACATTTTATTGCTCCCAAATTATTGTTTTCCCCAGAATTTCCCTTCACAGACAATTCAGAAAGTTTTGCTCCAATTCAGAACAAACCAACATTTGAAATCTCTAAATCCTTCACAAAATTACATTTCCATTCACACCTCTCCTGGGATTCCCTCCTGAATCAGATCCTATCTGATCACAGGTACTTCCCTTTGCTGTACTCTGAAGATTATAAGTCCTTTTGGGGGTGAATTATGATCTGGGGATTGATGGGGTGCTATGTCCAGCAGGTTCATTACACTATGCATAGGGCCCCACCAAATTCATGACCGTGGTAAAAAAGCATCACAGACTCTGAAACCTGGCCTCCCCAAGGAAATCTGGCTATTATATGGGCTTGCAGTATTGCCACCCGTACTTCTGCATTGCCTTCAGAGCTGGCCGGCTAGAGAGCAGAGGCTGCTGGCTGAGTGCTCAGCTTTGAAGGCAGCACTATGTCTAGTAGCAGCGCAGAAGTGAGGATGGCATGGTACGGGAGGGGTTGTCACTTGGGGGTGGGGGGTGGTGAGAGAACTCGATGGCCTTCCAGGTGGACATTGTGGGTGACTGCGCAGGATGCCATCAACAGGGGGTCGCCATGGTCACCCAACTCACACACATAAAGCTTTCCCAAGGCCCCTTTAACTCCTGAGCAGTTGGCCCAGCGGGGTAGGTCTGGAAACATCTCAGATGGAAGCTCCTACCATGTACTAGATTCCAGTTGCTAGTCCCTGTCAGGGATAGGACGTCCTCTTCCCCTGCTCCTGAAGCTGGGTCGGACCCACCCCTAGGAATCTCCCTCAGCTGCAGGAAGCTCTGTGACTGCTAGCTGGGAGCCCAGCTCTAAAAGCAGTACCTCTGCCAGACAACAGCAGCAAAGAAGTGAGAGTGATATGGTATGGTTTCTGCCACCCTCACTTCTGCACTGCTTTCAGAACTGAGCTCCCCGCCAACAGCCACCATTCTGCAGGCACCCAGAGATTTAGCATTCTAAAGGTAAAGGAACAGGTGGAAATAGATTTTTTTTTAAAAAATAGTCCATCTTTACAAATGAAAAATGGGTCAGTAAAGGGAACAAACAAAAATGATTCCCCCCCCTTTTCTGTTTTCTTTGAATGTAAATAAAAAGATGCAAAGGGATACTCAGTGTAATCAAGTTAAACTCAAGAGACATCTTTCAAAAGCCTGAAATAAGACATGCTGGCAAGAAGCAGCTCTGCAGGAGAATAAATAAACTGAAAAGTACTGAAATCACCACTTGTTGAGACTATGGAGTGTTCAGGTGTTAACAGAGCTGTTGTGTTACCTTAAAGAGTTAATTGTAGATCATGGGTTTAAATTAAAAGGACCGGGGCCTGCTTTTAACACATTAGCCATAGAAATGTTTTAAAACATGTATTAAGCACAAAATATTACAACATGAAAATACACACACAAAGGGCAGAGAGTGAGTAGAAAGGAAAGCAAAACTTGTATCTTGCTGATGCTTGGTCATTCATGTTGCAGGCATGATATGGTACGAATGAATCAATTATGATCAGATACGCATTAGCTTTTAGGCACTGGCTCACTTTTCTCAGGGATGACATCTGGATGGCACACATTGGTCTCCTCCAGTTATCTTCTTCAAGCTGGGGCAGGATTGCTTGTGCAATTTTAACCGGTTGTGCAGGTTATGGCAATAACATTATGAAATGTAATTACCTCCAGGACCAGCCAATCTTGGAATCAATTAGATAGAAATGACAAGACAAAATAAAATGGGGACAATGTAACACACAAGAAGAAAATAACTGGAATCTTGAACCTTCATCCCAGAAGTTACATACTTAGGGCCCCACCAAATTCATGATCCATTTTGGTAAAATTTCATGGTCATAGAATTTTTAAAATCTGAAATTTCACAGTTTCAGATATTTAAATCTGAAATTTCATGACATTGTAGCCAAGGGGGTCCTGACCCAAAAACTGGCTGGGGGGGGACGGGACACAATTCTATTGTAGGATAGCTGTGGTATTGCCCCTCTTACTTCTGTGTCTGCTAAGAGTGAAGCAGCCAGGGCTGTCCCATGGGGGGAGCGGGGCCCAGGGCCAACTGGCCTAGGCGGGGCCCCGCCCCCCATGCTGGAGGGGAGGCGGGCCACTCCACCCCCCCCAGGGAGCCAGCTCGGGCAGGGAAGCTGAGGCCACCGGTGTGGAGCCGGCTCCGGCTCCAGCCCCAGCCCTGGAAGCGGGGGCCGCTGGTGGAGGGAGCTGGCTGCAGCCGGTTCCAGTCGAGGGCACCCCGCCAGCAAGGGCTGGCCCTGGCCTCATGGGGCAGGCCGCAGGAGGCCGGCCCAGAGGCAGGCCCCGGCCACCTGCCCTGCCCTGCCCCTGGACCTGCCTGCTCCACCCCAGGGCCAGGGAGGGCTAGCCCAGAGGCCAGGCTTAGTGCTCCCAGCCCACCCCACCCCACTGCCTTTGGCTCCCTGCCGAAGGCAGCGGGGAGCAGGGAAGAGTGTGGCTGTGGGGGGGCCACGGTGCAGCTCCCACTGCCCCGCTGGGAGCAGGACAGCACAGGGCCCATGTAACCACAGGGCCCGGGGCAATCGCCCCGTTCACCCCCCCCCCCCCAGGGACGGCCCTGGAGGCAGCATTGATTTTTTCTCAAAGAAAGCTCTTCTCCCAAATCTTTTTCAGAAGTCTGAATGAAATAAGCATTGGGGGAAAAAAAGTGGGTTAGAATGAGTGTTTCAGAAGTAAGTTAACCTTTAATGATACACCTATAGAACTGCATGCATTTGATGAAGTGGGTTGGAGCCCACAAAAGCTTATGCCCAAAGAAATTTGTTAGTCTTAAAGGTGCCACAGGACTCTCGTTGTTTTTCCTATAGAACTGGTGATTAAAAAAAAATTCATGGGGGAATTCAATCAGGTCAAATATTTGGAACCACCATTGCTATTGTATTGTCAGAACTTTCATCATAAGTAGAGAAAGCGGCTTTTATCCTCACGTTCTCTAAAGGAAGATGGTGAAGTAAAATTTTGTTTTCCAGTCACACTCTGTCCTGGTATGAAATATTTGCTTTCAATTTTTAATTTAAATTTTAGAAATAGTTCTTGGAATCAAAATTTTGAGTTATTATTGACTACTCCTTTCAATGATCTCATAAATAATGACACTATTGATTTAAAGGTTACCTGAAATTCCCTGCTTCAGGGACATATCTTCCAAAATAAATTCTTTTGGGGGAACCTTTATCATCACCACCACCCTTTATTACTGAGGAAAACAGAGTGATGATGAAAAGGAGTAGAAAAGATTTCCCAGAATTATAACAAGAATTTTTCATTTTCAGATTTTCCAATATGAACGCTTCATCCATACCTATTCCCTGACTGGCTAGGATCATTATTTATTCAGTACTGATAGTATGCTTGACACTGTGCAAATATAGAAGATACTAATGTAGGCCAGCTGCCAGGACTTTGTAGGTGTTAGCTGCAGTGTTAGCATCTTTAAGTAACTAGTGTTTGAGTCTGTCTTTAAAACAGAAAAGCTTATCGACCATGCCAATATGAACCTTCCACAGTTGACTATAAGAGATACTATTCAAGTGCACCCTGAATATCTGGAAAGATGTACCAGTGCAGTTTAATTTAATTAAAGATAGCAGCAGTACATGGTAGCTGTAAATGACCCAAACCTTTAATATTAGATAGTCTCCACAGTTCTAATGTGGAAAATTTTCTAAAGGAAGGCATTCTATTTTAACACTTAGAGAATCAAGATTTGCTAGCTCAAGGCAACATGGCTTGCATGACTGCCTGATACTCTTTAAAACTGGTGTCCACATGAAATTCAAGATCTTTCTCTAAAAACACATTTGTTGGACCTGCCAAAGACCGTGCATGCTTTGTTAATCTGGATGGTGATTTCAGCATCCATACAAAAAAGCACTGGCAGATACAACACTTCCCAAGTGGCATCAATGATGCAAATTTCATGTTCAGTGAAGGGGTGGGCAGATGGAGCTTGTCAGAGCAAGTCTGTCTTTTCTTAATCTAACAGTAAGAAAGTTGATTGCAGCTATATTAAAATGAGTTACCAATGTGTGGAGTTCCTGCTCAGACTGAGGAACAAGAACAGCATCCTAAATAGTATGAGCTATTGGAGAGCTTTAGTTCTTCCTTCAGGCATGATAGACTGGACAGTTAACCTTATCTCCCATGGATGTAGTCTTCTGGCTGGAGCTTTTTGGTGGCTTCAGCATTAACTGCAGCAGAGAAACAAGTAAAGTTCAAACTTGCATCCTTTCTTGACATCTGTTCTGATCTGATCAGAAAGGATCCCGCTGTTACAGCCATATCCTGATGGAATGAATGGATACTAGTAACAAGCCTATCCAGGCAACACTTCCTGAAGGAATGAGACAAAACCTCTCCACTAACATGCTCACAAGCCTTTGTTAGATCAGTACAAGCTGTACACAGTGATTAGTATTATTCACACGCTCTTTTCTGAAGTTATTGGGGAGTAAAGATCATGTTTGTGGTACAAATATTTTGCTCAGAAACCATTTTGGCTTTCAAAAGAACACATTTGGTACTTGTTTCACAGGAGATAAAAATGGACTCTTCCCACTGCTTTATCAGGAATAGATACATTTTTATAGACACTGGGGAAGTTTACTTAGATAAGACAGGTGATTTGAAAGTTCAGTCAAGTCAAATTTGTTGGCCTTAGGTTCCTCATAAGAGGAACTGTGGAGAAGTCAGAGAAGGGGTGAGATAAGTTCTAATAAATAAATAACATCTATTTGCTTGAGCATAGCTTCATTAGAAAGTGAATAATGCATATTCAAGAGGATGCCAAAACCTTCATGTAGTTCACCCATCCTTAAAAGAGACGTTCTGAAAACAAATATTTGGCAACAGACTCATTTTACCAGCAACAATTCTGCTAATGTGGGGGGACAGAGTTACTTTCTGCGACCTGAGTAAATTCTTTTTCATTTGTTTTAAGAATGGAATATAATTTATATCAAGCTCTTTAGCTGTGGGATGATGACTAACCCACACATACTTCACAGAGCGTATAGTCCCATTTAAATAGAAAGCGACAACATATATTAGGTTGTGAGTAATTCTGAAATCCAGAGACTCCTGTATTTCCCCACAAAGGAGGGCAATAGCAGAGGTTGCAAGGTTAGCAATTGTAGGAGAGATACTGATGTTCAATAATGCCAGTTTGTGGCCTGTCCCTCCATTCTTATTAGCATTACCTCAGATCCTTCAGATATGAAATGTTTTAGTGGTTTTGCAGCTACTGATACAGCTACTTTTAAAAAAGTATTAAAATACTGCTCTACATTAGCAGCAATTGAAGTGGGTGTTCCTGAGATGCTATGGTGGTAAGTACGTGAGATATGTATACATCTCTTTTGCCTGCATTGACAACTGTTCAGTCAATAGAGTAATCCAATTGGCTGAACATTCTGGAGTCTCTTTACATTTTATAATCTGAAAAGAGATACAGCGTTACATTTAACAAGTGCTCCATTTTCACCAGAGGTGGAACACTTATTTATGCATTAAATTTATTTATTAGCTTTATAAAAAAAAATGTGCATATCCTGAGGTAGATCATAAACAGGTCTAAACTGCACTGGAGCTATAAGAGTTTGTATAAGCTGAGTGTCTGTCCCCAGGTTTCTCTAAGAGCATGATCAAAAGCCTAGCAAAGTCAATGGGAGTCTTCACTGAGTGCTTGACCAGGCCCTAAGCAAATGTACAAACATTTAAATACATCAGTTACATAACGAATTGAATCAATATAAAAAATTCTCTTCCACCCCCTCATTTCCCCAAACTATCTAGTCCAGCCCTTACCTCTAGCAAAAAGCCTGAGCAAATAGATGGTCCTAGCAATATTTCCCAAAGGTCAACAAGCTCAGGTGCTGTCAGATCACGGGGATGAAGCAAATTCCAGCACTGGTAATCAGTTACCTGTCATTTATATTTAGAGAAGCTGTTACTTCAAGCATCTTAGCCACTGGGGAGTACATGAGGAAAGAGAGCGCTTTATAATATATTAATAATCTCTCTCCTGCCTGTCTTTCACATATTGTAAGGTATTTTCATTCTTTGTTTGGGAGTCACTAAACAACATTCACTTGCAGTTCATGGTACTTTGTAAAATATTATGAAAAAACACCCACCAAAACCCTCAGAAGAGATGGGCTACAGAGCCCTTATATAATACTATGCAGAAGTGGTATTGCTATTATTATGGGACATTCAATTATCTAAGCATTTCTTCATTTCTTGGGTGGTTTATGGTAAGTGTTTTGCATCATACTCAAAGTCCTTCTTAAGGTAGACATTACAGAACAGGACGTACATTTCACTATGTCAATAACAAATTTTTGCATACTTGTATGTGACTTCCTCAATTTCTTTCTTAAATTGAGTTCATTTGTTTTCATTCTTTCCCACAACACAGTCTGGCCTTGTCTCTGATTTTAATCTTATTTTCACCTTATTATGGGCCGAAAGAGGAATCAAATCACAACCTTCCAACAGTAATATACCACACAGCCCAAAGATATTGATGGTGCATTGAAGTGAATTTAAAACAGCATACACATACAATACATTATTAGCTAGAAGATCTGGGTATTGTTTACAACTGTAAATTATGGTTGCTAAATTGATTTCAATTCTAATTGTTTCAAAAGCAACAAATATATTACCTCTAGGTTCTGCTGCTTTGAATCTGGTTCGGATTCATAACAGAAAATCATTAGAATCTGGTACATATTTGGTAATCTATTTAAATAAGTCGATGGTCTCAGTCAAGTATTTCAGACAAAGGCCCATAATAATAAAAAATAAAATCACAATTAGCTCTGCTGAGAAGCAAACATTGAATAAGCAAGGGCACTGAACTACCATTTTGCACTTAAAAGGGATTTCTCCAGGTCACATCTGATTGGTGAGACAGTAAAGGGAAGTTTATATTGCTGCTGACCATATTTTTAATTTCTTTGTGCAGAGGTCAGGCTCTAGTGCTCTTAGTCTGGTAGGTTTCATGAACAGTAAGTGCACTGCAGAACATCTTTATATGCATGTAATTTGTTCAATGTAATCAATGTGTCTTTGTGTGAACAAGTGTTCATCACGCTGAGTAAGGGTGGCAAAATTAAATTCATCGTTTTCAGGAAAACAGAGTGACATATGTTTTACCTGCTGCCAATAAATGGACTCATGAGAACCATTAGAAATCCAGCAATGGCCAATATAGATGTATGATCAGTAAATGATAAGCCTGTGTGTCAGGCTCATGTTCTGTAATTCTGAATGTAATTTACTAACATTTTATGTGTTTATGTTTTAAAAGCTCAAGGGACCTGTGGCTGAAGAACACCTGAGCAACCATACTGGTCTCTTCTACAATACCTTCTCTCTCAGCTTCCGTTACAAAGGTCTTTATGGAAAGGACTCTAGGCACAGTATCATCTCTGGTGCATTTTTAATGTGATTTGTAATATTTGTCTAAATGTAGCGTGTGACTGTTTTCTCTGTGATGGATTTATGCATGGCACTAGATGGCAATATTTCCTCAGCTCCAAAGACAGAGTCATGGGAATCAAATTCTGCCCTCACTACACAGAGGCAGCTCTGGTTATACCAGTCGGGTTTTGTGTGTGGTATCAGAAACTGGTACAATGAGGTTCCCTCTTTCTATACATTCAATCATCTAGTTTCAGTCTTTACAACTCTCTATCAAAACATTAGTTGAACAAATAAGTGTGCAGCAATAAGAGCTGCTGATTCATTACAAAAGCTTGATCTCATAATATTTGCACTAAAATCACTGGACAGGCATGTCTGCACCTAGAATATCACGCTTGCTTTCCTGCTGCATTTTAAATATTCATCCGATGAAATAAGTCACACTCACTATTCCAGTAGGAGTTTTGCCTTATGTCATCCGAAGCTGGGTCACTTCTTCACTCAGAGCTGCTCTCAGTTCCGTCAGCATAAACAGTTAGTTACTCCAGGGACTAGTATCTGGTAGCTCTGAATTCACACCAGTGTAATTTAGAGCAGAAATGTTTTTCTTCTAATATATTTTATTCAATGTTTTACTCTCCAAAAATAAAGGGAGAAAAAAAGAACAGAAAAAGTAAAGAAAGGGGAAAGAGGAAAGGAGAATAACATCTGCTAGGAATTGATCAAAGATTCTTAAAAAGTTAGCTCAAATCTTCGGGCCATCCCTCTGTATTGTATTTCTGGGGATGAACTCTCATCACAGAGTTTGTAAGCAGGAAAGATGGATGGAGAGTTCACATTTGTCCCTTTCTCCACTTCTTTATATTGTGACCCAGGCCTCCTGGGATAACTATCTGAAAATGCAAATGTCAGGGCAGGCTGCAAAAAAGGAGAGCAGATTCTCCGAGTACTGATGAGTTACTTGAAGATAAACTTTCCCAGCCAGCCACAAACAATGCTTCTGATCCCCCACACTGGACATCAAGAAGCCCTAATAAAATATAAACAGTCCCCTTTGCTGCATTTCAACCACTAGTTCCCAAATAGTCACTGGGTCTAGTAAAGAGATAAGTTACTTAAAACTCTTTTCCAAAAAGGTTTTCCTGACCCTAAAGGGCCAGCCACATTACACAGAACAGTGTAAGTTTGGATCTTACCCAAATTATCACACTACCAGCCAATCCTTTAGTAACTAAAACTAAAGGTTTTATTATAAAAGGAAAGAAACAAGCTATGAGAAATATTAAGGAATCAAAGCAAATCACATACATACAATGATTAGGAATCTATGTAAATCAAATCCTTGGTAGAATTTGGAGTTTGCAAGCTTGTATAGTTCTCTGGTGTACATCCAGTACCTTGACGGGTCTCAATCCTTTTTCCACAGCTTCAGTTGCAAATGAATAGATCCAGAGGTAGGCGTTGGCTGAAAGCTGCACAGACTAAAAGATGACTGAAAATAAAATGGAGGTGTTGCAGTGCTCTTTTATCACTTCTGGCCTTTCCCAAACTGTGTGTGAGATTTTACAAAAATAAAATGGAGACTCTCCCTAGGCCCATTATATCTATAGTTCCCTTAGTAGGCCATTTAGGAGACAATTGCTGTAGACATCTGTCTGGGGTGTTTCCCAGAATCACATAAGTTGAAACACAGATATAACAAATATATTCATAATTCTTAATATAAATATGACACCAGATTAACACAGAAGAAGTTGTGGCCCTGGGTTTTCTGTGGCATGAAGTTGGCTGTGAAGATAGAGGAGAAATACCATACCAAGATTGGTATCACTGGCTGAGTACCACAGGGAAAGAGACCAAGGGGGATACTCAGGGGGAGCAGAGCTATGCAGGGCCAAGAAGCTTAAATTTGGTGTGGGTGAGGAAGGGGAGCCAGTAGAAGGATATAAATAGCAGAATGACCATCAGATTGACAGTCAAGGAAAGTGACTTCAGCAAGCGGTCTGTACGTTTTGGAATGGAGAACAACATGGCCCTCAGGAGCTATGTCTACACTTACCAAAGTTGGTCCAAATTAGTTAATTCAAACTAACAAATTCAAACTAATTTTAGTTAGTGCAAATTAACTTAATTCAAATTAGCATGGCCCCACTGGAATTTTAGTTCAAATTAGTCAGTTGCATTAAGCTCAATGGGCCAGTTAGTTTGAACTAAGAACTTAGTTCAAAAGGTATAATCAAAATTTATTAGTTCAAATTAAGGAAGCCCTTAATTCAAACTAATGAAAGCCTAGTGTGGCCAACACTTAAGTTAGTTCAAATTAAGCTTCCTTAATTTGAACTAACTTGCAAGTGTAGACATAGCCAGGGAGGCTACAGAGCAGGGCTACATCCACCTCTGGGTCCATTCAGGGGCCATACCCACTTCAAATAATAAGAGTCTGAGGCACCACCCAGTGCAAACTTACACTACTCCCTCCCAACCAGGCCTCTGTACAGCCTGAGGAATAGGGCTTCTGTCCTCACAATACCAGAAGGCATACTAATGCCAACTTTCTTCCCTACCTATACTCCCTGGGTTTTTCCCTAACAGGCTTATTTATCCACACACACAGCCAGGGGCACAGCTATTCTCACTTGCCTTTTCAGGCCAGGGTCTAGCAGGGCCTCCTCAGTGCCATCAGCTAGGGCTCACCACCCCTGCTTTCTGCAGCCCGGCTAATACATTTTACCCCAGCCCTGGCTGAGGGGCACCATGGCAGAGGCCCTGATGATTTTGTTTCCTTTCTACTCTGCCACAGGAAACTTGGTGTAATCAAGAGAGAAGAGCCTGGGCAAGAGGTTTAATTGTAGGAGTAGAAAGGTGGTGGCACTTCATTTTCAGTTGGTGCTTAATGAAAAGGCGCAGCTTGGGACAATCTTTAACACAGAGCTTTAGCTATGAGGCACAATTGAGTCTTTAGGATGGTTGGGGAAAAGTTTGGCTGGTGACTTATTTTAAGGGAACTTGTTTTCCCAGTTTGATAAAAATAGTATTTTCTCTTTCTAGAGCCCTTCCAATGAAGGACCCCAAAGTGCTTACAGCCATCAATTAAGTTTCACAATGCTCCTGTGTGGCAGTGATGTATTATTCCTATTTAATAGATGGAGATACTTAGGCATAAAGAAGTTGTGACTTACCTGTAGACCCCCAGGCTGGAGGCTGGAATGGGGAACCCAGAACCTCCAAATGCCAGCTTTCTGCTAGATTCTACTCTATCCTGCTAAAGACAACACAACCTTTTTCACAGATGACAAAAAATATTCCTGCTGGGTTAAAATACCCTGTAAAGCCACCTATTTAACATTTTGCATGCAAAATATAATTTCATAATAGAAGAGACTGTTTATTTTGTTCCTTGTGGTATATGAAGTTGTTTTACCATCACCTTGTGTACATAGAAACCTTTGAGTTTCTGTACCAGGAATTATGTAACACTTTCTTCCTTGTGGCATTTGCATTATTCAGTACTTCAAAGAGATGTTTATATATTTACCAGTCTTATCAACTCAGAAAGCTAAGCAATTATAGCAATAAATAAACTAATAATATGCTGTAAGTGTTGTAAGTGTTGAGGTACAGTAGATTGCCATATGGATTTAACCTTGATTGAATGGCCATTGGAGTCAGTGGAAAAACTGCAATTGACTTCAGTGTTTTAGATCAGGCCTTTAGTTGCCTTTATTGACAAACCAAACAGTCTCAAATCAAGACAACAGAGTCCTGTGGCACTTTTAAAGACTAACAGATTTATTTATCGCATGAGCTTTCGTGGGAGAAAATCCCACTTCGTCACAAAAGCTCATGCGATAAATAAATCTGTTAGTCTTTAAAAGTGCCACAGGACTCTGTTGTCTTTCTACAATAGACTAACACGGCTACCCCTTTGAAGTCTCAAATCAAGTCACACTCATGGCTGTCAGTGGGAATTCCATATGAGTGCAGTATATAATGCCATACATTTTTATTGTGCACTACAAGATCCGTATCTTTAAAAAAACCCATTATAATCTTTGTGAATCTCTGGAATCTCAACTCACTATGTCATTGTTGCTACATCTCTTCTAGTTAAGGTGGATTAATTTTGAAATTTATGATTCATTAAAACACTTAAAAAAAATCTGAAACCAGCACAGAAACTCCTCTGTGTGAAATACAGCTCTCAGTCCCTTACGTGCATAGTGTTTAGAAGGATTATTTTTCATGGGTGTGAGCTTGGGGCTGGGAGGCAAGAGCACCTGCTATGCTGTTTACATGCTGACCTCCCTGTGGGGCTGGTTCAAACACAGCCTGGATTAACAGAATTCTTGGTGTACCCTCTCTGAGGATGGGAGAACCTGACCATGCACATTTATGTACAATGGGTGGTTCCAGAACAGGCTTCACTTCCTTACTATTTGCCAGAAGAGTGCTGCTCTGCTTTTCATGGACTTTCTTAAGTCTCTCCAGATAGGGAACCAAAATGAAAGTGATAAACTCCAACATATTCAGGGATCATCCCTTCCTGTAGGCCCAGCAAAAGCAGGGGCAGAATGAGTCTAGGGTGCTGCCAGCCATCCAGCAGCAATACAGTGAGCTTTATGGAAATTGTACTGGCTGGGCTTCTGAGTCAGGCTCAGCCTGTCTGCCTTACCCTGGGAGTCCATTGTACTTCCCCCTTGGGCTTTGGGTGAAGGCCTCCTGGCTAGGTGTGTCTGCCTCAGCTTCTGCTGCTCTGGGCAATCCTGGTCCTCCTCCCCATGCCCACTGCATTTTCTTCCCTTCTAAAGGCCTCCTCCCTATCATGCATGATTAACAGGGCCAGAGGGGTGCAGTTAGCTCTACCACCAGGGGAATTCTGGCACCGTCCTCATCTGTGTTGGGTCTATTCATCCCATCACATAGTACCCTGGTAATTCCATTTGGTTGGACTGTTTCCTTCCACATAATCAAATCAATACACTACAGTCCATACTTTTAATTAGAATTGTGAGAGGGGATGCAGAGGCAGGGACAAGCAGCTGATGAGGCAGGAGGAAAAGAAGAATCCAGAATAATTTTGGAATCTTTCATTTACCTCTCTCTCTCTCTCAGATGAAAGAAATGAAGCCCTCTGTATGTATATTTATTTGGATTCATATAAAACACCGAGTCGGATTTCGCTGACATCCCCGACACTTTATGTGAAACATGATCTTAGTTTACATATTATTTAGAGATGATAGAAGGAGATCTTTTCATCTAGATTTTAATCAAATTAAAATGATCTGTGAGTTCTTGGTGCCAACTGTCAAAGTACTGTTTTAATGTTTTAAGAAAAAAGTTATCAAGGCAGCTAAGAGAAAACTATAACAGTTTAAAGAGGATGGAGATACAAACTGACTAAGTTATCAAAACTGCCATTGTAATAACAATAATAAATATTCCCTGATAGCTATGAATTAAGTTTGTGAATGTCTCTCCCTTATTTAAGAGCGGTGGCTCTTGGACAATGGACAGTTGTCACACCCAGAATAAAATGTCCTCTTTTCCTGGACTTAGAAACAGAGAAGTCAACTGACACAAAGAGTGTCACTGCGCTGCCTGAAGAGGACAAATTGGCAAGAGACCCAGAAATTGAAGAATTGGTCTAAATTCCACAAGGTGAGATTCAATAAAGACAAATGCAAAGTAATTCTCTTAGGAAGGAAAGATCAAATGACAACTTGAGGAATAAGTGGCTAGGTGGTAAGTACTACTGAAAAGGATGTGAGGGTGATAGTGAATCACAAATGGAATATGAGTCAACAATGTGATGCAGTTCCAAAAAAATGCTAATATTCTGGGGTTTATTAACAGGAGTGTCATATGTAAGACACGGGAGGTAATTGTCCCACTATACTCAGTACTGATGTGGCTTCAGCTAGGGTACTGTGTCCAAATCTGGGCACTACACTTTAGGAAAGAGTTGGAAAAATTGGAGAGTCCAGAACAAGGTAACTCCCTGAGGGGTTGCAACTCCCCGGTTTGAGAAGCCCTGTTTTAAGACTTCAAGTAGGTTTAACACTGTTATAAAGAAGACTGTGATCAATTGTTCTCCATGTCCACTGAAGGTAGGATAAGAAATAATTGGCTTAATTTACAGCAAAGCAGATATAGGTTAGATATTAGGAAAAACTTTCTAACTCTAGGGTAGTTAAGCTCTGGAATAGACTTCCAAGGGAGATTGTGAAATTCCTATCAGTAGAGGTAAGTACTGAGGAGTCCCTCCCACCAGTTGTCCTAGTGTGGCCTCCAGCTGATGTTGTATGATGTGTGTTCTCCCCAGGTTTGTGCAGAACACCGTATTGAAATGGCATGAGTCCAGACTCGGGGCTAGCAACTACCTTGGGTTCTACTTTAGGGCTCGCCAGTCAGGAATCTATCAGGAGGGCTTCTTGTGTTGTCTATGATTTGAGAAAATCTACATGATAAATTTTTGTCTCCTTCCTCTTACCTGGTGGCTTGATCTCAAAAATTGAATGGGCCATTAATTTTGACTCAGAGGATGATAACAGGAGCAACACCCTGTCTCTGGGTGGAAGATTCTATATGTATGCCCCTTGGTTATACTCCTGTTCTTGCTTATGTTGAGCCTGTATGAGGTCCTCTGCAAAAGTGCTCAATGTCTTAAGATGTTCTGGTAGCTGGATGATGTATTGGGTCATGACAAGCATGTTTGCATCTTCCTCCTGCCCTCCCTCTCACAACGCATCTAAAATTCCCTGGGGCTGGCTTCTGTAGAGCAGTTCAAAATGTGAGAAATCCATGAAGGGTTGTGATACCTTCTTCATGACAAATAGAAGTGGCAGGAGGAGCTGGTCCCGGTGCCAAGACTCTGTCCCAACATATCGCTTCAACATCTCTTAACATCTCGTTAAATATTTTCCACAGGCCATCGGTTTGTGGATGATACACTGATGTCTTCAGGGCCTTGATTTTAAGGAGGGAATATAATTCCTGCAAGATTGAGTTGGAGTCCTAGTCAATCAATATCTCCCATGGGAAACCTATCTGGGGAAAGAATCTCATAAGCAAGGGGTTGGCTACAGGGTAGCGAGTGGCATAGCCTCCCATTACAAATATACATTGTTTTCCTGACTCAGCAGCTTTTCTCTAAGGGCCCTGTCATATCCATCTCTATTCTCTTAAAAGGGGTTTTCACTAAGAGCATTGGGATGAAATGATCCTTTGGGACATTCTTAATTGCCACATACTGACATTCAGGACAGGAAAAGCAATACTCCCTTATCACCAGGAAAGAATAGCCACTACCCACCCCCAGCTCTTCTCATGCCAAATGTCTCATGTCAAAATCCAGTGCAGGATCAGGTACCAGTAGCTGAGTTCCTATTAATCCTGACTGAGGGAGTCATTCTATGTGATATCATTTCTCTTTCTGCAGCACAAAGTGGGGGTACTGTCCCAAGCACTGGGAATCCACTGCCTACCTGTGCATGGACACCACTGGTTCATAAGCATGGTTCAAGATTGTGTTGTCATGCTGTTCTTGTAAGAAGCTTCCCCCTTGTAGTAAGGTCTACAGCTGGTGTTGGCTGGCCCTGCAGCTCTCTCTAGTTGGCCCTGGCTTCTGAGACATCCTTCCCTGAGAATCTTCAGAGTCCCCCACGCCTGGTAGGTCCACAGGGTCCACAAGCTAGAGCCTGCACTGGGTTCAGTTGTAGCAGGGGTTAGATCTTTAATGATTTGCCAGAAGGCTGGCCAGTCTTTTCCTGTAATCACTGGTTCTGCTAATTTCTCTGCTAGTGTTCCTGTAATCGAGTCAGCACAGACCCACATTGTCAATTCCAGACATATACTGGGATAAGGCTTTATCTCTCTATGTATGCACTGCAGACAAATTGTCCCCTCTGGGTCAAACATCTCACCCCTCAGGCCAGTATGTATCACTGTTTGGTTTCACCCCAGAGTCTACAAGCGCCAGCCTCCTTTTCTTGGACCCATGCTGGCATCATCAACTGTGTGGGGGGAGTCCTCCTCGATGGCAGGGGGGCATAACATATTGTGTAGTCACACTCATCTGCCCCCGTTGTCCACAGGAGTAGCAGATCACTTAGCTTAGCCTGGTGGGCTTCCTTCCTGGCAGGTGAAAGGTTTAGACAAAAGGGAAGATCTTTTTCTGAGTTCAAAGACTCCCCTCAGTTGTGTGCTTCACTGGGCGGTTATTCGGGTGTACCTAATCCAAGCTTAGTGTTGTGTCTTGCTACAGTCTTTCCTTCTCTGTGTGGGTAGCTCAGGTTGCTGGGGTGGGATTGTACATGTTTTCTGTCATGCCTGGAGTGCAGTGTCTGCCCTAATTGGTGAGTGGCTGGAGGCAACACATGTCCTATCTTCAGTGACCCTTTGGATATGAGAAATATTTTCCATCAACTGTACCACATCTGATAATAATTCAGGGCAATGCTGGAGAACCCACTCGTGGCCCCTCACCAGTAGTATGGACGAGAATTGCTCTATCGTAGTATCAGTCAGAGAAGATTAGGGTTGGAAGGGATTTCAGGAGGTCATATAGTCCCAACTCCCTGCTCAAAGCAGGACCAACCCCAATTGAATCATCCCAGCCAAGGTTTGTCAAGCTGTACCTGAAAAGCTTCTATGGATGAAGATTCCACCACTTCTCTCAGTAACCCATTCCAATGCTTTACCACACTCCTTGTGAAAAAGCTTTTCCTAATATCTAACTGAGACCTCCCCAACTGCAACTTGAGACCATTGTTCCTAGTTCTCTCATCTACTACCACTGAGAGCAGCCTGGCTCCATAGTCCCAGGAATCCCCTTTCAGGTAGTTAAAGGCTGCTATCAAATTCCCCATCATTCTTCTCTTCTGCAGTCTAAAGAATCTCAGTTCTCTCAGCCTCTCCTCATAAGTTATGTGCTCCAGGCCCCTACTCATTTTTGGTGCCCTCTGCTGGATATTCTCCAATTTGTCCTCTTTTCTGTAGTGGGGCCCAAATGTGTTCTCACTATGCCAAATACAGGGGAATAATCAATTCTCTTGATCTGCTGGTAATGCTTACTAATGCAGCCCAATATGTGATTAGCCTTCTTGGAACTAAGGGGACACTGCTATCCCCTACTTGTCCACTGTGACCTCTGAGGTCTTTTTCTGCTGAACTGCTGCCTAGCTACTCTGAAGCAGTGCATGGGATTCTTCTGTCCTAAATGCAAGACACAGCACTTGACCTTGTTGAATCTCAGCTTTTTTGACCCAATCCTACAATTTGTCTAGATCACTCTGTATCCTATCCCTGCCTTCCAGGGTATCACCCATGCACCCTAGCCTAGTGTCAACTGCAAACTCGCTGAGGGTGCAATCTACCCCATCCTCCAGATCATTAATGAAGATGTTAAGCAAAACCAGTCCCAGCAGTGACCCCTGGAGCACGCCACTTGTTACCAGCTGCAAACTAGACATTGAGCCATTGATCATTACCTATGGAACCTGATGATCCAGCCAGCTTTCTATTAATCTTATAGTCCATTCATCCAACCCATACGTCTTTAATTTGTTGATAAGGTTATTATGGGAGACTATATCAAAAGCTATATCACATACAGCAAGTCAGTGATCTCAACACAGAAGGCAATCAAGTTGAGTAGGCATGACTTGCCCTTGGTGACTCCATGTGTCTGTTCCTGATCACCTTCCTCTCTTCCAAGCACCTCAAAATGGATTCCTTGAAAACCTGCTCCATGACTGTGAGGACCAAATCTGCAACCAGAAGCCTGGTGTTTTCCTTGGGGTGAAGCCACTACCAGCCATCCTCTTTTAAACATTCCATCACCACTTGTGGATGTGCCCCAGTCTCCAACCTAATGTGCTACCTCTGTATCTCTTTGCATATATCCAGATAATCTAAAATAGCTATCTTCACCTGATGGTAATCTCTAGTCTGCTCTGGATCAAGGTTACAGTAGGCCAGCTGTGCCTGTCGCATCAGGTAGGAGCTAAAACTAATGTCCAGTGCTCTGGAGGCCAGTGCTACCCCTGGAAGGAGGTGAGATATGAGACTCCAGATTAGTGTTCAGACCAATCTTGGTTAACAGCACAGGTGGCAGAGATCTCTCTGGCATATTAGGATCTGCCAGGCCTTACTCTATAGGAGTGGGGGCTTTAAACAGCAGCAGAATGACATTAAATTGTTTCAATGGCTAATTACTCACTGTTAAAATTTTACACCTTATTTCCATTCTGAACAAGCATAACCTCCTCTGCCTAGAGTGTGAGTTAACTTCTTTGTATCCAGTGCAGGGTTGGTACAACCTGACACATAACACAACTTGTATCATTATTTCAGGTGTTTAACAGGCAGCTATGTATAAATGAATGAATTATATACAACAGCTAAAAGGGGAAAAAATGTAGCAGATGTTTTATAACATACATGTTGTTAGTACAAAAAAAAAATAATTCAGAGTTCATGAACGCAGAGTATGCCCCCAAAGACCTATGTGTTGAGGAATCCTGCACACTCAGATCTCCCCCTATGGTGTGGAAAGGGGTCACTCACTTACCTCTGCAATGCTGACCTCATAGACTCTTCATGATCTGGGGATCCCTGCAGAAGAAGGAGCAGAGATTGCAGGCCATCTGGGGCATCATTTCAGAAAAAGTGTGAGTGGGAGAAGGTAGGGAAATTGTGTCAGCATATAAAACATTAAATCTGATTATATATCCTGCAAAGTCAGAAGTGGAGTGAGGGGAAGACATAATGGAGAATATAGACCTATGTAAAGTCTGTGGGGGCAACTTGCCTTATAGCAAGCAGGAGAAGGAGGGTAGGATATCATGAGGGGAGGGCTTTCCTTGCACACATCATGTCACATGACATTGTGGAATTCACCTGACTCTCAGTTATAGTCTCTGTTCACCAAGTCCAAAGGCTTGAGTTGAAAAAAGTGTTGTAGGAATCGTCAGCAGAAATCTATATAGACTCCTCTTTCTTTGAAGGAACCACCATCCAGTCAGCTTACTGATTAACTAGCACTCAGTCACATATACATATGAAGAAACTCTGCTACAAAATGCACCAGAGTAGGGAGAAAACATCTTGCTGTCCACTGCTGGCTCAGTTCCTCCTTGTTCACACCGAGCACATGAGCTCCTCTAAATGCCCTGGCTGCTGCTCTCATGGCATGGGGCCACTACAGCAGCAGGAAACCTTGTGGAGCATGCTCAAAGCTACCACACTCAATTTCCAGAAGCTTCTGGATCTAGGCAGCTAAATCTGCTTAGTAACAGTGGCCCAGCCCCAACAGATCTCTTAAAGAAATAGCCTTCAATTAAGCATATGGGTTACAAATGCACACTAGAGGGGTTTGGCAGCATAGATACATGGTGTAACAATGGTGGCAAAATCCTTCTAGTGTAAACCAGGGCCCGAGCATATTTTTTGGGAGCCCAGAATAAACTTGTAACCTGGACCCCCTCTCACACACATACCACAATCCCTTAGCCTGAGCTGGGCAACCCAGGTCCTCCAGGCCCCAATAAAGTGTTTGGACGAGTGATTTAGACAAGTGCTAAAGGATTCTCTGTCACCCCAGAACAGATTGAAACACACTGGTCATATGGTGTGAATAGGGAAACATGCAATGCTGCTCCCAGTATTGTCCCTGGTCTATGGAGAGAACACCTCATTCCTCAGAATTACCAGGCCAGTGCTGTATTAGCTATTTCCCCCTCCTTCTTTGTCATTCTGAAAGGATTGCAGTTTAAGAAATATTGAGGATGATCTTGTCAGGTATGGCTCAGTCCTATGTACGGTAATAACAGCAAGGAGCAGTCCGTTGGAGAGCAAACAGGCTGATGGTGTTTAGAAACTCCCTTAGATACAGCAGAACCTTTGTTTGATTTCTTACTGGATAGCATGAAAAGGAAGGAAAATGTAGGTGGGGCTGAAGCAGACTGAGGCAAATAATATCCAGATCTTCCTTCACTTCACATCCTAGGACCATGGATGGCCAGGTTCTAGAGAAGAGACAGAACCTTTTTCTCCTCTTGGTTTTCTTAGGAGGAATATCTGGTAAGAACACAATTTTATTCAGTTGCTAAATGTAAATCATTCGTGTTTCTCTGAGCAGTACTAAATTATATTATTGAGGTCAGAACTTTTGTCAGAAGAATTCAAGGAACAGTTATTTTGTTAGTGAAGTACAGTGAACCATGGAGCTTTACCAGGACAACTGACAGGAGATTTTGGTCCATTGTGATGAATTATATACCATTATACTAATATTATGCTGGATGCTGCATTCCAGAATAACACCCAATGTTCAAGGTGAGAGTATTAGGGTGGAAAAGCAGGTGAATTTTCAAAGAAGCAAAATCATTTCACTACAGTCAGCTCCAGGCTTGGTTCATATTTCAGCTGTGGGTTGAGTTTAAAAAAAATAAAACAAAAAAATTGAGAAGTTTTTAAAATTACATGAACTTGACCTAGGCTTGTAGCAATTTTAAAGAAAATCTTGTCATAAAGAAATGTATAGAGCCCAATTTGCCACTGCCTCAAACTTTGTATAAATTTTATGTCCTCTTCTGATCTGGTAGCTTTTTAAACATTCATTTCGTCTTTCACACTCAAAAACCAGGCTGATAGTATTTTATATCCACTTTTCACAGATGTCAATGATTGTAACAGGCACAAAGCAGATAATAATCAGGCCAATAGAATTTAGATTTTTTTTTCTAGGCTAATGTTAGTGGTAGCTTTAACAGCGAGTGAATGAAAAACCAACCAAAAAACCCCACGTAACACAGACCACGGCATCTTAGCTTGGCAATATCATCATTTGGGTTCAGCATGAAAGCATTACAGAGTCATAAATAACAAGCGGGAAAGAATGGATTGCTGTCTCCTGCTTTGTTTGTTTGTGTAGATAGAAGTAACTTACAGCAGAGGTTTCTTAAACTGTTGTTTGTGTATCACTAAGCACTTGTTGGTGCTTGCTAAGAGCTGGCTGGTCATATATTGCTGGTTCTCCTTTTTCAAGTCACTAAATTGCTTTAAAAGAAACTAACAGTGTTGCCAAAGCCAACTCTCACGAGTGTCATGCTGTTTGGTGTTTTCTCCTGAAGTCCCTACTGCTGTGATCTGTAGACTGCATGAGGATCTCAGCTTTCTAAAGAGTAAAATTTGAGCCCTCCTGTTGGCAAAGAAAAGCTTGAAACATGCCTTGAGTATATTGTAAAGGCTCAGAAATCAGAAGGCAAAGCAAGGGATCTCAAGATATATATTTTGAATTAGTCTTGTAATTGTTGTTGTGCCCCAACTCAATGTTTGTGTTTGGCAATGCTACTAATACATTCAGTTCTTTCTTAATGCTATTTTTCTCTATAAGCAATCGCTATAATTGTCAGAGGGGTGTTTTGTGACCCTACATTGGAAAGGAAGTGGTCCATGGATTTTTGAATGGAGATGGATAGGATCAGGGCTGGATTGACGTAGGACCTATAGGAGCTGAAGCCCTGGGCCCTGGCCTGAAGGGGGTGCTGGGGGAGCACTGGGAGGGCCCCTGCCCTGCTGGGGCTGGGGGCTGTGGCCCTGGGCCAGAGGCCAGCCTCTGTGCTCCTGTCCCGCCCTGGATTGGCTGGTCCGCCCCCTTGGGGCGGGGCGGGGCGGGGCAGGGCAGGCTGGTACCTGTTCGCTCCTCTCTCTTCTGGGGGCACGTCTGGCTGGCACATGGGGGGAGGGAGGAAAATGGTGGGGCAACCTGGGGCCCCAAGGCCCCTTAATCCAGGCCTGGATAGAATCACGAATAAGAATAACTTGTCACATTCTGTTGCAATATGGTCCACAGTAAAATCTGATTAACCCAAATATAAAAGAAATATGCCTGGATATATATTTCTTATTTATCTCACGAAAAGTGTCAGAGGTTAATATAAATGTAGTAACCCCACCCCTCGTTTGTCACTCAGTAAAACATTCTAAATGATTTATCTTCTTCGCTGGCTTTAAAAATACTTTCCCTTAATAAGTTGTGGTGGGCTTAGAGGAAGTATACTGCGAGACAGCCAGCGTCAGACTCTGTAGTAGAACCTTAGCTATAAATGCACATCCGAAGTCAGCCCTGCCGCGCTCTCTATTAACAAAGGGCTCATATGGGCCCTTCAAAATCAGTGTTCTCTGTTGCTTCCAAGCAATCTAGGTGTGCTGCACTGGCTGTTGTAATAGCCTCTACCTTGGCCAACACCAGGGAGTGAACAAGAGAGCTGCTGGGTTAAAAACAGGAGCCTCCACAGCTTGACCTCAGAGGCAGCTTTTGGGATAGTCGAAGCAGGCGGACGCCTAGGGCCCTGCGCTGTAAGGGGCCCCATCGCCTGCTTTGCCTACCCCAAAAGCCGTACCTGCCTTGGCCCGCAGCAGGAGGAGGAACTGGGGCCACATGGGTGGGAACTGGGGCCGGAGGAGGGGGGTGGGGCAGCGAGGGGCAGCTGGGGGCAGGGGGAACAGAGCCACAGAGGTGGGTCTATAGGAGGCCCCACAATAGGCCTTAGCCTAGGCAGGGCCATTCCTAGGGGGCAGCCCCACCCCATGCTGGAGGGGAAAAAGGTGGGCCGGGCCAGGCCGCTCCGTTCCTGGGACCCCAGCAATCTGAGGCCGGGGCTGCCGGCTGAGGCCACTGCTGCCGGCACCCTGGTTATGGTCCCCAAGCCACTGCCGGCGAGAGCCAGCCCCAGCCAAGGCTGTGGCTGGGAGCCAGCCTGGCCGTGGCGGCCGGGGAAGGGACCCCCGGCCTCTGCTGCCGGCGGGAGCCAGCCCCGGCCAAGGCTGCCGCCACCAGCCTGATAGGAAACGGAACATGTTTCTAACTATTTTATGAATGCAAGCCAACTAGTAACAATACTGCATTAACATCGGTAACAGGACGACGGTATTTACGAAGAAAATAAATGGTTTGGGTCTCCTGTCACTTGCAGCGGTTCAGCAGCAGTGTAATGCCACAGTTCACAGCAGCATGAGAGGAGCAGCAGATCATTTGTGTTCAACAATGACAGCATGGGGCACAAGTGCTCTGCCTTGGCTAATATTCACAGAGAGGGTTTCAGAGAAGTGTAATTGTACATTCCTTTTCAAATTCGCAGGAGGAGGAACTCTGTCACTTAATGGATTGCCCGCTACAGGAAATGTGACAGAAAATTCTCCAGCTAATGTTTTGGTTTATACGTTTAGTGTTACTTTATCACCATCTCCTTCTCAAGTGGCTTCAGGATATCCTTTAATAATAAACTCAAATCCACTTACAGAAGCTTTTCGGATTGATCCTGGAGGTACACATACTTACAAGGTAAGTTTTCAATTCAGCTTGGGCAATGTGTTTAGTCTGTAGATTGATGCTTACTCTTTGGATTACTGAGAGCTGCTGTTGGTACAGTATTTATTCATGTATCATTTAATTGTCTGAGTTGCAAAAGCAGATCCAGGTATCTATTACAGGAAATTCAACTCTTGTAGCACATGATTAGCTGATAGTACTTCCAGCCTTTTGATTGGTGCAGGGAAAAAAACAAACACCACATTTGTTCCATATAGCACAGGAGTCGCTGTTTTGAAAAATGTTAAGGTGAATAAAAGCACAGAGGGCCTGATCTTACCTACACCATTGTGATTTAGAATCAGGCCAAATTGAATCCAACTTATTGCACTATAACAGAATCTTACTAACTCACCTTAATGGGACAGGCTATCAACCTCACTCCACAACTGAATCCAGCTTAATCAGCCCCTTTGTGGCTCCCTCAGCACTGGGAATCCTTGGGTGGCACAGAGCTACCACAGGGATGATAAGACCCTCCAGGCTACTGATACAGATGGCATATTTGGGGAAAAAAGTTGTGGCTGAAGCTCCACATATCCTCAGTTACTGGCAGGTCCCTTTTCCCTGCTGGCTGTGCTCCCCAGCTGGGAGACAGGGACAGCAAAGGACAGGAGCCCAGCACGCTGCGGCTCCTTTTTCTGACTGGCTGCACTCCCCAGCTGCGGGGGGGACAGGCAGCAGTGGACAGGAGCCTCCGCGAGCATGGCTTCTGTGGGTCCAGGCTCTCCTGGGGTGCAGGGCCAATGGGGGAGCATCAGCG
Organism: Pelusios castaneus; assembly: GCA_007922175.1. NCBI lineage: Eukaryota > Metazoa > Chordata > Testudines > Pelomedusidae > Pelusios > Pelusios castaneus. The sequence goes on along the minus strand of ML685809.1, from coordinate 11,709,801 downwards.
GTGTGGTGTGCTGCTGAGAAAGGCACACGTGCCAGGTTTGGCACACGTGCCGGGGATTGCTGACCCCTGGAGTAGATCCTACAAACTCACCTCTAGTTCTCCTTTAATGCAGGGCCTGATATTAGGTCTTGCCTCTACCCTAATCAGTCTGTCTCTCTCACTGAGAGAAAGGCTGCCTCTTATATAGTTCTGCCGTGTCCAGCAGCTCTTACTTCCATCTGCAGGCATAAAACACCTCTAGGCGCTATAATGTCTAGAATGTCTTTCCGTAAAGGTGCAGAATTTAAAGCAAGGATGTGCAAGACTTAGAAAGCGACATCCTGTAAAGGGGACAAGTGTTTCCAGATTCCCTCCCCTCAACAAAACAACTCTCCTCGCCTGTCCTCTGCACACAAGGTTAACTTCCTGAGCCTCTCTTTGAAGTCAATATCCTTCCCTCATTCCTCCATCTTGCCTACTAGAGCTTTGTCAATTAAGTTTTTTTTACTTATTCTTTCAAACCATTTATTTTGTTAAAACAAAATTACTTCGTTATGCTGCACACTAGTCTTGCTGATTCACTAGAGAATCTTATTAAGATTACCATTTTTCTTCCTCTCCTAGTCCTCCCTAATGCTTTATTTCCCACTTAGTTGTGTCATGTCCAAAACCTCAGGGTTGGGATCTTTTATTTTGTCTATACTGGGAAGTCCCTAGCTCCCTAACTGATACCACTGACTTAATAATGTCATTCCCACTGAAATAATGACATCCCAAGGATGTGTCAATTGCCAGACTTGTTTGTTCTGTTCACTGCACTAGAGACTGATCGATCCTAGGACAATATTATAACATATAATTACATGATCAATATCTTCTTCGTAACGTCTACAGCCCTAATTCGTATCAAGCGACTCTTTTCCTTTTCTTACTGGTTTCCAAAGAAGAATTTTTGGGTTGCATATCTATAAAATATCAAAGGGGTAGCCGTGTTAGTCTATTGTAGAAAGACAACAGAGTCCTGTGGCACTTTTAAAGACTAACAGATTTATTAATCGCATGAGCTTTCGTGGGAGAAAATCCCACTTCGTCAGACGCTTTGAAGATGGGAAAGTTACAGAATGGGAGGAAATTAAATGCAGGGGAGTGTATGACATAGCATCAGCTCAGGCTGTAACAGCAAATCAAAATAGGTGTTAGCATTCAAAACAATGGGGAACAGCACATAGAGGAGGGGGAGGTCAAATCACTTGGACAGACAGGACAGTCTCTGCGCCAAAGAATCAATGGACACAAATCTGACATCAGAAATTGCAACACTGCAAAACCTGTAGGGGAACACTTCAATCTCCCTGCTCACTCCCTTGACGACTTGTTAATAGCTGTGTTGAAACAGATGAATAACAAATCACAGCTTCAAAGAGAGACTGCAGAACTCGAACTTATATGCAAATTTGACTCAGTTGTCTTGGGGTTAAACAGGGACTACGGATTTTTCTCGCATTACAACAATTGATTTGACCTCCCCCTCCTCTATGTGCTGTTCCCCATTGTTTTGAATGCTAACACCTATTTTGATTTGCTGTTACAGCCTGAGCTGATGCTATGTCATACACTCCCCTGCATTTAATTTCCTCCAATTCTGTAACTTTCCCATCTTCAAAGCATCTGACGAAGTGGGATTTTCTCCCACGAAAGCTCATGCGATTAATAAATCTGTTAGTCTTTAAAAGTGCCACAGGACTCTGTTGTCTATAAAATATCAGGCATTTTGCTTTAAAGTATCTGGGCCCTTTGACAGAGCTCAGGCCAGCAGTGAGTAAAAGATAATCTTAATCTCCATTTATTAACAGAAAAATCCTTTTTATATGCTTTTATTCCAATACACAATTACATATTTGATTGCATAGTGCACTACTAATAATTTGTTACATTTCAGGTTGTTACCACTGGAAAGCCTGTCCTAGATTATGAAACTATGCCAACCAGCTTTGATTTGCAGATTTACGTTAATGATACAGCCGGGGCAAGTGACCTTCAATTACTTACTGTCCAAATAATAGATGTTAATGAACCTCCTGTGTTTCGTGGCAATATGGCAGATCAAAGTAAGAGAATTGCTTGGAAGTAACAAAAGAGACTAATACTTGAAATTAAAACACTGGGAAACTAACTTTTAATCACTAAATGTTACAGACAGAATGGCTAGCAAAGCTTATAGTTAAGATTGCACAAATATTTCCATTCTAGAGGGTCACTATTGTCACCTGTGTTTTCAGCTGAAACTCAGGGATTGATCCCAGATAGGAAATTACCTGTTTTCTTCTGAGACTTTCATTAAAAATTGGTCAGACATTTTCAGGAACCAAAAGAAGGAAAAGAAAGCAGTGCTGGTGCTAAAATACATATTTATGAGCTTTTTCTGATTAGCGGCATACCTATTTGACAGGGAGGTAGGATGGGATCCACAAAAATATATAGGCACCCAATTTTTAGGCACCACTACAATGCAGAAAACATCCGATTGGCTGCCCCTAACCCTGTAGGCACCTAAAGTCTCTTGATGCATATGAATTGTCCACCTGAACATGAACATTGCAGCCTCCCTCTACACATCCAGGCGCTAATCAGGATTTTATCATTCTGACTTTCAAGAGCTTCATTTTGAAGCTTCAGTGTCCTAATGGTGTATGTATTTTTGTGTGGAAGAGCGATAAACTGGTAAACATTCAAAGATGTTTTGCCTACCCAAAATGCAGATGGGCTAGAGCCACAAAATACGGATACGGGTCTGGCTTCTCAACACCCCAATAGCTGGGATGATGGCAATGTTATTTCAGGCTCACTGGCTAATGGTAAAGTGTGGTTCTATTCCATGAACACAAACCCACCAGTAAAATCCCAGGTCTTATTTCTGTGAACCATCCCTTTTATCCTTTTAACCACACCAGAAGCTATGGGGATAGCCAGCTCCCATTTTCTGGCCAGGCCCCTGAGTCTGCAGGGTGGGCCCAGCCGAAGGCAGCTTCTAGTCATGCGACTGACAGCTGTCTGAGACTGTCCAGTTGCTAGGTTACAAGTGGAGCTGGGGGAGAAGGAGGGAGGAGGAGAGGCGGGGAGATGAGGCCTTCCCACCGCAGTGCCTGGCAGTGGCATGAACTTCGCTGCTGCAGCTGTGGGGTTGGCCAGCAGCCGGCGCGGCCACAAGCAGAGCAGAGCTGCTGGGCAGCCTCCCAACTGCAGCAGAGAAGTTTGCGCTGTTGCGGGGCGCTGCAGTGGGCAGGCCCCATCTCCAAGTGGCTCCGCCCCTGCTAGAAACTAGTTGCAAATTACAATGAACTAACATCCTTACTGAGCTTTAATTATTAAACTCTGTTCTTATTTAATAGAACTGTGCCTCCAGGAGGCTGCAAGGAAAGCAAAAAACTCCCCAGGCCTCTGCCAGTTTGGCCCCAATAGGAAGAAAAAAAAATCCTTCCCAACCCCAAAACAGGCAATCTATCAGACCCAGAGCATCCACCAAACACACTTCAAGGCTGCTAGTACAGGAAAGGGAGGGAGAGATTGCTAGAATGGAGCAAAAAGCAAAAGACTTCACAAGGCCCAAGATAGGTTTTAATGCTAGGACCCAATCAGTAGGGTGACCGTATGTCCTATTTTGGACAGAACAGTTCCTTTTTTAACCCCTGTCCTGGCTGTCCCAACATTTTTGCAAAAGTGGGTATTTGTCCCATTTGCTCTTGCCGATTTGGTCAGCTGGCAAGAGAAAACTGGACAAATGCCCAATTTTGTCAAAAAAGTGAGGTGTGGAGGAATGGGCTTGGGGAGAGGGGATAAGCAGCAATGCCAGTCCTGTGCCGGAGGGAATGCAGACCTTGAGTGAGCAATCATAGAATCATAGGGCTGGAAAGGACCTCATGAGGTCATCTACCCCCTGCTAAAAGCAGGACCACTCCCACTAAATCATTGCAGCCAGGGTATTGTCCAACCGGACCTTAAATATCTCCAAAGACAGAGATTCCAACTCTTCCCTAGGTAAGCCATTCCAATGCTTCTAATATCCAACCTCGACCTCCCCAGCTGCAACTTGAAACCATTGCTCCTTGTTCTGTCCTCTGTTACTACTGAGAACAGCGCAGCTCCCTCCTCTTTGGAGCACTCCTCCAAGTAGTTGAAGGTTGCTATCAAATCCCCCCTCAGTCTTCTCTTCTACAGACTAAATAAACCTACTTCCTTCAATCTCTTCTCATACGTCACGTGCCCCAGCCCTCTAATCATTTTCGTTGCCCTCTGCTGGACTCTTTCTAATTTGTCCACATCCTTTCTGTAGTGGGGAGCCCAAAACTGGATACAGTATTCCAGATGCGGCCTCACCAGTGCTGAATAGAGGGGAATAATCACATCCCTCGATCTGCCGGCAACGCTTCTACTGATGCAGCCCAATATGCCAGTGGCCTTTTTGGCAACAAGAGCACACAGTTGACTCATATCCAGCTTCCCATCCACCATAACCCACAGCTCCTTTTCTACAGTGCTGCTACTTAGCCAATTAGTCCCCAGATTTTTCTGTCCTAAGTGCAGGACTTTGCATTTGTCCTTGTTGAACCTCATGAGATTTCTTTTGGCCCAGTGTTCCAATTTGTCTAGGACTCCCTGAATCCTGTCCCCGCCCTCCAGCATGTCTACCATTCCCCCCAGCTTGGTGTCATCCGCAAATTTACTGAGCATGCAATCTATCCCATCATCCAGATCATTAATGAAGATGTTTAACAGAACTGGCCCCAGGACCAACTCCTGGTGCACTCCACTCGTTACCGGTTGCCAACTAGACATCGAGCCATTGATTCCTACCTGCTGAACCCTGTGATCTAGCCAGTTTTCTATCCATCTTATGGTCCACTCATCCAACCCATACTTCCTTAACTTGATGACGAGAATGATGTGGGAAATCGTATCAAAAGCCTTGCTAAAGTCAAGGTATAACACGTCGACGGCTATTCCCGCATCCACAAATCCAGTCATTTTATCATAGAAGGCAATCAGGTTGGTCAGGCACCATTTGCCCTTGGTGAATTCATGCTGACTGTTCCTGATCACTCTATTTTCCTCCAGCTGTTTCAGGATGGATTCTTTGAGGACCTGCTCCATGATTTTTCCAGGGATTGAAGTGAGGCTGACTGGTCTGTAGTTCCCCGGGTCCTCCTTTTTCCCTTTCTTGAAGATAGGTACTATATTTGCCTTTTTCCAATCCTCTGGGACCTTCCCCCGTTAGCCACGAGTTTTCAAAGATAATGGCCAGCAGCTCTGCAATCACACTGGCCAACTCCCTCAGCACCTTCGGATGCAGTTCATCGGGCCCCATAGACTTGTGCACATCCAACTTCTTTAAGCAGTCCCTAACCTGACCTTCCATCACCAAGGGCTGCTCTTCTTCTCTCCATTCTGCATTACCCAATGTAGTAGCCTGGGAGCTGATCCTCCCTGTGAAGACAAGTAAAAAAAGCATTGAGGACTTCAGCCTTTTCCGCATCATCCACCATGAGGATACCTGCCCCATTCAATAAGAGACTTACACCATCCCTGATCCTCTTCTTGTTACTGACATACTTCTAGAACCCGTTCCTGTTATCCCTCACATCTTTTGCTAGCTGCAACTCCAATTGTCCTTTGGCCTTTCTGATATTATCCCTGCAGTCCCAAGCAATATTTTTATATGCCTCCCCAGTCATCTGTCCAAACTTCCACTTCTTGTAAGCTTCCCTTTTATGTTTCAGCTCACTGCAGAATTCTCTGCTAAACCATGCTGGGTGCCTTCCATATTTGCTGTTCTTTCTGCACATCACAATGTTATCTTCCTGTGCCTTAGCAGGGTTTCTTTAAAATATAGCCAGCTCTCTTGGACACTTTTCCCCTTCAGATCAGCCTCCCAAGGGATCCTGCCCATCAGTTCCCTGAGGGAGCCAAAATCTGCTTTTCTGAAGTCCAGGGTGTGTGTTCTGCTTCTTTCCTTTCTTCCTTTGATCAGAATCCTGAATTCTACCATCTCATGGTTGCTGCTACCCAGGTTGCCATTCATTTCTACTTCCCTGATCAATTCCTCTCTGTTTGTGAGCGGCAGGTGGAGAAGTGCAAGGCCCCTAGCTGGTTCCTCCACCATTTGTACCATGAAGTTGTCCTCAACACTCTCCGAAAACTTCCTGGATTGCCTGTGCACTGCTGTATTGCCCGCCCAGCAGATGTCAGGATAATTGAAGTCCCCCATGAGAACCAGGGCCTGCGATCTGGAAACTTCTGCTAGTTGTCCATAGAATGCCTCATCCATCTTCTCCTTCTGGTCTGGCAGTCTATAGCAGACACCCACCATGACATCCCCATTAGCCTCAGAGTTTGGTCGACACCGCATCAGACCTATGCAAACGGGTGAGGGGGGTGCTCAGGCTAGTCCCACACAGTGTCCCTTTTTCCCTTTGGGATATGTGGTCACTTTACCAATTGGTCCTTTCCTTCCCAAGCTAACCAATGAGAGACTAGAGATGTTGAAGTGGAGGGACATTCCTGCATCCCCTCAGCTCATGTTCTCCCCTGGACCTATAGCTGGACCTATCCCAACTGCTGCTGGCCCCATTAGGATTTCCACCTGTTGAGTGACAATCTCTCAATGACATAAAAATTCAGGCTAGCCCAGGCTATTTACCAATGACCAATTCCAGATCTGATTTATGTGGGGCTGTGTCTGTCAATGATATAAGTGTCGCAATTGCAGATATTGATGATTTTCTGTTTATAGCCTGGTGGAATTTTCTTTTGACCCAACTGTGTGTTGTTTCAGCTTGTGTTTGGATATTTTATTTATTTTGTAATTTGATTGAGCTGTAGAGTGAACGCCTCCATCAGGTAATTACATCTTCTAATACAGTCAGCATATCTGTATGTCTTCTTTAAGAATAAAACAAAATTGATTATATTTCTATTCTTCCAGCTGTAATGATCTATATCTTGGAGGGAAGAACACCTCCTGGAAATATTTATCAGATTGACGCAGATGATCCTGAAAAGTCACAACTCACTGTAAGTCTAATTACATAAAAAAGAGAGACAATGCAATCCACTGCATCTGCAAAAGAACTAATTACAATAACACAGTCCTAATTACAATAACACAGTCCTATTTGACACCAGTATGGAAACTGAACAGATCCATCTCCAACCCATTACAGAGGATGATGGCCAACATCCCATCATGAAGTAGACTGAGAACATGAATGAAGTTCAGTGGATAACTGAACCTTGACAGCACCTTTGATAATATTTCACAATTGATGGAATCAAAAACCTCAGTTAAGTAAAAAATGCCATAAAAATGGCTAGTGTTGTTCTCTACACTTCTTTTGCATCTGTCATGCAAAAAAAAAATCATGTTGGTTGTGCCCTGAGATGATCTGAAACCATACTGGGATTCTGGAAGGATATCTTCACCCAGAGGGATGTGAGCAAGAATCTTCCCAGCAGTGGAGAGGAGGCCAATGCCTCAATAGATCTCACACATTGCCAATATTAAGACAATTTTTAAGAAAGGGGACAAGGCATTCTTTAGGTCCAGTAGATTTTCCTCATTAGCCCAAATTTTAACAAAAAGTTGATGAAGTTTTTGCATGACTGCTACTCCATCAGCTTTGAAGTCCTCACAGGAATGCCATCTGGGTCTGATGCCCTGTTGTTTCTAGTTTGAGTGTAGGCACTCCAAACTTCTTCAGAAGATAAGGGAGGGTCATCAAGAGGTTCTATTACTGGATGCTGAGGAATGGACTTGATGGTCGCAGCGGAGACTTCCGATTTGCAGTTTAATAAAGTCTCGAAATGCTCCTTCTAAAGTTGCTTAAGGGTTTCATTGTTTTTTAAAATGGTGGAACTGTCCTGGGATCTCAGTGGGATTGTGCTGTTTGAACTTGGCCATAGATGGCTTTTGTTGCTTGAAAAAAACTTTTCATGTCATGTTGATTGGCCAAACTCTGGATCCCCATGGCCTTTGCTTGCCACCATTAATTGTTGATGTCATAGAGTCTCCTTTGAACTACAGCTTTAAGCCAAGGATAAGTCTCTGTTTTTTGCTGGTTAGATGGCTCATTTTGCCAAGTGCAAAATGTGCTTCCCTTCTGATCAATAATTGCTAGGATTTCCTCATTGTCCTCATCAAACCAATCCTGATGGCAATAAGTTGAATATCCAATTGATTCAGCACATACCTTGTGAATAATGATCTTGAACTCCTCTAAATGTGTTTGGATGTCACTGTCAGATAGATCAGAGTGCATTTTAATGAGGCATAGATAAAGAGTCTGGTGACTAGCATGCTTCTGAAGAGTCTTGATGTTAAATCTTTTTCGCATTGCTTTTGTGCTGTTTATGGTGCTGTGGCACACATTGCATGTTCATGATTGATCTGACTAAATATGGTCTGTCCAGCAGTCATCTCATGGATTGTATAATATGGACATCAATGTGATTATGGGCTCTGACAATGACATGAGTTATGAAGAAGCCAGTGTTCAGAATGTGGACGTTTCCAAGTGGTCTTGTATTTGTATCTCTGCCTAAAGATTGTATTTTGATAAGGACGTCATGCTCCACACAGTTACTGAAGAGAAGAATACCATTAGACAACATATCTAAGCTGATTTACACCAGATGAGAATCCAGTCGATGTTTTGTTAATAACAGTGTAGAGTAGCATCTTAACTGGCATACAGAATATTAGCTAAATGCAGAAAGAAGATGGTCTACCTTGCACAAGGAGGTTCTACTGTACTTGGTAAATACCTATGCACGACTGCTCTCTTTTGAATGTCAGACTTGCTTAAATGTCTCCTGTTGCCTAGCCGTTAGATGGGTAATGACACTTGTGCACACCAGCCAGTAAATTACATTCTTTTCATAGGTCAGGATACCACAAGAGGATGAGAATTTTTCTGAAACAAATGTAATGCAGTGACAAGCTTAGTGTAAGACCATGTCTCCTAATGGGGACCACTCTCATGCCCTGCTTGCTGTTTGCCAACAGAGTTACTCCTTTAGCTGAAGTGACAGTGGCTTATGCTTTTGATGATTAATGTCCTCGATGTTATCTTGCTGATGACCATGATGTCTGTACCTCTCATTACACAGAGTTCTGGGATAACACTGTAAATGTGGGGCATGTGTTTCTTTGATCCATTCATCCATTCTTGATCCAAACCAGTGAATGAATGGCTGGATGTTAAAAAAAATACACAATTCATAATTCTTTTATTTCAGTATTCATGTGCCCCTGTGTCAGAGACATTCTTTGTCTCTTCAACTGGAACCATTTCTTCCACAAAAGAATTTGATTATGAGACAGATCCACCTAGGTAAGTACTCATTTTGATCCTCTGATCATTCTCCTTGTTCATTGTTAACAGAGACATACTGCATATAATCTACAATGTGATTCTAGTTTGATTTTGTTTTTACTTAACAGCTATTTGTTAAACATAACTGTGACAGACCAGCGTGGGCTGAGCACTACCAGAACAGTGATAATCAATATCATCAACACCAATGATGAAGCACCTTACTTTACCACGTGAGTGAAACATTCACTTTGTACCCCAAGAATACAAATCATTCTCAGACTTTTCAGTCTGAGCATCATTGGTCCAAATTGGAGGAGGGGGGGTGTTCTGTAATGCAGCCATTAACTGATTCAATGTCTCATTGTTTCTGTGTACTCATTCCTCTGTCTGTGTCCATCTGTTGACCCCTGTCCTAAATTTAGTGTAAGTTGTTTGAGGCAGGGACCGTCTTTTTGCTCAGAACCTGTCACAAAGGGGTCCTGCTCCATGATTGGGCCTCCTAGGTGCCACGATAATACAAATAGTAATAATCAATAATAACTATTGCTAAAACAGTATCTTTGAGACATCTTTGAAACATTACCACCCTTCACGGTGTCACTGTGTCATAAGCAGGGAAGTGATGTTTCATAACATACGTATCAGGAATATGTTTTGAAGACTAATAGATTTTTTTCAGAGCGGGAACAAGGAATATGGCTGAAAGTCTGAGAAATGGGAAGGAAAGAAATTTTGGCACTAATGAAGTTATTTTGTGGTTGAAAGGAATGTGGGCTGTAGCGGTTAGAGCAGGCTCCTAGAAGGTAGAACTCCCAAATTCTTGATCTAATTCTGCCTGTGTGGTCTTGGACAAGTCACTTGACCTATAAAATGGATACAAAACTTATCTACTTCATAGCAGTATTAGAATTAAGGGGCTTAATCTTCACTTGTGTGGAGCTCAGTGAGAGAGGCTCTAAGCTGCTTTTATTCTTCTCCTCATCCTTAGGGCAACCAGAGGCCAAATTGGCCTTTGGTACAAGTTAGAGCAGAGCCAAAGTTGCTCTAAGTCATGCTAGTTTGTAAAGTCCTGCCACAGGCCATGAAGATCAGCCAGAGTGCAGTGTGGTGCAGCCTGCCCTCTCTACAGAGGAAGAGAAGACAGCTACCCTATCTTACCACTATGTCAAGGGAATTCCAGCTGCTTTGCTGGCTGCTTTATGCGTCCTGAGTAGTGGAAATCCAGTGAAACTGGGGCCAAGGATCTGGGCATGGCCTGTAAATCTTGAGATGGCTGAAGACGCAGAAGAACAAAGTGTTATAACAGAACTATATCACATTTTCTCCCTGCTTATTTGATACTTGAAATGTATGAAGGAAGCAATGTAGCAGGGAAACAAACAAGGAGTTCTGTGGCACTTTTAAAGACTAACAAGTTTATTTATCGCATGAGCTTTCATGGGAGAAAAATCACACTTCGTCAGATGCTTTGAAGATGGGGAATTTACAGAATGGGAGGAAATTAAATGTAGCAGAGAGGATTAAATGACATGTAGCAGGCAGGATTTTAAATGTGAATGTCCCATGTTAGTGTGCTGGTCACATACAAGTAGAAAGCACTTACATTTCAAAACCACCATTTGTATCTATAAGACCATATTATATTCTAGACTGATTTTTTTTCTCCTTCAAATGCTGCCATTGTTGTTTTACCCAGGAGTCCAGAAAGACTACAGGTATCATGCTAATCATCTAGCTACCTGTCCAACCATAATATTTTCTAATGAGTTAACAGCAACAACTTTAGTGTTTTAGACATAAAAAATCCCAATATTTATGTAGAAGAGAGAATCACTGGTATCTAGTTGATCTCTGAATGGAATGGTCTCTTCCTATTAAGAATAAGGATTTCCATTGATACTACAAATCAAAAAGCACAGCTCAAGCTGTTTTGAAGAGCTTGAGATTCCCAAGATTAAATGATACTTCCTTAATTGTACTCCTATATCACTGCTGATTCACATAAAATGGAAGCCACATGCCTGGGCTTTGTACTTCATGACTCTGTCATGATTAGAGTTGTGGTGGGAGTTGGGAAAAGATGACAAGTTAGCAAACCTGCTTTAATTTCTCTTAATCAATGCTTTTAGGGTGAAAGTTTCAAAAGATCTTTTCAATAATGTCCACAATATATGCATACACATCTGGCTGTGGTGTGCAAAACCCTATATCAGCAGCCAACCCTTTGAAAATCTGCCCCTCAAAGTCCATGGAATTTTTTTAATGAGGAAACCAAAAGAGGAGAGAAGAAAGCAAATGTTTCCCTCTTAATTACATTGTAGTCTCTTTGTCTAAAGGAACTGTCTGCAGCTTCCTTTTTAAAGCTGCTGGCAGGTGGCAGATAGATCATCAACAACACATAGTCTAGATATATCTAAAAAGGAAGTGGCCAAATCTACTGCACAGTGGTACTGGCATTCGGTCCTAGAAGCAGGATGCTCATGAATTTCCTGCCTCTCCATGTGAGATCCTATGGAGGACAGAATACCCACTCCTTTTCATAGCTAGCTGTGCTGTAGCTTGCTAGGACTGCACAGTGAGGGCAGAGTTTGTGGATTCCAATAAAAAGGGGGGCATTTTTTAAAAAAAATTCGAATTTAAGTGAGTTAGAACTTATTATACCTAGTCTCTGTGGGTTTCACTGGCTTCCTATTTGCTTCTGGGCAAAATCAGGTTGTCTTTTATCTGTCAAGCCCTGTGTGGATTCCCTCCATGCTCCCTGTATGCTGATATAACAATTAGGTCCACTTGGGTGCTGTCCCTCACAGCTCATACACCTGAGGATCTGAGGACTGGAGGAATAACATGCTCCACAGATGATCTGGGCTCTGTAATTCACTTCTCTGGATGGTCAAAGCCACCCCACGTCTGTTGTCCTTCAGAATATGGGGTAGGACACACTGGGCACACTGCTCTCCTTGGGTCATGGACTCTGTGGAATGGTTAACTAGTTAAGCAATGATATGGGAAGCTTATTCAAATGTTGTTAGTCAATAAAGATGCTGAGCAAGTCTGCAAAGTGAAGAGCACCCACCATTTCCTTTCACTTCAGTGAACACCTTGCCAGAGCAGGCCCCGAGATATGTACATTATTTTTGAGAGAATAGGTCAGATTTCCATTAAGGAAAGCTCTTGCATAGTTTTGTGCATGCTTTGCGAAGCCAATTTTTGCACGTGCAATGATTGTAAATACACACCAGAGTACTAATTAGTACATGCAACTGCAATAATCACAAGTAATCATACACATTTGCATACAAAATAATGCATGGACAATATGCCCACTCAGGAGAAATCTGGCCCTATCAACACCGCTGGGGCAAATATAGTGAGCTGGTCCTATATATAAAGTGAATCAAATGTTGCTTGGAGTTCTGGGCATGCTCAATCAAGGGAAAGTAGACTCCTATCATCTAAAAAATTTATTGCACCACTGAGACAAGCTCTTTAAAATAATAATGTCCTAGCAACAGTGTATGTGTTTATTTCATAGCAAGATCCCTTATTCTGCTGCTCTTATTTTTTAACCTGAATGCGGAAGGAATGAAAATAGCTAATCTGTTTGACAGAAGATGGACTGGATGATTTAACAGGTCTCTTCTATCACCATCATCTTCAATTCTATGAATGTCACTCAACATTGACACTTAGCAGGGGTTATGGAGGAACATTTGCCTCTGTTGAACTTCTTTGTCTCCTCTAGGAAAGAGAGAGTCTACAGGATTCCCGAGGAAATGAGCACAGGAGCTGTTGTTGCCAATATAACAGCTAAGGATCCAGATTATCAAGACCGTATAAGCAGACTTGTCTACAGCATCAATCCTCCTAATACGCATTTCTCCATAAATCCATGTGAGACAAACAAAAATCTTATTTGCTCTTCAAATCTATCCCTCCTTTTGGTACAAAGAAAGGAAAAAAATCCAAGTTTAGGAAACAACTTTTGCTCCAGTTTTAGATGATCTTATCTCTCTCTATCACTGACTGCCTTTATGAGGAAGCAGTATATTTTATATAGGGTTAGTACATTCTTAGAGTCTGATGCTTGGCTCTGGCTGAGCTGCGCTCAACATGGAAGTGAAAAGTGGGGAAGGCAAAAGTGGCTTAAATCCATCTGAGCCTGGGGCTGTACCCTTTCTCACAGCCACAGCATAAATTAGTGCAGCCTCATTTCTTTTCTAATCTCTTTAGGCTGCAAAAAGCCCCTAGGAGTTGCCAACTGGGGATTATCAGGGCACACTCCAGCCACCTCCTCACCTGTCTGCAATATGCACACTTTGCCAGAGGCAGCTGGGACATAGTGATGTAGACCCATATGCCAGTTTGGGATTCCTCTAGGCAAGAGGAGGTCTCAGTTGCCTTCTTAGGGTAGCTTTCTGCCTCTTTGAACCATGACAGCCACATAAAGTGGTCATCGCAAAGGGGCCAAGCACAGAGACTTTAGTGCCCTTCCTGGTACAGGTTGAATCCCCTCCCTGGAGGAGAAGCTCTGGAATTCAAACCCATTACTTCTCCCAGGTGAAACAGCTCAGAAGACTTGACAAGCTCTTATAACAGGAGAAAAACATGCCTGTGCCCTATTAACCCTTTGCCCATGCACACTGGGTTCTCTAGTTATTTACAGCCATGCCAGTGAATGCTATCCTTCTGATCTGTTAGCATTTTAGATCTGATTGGGCAGTTATAAATGACTAACTAAGAACAGGGAGGTGTAGAATCGGTTTCAGTGACTCTTTCCTCATGCTAAATCCATTAGATTCCTTGCATCTTTAGGCCGTACAGTTTTACACTCCCAATTCGTACACTAAGAAACACAGACAGTGTACACATTCTGGAGTGTCACCCTCTTCTGGACATAGTAATATGCAGCTGACATGTTATCTTGTTTGAACAGTTTCAAATGAAAGGGTATATAACCAAGAAGTGAACAAGTGAGGCCAAACCTTCACTTACTACATCATAGTTGAGAATGGTTCTTATTGATACACAGATCTAGAACAGGTGAAGGATGCTGCATTGAGAGCACTAGAAAATGAAGTCCTTCTTCTCTTTTGCCACAGAACAGGGACAGCATGAACATTGGCAATGCACACTTCCCAACACTACTCAGCCAGTGCATCTCACCCTGAGTTACAAAGATCCAGGCAAAGGGCAAGAGGGTTGGTCTGTGTCCCAGCCTGTTCAGTCATTGGCCTCTCTGCTGAGGCTGTCAGCCGTCGTGGTGTTTATGCGCTGTGGACCCTGACCTGCTAAGGGTTAGATAAAGTGTCAGTTTATTTCATGTCCCTAAACAAACAACTGTGACAAGGAGTTGGGGAAGGCTCTATATTCTACCACCAGTTCCCTGAGCCATCAAGACCCTGAGGAGAACAGTACATTTAAATATGAGTGCTTATGGTTTCCTTTCCAATAGGATCTAACCCCCTTATTCCTTTCCTCTTAGTAACTGGCATAATTTATGTGGCTACGCGAATAGATCGAGAAGCTGCTCCCCTACGGCTACATCCCAACATCTCATTGGTCATTCGTGTGGAGGACAGTCCCAGTGGTGGGCAAACGAATGAAATAGAGATAACAGTCATTATTGAAGATCTCAATGACAACCCACCAGAATGCAACTTGTATACCTTCAGGTATGATGCCATTCTCATTGTGTCTGACCCATATGATGGGGCCAGTGTTTGATCTAGGGCACCCCAGTTAGGCACCCAAATCCTGCATTTGTGTGTTCAAATGGGCACTCACTATCAGCTCATAGTGGTAAGTGCTGGCTGTATGTCCAAAGATGCATGACCCAAACATCCTGTTGTTTCAGGTTTGAAAATAGGACCTAAAACATCTGTGCCAAGTCACAGGTTTATTTATCTCTCTCTCATTCAGCTGCCCATCACCACAGCATGGAGGGTACCATACACTGTGCATAATTAAAAGTGGCATCATTTCTGTTCAGAACAGGGGAAGACTTTTCACCTCTCTCATTTCATGCTGATTTATTAAATGGAATCATTCTACATGGTTGACTTTGACTGTCCTGGCTGTTATTAATTTTAACCTTCACTGTCTCCTTTCCCAACACCTTATGTTCTTGACCTGTAAACTCTCCGAGGCATAGACTAGTCTTCCATTATACAATTCAGTGTGCAATAACTGGCATATTGCAAGCACTATTAAATGCCATCAATCCTGCTATTTTCTTCTAGACATCTAACATTCATACTGAGATGTGTGGGGAGTAAAGGGAGAGGTGGGATTGTGTTATGAAGGATTTGGTTACTTTTTATAATTTGTGAGGGCTGATCCACTACTGTGTTATTCCATTTGTCTGCTGTTGTCAATAGAGTTTAAAGAAATTTTTCAGCTAGTTTATTTGCCCCCCAAAATAAAATGAAAATCAGCTTTAGTCTACCTGAAACTATTTACAAATTTGATAGGAATTTGCTGAACAGTTTGAGGGGGAAAAAATGTGGAACAGAGATATGGATTCACTCGGAGGCTTTGGCAACATTCACCAAACTGCCATAGGAAAAGGCAGCTCCCTTAGCCCAGGGATTTAGGCCCTCACCTGGCCTGTGGGAGCCTCCTCCAGCTGCAAGTTTGTTATTTGCTGAGATTTTTCAGTTTCAGCTTGACATCAACTGAATTTTTTCCCCCACGATTTTTCAGAACGGCCAGGAAAAGGAAAAGCTCCAATTATAAGGCCCATTGGATGTATTTTCTGTCAACAAGACCCAGTTCTCTAAGCCTTGTATGTGTAAAACTAGCTAGGGGCTGTGAAAGTTGTGGTTTTTTTACACAAGAACTACTTAGTTGGATCCTCAGGGCCTTGTTCCATTTTTCCACACACCTTTACAACAGTGAATAGTCTAACAACTAAATTCAGTGACTTCACTTTTGAATTAAATTGATGTAACTGAGAGCAGGATTGGGCCCTAAGCACTTTGTTTTTATGAAATCTGTGTGCAGTTTTTAAAAAGCAATACAATCAGTATGATACGGAAGAAACTCATGTAAATCAGGCACTTTTGACTAGATAGAATGCCTAGATATTTATTTTTCTTCAGGAAATGAGAGAATGGCTCTCTCATTAAAGCATATTGAGAAAACCAGAATATCATTAAGTGAGACGGGAAAAGTCAGACCAGCAAAAGTAGTTGAGTCATAGGATCATGTTTCTCTTTAAATTAAGATATTATACTGATCTGAACCACCTACTTTAGGTTCCAGGGACATGATGAAGCACCCAGTTAGGAAGAAATCCTGTATTTATGATGAGGACTGTCCTCCTCCTCTGTTTTTAAACATTGTGATCCCTAACCTACTTCTCTTTGGGACATTATTTTATAGAGTGTATGGCTAGAAGGGACCTGTATGGCCATCTGGCTTGGCATCCTGCAGTACAAAGGCTATAGAATGGCCTTGAAACAATTCTTGTTTGGGCTAGAGAGCGTGTGATGCCTGCCTTGGGGGAGGAGAGGCCCTGCCCACGTTTCACTCCCACGTGCCTACGCAAGAGGAGACAGCATACAGCAGACCAGCCCGGGATGCAGTGGTGTAGCAGTGGGGGGGAGGTGCTGAGCCCTGCAGAGGTGCGCCAGGCTAGGTGGCAGGGTAGCCATTGCCCTTGGCCCTGGAAAGGGGCCATTCAATGCTGGGGGTGGGGTTGAGGGGTTGGAGCCAGAGACCACTCTCCCTCCAGCCGCCTTGCCCCCTGATCGGTGGGGTGGGCCAGTGTGTGAGCGCAGCTCTCTGGGGGTGGAGCTGGCTGCTGTGAGGGGGGGGGGGCAGGGGCAGCTCCACCCACAGGCCCTGGAGAAGAGCAGCCACATGCTGGCCGGCTCTGCCCCCGAGGCAGACCAGCTGGCTGTGGATGGGGTGGGCTGTAATGCTGCGCAGAGAGCAGTGGAGGAGGGAGGGTGGCCTCTGTCTCCTGCCCCCCTATCACTGAACACCCCCCCTCCAGTGCCATCCTGCTGCCAGTTTAGCCCACATGCTGAGAGGGCTGGGGCACCGCGTGGCATCCTGTATCTGCGCAGCATAGGCCAGGGCCCCTCTAATCTGGCCCTGAGGAGGGGCTGGCTGAGTGTCCCCCATCAGCGGAGTCTGGGGACCTGGCTCCTAGAAATCCCCCCTCCCTGGGGCAGCAAATTTGATTTGGACCCCAGGTGCCAGAGAGTCTGGCTTGGCAGCTACCGTGCTCCAGTGCCACAGGGAATGCAGCATGGCACGATCCAAGTCCAGCAAGGAAGTAGGGAGACAAATGCGATATTGTGGGAAAGACACTTGCAGAAAACTGCAAAATAGTTGTAAATTAGGTTATTGACATCGAGTTATAATACGGGTATCAGAGCTTTTCATCAATAGAAGATGGCATTGTCAAGATGCACCCCCCACAACAGAACATCTGGAACTCACTCTGCAGTTTTATGCCTGTCTGCTATTCTATTCATGAAGGAAATGACTCTTCACTTCTACAGAACTGAGGTGACAAATGAGAATTGCTTTGATGGTGGCATCAGAGATTCTGCTGACAGGTCATGGTCTTAGCACAAGTAAATTAGTTGGAAGTATATCACAAGCTGTTCTAAGATAACAGTGAAAACTACTACTGGTACTGTTTGAAAGTGACCTAATGCCCTCATAGGCCCTGATGCAGCAAACACAACATATGCTTAATTTAAAACATGCACAGTCTCATTGATTGTAGCCACACCCCAACTCCAATGGGACTATTCACATGAGTAAAATTAAGCATATTCTTAAGTATTTTATTCAAAAGAAGAAACCCAAGGCCAAGTATCATTGGGTTGTTGGAATCTGGGATAGGGTTGTGAAAAGTATGTGAAAGTCAATGTACAGTATACTTCAAAAGCTGTAAAGAGGAATGTTGTAAAGAGGCATGATGGAAAACATTTTTCTTTTGAACAGACTTGAGACGTATGAAACAGCCACCACTGGAACAGTTCTTCTTGACCTGCGAACTTATTGCCAGGATATAGATGTTGAACCAACAAATAATGAATTTAACTTTTCTGGATTGTCTGGACTTGGAAGTAATAAATTTACTTTGGAGCCAGCTGGCTCTGGCAGAGTTGTGGTTAGTTAACTTTTATTTTAGTAAGTCTCAGTTAGTGATAAGAAACGACCACTTTAAGGGGTCTTTTTATACTTCATTCCTTCAGCAAAAATTCTTACTGTAATTCACATTATATTAGGATGAAGTCTCCTGAAATTATTGATGTAATGTGTGGTGTGGGTGTGGTTGGTTTTTTTGAGCAAGAGAGAATGAGAGAGAAACTGTTTTCTATGGATTCTAGAGATCATGATGCACAATTACTTTCTTCTAAAATCTGAAAGAATAGTTACAACTAGAGAAAACAAAGACCTAGACCTGTTTGAAATCTTGACTGACCTTCACTTATTTCTAAAGAGTGTGGGAGCATATAGGAATGGGTTTCACAGCACTATATTGACATTCATTGGTTAACATGGGTATGGAGGCGTAACAGTAGCACCAGGGGCAGGTCTCAGTTATGTAAACAGTGACAGACTAAACTGAAGCCACACAAGTGTTTGTAATATACTGCATGCGATTGTGGCTATTCTGAAGAAAGATCAACATATGCCTGAAGCCGCCTAACCCTGACCCCATTGATAAGAACTGTAGAACCAGTCAAGATGGCTGATTAATATAAATACACATTGGGATTTGCATCTGTTTATTTCATTTCTGGATTCTTTGTGCCGATATCAGCTATCAGATCTGCAAGACCTCAAGGCACTTGCTTGGCATGTGTAATTTTGGTTGTTTTGTGAATAAAAACTGCACATATATACAATCTAGGAAGTACCTACATACATCACTCAAAAGAGGAGAATGTTGCAGAGGCATGATGGATAGCGATGGACATCACACTTAAATTTCAGTGCTGTCATAAAAATGTGTCTTAGCTTTGTAGGTGAGGAAGTTATCTTATATGCTTACATTGGCTGCATAATTTAACATGCTTGCTAAATGTGTCATGACCCCTTTGGCTATTTTATAGCAGATAAGAGCCTATTACTGCTACCCGCTAAAGGAGTTATTACTTTTAGTTCAAATAGATGAAAGATTGGTGCTTTAGTGCTGACAACCCCAATTAGGCTGCTACAAAGGATGGAATGATATAAGAGACAGGGCTTAATTCCCTATTTGGGCCACCACTTTGTAAGAATTCTACCCAAAGATTATTATAAGTGCCTAAACCTGAGATCTTCAGCACAGGCCTCTACCATATGATCTAAAGGATCATCATTGGTAGTGGTAGTAGCTCTTCTCTTTATGTACCAATCATGATATAAGGGACATGTTACATTTATCTTTGAGTTCAAAATGGATATAACAAACTGGCTAAAAGGTCACGACCTTCTGCTACACATAATAAAGGTCCCCTTACAAGTTCAGCGAAAAGTGATTGAAACACCCTGGCTTTAACTGAGTTAGGAATTACAGCCAGACACCAGAGAGTGAATTCAATCCTGGGTAATTTATTAATTACTTAGATAACTCCAGGAGAGCACTGGTATGTGTACTTTAGCCAGCATACTGACTGAACACTGGAAATCATTGTTTCCATGGTGTGTACTATGACTTTATATAGAGGTATAAATAATTTTCTTTTTTATTCTAGTTGACTGGGAATCTGGATTTTGAAAACCCAGCTAATCTCCTAGTTGAGGAATATACTTTGACTGTTGTGGTGCAAGATATTGCCAAGCCTTACTACGCTAGCAAGTATCCCCCCTTTTTTTTGGAGATTATTCCTATGCTGTAACTGCACAGAAGAAGAAATAGTCAAATATGTTTATGTTCAACAGAATTTTTCATATCCACTCTTAACCATTAATCTTCTATTATGCTTCCAGATAATATCTACATTTACATCAGAATAATTCCAGTCAATGAGTTCCTCCCAGTCTTCAACAGCTCATCATATGTATTCAATGTTTCAGAAATTACTCGAGGTAAAGTAAGTAAAGGCAACTCTATAGGTTGCATGAGGCATGGCTCACTTGCTGGCGGATTCTCCGTACATTAAAGTCTTTAAACCATGATTTGAGGACTTTAATAACTCAGCCATAGGTTAGAGGTTTATTACAGGAGTGGGTGGGTGAGTTTTGTGTCCTCCATTGTGCAGGAGGTCAACCTGGATGACCATATTGGCCCCTTCTGACCTTAGAGTCTATGAAGAGTAACACTCTTACATTGTAAAATCTTGGAGCAAAAATAATAATTTGTAATATAACAGTGCCTCAGAGCCTCAGATCAAGGCCCCAATGCACAATCTAAATAGACAAAAAGGCAAGGGGTGGGAGAAAGGAAGTATTATTATGCCGCAAGATCCTTACCCTCCATTCTGGCAGCTTGACACTGGGTAAAAGGGCCAGAGCAGCATAAATGGGTCTAAAAGGCCTTGGTTCAGCTGAGGGAGGATTCCATTGCCACAGGGACTGTGAATGAGAGCCATAAAACTATCATCTGAGGGCCCCTTGAAGCATCTGTTGGAGTGGCTGTCACTTTGCCCCTGAGTGTCAGGGCAATACTTTAAACACAAGACCATCCTCTCCCACGTAGTGGAGTAGTACATACAAAGAAAAAGTTGGACTTGTACTCAGTTGGGAGTGGGAAACCTGCTTTTGCTGTGGCAAAAAAAATGTTTGAGTTAAACAATTTTACAGCAGCTTTCAAACTCAAGTTTTTCCACTCAGGTTGCTTAAGAATTTTTTGCATACCTTTCACATAGGCTGTCTCAGCCTCCAGAGACCTCAAGTGCCTTTCCCACTTCTTGCTCGATAGACCTTCCATCTTCTCTGCTTTGACAAGCCCTTTTGTTCTGCAACTATTTCCCCAGCAACTTCTCTGCAGTGTTTCCCTCCTGTGTGCAGCGTGCTTGCCGCCTGTGTGCTTGCACTATTCTTTACCAGCACCTGCATTTAACTCCGGCTTTTTAAAGCCTTCTACTTTGAGTGTTACTGTTTCATCAGGAATTTGGCAGAATTTTTGGAAGGAGGGGGTAAAAGATGGAAGTTACAGCCTGTTGAAGGCATTTGTATTGCTTTAAAAGGGCCAGATTTTTTTCTAGTTCATACAGCATAGTTTCAGTAGCCAATTTTCCTAAGCTGTGAAACTTTTCTATTTTAATAAAACAAGCTTAAACTGGAGGCAGCAAAAATTTAAAAGGTGAAACTCACACTCAGACATAAGCTATATTGTTTATTAAATCCACCCTTCCATCATATGCTGTAGCAATTCCTTCCTTCCCTCCCTACCACAATTTTTTTAAATGAAAAGAGCCACATTTGGTGATTGTGAAATCTGACATTTTTCCTATCAGCATTGAGACACACATGACCCATTGGCTAAATGTACAGGAGGGAAGGGTAACCCACCAGCAGTGTGCCCCTCAAAGATGAGCATGGTTCAGCAGCTGTCCCCGACTGATGGCTGCTCCAGGTTAGGCAGGAGTTAATGAGAGCCAGTGGACACACTCAGCCTTTTGCTGTTTCACCTGTGAGAAGTGTTGAATCTATGAGTCTATGTGGGAAAACAACCAAAAATATAGGAAACTTTTAGATTACTTTCCTCTTTTTTTGTTAAAAAAGAAACAAGATAAAATGTGGGTTTGTTTATACTGAGAAATTAATTCAGATTAAGGTAATGTGTGAATTTAAAGCACAGCATCTATTCCTGTTTAATTACTGATGTAGACATACTTATTCCAGAATAAGTACTTTTGGAAATGGATTAAGATAATTTGGAACAAGGGACTATTATTCCAGAATAAAAACATCCATTCTAGGAATTAATCTGGAATAACTCTTGGCATAGGCAAGTCCTAAATGAGAGTTGCATCTAAATCTTCCTACGTCATTTAAACTAAGAAACTCACTTAGGAGGAGCCTTATAGCTCATATATTTCATTTTATATGTTTTTTTAAATGTTAAGATAACATGGCTCTTCTTTTCAGCTGGATCCAGCATTGGAAAAGTGAGTGCAACAGACAAGGATTTACCATTTACTGGAATCACATATTCCATTGTAGCAGGAGGAAGCACCCCTGATTACACAAATGTATTTTGGATCGACCCAAATGAAGGAAATCTGAAGATTATAGCTTCATTAGACTATGAAACAGAACAGAAATTCATTCTCACAGTGCAAGCTTCTGACACAGAGAAGCTCACTACAGTGTCTGTGAGTAAAGCTACACCATTTCTGCAAATGTTTCTCCCACTGGATGCAAAATTTAACTGCGTCTGGGGTCAGCCAAAGCCTAACGCCACTTAACTCCTTCTGAAGCGATATTAAGGTTGTGGACTGGTCCTCTACACAGGGGTCAGTTTCACACAGAGGGGGGATACTGCCATTTAAAAAAAAAAATTAAAGTATTCATCTTTGTTGTTTTTTTCTTTAAATACTATCCTTTATCTGCCTGTTAGTTATTCTTGATATGTTAGATGGTCAGTAAGAGAGCTTTCTGTGTATCCACAGAAGCCTTACAGAGGAGATCTACACTTAACGCAGAGTGAGTACAGATATGGCATGCCCAGCCAGCATGGATATAAATAGCTGTATAGACATTGAGACACAGCTTAGGTGAGTGGAGTAAAGCAGAGTTCCCTGCACTCTTGAATTTTTGGTTACATACCCTACACGGCGGTCTACATGCTCAAGCAATGCCTCCGATGTCTACACTGCTATTTTTAGCAATAGAGCATCTTGCTGTGTCCTTGCTGCAGTAGCCTTTCCCCCACCACAGTGAAAGGCTGCAGCAATGCTCCAGTAGTGGAGAGCTTTTGAAGCCTTTCCCCATGGCTGACACCTTTCCCTGCCACACGTAGCTACACAGCGCAGCGACAAGAGTGGATGCAGCCTGCCATTCACTGTGGTGTGTACCTACATGTATAGTGCACACGCTAAGTGTAGACAAAAGTTTACATTCACTCCTTGTGTATTTCAGAGAACACCAAACTTTTGTGCATATAAACAGTTTCCTTGACTGGTTAACATCTCTTTCCACATTATTACAGGACATTTGATTTCACCATTATATCCTGTATTATCTCCAAGATTTTGGGGCCAATTCTCCATTCCAGTCAAGAACTGATTGGTGAAGGAACAAGAGTGTGGGGGGAGGTGAATGCTAATCCTTTTCATTCCCTGTCATCCCCATAGGAGGAAGGAGGGACCTATATGAGGAAGCCTCCTTTTATGCATGGCTCAGCCCCTAAATTATTATTATTAAATGTGTTGGGAAGCTTAATTAACATTTGTGAAGCACTTTGAGAACCTTGTGTGAATGGCTATATCTAGTAGCGTAAGGTATTGTTTTCCATTCTGACTATGTCACACTTAAAGCAATTCAAAAAAGTCTCGCATAAAAGAAAGTGCAATCTTAGACCTTAATCTGCCTAAAGGAACATTGTTCACAATATAAGTTCACGATCTCTTGAAGTTTAACATGTCCAAGGCAGAAACTAGATAAATGGACCTTCCCTGCCACTCTTGTTCAACTATTGTCAGTAAAAAGAAAGAACAAACCCTAGCAGCTACTAGAGCTGGTAATATTCCAGCACAGCTTAGTGGAAGAATCTCACCTGATCAGCTGGCTCTCTCTTTCAGGTAACCATCAACGTTCTTGAAGTAAATGATGAACCACCAGTTTGTTCACCTGGTTCCTATACACTCTCGATCCCAGTAGGCCTAACTGTTGGGACCAACATTGAGGGATTCAGGATAGTGTGTGTTGATCGCGATTCTAGTCCTAGAGCTTTCCGTTACTTCATTAACTCAGGTACTGCACTTGTTTGACTCTTGAATGTCTTCGTCACATGCCTGATGCATGAGGAAAATTCTTGGATGCAGACAGTCCATTTGATTTTGTGAAAAACAGCCTCATATATTTTACATGCTAATCCTGAGATTGGTTGAGGTTTAATGCCATGGTGATAGACACTTTATAGCTAGCTAGACTTTATTTCTAGCTTCCATTTAAATTAATGGCAAAACTCACATTGACTTCCATGGAACCAGACAGACTACTGCTCCTCTCATAAACAGGGACAAATTAAATTTTCAGTTATAACATAGTAAACCTGAAGGAACCCCAGTGGGCTTACTGGAGTTTCTATACTTCAGGTTTCTACCAGCATAAAAGACGTACAATCTCTTCATAAGAGCATGTGCTTAGACACAATAATCAAGTATAAGCCAGGTGCCAAGAAATTTGGCATTGCCTGACTTCACAAAAAGGGAATCATTTTAATTTAGGAAAGATTTCTACTTTTTCAGGCAGTAGGTAAGAATGAAGTAATGATTGAACAGGCAATACAGACAAATGTCTTAAGCAGAGAGAGCCTTACCCTGATTCCAGCCTCTTTATCCAGCATAAAAGGACCAGAGTAACATAAAGAGACTTTTAAGCCCTGGTCCTGGGATGATTCTCCTGGTGCAGGTATGGAGAAAAAAAAGCTGCGAGGAGTTCTGAGGACTCCCTCACAAATCCTGGAGTAGGGGACATGCATAGAGTGAAGCTTGGAGCAAAAGAGGCATGTCAAGGGATGGTCTGCAAAGATACAAGGCAGTGCTGAAACCTTTGGTGCAGCCATAGGGTGCTCTTTAAGGCCTCGTCTACACTAGAAAATTAGATCAGCATAACATCACGCGCTCTGTGATGTGAAAAATCCACACCCTGGAGTGTCATAGTTAAACCAACCTAAGTCCCTGTGTAGACAGAACTAGGTTAATGGAAGAATTCTTCCACTGACTTGGCTATCGCTTCCCAAGGAAATAGATTACCCACATTGACAGGAGAATCTCTCCCATCAGCACAGTTAGCGTAGACACTGAAGCACTACAGCGGCACTACTTTAAGTGTAGACAAGCTCTCAGGTATGCCAGTGAGCCAGATCAGCCCAGGATTGGGAGGGCATAAAAAGTTGTCTTAAAAAGCCACTTGAACCTTCCACCCCAGCTGTGAGTTCTGTACCGTATCTTCTGGCGATGTAGCCAGAATCTTATAAAGAGTTGTTAAGACCACCTCATTCAGAGGCTGTCAGAATCTCCTGCCATAGCACTTAGCATGAAATCTATTGCACAAGTCTGATCTCTGATGAATGTCTCACAATTTTCCATCTTCAGCACTTCAGTGATGGTATTATTTTATATAGTAGTCCATGCAATCAGCGTCTCGTAACTGGAGCCATGTCATAGAACAGTTTGGTGGCAAGGCTGTTAGAGCCCGTTTCAGCAGTTTCTGAAGGCAGTTCCATACAGCCAAATAATTGTATAGTTGTTTCTGCAATTAGTTACTAATCAAGTGAAATCAGTGGGCCTTTTTACATTGTCTTGTGCGTCCATTTTATGTGCATATTTTTTGCTTCTATTTCTAGGTAACATGAATAATCATTTTGCTTTTTCACCAAGTGCTGGCTCCAACATCTCTCAGTTGATTCTTGCATCTAGATTTGACTATGACAATGGTTTGGATACGATCTGGAACTACAAACTGCGTGTCTATATAACAGATGACAATTTGCTGACAAGTACGAACAGAGCTACAGCCCTCATTGAAACTGGGACTGTGATGTTAAGCATCAAAGTTATCCC
The DNA here is from genome assembly GCA_007922175.1 of Pelusios castaneus. Taxonomy (NCBI): domain Eukaryota; kingdom Metazoa; phylum Chordata; order Testudines; family Pelomedusidae; genus Pelusios; species Pelusios castaneus. The sequence goes on along the minus strand of ML685809.1, from coordinate 11,683,766 downwards.
AAAGCCAACTACTACTGTCGCTACTACAGTAAGATCACTGAAATCCTGAATCTTCCGTTTAATTCTGTGGCTGATGTACGGGTGGGTTTGCATGGGACCATTAAAACAACGGAGGGGGATGTACATTCAAGACAATATAAGAATTATTGTGGGTCCAATCTTGGGTGCCGCTGAGCATCTATTTACAGTGAAGTCAATGGGAGATGGGGATCTCAGTGTCTTGTGGTACTGGACCCTATATATAAACCTGCAATTTTAATTTTTTTATTTCATTTTCTACAACAGCAATGCATCTACCCAAAAGTACCTTGCCATCACCTAAGATCACAGCCAGTACAAGAAAGCACTCCAAACAGCCTTGTCAAAAAAATTAAAAATAACCCATTCTGCAAATACTTTAACACCCCATGCCCTCCATATTCCCATTCTCCCTACAAGTCTGAAAAAAACAGATGGGCCCTGCATGAGCTACGAAATCTGCCAAGTGGCTACTCTTGCAGAGCCCTGTGTGCAGAACATATGACTGAGAAGTTACAGATTTTGGCAGCAAAATTGATAAGGAGAAAGTGGAACTTAACCTTTGCTTGAGATATTAACATTACTTCATGCATTTCTCAGTTGACTGGATTTTGATTCCTAGCTATGCACTGCTTTGGCAGATTCCCAAATCTGTGAGTTTCAATAATGTCAGAATACAAATTAATCTCTGTGTGTAAAGATCAAAAAGAGCGAGAGAGAGAGAGAGAGCAGGAAACTATATCTTAATCAACCAGAAGGGCTATTTTTCCATCAGTTGGGTCAACCAAATATGATACTCAGTGACTGTCTGTGGCAAAAACTCAAGCTATTCTATATACCTCTAATATGTACCACTTACCCTCGTCCAATGTTTTCTTGGGTGTCCAACACAAGAGTTGCAAAGAAATATTAAGTGTGGGATGGAGGCTTTGATCAAAGCCCTATATGTGGGATGGTCCTTAGCTGAGCCACCTCAGGAGGAGTTACAATTCAGAGTCACATTCTTTCCCTGTCCCCCCAACTTCTCTCAAAGGGAGAAAATACATGCCAGTGCTTTACCAGATGCAGATTGCTTTCCTCATCCTGTACCATGTCAGCTCTGCTGGCTGGAGTTTTAAAAGAGGAATGTGCAACCACACATCTGCCCATTCTCTGCCCCATCTCACCGCCTCTCCCTTCCCGCTTGGTGGCAAAGGCCTCTGCTCTTCCGAGCTCCCCTGAATGAAGAGGTGGGGAGGTTATAGAGGGGGAATGAGGGAATGGAATGCTGTGGCCCTAAGCCAGGCCTTGACAAATCTATGTTTCTGGTCAGTTTTAGTAGCCTGTCACGTAGCTCCATTGCAGAAAAGTAAAGTAATGGAAGAGTGCCCCCTGGTGATCACAAGTAAAATTTCTGGTGCCTAGCTGTGAGCCAGTTTTGTCCACCCCTGCCCTAAGTAGAGGGGGCCTGGATCAGAACCCCAGAATCTCACATGTAGAATTTTTTAAAATTGGAAGAGCTTTGTTTTGAAAAATGCTTGGATCCAAACTTCCTAAGTGACTCCTATCTCTATTCATGTACAAAAACACCCTGTAGTGGAAGAGTTAAAGTTGCCACACACACCAAACTACAGAAATTAGATGTTATGCAGTTTAACAGTACTTACTCTCTCACAAGCATACATTCTATCATATCATAACTACCATACACCACATATCACAACCTTAATTCTGCTTCCCTAGGGATCCCAACCTCCCAGCACCTGGCTACCCCTTCAACTTCTCCCCAATTTTACCCAGCCTTCAGAGGCCCAGAAAATTGTGTCAGCCACCCCTACCCCAATTATTTTTTGTTTAGTTCTCATAAAATAAATCAAGTTTTTCAGTCTGTCTTTTGACTTTTTAACACTTTCCTACTCCTCTGCCAATGGGTGTATGATAATTTCATGTGGAAAAGTCAACGTTTAATGCACACCCTTCCCTGGCTGCTCAGATGGACACTCCACTTTGCCTGTTTTGGGTGGGGGTGGGGCGGGAAGGAGTGGGATCCTGCCATCTATTCCCTATTACTATCTTAACTTTCTCTCATCCTCATATATTTTCTTTGATAAAAGGAGGGCTGGAAAGTAAATAATTTGAGAAGGATGGCCTAATTAATATATCAAGATTTACACTCATACATAGAACTTATTACTTTTTGGGTTGATGGGTTATTAGAAACACATACTAAAGAACTTTGATATCAGTTTAATCATTCATATAATAAGGGATGGTGTCTCTGCTGCTTTTCATAGTCCCTGTCTTGTCCAGCCTCTTAATCCAGCAGTTCTTAACCACTGTGTCAGGACACATTACTGTGTCACCACACAGTGGTAAGTGTGTCATGGAGAGCAAGGGAGATGGCTGGATTTGCCCTGGGTGGGAAGGGCTGGTGTGTTCTGTAGGGTCATGATAGGCCACCAAGTGGGTCACGACCTGCAAAAGGTTGAGAACCACTGTCCTAAACCACCCAGTGGCAGCTATTATGCCTGTGGGCATCACTTCAATCTAATTTTATATGAAAGTGAGGCTGTCCTTAAAGTTGACTGTCACTTTCCACTGTATTCACAAAGGGTATAGGAAAATGGCAGCCATCTTACTTGCTTCAGCTCCCATTGACAATAATAGGAGGTGGTGACCACTTTGAATAATGGAAAATTTGTGCGTTGGTAACTTTCATCATGTTTTTATGAGACAGGCAAAAAAGTCCCACCCCAAAAATCACTAGTGTCACCAAAACAAAAACAAACAAACACACACACACAGCTCACAGGAGATACACTACATCACCGGCTGCTCCAACACTATTAATTGTGGACACTTGTGGGTAGTAGCTTGGTGAATGCTCTGTGGTCTCTCAGACAGTCCTGCTGTGACTCAGAGGGTGCAAGTCCTCATCCCTGACAGGTATCGTAGGAAGATGATTGTCCTAACTGAGGGCAGGCTATGGATTCAGCCTCACCAAAATGGTGCCGATTTTGAAAGAAGGCAATTGCTGGTGAGTTTCTATGGAGATTTTTTGTGCTCACCTCTGCTGACTGATGAGCTTTATGATGAAGAAAAAGGGGGGAAGTGATTACCTTTAATGTTTTCTTCCAATAACTACACATTGGACCAGATTTATTCAACAATCTCATATCTACCAATTTTGGTGTGAATACTCAACATTAAAAATATATCCGTCAACAAGAAATAACTAGAAACCCTGATGAATTTAAAGCAGAGACCAAATTAAAAATTAAATGAAAACTATATAGGAAATTCACGGGCAATGAAAGTGAACTCTGACATTTCACACAGAAAGGACACCATTGTTTAGCAAAACTATGAGCCCATTTCAAAATATAATCTTAACAATAGAGCTGTTAACTCCTCAATAATAGGCCAAATTAAAACTCTGTCTCTGAACACACTTCATTTAAGAGAGGAGCTCAGACGCAGCTCTGAACTTTGTGGTTCAGGCTTATTTCTAGAGCCAAAGAATGTCACATGAGAATTTGGGGATTGGATTCACTTATTTTTATGCAGTGTTCCCAACTCCTCTAGGTTCAATTCATTTGTATTAAGGGAATTGCATTAGTACTACATTGAATGCAGTTCAATGCCTATTGTAGTGCTTCAAAACTTTCCAGTTTCATCTTAGATAATCAAGAACTACTACCTGCACATTGGCAGAATTTTGTGTACTTCCACGTATTAAGAGAGTGATGCAGAGACTCTTCCAGTTGTCTAAAGATATGTCTTCACTGCAAATTGGGAGATGTGTTTATAGCATGGGTAAACATACGTGAGCTAGCTAGATCAAACCTCGCTCAAGTAACAATAGGAGCGGAGTGGGCCCAAGCAGGAGTACAATTCTGTCCAGGACTCTGGGTACATACCTGAGCAGCTAGCCTACTGCCGCACTTATGCTGATATTGTTACTGGAGCTAGCTTCAAAGTCAGCTCAGGTATGCCTACATTTGCTGCAGCCACACCTTCTGAGTGCAGTGTAGACATATCGTAAGGCAACCCATAGTTTTTAAACACAACCACTGCATTTTTCAATATGAAACACAGAAGCGCAATCAGGATCATACTTTCTATACTGAATGTCAATAAAATTCAGAGTTTGCAGAATTTAAGAAACATTTCTATTTTTTTCCCCCCCAAAGCCTGCCATTACACTTCTGATCAGCACAGAAAATATTTATTCTGAAACAGCTTGGTATGTGCCATTCCTCATTTCCATTGGCAGCTTGCTACTTTTGGGACTACTTGGGTACCTAACCTTCCTGCTGGCAAAATATATCCGTACCCACTGCCCACGAAAACCCAAAGCAGAAAAGAGACCACTGTAAGTAATCCAAAAAAAGAATATAATCACAAGTTTCCTTGAGAAATAGAGTGAGTTTCTTACTACCATTGAGAAATATCTGCTACTCATAAAGACTACTTGAAGCTCAGAGTTAATGGAATTTATACCTTGAATATTTTGGAGTCATGTATCATTTTCTGTAATGAATATTACTCATAATTGGAACATGGATGTTGAATCTGTAAAGAGATGAAAGTGATATAGAAACTCTTGCTGGATTTACTGATTCTTTACTGAAATGCATTAATTGAATATGACTAGCAGAAACAAAAAAAGTTATTACCAGAGGCCACAATCAAGTTCATGGCCCAACTGCGCTAAGATCTTTCAGAATGCAAGGCAATATATGAAGTGCAAGCTATTGTTATTTTCTAGATGTGGCTTGAGGAGGCAATTTCTTAGCCCTGGTCTACACTGACAGAGAAGTTCTATATAATGCTGCTTACCTCAGCCTTCTGCAGTGTCAGCCTCCACTGTCAGAGCAGTAAATTTGAATTACGGTAAATGGTGCAATAATTCGACCTCATACCACCACCCCTGCAAATGGCATAGCACTGAGATCAAAATCTACAATTAGAATTTAGGTCTGTGTAGCCAAAAAGTAGGTTTGATCTTGCCTTTTCTGTTTTTCCAGTCTGCTCCACCATAGCTCCTCCCCTGCCTGCAGCCCCAGAAAGTTTTCAATTAATTCCTCTCTCTGCATGCAGCACAGTGCCTCTCTGTTGTGCGTGCGGCAGAGAAAAAGAAAAGAAAGCTTTTCCCGCTTTTTTCCTTTAGAGAAGGAGAGGGAGAGGGTGGAGGATGACTGCTTCCCTACAAGTCCTTGCGCCTACTACCCACAATGCATTTCAGGAAGTAATTGAGAAGTGGGGACAGGAGACTCCTTATAACTCGTGTTCACCTTCTGTAATTTGACAACCTAAAATCAAATTATAATCCTGCCCCCAGTGTAGACAAGCCCTCAAAGTACAATTTTGGGATTGGTACAAGTCCCCCATGCTGTCACAGATAAGATTAAAAAAATACAAAACTATTCTTTTGGCCCGGTCACAAAATCAATATTTAAGGCTGTTTGACTGCTTCTCATAGCTCCACAGCAGTTAATGATGCTGAGATGCAGCAAAGCAAAAATGCCCAAAGTAAACAAACTGAAAAAGCCAAAACATAAGGAAATAGTAATTTGCCAAATGAGAAAGAACAGATTCTTGATTTTTAGAACATGATTTTTTTAGCCATAGGTATTGCATATATTAATAACTTTATATTTTTATTACAGGATAAAAACACCAGGTATGTATCTTTTTTTATGCTTTCACTAAGAACAAGCCCACCACTTATTAAACTACATCTGCACTATGGACTAGGGATGTGATTCACATACACAGACACCACCTCTCATTTGTGTTCGCATGCTAAAAATAGTGTAGCTATTGTCACCTGGGCATGGGCAGTAGGGGCCGCATGGGCTAGTTGTGCTGAGCAAGTATCTGCTGGGTTCAGGTGGGATTTTACTCAACATTGCTTGCCTGGGTTGTTACTGCTCTTGCTCCTGCTACCATGGTTGCACTCCTATTTTTAGCATGCTAATGCCGATGAGAGCTAGCACCAGAATGCACATGCAAGCTGGGAAAACACGCCCCAAGCTCAGAGTGTAGATGCAACCTTAGAGAAATTTGTAATTCCATTTTCAGATAATCAGTGGACTGACCTAGATATTGAGCTCAATACAGGGAAAACTGGGTGACATATGGCCTGTGCTTATACCGAAAGTCATGGTAGATGAGCTAAGGTCCATTCTGGCTTGGGTGGAGGTGGAGAGGAAAAGAAAAGATCTAAGAAACTGTTGAGTAAAGAACAATCCTGGTGTGGCCTAGTGCTCTGACATGGAATTTCCTAACTAGCACCTTTTACCCCATTAGTTCCATCTCCTAAGTACAGTCTGAGTTGAGCAACAACCAGCTTGTAGACATGGCACACACAACAAAGCCATCTCAATTTGGAAGCCATGTTTCTTACACATAACTAGTGATTTTGGGTGACCAGCTACAGACACTTGAGAAGTGTCTGATTTTTCCAGAGCTTAAGTGCCTGGCACTTTCTGGGGAGGGGGAAAAGAAATAAAATTAAAAAAAAAATCAGGTCCCTTCAAGGTACCTCAAGTTGAGTGCCAAAAGTTGAAGTAGTGAGGGGAAAAAGCAAAATGGCATGACGTAATTGTTCAGGCTTAGGCCCATCTCTAATAATTATACATTTAGGCCATCACATGCCAGCCAGCAAAACCTGTTGATGGCTGCAGATGTTGTTTTAAGGGAGATAACTAAAAAGAGGGAACAAAAAAGGAAATGCAAAAATATAGAGGCAGCATGCACCCTTGAAATTGGGGTCCACAGGTCTGTGCTGTAGAGAAGCCCAGTCTGCCTACTAAGTAGAATGAGTGAATAATAGGGGGTGGGGTAGGGGAGGAAAGAGATTGCAAATATCCAATCCACTTTCAAATGAGAACTTTGCTTGATTGGGTTTGCAACACTTTTCTATTTGGCTTCCATCAACTTGCAGGTGCACAAGCTGTAAAAGTGCAGATACTCATGAAAAGATCCATTTTAGTTCAGATATTCATAGGCAAAATTTACTCTCCTATAGAGAGCTAACTCAAGGTTTTTGCAGCAGCTGAATCCTCAGAATATGGCTCGAGTGGGAGTTAAGCTGTGCATAACCCTAGTGCTGGATGTCTGCGCAAGGAGAAATTTCATCCTCAAAGCAAATTCAGCTGTATGATTCCATAACTGAATATGCTGCCAACCAAGGATTATCAACCAAAGAAAAGTGTGAATAATTTTGAATAAAGAATACATGTTAATGCCTAAATCTGTTCAAACAATCAATGGAAAGTAAAAATCATTGAGGAAATTATTTGTGGCAAATTATTCATCTCTATTTCCAGGGCAAGATTGTCAAGTGTGACTAGCAATTTTGGGTGCCTGTTGGACATCCAAACTCACTAGTCACTTTTGAGCATCTTGGCTTTAATGTCTACTTTTCACAGTCAAAAAAAAAAATCTGACTCCTTAGAATGTGAATTTTCTTTCTCGTAGAAAAGAAGAGAGTTAAGAAAGAAGTGGTTTTGGTAAGTACTGTAAATCACAAACTGAAGTAAGTGTTCAGCCCATACCAGTCCTACAGTATGGTTGTAGAACTTTTGTAAGAGGCCAAAGAAGATTGCAAAGTAGAATTCTTGGCATATTTTTCCTGCCACTAGACATGTTTTTAAATATTTATACCAACCCACTATTTTATACACTCCAGATTGACACATAAAATACCGTGAGAGAGGAAGATGCAATGGAAAGCAATGTGACTAAATGGTGACACTTAATAAAATTGTTAAGCCCATCATTTGTTTGTAGGATTTTGGGGTAAGGATTTTCAGTTGTCTAGTTGTTATCTTCTTTCCTGAGGAGAGGGCTGTGGTGAAAGGCATTATGAAAGAACTGCAATTTATGGAGGGATTGGATGTGGAGATGGATGGAGAGAGGTGAACCAGGCCAGGATTTTTATTTAGAAACATTGGAAAAATAAAACCAATGTGACTTGTTTTTCTCTTTCATAAATCTGACCCAATGTGCGATATTAAACACCAAAAAAGCAGGTACTGAAAATAAGGAATCTTGAACTATTCAGGCCACATGAAGTTATTAGTAGGGCTACCTGAAAATTTTCCCGTAAAAGTTGTTTTAGAATGGAAAGTTGGATTTTCAACTTCTAAAAGCGTTTCATGAACTTTGTTTGGTTTCCATGATTTATTTTCATTGAAAAACTGAATGCCCAAATATAAAAAAATGTTTAAAACCAAAGCTTGAAAATTTTCTGTTCAGAAATCCCACTGCAGTGCCCCACAGGAGTTGTAATTCAGGTGCATCATGCCCCCATTCACCTCTATGGACTGAGTGCCCCAGCCAGACTACATATCCCATTCCCCCATATCAGACACAAGAGAGGTGGAGTTGAGTGGGGGGAGAGTGAGAAAGGAGATTATTATTTGAAGGCCAAGCAGAAGGAAAATAATGAAGGAAGTGCCTATTTTTCCATTCAAAACAATTTCAGTGTAACTCCATGGACTTCAGTAGAGTTACGCCTGATCAGCAGAAGTGGAACTGTGAGAAGAATTAGATGCTACATTTTTTAATTCTGATGCAGCAAAATGATGATTAATTCCATTGTAATAGTGGCTTGTTTACTTCTCAACACAGGCCATACAAGGTCCCTTTCTTTTTCAAAATGATAAGGGCTTAGAGTCTGATAAATGCCTTTCAGTATCATGCTTCCACTCCCCAAATTCTTTTGATAGGGAATTCCGAAAACCCTTCTCTACTGGAGATGGCCGTCTTGTGATTGCACATTTGGAATCATTTAACATCTTTGTCAGTGCTGATTAATTCTACTTTGAACATTTGATAGCAACATCCTAAACCTCAATGGCTTTTGTTGCCAGTTCTAATTAAACTCACCCTGCAAGAATGCAACATGCAGGTCATATAAATCTGCTTCAGTCCAAGTAGGTCAAAGTTTCTAAGTCACTGCTTCTTCTGCTTGTCTAATTAATTCACAGGCTTGATTTCACATTCTCTTCACAGGAAATGACCAAGATAAACACTGTCTTTGATGGAGAAGCTAGAGACCCAGGTAAAGAAAAATTAAAAGCAATTTAAACATTTAACTTGAAATAACTAGAGATATTTGTATTTCATATTTAAACTTTGTTATTTTCAAGGAAAAAGTGAGTTACATTTCAGTTAAATATTGATAAATTCACAGTAATGTACACTGGAAAAAATAATAACTATACATACAAAATGAAGGGATCTAAATTAGCTGTTACCATTCAAGAAAACAATCTGGGAGTTATTTGAATACCGGTAGCTCTTTGACAACTGCTTAATGTGCAGCAGCAGTCAACAAAGCTAACACAATGGCTATATATCTACACTTGCACTTTTAAGTCGACTTTAACTAAGTCGACTTAACTAACTTAGTTAAGTCGACTTAGTGTGTCCACACTTAAAATTAAAGTCGACTTAAAGGGGAACTTACAAAGTCGACCTAGAGCGTCCACACTGGATGCTCTAAGTCGACTTCTAGGGGCTAGGGGGGACCTTGGACAGGTCCACGGTGGCAGGGGGGGGCACCCCTTGTGTGCAATGGGGCAAAGGGGGACAGGGACCCTGGCAGGGCATGTGGGCAGGGTGTGATGCTGTCTGGATTTAGGGAAGCATTTATGATATTATTTTCTATTCATATATCCTAAATGCTCTATAATCCATAGGAGCTATGTCATGTTTGGTATCAATGTAGTAATTTGCTGGGAATGATTATATAGTTTATGTCTAGGAATTCTATTTGGATTAGAAGTTAGTTTAGATTGAACACCAAATTCCTATCTGTACTTTAACTTGTGTGATTTTATGGAAATGTCTGAGAGGGGTGGGTGTGTCAAACCATTGTGTCCTTAATGTTCAGGAATTTTCCAGCTACAATGGGCCCAGGGAGTAAACTGATGAGCCATTAAGGACACAATGGGCCCATATCACCTGGCACATTCCTTAACATTAAGGAGACAATGGTTTGACACACCCGCCCCTCTCAGACATTTCCATAAAATCACACAAGTTAAAGTACAGATAGAACACCAAATTCCTATCTAAACTAACTTCTAATCCAAATAGAATTCCTAGACATAAACTATATAATCATTCCCAGCAAATTACTACCCTTCTATTGATACCAAACATGATATAGCTCCTATGGATTATAGAGCATTTAGGATATATGAATAGAAAACAATATCATAAATGCTTCCCTAAATCCAGACAGCATCACACAGGCTCTGCCCTGCCCTTTGGGGGGCATGCCAGGCTCCCCCCTGTGATTCCCCTGGCAGGGAGGGCATTGGTGTGGTCCTGGGGTAGCCCTAAGTCGACTTAGGGCTACCCCACGTCTACACTGGCTTAATTCGACTTTAAAAAGTCGAATTAAGCCTTAGGTCGAATAAAAAGCAGGTTTAATAAAGTCAACTTAATTTTCATTAAGTCACCTTTATTTTCCTTAAGTCAACTTAAGCAAGCTGCTTAAGTCGACTTAAGCAAAGTGTAGTGTAGATGCAGGGTAAATTAAGTCGATTTAAGCAAGCTTAAGTCGACTTAATTTACCAGTGTAGATGCAGCCAATGGTAGGAACCATTAGGAGAGGGATTAGATAATAAGACAGAAAATACCATAATGCCAATATGTAGATCTATGGTATACCCACATCTTGAATGCTGTATGAAGTTCTTGTTGCCGCATCTCAAAAAAAGATCTATTAGGATGGGTAAAGGTATAGGGAAGGGAAAATGATTGGGGTATGGAAAAGCTTCTGTACGGTGAAAGATTAAAAGGACTGGGACTTTTCAGCTTGGAAAAGAGATATGATAGAGGTCTATAAAATCATGACTGGTGCGGAGAAAGTGTCATTTACTCCTTCTCATAAAAGAACTATGGTCACCACATTAAATTAATAGGTAACAGATTTAACACAAAACAAAAAGGAAATATTTCTTCACACAACACAGAGTTAACCTGTGGAACTCTTTGCTAGAGGATGTTGTAAAGGCCAAAATAATAGCAGGGTTCTTAAATGAACTAGATAAATTCATGGAGGATTGGTCCATCAATGGCTGTTAGTCAAGATGGACAGGGATGCAAAACCATGCTCTGAAGCATCCCTAATCTCTGTTTGCCCAAAGCTGGGAATGGCAACAGGGTCACTTGATGGCGATGGATCATTTGATGATTATTTGTTCTGTTCATTCCTTCTGAAGCATTTGGCATTGGCCACTGCCAGAAGACAGGACGCCAAGTAGATGGATCATTGATCTGACTCAATATGGCTGTTCTTGAGTTCACAAGTTAAAGTCAAGCCAGTGTCCTAGTAACATTTGTAAATGAACTAAGTTATCTACATATCTTGAAACATGTACTCTGAAGGTACAGACTGAATACCCATTATGGGGCAAGTCCTGTCCCCACTACGAAGCAGTGGCATGAGTTGGAAGGGCAAAACCCTCCTCCAAGTTTTTGACACTTGTTTGAAGTTCCACAGACACCAGAGAGCCATGGCACACCCACTTTTAAACCACAGTTCCAAACTCCTCAGTACAGAGGGGGAAGTGGTCCAGAGCATCATTCTGACTACATGGTTACACCACTGGTATTCGACCAGCCCATCTCTCCATACAAATGGGGGGCTGGCCAGGCCAAATGATGTTGCTACATGGCAGGGGCATAGACAGACCCCATTTTCTGGCTGGGCCCTTGAGTCTCCAAGGTGGGCCTGGCCATGTGACTGGAAGCTTCCTGATGATGCTCATTGGGAAGAGGCAGAGGGAGAAGCAGCCCAGCGCCTGCTGCGTCAAGGCCACAGCTGCTGCCTAGGACTGGAGCTGTGAGGCAATGCAGGCAGAGAGTTGCCCACCCCAGCCCATCTGCCTGTGGTGCCACGGCTCATGTCCACCTGCTGCTGGCCAGTCTGCGGTCGGGGCGGCAAAGCTTGTGCTGCTGCCGGGTGGGAATGGGAGGAGCTGCTGGCCAAGCGGGTGGACCTGGGCCCACCCATAGCTATGCCCCTGGCATATGGGAAGTCTGGTCTTATAAGGAGAGCACAAGGGAGGCTGCTGAGAATTCGACTGCTGGTAGCACCATCTCATGCCCTGTGTGGAAAAGAGCAAGTTTGTCACCTGAGGGAGACCTGGGGGTCCCTGCTAGGGGATGAGATGAGCTGGGACCAAAACAGGGTCTCTATCAGGAGGGGGACTGGAAGGAGACCAGAATTCCTCCTCCCTAAATATATCAGAATTGGCACCACTGCTGCCAAGCACAAATATGCTGACTCAGCACAGTGGAGTAGGAATCTTTCGTCCAGGGTGTGGAGGGATAGCAGAACTGCTCCATGATGGCTACTGTAGTGTTAGGGTTGCAGAAATCCCAGTGGCAGTTGGACACCTTTAGCCCCTATATTCAGGGGAAGAGTGGGTGGTTTAACACCACCTCCAAAATCTCCACTGGGAAGCACACTAGACATCAATGGGTGCTCACTCCTGCACAGATGTTGTGAGCCCACCTACATCTTATGCAGCAGAAATGTGCGATGCCCCTGCATTCAGGGATTACCAAGTGTATACCACAGGAAAGAAGGCACGTACTAGACAGGTTGCCTCTTAGAAACACAGTAGGACAGACAAGAAGAGTGAAAGAGTTGGACAACAGCTAAACAGAAAAGGATGAGGCAAAAGCAGTCGTGCTGATCTTCTGTCTAAAGGAATGGTCATAGTGATATCTGTAGCTTAATGCCTAGAAAGATGTGGACCTATTGGAGAAAGTTCAGAGAAGGCAATAAAAACATATAATGGCCTAGAGAACATGTCCTCTAAGGAGAGATTGAAAAAAAAGGGTGTGTCTCATCTAGAGAAGAGAAGACTAAGGCTATGTACACACGATCAGATTAAAGCGCAACAAGGCAATCGCGCTACAAAACTCACGTGACCTTTATTGCGGGACAACGCGTACACACGTTGCTCCCTGCAACGCAACAAAATTACACGCATTATCGCGGTTGAGCGCAATGACTTCTGGGCACCTATCCCATCGTTCCATTTTCCCCTAAGTTGGCGCTATGAATCATGGGATGAAGGAAAGGAACGCAAAGCGCCATGGGTAAAGTGTCAGTTTCCCATGGTGCTTTGTGTTCCCCTAGCGTCTTCCTCGTTGCCAATAGCAACTCGCGCCTATTTTCAACATTGCAGTGACGCAACGCACCACTTGCAATCAATCGCTACAGCGACAGCATGGATCCTGCTATGATCTCCATTGTCGCCTTCAACATTCTGAATACATCTCGGCTTGTTGCTCAGTACGCAATGAGCTCCGAGTCAGATGAGGACACCGAGGAGCAGGGGCTGATCGATGCCATGCAGAGCAACAGCACCGCGTTGCTCAGCTCCTTCACCGATCATCTGCACACGGTGCAACGCCGTTTCTGGTCGCGAGAGACGAGCACTGAGTGGTGGGATCGCATTGTTATGCAGCTGTGGGATGACGAGCAGTGGGTACAGAACTTTCGAATGCGGAAAGCAACCTTTCTGGAACTGTGTTCAGAGTTGGCCCCTGCCCTGCGACGGAAAGACACCAACATGAGGTCAGCCCTAACCGTGGAGAAGCGTGTTGCGATTGCTGTATGGAAGATGGCGACTCCCGACTGCTATCGGTCCGTTGCAAACCAGTTTGGAGTCGGGAGGACCACCGTCGGATTAGCCCTCTCACAAGTGTGCCAAGCCATCAATCGCATCCTGCTGCGGAGGACAGTGACATTGGGCAATGTTCGAGAGATTGTGGACGGCTTTGCTGCCATGGGATTCCCTAACTGCGGGGGAGCCATAGACGGCACACACATCCCTATTTTGGCTCCAGACCATCTCGCGACGGAGTACATAAACAGGAAGGGCTACTTCTCCATGGTGCTGCAAGCACTCGTGGATCACAAGGGGCGTTTTACGGACATCAATGCTGGGTGGTCGGGAAAGGTGCATGATGCCCGCATTTTCAGGAACACTGGTCTGTACCGGAAGCTGCAAGGGGGCACCTTTTTCCCTGATCAAAAAATAACAGTGGGGGAGGTGGAGATGCCCATAGTCATCCTCGGAGACCCAGCATACCCACTGATGCCATGGCTCATGAAACCCTACACTGGGAACCTTGATCGCAGCAAGGAGCGGTTCAATTACCGATTGAGCCGCTGCAGAATGACTGTGGAGTGTGCCTTCGGCCGTTTAAAAGGGCGCTGGCGCTGTTTGTATGGGAGGCTGGACTTGGCGGAGGACCAGATCCCTGCCGTGATTGCGTCATGTTGTGTCCTCCATAACATTTGTGAAAGTAGGGGAGAAAAGTTTTCCCCTACGTGGGCTACGGAGGCACAGCGCCTCGAGGAAGCATTCGAGCAGCCAGCCACTAGGAGTATTAGGGTGGCACAAGGAGAAGCTGCTCGCATAAGGGAGGCACTCAGGGAGCATTTCAATGATGCCCTTCCCTAGTTAAGTTCCATGACGCATGAGGTGCACCTTAGGATCATTTCAGTAATGTGTATAAATAAATGCATTCTTCAAAGTATTTGTTACTGTTTTTATTGAAACCTGAAAGATGGGGGTGGGGTTACAGGTTGGTGTAGCTCCGGGTCTCGTAAAAGTAGCTTGGGGGGGGGGGGGCTGGATGTTGTCCTGTACCGGGGTGGAGGGTGGCCTTCAAAGAAATGCTTTGAGGGACTGCGGTGTGTGGGAGGCATACACGGCTGAACTGTCTGGAGTGGAGCCCGGACATTTATCGCCTGGGACTGCAAAGCTATCATGTTCTTTAGCAGTTCTGTTTGCTCCTTCATGACGCTTATCAGTTCGTCCCTGTGTTTCTGCCTCCTCTGCTGGGATTCCTCTCTCCAGGCTCTATTCTCCCTTGCGGATTCTTGTGTTGCTTTCAGCAGGTCATTAAACATATCCTCCCTGTTTCTTCGAGAACGCCGCCTAATGTTTCTCATTCGGTCAGCTGGGGTAGACACCGGCCTTGTGAAGCTCAATTCTAATACAAAAATAACAATATAGACATTGTTAACACATAGCATAGATAGCCAATGTAACCTTCCAGTAGCACATTCCACCGGAAGGTACAGGGCGGTCAACACACTACGCTGCGCTGAAGCAGACAAGGTACATTCTAATAGACGGCTTACCGGGGGCTAAGAATCGGAAGAGGGCACACAGATGGAACCCAATATCCCTCTCCTCAGAGTGCCCCTTCCATCTAGAATACATCTCCTACATGCCGCCGGTAGCAGGCCGGGACCGTATGCTGCTGCACTGTGTGCTGCCATGGTTCCCAGGGCTGTGCTTTGCAGCTGGAGAGGCAGAGTGTCCGTCTTTGGGAGCGCAGACACAAACGCTCTCCCATCTAACCTGAGTATTAGGCTCTGGAGGTACATCGAGGAAACCTTTTCTGACCTAAATGCAGATGATTATTTTACAATCACTGCTTGTATTGATGCCCTGCTAATGAATGCAGAGTAAATAGCATGCACAGCGGGGACCCGCAAGCACCCCCACCCCAGACAATGATATTTTAGCAGGAGCAGAGCTGAATGAAGGAGAAACTTACCTGAACCCCCCTCTGCCGCCTCAGAGAACAAGCTGCAGTTCAAGCCTTGGGTGGACGTCTCAGCGGGGCTGCTGAAGAGCTCCTGGCTACACGCGGTTGCGCTTTCCTCCGTGTCATCCTCCATCTCCTCCTCCTCCTCCTCCTCAACAACGTCCTCATCCTGCTCGGCTCTGGCAATCACCGGACGAGGAGGGGCTGAAGTGTCCACGGGACTTTTGGCAGTGGTTGTGGGGTCCCCGCTGAGGATGGCTTCTATTTCCTTATAGTACCTGCATGTTGCAGGCGCTGATCCAGAACGGCGGTTTCCCTCCTTCGCTCGGTGATAGGTAATTCTGAGCTCCTTCACCTTTGATCTACACTGCACTGTGTCTCTATCATGCCCTCTCTCTGACATGGCCCGAGAAATTATGCCAAATGTGTCATAATTCCTCCTGCTGCCGCGTAGCTGCGCCTGCACGGCGGACTCTCCCCAGATGCTGATCAGGTCCAGCACCTCTGCCGTGCTCCAAAGGGGTGCGCGTCTTCCACGGCGGGCCGCCATTGCTACTGATGATCGGAGCACAAACACACTCCACGAGGAAGAGAGCAGGAAGTGAAACAGACTTGAAATTTGAAAATCCCGGGAATAAGTTCGGGGCAGGGCGGGGACAGTTTCGTCACGGCCACAGAGCGGGTGGGGGGAAGACCAGAGAGGACGACTTGGGAATGCTGGGACAGTTCCGGACTCCAGTCAATGCGCGGTAAGCGTACACACGAGCTCAAACGCGCAATATATGATCCGCAACAGCTGTTACCACTCTCGTCGGAGTGGTTGTTGGATTGCGCGACAACAAGGCACTTAACGCGCAAGAGCCCTGTTGCACGTGTGTACGCCGTTGTTGCTATCGCGCGGTAATGAGCTTTAATGCGCGATAATCTGATCGTGTGTACAAGGCCTAATTGAGGGAGGGGACATGGTCAGTCTACAAGTATGCAGATGGTTGTTTTAAAGAAGAGGAAGAGAAGTTCTTCTCCACTGAGGACAGAACAAGAAGAAATGGGTTTAAATTGCAGCAAGGAGGGTTTAGGTTAGACATTAATTAAACTTCCTAGTGTGTAAGGGTAGGTAAGCACTGAAATAAATTACCTAGGAAGGTTGTGGAAATCTCCATCTGTGACATACTAGGGTACAGTCTGGACTAATAAATGGCAGAATCACCCCTGCCCTGCAATGTTGGGCACCTTTCAATGCCTTGTAGCTCACAAACAGCCCACCCACGTGTAACCGCAGCCTGCCAAGCACATTTGGGTTACACTCTTGCTCTCACCAACCTTGGTTATACTGCAAGGTGATCCAAACTCATGCTTAGTCTTAGGTTTTCCCCTAGACATATGTCTCCTATATTGCCCAGCCCTGTTCAATACAAGTTTGTTATTTCTTTAAAAGGAATAAAATACACACACATTGTCACCCCAAATGGAATTTCCTGGACACTTCAGTTTAAATACACTGGATTAGATTCATTTTTTTTTATTACAAAGAGAGGCTGGGTTCCAGGAGACTATGTAGAAGATGTTCCCTGCTGCTTCCCCCCCTCATTGTTTGAGCTTCCTTTGTTTCCCCACCTTGTTTGAGGACTCTGTTACTGCTCAAATGCAACTAAGCAGCACACACATGCCTTTGTTTAAGACAGACCTGTTTGCCAACCTAAGCTTGGCCAGTCCTGTGGGTTTTGAAACATGTTAATAACCTCATGCGGAGAACTCTTTACATACGGTGTCGCCACACACATTTTATCAGGATAATAATGGGTTTTTCAAATGGTATCCTGACAAGGCATACTTTGTACAAAGATTATTACAATGGTGTGTGAGTACAGGGGTGTGTTATGTCACATCTGGATGTTTTTAGGAATAGGTTAGACAAACAGCTGTCAGGAATGGGCTAGGTCAGGGGTAGACAAAATACAGCCCATGGGCCGAATCTAGCCTGCCTGAGGTCGCTGTCTGGCCCAGTGCCCCTGGCCCACTCTTCCCCCACTCTCCCCTGGATGGCCCTGCAACACTTGGGCCTTGGGGCCAGCACTGACCCTTTTGTCCCCCCCAGCCGGCGCTGCGCCACTCCAGGGCTGGGGCTGCACTGCTCCCCTCTACCCCTCCCCCCCAGCTGGCACTGAGCTGCCCCATTTGTCCCCCTGGCCAATGCTGGGGCTGCACCACCCCTTTCCATCCCCCCAGCCAGCTGTGTGTGCTCCCTGTTGGCCCTCCAGCCCCCTCCCCCCAGCTTCCCTGCTGGCTCTCCCCTTCCCCACTCTCTATGCCCTTCCCTGGCAAATTTTATTGCCCACCCCTCGTCTAGGTAATACTTAGTTCTGCCTCAGTACAGAGGACTGAACTAGCTGACCTATCCAGGTTCCTTCCAATCCTATATTTCTGTGATTCTTTGTTAATTCTGCTAAGCATTAGAGTGCACAACTCTAGTGTTAATGGCTGAGAAAGACCCATTAGCTAAGAGGACAGCCCTTAGAGGGTGACAAATAATTGAGCAGTGGGTCTGAAATGTATACAGAAGAGGGCACATTAGGCACTTAGAGCAACTTTCCAGGTATTCTCCTGTAGCATGCGTGTTATGTAATGCTAAACTGTATGGCACTCTTCAGCCACAAGCTAGTGTTGTGTGTAACATACCTTATCTGGGCTAGGATTTTTTAAAGGATTAAAGGATTTTTATGGAGGACACCTCTAATATCTGTCTGGGGGGGGGAATCTCTGTACACAGTCCATACAAAGCTATCCCAGGGGGTGGCAAGTGAGGCAATCGCACCAGGCCCCGCGGTTCAGTGGGCCCTACACTGCACCCCATTGCCTTCAGCAGCAAGTCAGGCTCCCCAGGGGTGGGGTGAGAGCACAGAGCTCGGCCTTTGGGCTGCCCAGCCCTACCCCCCAGCATTGTAGGTGGTGAGGGGAGGCACAGGAGAGGGCCCGCTCAGGCCAGTTGGACAGCCCAGAGTAGCCCTGAGTCCTTATCTAGTAAAGAACCTGACCTGCTAGCAGACACGACGAAACTTACCTTTTACAAGCACATGATACCCATCCTTTCCTTCGGCTTTCTTGACTGCCTTAGATCTAAAGCAACGAGGTGGGTGAGGTAATATCTTTTATTGGACCAACTTCTGTTGGTGAGAGAGACCAACATGGCTCCAACAATAATATGTTCAGTCTCAGGCTGTAGCTACAGAGTTCAGCTGATTTGAACCACACAACAATGGGTTGACGTTTGTGCCGTGCCATGCCATTAGTTACATGTTATGCTGCAATACACCATGGCAGTGGAGCAGAGAAGCATGTGCACCTCCAGAAGCACATTCCTGAAGGCTGGAGATGGTTGGCTATATGGGGACATTAGTATCTCAAAAGAGTTGTGGGAAGTCATCTTCTGAACATGGGCAGGTGTGTTCTGGTTGAGAATGAGAATGGCCACTCAGACTGGTGTTATTCCCAGAGGGTGTGCTCTTTTGGGATGAAAAGAGCACATCATGGAGACAGTGCCACAACATCCCACCTGCCAGACTTGGATTCGTAAATGCTCAGTTCAACAGACTCAAGAGTTAATGGGTCAAATGTTCTCCAAACTCCAGCGGTGTAGTAATTAAACCTTACATGAGAGCCCTGCTGGAGGGTATGTAAACACCCACATTTTCAGGCAATCACTCTCTGCAATAACCTTGTGTGCTGGTAGTTACATATAGAGGTATTAGACATTCCTTATTCTTTTATATTTTAAAGTGCCTAATCTGTAAGTAGCCATAAAAATCATATGAGGAGAGATCCAGTTTTATCTTTAATTGCCCAAATTACACTAATGTGTCAGAATCCATTAATCCTGATACTAATTATAGTATAGAACCTCCATTTCTCTCACCAATCCTTTGAAGTCTTTTTTTGTCTCTCAGTATCCAGTAAAAATACTGTTCAATTAGTTATAGGAAATGCCTCTACTTTCCCTTATCCATTTAACAGGCAAGGAGTAATTTAGACTATAAGGTAATCACACTGGACACCAGGCAGTTTCTCTACCTATCTGTGGAGAGCAAATGAGCTGAAGTAGTGGATGACTACTTCCAGTATTCAAGGGAAGAGTGGCTATTACACTCTAGAAAGGGCTATAAGTTTTCTAACAAAGTACTATAGCAGAATGTATTAAAGTACCAAAGATTTGAAACTGCTGGATATGTAACTATGAGCTCCCTACATAACAGAGAGAACACATCATTCTATTATCTTCCATTACAGTATAGAGCCTCTGTCAGGGGAAAAAGCATTCCAGGCAAATTATAAATTAATGAATAGGCCAGATATCTGGGGATGTCAGATCTCTGAGCCTGGGGTCAACTTGGACCACCTAACCTGATTTTAAAGGTGTTAAACTGGGTCTACATTAGATGCCATGTGGTGTTTCAAGTTGTTTTTTCAAATACAGTGAAACCTCGATTATCCGGTCCTCAATTAACCGTAAATTCGGTTAACCGGGACCGGGATCGGGTGGCCGCAGAAGCTCCCTCAGCCCCAGGGCTCGGCTTTCAGCAGGAGCTGCGGCGGCTTAACGCCGCAGCTCCTGATAAGAGCTGGGGGATCGGGTGGCCACA
>ML685809.1:11625521-11653474 GCA_007922175.1 Pelusios castaneus | reverse complement strand
CCAGCTTCAGTCCATGCAGACACTCCCTGCTGGGGAGGGTAGGAGATGCTTCCTGGCAGGAGCCAGGAAGTATTCCCAACATGCCGCAGTTTGTAATCCAGAGCTTATAGTTCTCACTGTTGCTGTTGAAGCACTCTGGACCCTGGGGTACACAAGGATCACATGTTGGTGGGCAGCATCAATCTTCTGCCCTTACTGGAGCTCCTCTCAGGAGTTCCAAAAGGGGTAGCTGTGTTAGTTTAGTTCAGCAAAACAAACATGGAGTCTGGTGGCACTTTTAACGACTTTTTAAAAGCCCTCTCAGGAGTAGTTATTATTTGTAGTCTCATACTGGCTAGGTGCCTGAGTCATGGACAAGGACCCCCATTGTGCCTGGGGCTGTACAAGCACCAGATCAATTCATAGGAGGATGATATTTTGCTCCCCACAGAATTAGAGGGGTCAGGAAATCTGGTGGAGGCCAGAATGTTCCGTATGGAAGTTCTCGTACCTTCATAACTCTGGACTTCCCCATTTCCAGCCCCCAAACAATGAGACTGCCCTGCAACCTCCTGTTGTGGGAAGTGAATGCATTGTGTCCCCTGCAGCACTCCTCACCCATGGGGCCAATCCCTGTGCAGGGACTCTGGCATTATTTAGAAAGAAAGGTTTAATACTGTTGAGGGGCTGCACCCACTCATCTCTATGCATAGCAGGAAAAGTTCTGGTGTCTGATCAATAAATTTTATAATGAGATACAGACCTTCTACATCTCAGTGCTTAAGAGGTGCCAGAGGCCAGGAACATGAGCCCTTTATCTATATGCTTGCTCTGAATAAGAGTTTTTCTTCAGAAACTTCTTTATTAAACCTGGTATTCTGGTCTGGCTTTGTTTTATAGAGATATTATGCATGGAACTCCCTTCCTGAACAAATCTGATAGGTCCCTGACTTCTCTGCATACAAGTCCATCCTTAACTACTTCTGGTGTGCTACCACTGGGGAAACTAGTGTAAAAAAAATTAACCTTATTTTGCCAAGATGGGAACAAGCTTCACCTTGATCTTCCTTTTTGTATATTGCATCCCTTCCCTCCAATCCCAGCTATTCATCTGCCTCTTTTAAGGCTATGAACTCCTGAGGGACCGTGCCTCCTATTTTATTCTATTCAAGCTCATACTGTAGCCATCACTGCAGTGTGATCATATTCCAGAAATGCACAGTCAATGATGTGACCAGATCAGGTGCAAGAAAACAATGAAGCAGGCTCTGCCCCACCCCCTCTATCCATTTCCTATTAGGTTCAGTGCTTCTTGTGCAATCAGAAAAAAACTATTCAGCCAGTGGAAGATCTTCTTTGCAAGTTCATAAACAAGACAGAAAAGTATTTCACAGCTGCCAGCACAAAAGTGATGTCACTTCAAAGGCAAAATGAGATGGACAGGCTTCCCACTGCCTTGTCAGCTTCTTGAGCAAATGAGCAGAGTTCCTTTCTGCCATACAGCAGTTAACTGCTACTGCGGTGTGATGCCTTGAATACCTTCTCCTCAACCCAGAGAGGCCAGTATTATATATCAGCCAAGCCCCACTGCAAGTGAACAGAAAGCAATGGAAGGCTAACAGGTGATGCTTATTCTAGTAGAAGAGAGAGTGACTCAGACCCACTTTCACCTGTTATACAAGAGCCCCTGTTAAAACTTGCTGTATTTACCCTGGAATAGGTGTCACAGTGAGCAGACCACATTTCAGTCCAGAGCCAAAATCTGTGGGAGCTGTGACCTAGTGACATTTAGTTGTATAGAACTTTTGGGTCGTGATGTAATTAATTTTAAAATGAACTTTAAAAAAAAAAAAAAAAAAAGCAATATTGGCAACTGAATTGCTTGGTGCCAGGGAGTCCTTAATAATGTGCATTTGTATTTAGCAGCTAATGTTTGTGGCCAAAAGAACATTTATTATTTCACTTTGTTACAACCCACTAATTATGAGTAAGCATGAGCACTTAGTGTTAATCCATTTATTTTACCAAAAATAAATAATTGTAGCCTTTTTCACTATCCTTTGTTTGTCCATCTTTTAGCATGCAAGCTCTTTAGAACATGGAGTATGCCTTCTCTTCGATTTGAAAAGTACCTGGCTTAATGGTGGGTGCTACTGAAAATAAACAACAGTAGTGACTATTTAGGAAAGTGTTTTAAAATCAAGTTACTCCAGGTTTCTGTCTCATATTTCATTACAATGAACAAATCAACACAGTACAATACCCAGGTTAATTCCACCCACAGATTAGTTTCAAAATGTCAATACTGCATGCATTAATTTAATAAATCCTGCTTCCTTGTAACACAGCGTTGCACCTATGATGAGGATTAACATCATCATGAGTAGTTCCATTAATTTCAATGCAACTACTCACAATACTCAAATTAAGCACACATATATGTGTTTGCACATTTGGGCCCTTGCTGGGTATTAAATTTACAGGGACACAGCTAAGGTTAAAAAAAAGTATCTTAAAAACAAATTTCCTTACAGTACAAATAAAATCTAAGAGCAAAAGAATGTAAAAAATTGAATTTACTTTTCACCACTTATATTGTTTCCTTTTTGCATATCTATCAGTTTAGGCAAAAAAATATAAAAGGAAGTTTTCATTTACCAACAAAATGCTGCAACTTAAAATGCAAAGACGTCAGGGGAATGTTTGTTCTTAAAAAGTTCCCCTTAGAATCTTTTTAAGGTAAATTCATGGAGACTTTTGTATTGGTGTATCATAAAATCATAGGGTTGGAAGGGACCTTACGAGGTCATCTAGTCCAACCCTCTGCTAAAAAGCACGACCACTCCCACTAAATCACCCCAGTATGCTTTATTGAAGGAGATTTTAAAATATAGATATATGCAAAATACAAATAGAAGTCCTGGGTTAAAAGTTGAAAAAGGATATTTAACCTGCAAACATTTAATAAGTATGTAAAAAAGGTGGTGATAGAGATGAAATTTGGCAGTGAGCCTGAACTAAAAAACTGCTAAAAAGTCAAACCCTTGGCTTAGGTTACTAGATTGTAGGAGTGCATGAATGCTTCAAACGTGGGCCAACTTGATTTAGAGACATGTCTGACTAGGTTTTGCTGCAACCAATGAGTACTTCTATTTAGGAAAATAACTACGGATATTGAATTACTTTCTTTGAGTGAATCAGAGTCACAAGTGTGTTGATAAAGTGATTTCTTTACACTCTGTTCAAGGTTCCATTCTCATTCTTCAGTATATAATGTGGTTTAGACAGGACTCAACTGTGAAACATCAGAGTGAATAATGAAGGGGAATGGAGCCAGACTCGGAGAGAGTGGAGTTCACAGAATAAATGTAGCAAATGGAAAATTAAGCTGTGGCAGGGGTGAAGGAGAAAGCCAATGGCACAGAAATATCTCCCAAGAGCTCTTGTTGGCCTGGTGACCAGCTGAAATTAGAGTACTTAAAATATTGTCCAATTATATTTATAATCAAATATTTGACAGAGCTTTTAAGTCTAATACAGATACTTCAAGCTCCACCTATCAATGTACAGCTATACCATAATGCACATAACTTGGTTATTTACAAACTTAGCAGTCACCATAAATGCAATGGCCAGGGAACAGTGGCAGTAACAGGGTTCTACAATTAACTAGACTCTTAGAACTTCTGGACGTGAACCTTAGCATAATGATCTGTCACCTCACACGGATTTACTGGGAGAGGCTCTGGAGGGCACACTTGTTAAAGATCACTCACAAACTCCAGCAAGAGCAGCTCGCACCCTCCTCTGGGAGTTTATTCCCCACCACCTGTCCTGACTTCCAAATGAAATTTAAAGTTCTGCTTTTAACCTCTGAAGTGGGTGGGTCCTGGGTACTTCACGTTGTCTTTCAGTTTCTGATACTGCTGCACCTATTCTCAGTGACTGAGTGTAGAAAAAGGACCTGTGCTCTCAGCAAGGAGTGAAGCCTGGGAGGAAAGACTCCACTGTTGTAACTTACTAGAACCAGTATTTAGAGATTGTGGGGTAGCTCAGGTTTCCTGAAGGCAGAGGACAAGGACCGACTAGATTGTATATGTGTGGGGAGTATAAATTAATGGGGGAGGAGCTATTTTAGGATTCTTTTAAAAAAAAAAAAAAAAAAAGTACCATTTTTACCCAGCACAGAGTATTTTGGTAGTTATGGTAGTACTTAATTCATATTTTAGTTCTGACACAAGCTTGTCTACATTACAAGGCAGCAAGTATTAAGACAGAGTAGTTGTGTGTAAAATATTAGTCTAAAAGAACTTTAGGACTATACTGTCAAGAAATGCCTGGATTAAGGATACCTGCCCAATTTTAATTCAGCACCCAAGTGCACCTGTATTATGATACAGTCTAATTCCATGATCACTTAGTATTTTTCCCCACCTCCTTCAGTGTCCAGGATGGATGGCTTTCAGTGAGCAGTGATTCAATAATTAGTCTATCCTCATTGCTATTGAAAGGAGGGGGGTGTCAACATGCCTTTTTTTACTGCATACTATTCAAATTATACTGTGAAAAACAGGATTAGTATTTCCTCCCTCCTGGGCTTTTCTCTGCTGCTTATCCCTATGGTATCTTAGTACTTCACATTCACCTCTAAACTGGGTCCATCCTATACTCTGAATGAGGCAGGAGTCCAATCTCAGGCTTCCCATTTCTTTATCCGGTCTATCCTGCAAATGCTGTGCCCTGATTAGCTCTCTCTATCCCCCCACATTAGCTTGTCCAGATCCAATCTCTTAGTCTTTAAAAGGGCCACAGGACTTTGCTGTTTTTCTACAATAGACTAACACAGCTACCCCTTTGAAACCTCCCATCATCAGGCAGCTTCCTCCTCTACATAGCAGAGGAACAATTGTAAGGAAAAGCCAGCTCACAGACTAAAAGTTACAGCAATCTGTATTTATTAGAGACTTCTCGCAACAGTAAACTTCTTTCGTTTTTAAAAAAAAAAGTCTTCACAGATGGAGACAATTAACATAAAACACTGAATGACCAAGAGTTGCATGTACTTACACCTATCCTGGCTTTGAAAGGGAGTAAGCTTATAGGAATATTTGCTGTTCAGACTGTATAGTCCCAGTAACTGTTTAAATATTTATTAAGCTTGCAGAAACCAAGATTAACATGTTTGCTGGACAATTTAGATGGAGAAATAAGTGAGGTAAGAATACATCTCACATGGGAAGACTGAAATCTTGATCCCAGTAAATAGACAATTGAAGTGTTAATTAAGACCTGTACATATTAGTAAAGAGACATCTTCAGCTGTTCTGCCACTAAATAGGTAAAAGTCCTACACAACTCCCATTGGTATACTTAGACTCATTTACAAGAATCAAAACACAGTTTACTGATGGGGTCTGCTTTAGCATCCACAGCATCTCTCAAACTTACAATGCTTTGCAGATCAGATGCGCTTAAACAAAAATGCCTGACACCCAGTATAATTTCTTTACTCTTTATTCTTAAGTTATGGCACAGAAATGTGACCTGCAGCTTTCCTATACTTGTTTAGAGATAGTTCCAATCATGAACAACAATGAACATGTAAACTCCCAACAGGTCTCTAATGTTGTGCTTGCAGATAGTGTATGTGAGTTTCTGCTGTAAAACACTACTACAAAATGCAAACCTTATTGACCAATAATATACAAGAAAATTACAGAATCATGCTACCAAAGATGACTAAAATTTTTAGAAAGCTTGTAGTTGCAAAAGTAATCTCTGAATGATCAATTTAATATTGGATTTTACAATATTCTAAACTAAGCAGTCTTTTCAATTGAGAAATCAGTTTCTTCATACAAATGTTAACTAGAACCCCTTCCTGAAAAGGGGTAAGGAATTATTTGTCAAGAGACTTCAGAAGGTCTGAACAATTTCCTATTTTTAAATGAAGAAACTGCAGTCATATCAGAGGCATAATGTATTTCAGCCTAAAACACTTGAAAATTTACATGCAAATTTCTGAGAGACATTCTTTAAGTATAAAGCAGACATTTACCCACTAATTTGCTATTATTCATTGCTGCAAAAAATAATTGCAGTTACTCCAAATTCTTGGCTCTAGGATGCAAAAAGGATGCTCTTTACGAAGTACCATCTTTTTACTAATTATATTCCTGTTGGAGGTGGATAGATTCCTGAGCCTTGAGGAGTTTTGTTTGATGGATTATGCAAGCTAGTCTCCTTGTATACAAACCAAGCATTTCCTCCCCAGAGAATTGTGTTAAGCAATCCAAAAACCTAGGGATTAAAAAGAGATTATATAAAGCAAGATTAAATTTTTTTGAAGAGCACACATTTGAAACTAGCAAGTAACTAACTGTTTGGCTTGCAACACTCCTTTAAAGATTTATACCCACAAAGTGCTTTAAATATTAACTTAACTGAGCCTCTTTCCATAGGGATCTGCTAATAGACACGCCCATTTATTCTTGAGTTAGGAGTGATAGAGGTATGACTAAGGAGCATCCTCACTCTACAGATGTAGGACCACTGTCAGCAAGGAATTATGCAGTTGCTCCATTCACTGAATGGAAAGAATACATGCTTAATCCCTTAACACAGGCCTGATCTCCAGCGGCCAAGGGACCAAGTTTAATACTGTTGACCTCCATTCTTATGCTTTAGTAAAGGGGGAAAATCTGAGGCGAGACACTTATTACCCATGAGAATACCGCATAATACCCCATCCCTAAAAGCTTTCCTTAAGTCCTTTTGTTTGTGTTGTGGAGAAGTTTGTAACAGTTACTACAGCGGTTCAACACTAAAATCGATAGAAGTCAGGCAGTAGCAGGTTTACTCCTGCTGGAGATACCCAACATGAAATTACTGGACAAATCCACTTGGAAGGCTTCTAAGCACTCACTGAGCGCGGCTGTGGAGAAAAGGAATGGGGACTCTTAAGAGACATTCTCAA
Organism: Pelusios castaneus; assembly: GCA_007922175.1. Taxonomy (NCBI): domain Eukaryota; kingdom Metazoa; phylum Chordata; order Testudines; family Pelomedusidae; genus Pelusios; species Pelusios castaneus. The sequence goes on along the minus strand of ML685809.1, from coordinate 11,646,519 downwards.
TGGCTTTGAAAGCCATATTTCTGCAAGTTAAATTACACAGATTTGCCAAGCAGTTTTAAGATGAAAATATTTATTATTTTAGTTAGTGCTTTGCCTTAGTAAAATATCATGCACAACTGATAAGCCATGATGGAGTTTCATAAGGCCATAAGAAGGCACCACATGCAATACCATTTGATGGTATTTAAGTTCAGGTGCAACACAAACAAGCTAAGGATGCTATGAGTCTTGACATACATACCACAGATACATTCAGACTTCCCATGCTAGTAACCGAGGCAAACAAACAAGTTGATCCTGGTCGTTTGCAAAATTCAATTTCCCGAACAATGCTGGGACCAGTGGATATTTTTATATCAGTAAGAGCCTTAGCCCAGGCAGAAGTACTGACCAGCCAAAGAAAAGCAGCCAGGACAGTGATAACCAGCTCCTAGACCAAAAAAGAAAACTGTTAGTCAATTACCACTTCTATAACAGAATTAACACTTTCCACTTACGGGACTAGTGAAATCATTTATCAGGCTCACAGTCAAAACACAACATTGTCTCTCTAATGGCTACATATGTCAAAGTGTGAGGTAACAGCTTTTGAACTGGACCCACTTTTGTTGGTGAAGGAGAAACTTTCAAGCTAAACAGATCTTTTTCAAGTCAGAAGTTATTCATTCACCTGTGCACATGTATCAGTTACGCAGTCACAAGTAGCAGTTTCTCTAGTGAACACACAGAAGTTACAGAATTAGTTAACTGACTACAGAATGCTATACATTGTCTCTATACTAAAAAGGTTATAAGCATCCAATCTTGTACTCGTTAACAAAAATATGCTGGTTAGCATATAAAGCTACATAACAGTGCAGAACTTGAATGTATATGTAAATTCAACTCAGTTGCCTTAGGGTTAAAACAGGGATTATGGATTTTTTTTCTCATTACACCAAGTGATTTGACCTCACCTTCCTCTATATACTGCTCCCCGGTGTTTGAATCCTAACATCTATTTTGATTTGCTGTTACAGCCTGACATGATCCTATGGTCATAGACTTCCCTGAATTTAATTTCCTCCCATTCTGTAAATTCCCCATCTTCAAAGCATCTGACGAAGTGGGATTTTCTCCCACAAAAGCTCATGCGATAAATAAATCTGTTAGTCTTTAAAAGTGCCACAGGACTCTGTTTCTCTGCTACAGACGAACATGTCTACTCGTTTAGATCTTGATAATAGTCTTTGTAATCCACAATGTCTACATTAGCATGCATTAAACACCAATAATGTTAAGAACAAAAATGGTGACAATAACAGCATAAACTAGCCTATATCATAATCCTGTTAACTTTTGCCAAGTATCTCGTAACACCTTGCATATGTTGAAATAAGCATTTGGAATAAGCAGGCAGGAAACTTGTCCAAAAAAAATTCAAAATACATTTGTTCTGTGTCTTAATGCAGGTAGGGATGAGCGTCTGAAATGCTAATATCCAGAAAAAGGGAGAACAAACATCAAGTTAGAGAACTGGAACAAATTGATGGGTTGGATTTTAGTGACATGTCAGGAAATGTGTAACTTGTAAAGTCATAACAGCTGAAGTGTGTAATTTTGGGAGTACACCTTTTGCAAAAATTGTCCATAATATTGCTGCATGGGACTGCTCTTAGGAGACTGGTGTTGTACAGAACATTTTTCCGGTACCATGTTAATAAGCCCAACTGACTTTGGTCTCTTAAATATATATCTTATGATAGATTTGGTCTCTTAAAGATGTATCATAATGAAGTAATGAGCCCAAGTGTGGTCAAGCAATTGACAATACAATTTATCAACACCATTCAGATAGGAGTCCACTTCTCTCTAATCTGAAGGGCTGCACTCCCCCAAAATAGGCATTTAAAACACAGGCAGAATGCTAGATGCAGTTCATAGTCTGCTTCTTATCTACATGTTGCCCCTGCCCCATTCAGGATACACACAGAAGCTCAAGAGAATCCATTTGTGCTGGAGAACATAGCACTGAATTTTTTCTTGGTATGCTGTGAGCTGAAAAATGACAATTCTGCTGTTTGAAGTGCTTCAGTTTTTAGTCATTTAATATGTAGACTCAAAACTAGTCAGTCACTAATGTATAGACATTTCTCTATCTTCACAAAATGCCCAAGAGAATGGAAGAGAAATACTAAGTGACTTGCCTACAGTCACACACAAAGTGCAGAAAAGCTGGTATCTGGATTCTGGGCCAAGGCCTAGGCCTAATCCACTGAAAGAATTATAGCAGCATTTTTAAAAAAAACACTAATGCACTCTAAGCACTAGCATGACCGTATTGATTTAAAAGAGACCTACACAGATAGTTTATTCCATTTTAGGAAGTGAAAAAAGCTGCACCTATAGAAATACTTTTATACTGTTAAAATTGCATCCACATATGGAAGTAGAGAGGGAGGTTTGCCATTTTAACTATTGTTTGGCCCTTAGCCACAAGACTTTCCTTTCCATATAGGACTCAGTGGCCTGGAGAGAGAGATTCATTTTTCACCAGTTTTTCCAAATGGCACCTAAACTGTGACTATATCAAGTTTAGAGTTTCTTCTATTTGGATTATAAAAATTAGAAGATGGACTTTTCATTAAAATTAGAAGTAGTTTCAGGTCATACACCTGACCCCCTAAATCATACCGCCATTTTTAAAAGGTATATCTCATTGCTGTGTGAACCTTCACAGAGGAAACTTCAGAACTGATAACATCCAAACAGCTGTAAAGTTGCACAAGATAATTTTAAATGCCTGAGATTACAGAAAAATGTAACACCAATAGCTGAAATAGTCACATTTAAAATGAGATTTAAGATGATTGTCTCCCTTTAAATTCAAAATTTTTTTTAATAGATTTGCTATTTTAAGTAGCAAGTTCAAAAAACAAGAAAGATTATTGCCACTCTAAGAAGTGGGAAGCTCAGATGACCATCACTAACCTTTACAAAAGCCATTAAAACACAAATGTATTTCACACTGCAGACTTAAGCCCACATTTCGCAATCAAATTGTACATGTAAAGTTTGAGGACCAAACATATGGACGCCATACAGCCACCACTGTAAATCTAACTGCAGAATGTAGGCCCTATTTTCCTAGTAATTTAACTTGGAGTAATCAATAGGAATACCTATTTTCTGTGACCCATACTTGTAGTAAAATTCTCAATTCGTTAAAGAATTTAATAGTCAGTCATGAGTATAGCTGACTAGTCAGAGGATCTCCATCAAAGAAGGAAAAGGGAGGATAATTTTAAACTAAAACCAGCTTAGTTTTTTTTAAATCAGATTGTTTACTTAGCTGTTAGTTCTGTAGCAATTTGGGACTATGAAATGGAAAAGAGAAGACAGAAGAGCACAAGTTTTGTAGAATTTCAAATCAGAGGTTTTTGTATTAAGAAGTTTCACACTTCAAGTACTTATCTGTGTTGGAACAAATTGTTTAGGGCCACATTAATGCCCATATTGTGATACTCAGACACAAGATTGATACGCACTGAGGATGGTCTGCCTCCAACTGTCCTCCTAATACGCTGAATTTCCACAAGAAATCTGAAATGCTTTGACCAGGCTATGCTCCGTTGTCCAGTTTTTCAATTTGAAGTCAATGCCACTTGCGTTGCTAAGGTACTTAGGTGGATTAAAACAAAACAAAAAACCTGATCACCCCCCCACCATGCATCAAAACAATCAACCCCCTCAAACTCTTTGCAAGCCAAATGTTAGACGCCTTTTTGTGTTTGCCTGTCCATAGCATCATTGATTTACTGAAACTGACTTTTCATTGCTACCACTGAGGCAATTTTATTTTGAAATACTATTTTCTGCCACTACAAAAAAGTTAATGAACATAGCAGTTATCAGGGGCTAAATCTAACATTCATGCACTAGTTACCTTTTAGCATGAGCACACCAGCTGAAGTCAGTGGAATTCATGTGAGTAAAGTTATACTAGTTAAAGAGTTTGCAGGATCCTTGCCTTACTTTTTGGTTTTCCAGTTTGTTAAGCTTAAAGCCACTATCAACAGAGAACCCCTTTTGACTAAATAGCATTTACAAAAATACATACCATTTATCATTTAGTTGATTCAATTTTACAAAGCAAGTGGATTTTTTTTAATTCACTGATTTTTCATACACCCAAGTGATTTTAAACTATTCCACCCTGTACCACAATGTGACAATATAAGCTTAATGATTATTAAAATATGCTTGTACTGAGCAGACGTCTGTTTTAAAACCACTGAAAGTTAAAATAAAATTAAAATATCTTAGTGTTACTTACAATCAGTGGGATTTTGCCAGTGTTCCGATACAGGTGCATGTACCCAACATACAGCACAAGGGCAGCAATACAGTAAAGGAATACCAAGACTGCAAGAGTAACAAAGAACTGTGCAGAAGAGGAGAAGTTGCCCACAAGGTGAAAGTCAGCCCAAGTGCCACTGCATTGTGTTGGATCTGGTGCGCTAAACACAGCTGTATTCAACCTGGAATGGAGGGCAAAAAGTGGATTTTTCATTGCAAGATTTTATTGCACAAATGGAAGCCTCAGTATCTTAGTGTTTTATGAGAACAATACCATCAACACTCCTACTGCATAACATCTTCTTTAAGTTTCATAATATATTAAATAGTCAGGGGAGGAAGGGGGCATAAGTTACAAATGAAAACTTTGACCCAGAACCTGAAAGTTGACATTTAAACTATTCAGATTTGGAAACAAGTCTAATTTAACTGTATTTAATGTAAGTGTCAGCCTAAGCTAAAAACAGATCAAGCAGAGCTTGTTGACTATAGGGCTACATCATTAATTGTACATAAATCCAAAAGTTTAGGCTCCTCACAGCTCTGCTAAGAGATTCAACTCAGTTCTTCTGGGTTACTGAGTGGACAGCACAACAGAGTTGCCCCCTCAAGGGAATGCCACCTCTGGGTCGTGATTGGGGGCAAGAAGTCTTGCATTTTTTCTACTAGCCTTAATTACTAGGCAGCATTTGCTAAAACCCTAATCTCATATCTTGCTACAGGATTGAGGCTTAAATTCATTAGGAACATCCTATGAAAGAGGAAGAAGTTTCACCCTTTTTCCTTCCCTATTTCTCTCCTAGCCTTCCTGCTTATATTTGGGTGGGATTCCAGCCATGTGTTTGTTGATCTCTCTCTCCTATTCCTACAGAAATATTGTTCTGTCTTTGCTGCAATTTTAACTACTAAGCTTAACTGAAAATATTCACATAGGAATCAGCTGTTGGTACACATAATGCCAGGTAAGCTTTCCCATTCAGTCCTTCAGCAAAAATGCTATAGCTAAAGGGAAAAAATGTCTAAATTATTCAATGGATAAGCAGAAAACATGTTAAAGATTTTAGAATCCTCTTAATATTCTGCTTGGAGAATCAGCAATACTTTAACACAGATGAAATGAAGGCACTATGAAGACACCATAAAAAAAGTCTAGAGATAGTTTTAATGATTCAGACGCCACTAAAGTACATGCTTTCAGCTCATGATTCATCAGTAAGATGTATAAATCAATTTAGCAATATAACCTCTTTTGGCATCCATAGAATTTGCAGAAAGCCGAGATAAAAATGCTTTCAGTGGTTAATTCTCCGACTTCACAAAAACAGACCAGACATTGCAGGATGTTTAAATTAGTATAAAAATAAACAGTTAAAAAGGAGGAGATACCCACTTCAACATGGAGGAAACAAGTGAACCCAATAAAAGTAATGGGCAGTGGTGATGACAGTACAGGAGTACAAGAACAGGCTCACCTGAATGGATAAGCAAAAGCAGCTGTAACTGTTTTGTTCACAACACCTTTACAAGAAACTAAAATGGTAGTTGCACCTTTATAACCTCCACAGGTGGCGAAAGCAAAGATGGAAAAAATCTATAGAAATTGAAACACTATATTAATACACTAAGAAAAATCTAGGACAGTCAATAATGGGAGGACACCATTTACTCACAATATTTATATTAAATCATTTCAGCATTCCTAAATAAGAGCCAATATACTAATGGCCCATCAGTTCCAATACAAACAAACATTCATTGTACAGCATTTGTCCATAGACACATGGAGTGAAATTTCACCAGAATTATTTCTTTTCATGTCAAATTGAGACAGCTTGGATTTAAGCACTTGTCTAGAGAAAAAAAGTGGAAAAAAATTAAATTTGTTGGTCTTTAAAGTGCCACAAGACTCCTTTTCTGTTTTGCTGAACTAGACTAACATGGCTACCCCCTTGGAATAAGAAAAAAAAGTGAAGCCAACTTGAAAAGTGAGAATTAGTAGCTCTTATTTTGCTTTTTACATTCACCAACTTTAAAGAACACAAATGTCAAGGAAAAACAAGTTGTTAATAAACCAAGGTATTGGTACCACCCGGAGAAGTCTGCTTTTTAAAAAAACTTTTCGCTGTTAGCAAGTGTCAGTGAAATAACCAGATACTTGGGTAATTATCTAGAGAAACAGGGCCATCTTTTCAGAGCTGCCAGACCTCCACAACTCCCAATTAGAATCAGTGGAAGCTACAGGTGCTCAGAACATTATTTATTAACATTCCCCTCCCATTGCCCCCAAAACCATCCAACCCAGACATCCCAGGCCATGATAGCCTCCACTTACAGGATGCGGGGTTTCTACACAGATCTTGCTGAGGAGCTCTCGTTTACCTTCCCCCCCACCAGTAAACATACCTACAAAAATGCCCCCCCAAATTGAACCCCCCACCACAGGAACCCCCCACAGGCACAAATCCACCCCACAGCAGAACAATATACATCCCCTTTGAATGAACAAGGCGGGCACAGCTCTCTTCACACACACAGGCCAAGAAGCTGTTGTGTTGAGAACACTTTCAGAAGGAAAGTAAGAGACGGGGCCAGCTGTGAGAGGCCCCCAGAGCCCTGGCCAGCCTGGCCTTCACCTGAAAGCCCTGGGCTTCATCCAAATCCCTGCCTATGGAAGGGGCTGCTGGCCCCTACAAGCCCAGCCCAGGCACTGGGAGCCCTGAGATGAGCTGGGCCATCCCCTCCCTTTCTGCTCAGCTAGAACCACACCTGTTCCCCACCCCAGACTCACCCACTCCAGGAGCTTCATGAAGCCAAGCGGCTCCAGCAGTGGGCTGAGGGTGATCTCAGGACCAGCCATTTCCTGGGGAGAAAGAGCAGCCAGCAAGGGGAAGGGAGCCCCCAGCCTGTGAGCAGCCCCCACCTACACCACCAGCTGTCTAACACTCACTAAGCCCCAGAGCAGCCCTCTGCTGCTCCCTATAGGGCCTGCCTGACCATGCCCCGCCCAGCCACACCTCACAGCCACTCCTGGCTCAGCCCCACTGTCACCTCACAATGGGGCTGGGGGAGTGGCAGCTGCAGCTGGCCCCACCCCCTGCAAGTCTTGCCTCCCCCTGTTCCAAGGCTTCTACCTACATGGCAGAGAGCTGCCTGGGGTGCACAGAGCAAGGGGGGAGCCCCTCTGGTGGTTCAAGGCTGAGGGCATCGGGGTGTGTGCAAAGATCCCACTGCCAATTAGGGCCCTTCTGGGGGTGTGAGGGCCATGCTGGCACTGGAGGCAGCACTGAAATACGCAAAGGATGATGGTTAGGGTCACAGCCATTGTAAGAGTTGCCAAACAAAATGTGGGAGGAAGTTGGAGCTGGTCAGTTGCAGTCCTAAATGAATAGGGTGAGGAAGGCTGGTGGCCTGAGGTGGGACTAGTACTCCTGGGATGGATGGAAGGGCCAGGAGATTGGCTTTCCTGGAGGGGAAAGGTTTCTCCCTCCAATCCCTTTCCCTCTATGCAGTAGTCAGCTCCAGGGGTTGAAAAGTACAGCTACAGGAGGTGCATTTCCCCTGTCTCAGAGCCAAGCCTTATGAGCAAAGTGAATAGCCTACCTCAGATTGACTGGAGGGCGGTAGGGCAAAGCAACAGCCACTGTAGCCACAGTTACAGGAGTGAGTAGCAGGTAACAAGCCACTTCTTTCCCTTGCCTGGGCTCCGGCTAGGTCCCAGTGTTACAGGGGTTTGCAGCTCACAGTTGGTGGGACGCGCTGTGTGAGAACTGCTGATTTAAGAGGCTCCCGATTGGATGTGGGGGCTGGTAGTTCAGAACCTTTCTTTAGTCTTAAAATGGCTAAACAAAGTTATCCTATGACCCATCATATGCAAAGGACTGTGGGATTTGGATTGTGGCAAAATGTCCAGCCATTTTGTTGGTTATGGATCAAAATGCAGGGAGAGGGAAGAGGCAGGCATTCTGGGAGAGTGCACTAGGTAAGCACATCAAACCCCCCCCCCCCCTCACCTTCTCCAGCTTAAGAAGGACACATGCAAGGGGCTAGCTACCTGGCTGCTGAGTGGAAATAGAGGAGTTGCAATCCTGTTTCTGAGAGAGGAAAGGTGCATTACTGTTATGGAGGCACAATTTGCAGCTTCATATGTAAAGTGAATTGAATTTTGCATTTCAAGTGGGATTCAGCTCTTTGTTGTAGATGAAAAATACAGTTTATCCTCCTGAAATTTACAGCACCTACTCTAAAAAGAATTTTCTGAGAATTTACAAGTAAATATGTTAATTTATAAGTTAAATTAATTTAGAATGGGCTCTTTAAGAAATTTAGCATCCTAAACCACTCTTTGATTTAGTCCTGTATGATCTCAGTAATAGAATAATGCACATTTGTTAAACTTCCCATTTAATTAAACTTGTGCACAGATTGCATTTGAAGAATTGTTTGTTTGTTTGTTTTTTTAATTAATGATGATTTATCTTTTTTGTTACGCTTCGTAACTGAAGGTTTATTCTTCATCACAGGCTAAAGAACTAACAGCTCCATTAGAGAAGCTCATGGATCTATGGCCTTTTTAATAACGGCTACCATCTCACATTGTTTTCAATGGGACTGAGGCCACAAGCTGCCCTCAGTGTAGTGGAGTCAAGCTATCTATAGGAAAGATAATGACCCCTTTTGCTGTCAGGAGGTAGAACAGAGGAACTCTGGGAGGAGCTGGTGGCATCTTAACTGAGCAGAGCCTATGGCCTCAGTTATTTTGAAAACAATGAAAGATGGCAGCCATTTTTTAAAAGGGCAATTCTTTATGAAGCTATTTTATAACTTCAACTGCTGCTGAAGAATACTTACACAGTTATGAAAATTAATGACAAAAATGATGATAATCACTAACAATCTCCCTGTGCAATGCTTAAGACATCCTTGAGTTTGAAATCTGCTTCTAGGGTTGCCACCTGTCCAGGTTTCCCCAAAATGTCCCTTTTTGAGATAGCTGTCCTGGGAAATGTGTAATGGTGCTAGTTTTTTGTACTGCAAAGGTGGTAGCCCTACCTGCTTCTTAGGGTGTGACTTGGGTGTTTCTATCATAAAACGGCACAGGGATCTAACCAGGGAGAAAAGAAGAATGGGAGGCTCCCAGGTCAGAAGGTTGTCTGTGAGGTTGGGGGAAGAACCAATCTTACACAGGCAAAGACTTGGACTGCTGCAGGAGCTGGAGGGGGTGGGGTGGACACCCAAGTTTCCTCTCAACAGAGGCAAGGAAAGGAAGCAGAGTGTGTGAGGTCTGCATGCCACTGCTGGCTCCTGGAAGTGATTCAAGCCCGGAGCTGTGAAAAGGCTGATTCATTTCCTTCTTTTACTGTCTGCTTTACAAAAATAGCTGCCCCGCCTGGCAGCCTCTTTACTTCTTTCCCTGGCTGACACCTTCTGATTCACTCTCACTTGTGACAAAGAACATAACTACTCATACATTCACAACAGAGTGTTTGAGTCACATAATTTATCTCTGCTTGTTGTAGCTTGATGTGCTTATCCTTAAAAGATACATGGCCACACTACATCTCATAAAATGTATAGAATAGGATCATTTTATATGAAATGCAAGTGGGGCTTGATATTATAGTCATATGTCAAAATAGAATAAAATATCATCTGATTACTCTTCGACGAAGTGGGATTTTCTCCCACGAAAGCTCATGTGATAAATAAATCTGTTAGTCTTTAAAAGTGCCACAGGACTCTGTTGTCTTTCTACAATAGACTAACATGGCTACCCCTTTGGAATATAAATTCTCTTGTACCTGATTTAGTTCCTGGCATGCCAATGATAGTATTAAAACAGTGCTGTCGCTATTCCCTGGATTTTAAGAAAAATGGTAGTGTAGACAAAGCCCCCAGGTGAAGAATGGCTCCCGTGTGTTTGCCTTCAGCTCTGCTTACAAATATCCATAATGATCTTTAGTTGTGCATCTCTCTGCCTTGTGCCCCCAGCAGAAAAGAGTGGACTAACTAATGTACCCCAATGGGATAGTTCTCTGTGACTTTTAAAATAGGTCTTTACTCTGCCCCCTGAGGTATTTTGGCAACCTATACTCTACAACTTCAGCATAATCAATATAATTTTGTGCAACTACCTGAATTAGGAAACCTAACTGGTGGCCTAGATGCCAGGAACAGAACTGCATTTATTGAAAAACCTAAACAAAGAAGTTCATTCTACAGACTGCTATAAAGGCTGCCAAGCGAGGGGCTCAGAAATTCAGTGGAAGTCAGTTCCCAAAACAAAGATCTGCTACTTAGAGTTGACAGTCACAAGCTTTAGGTGATCTTTTAGATATGCTGGGATGATTGCCTGGAGTGCCTTGAAGAAAAGGACTGAGACCTTAAACTTGACTCTGCATTCTGTGGAAAGGCAATGTAGACAATGGAGGACAGTCCTTGTCAATAATTACCCTTATGTCAAAATTAATCTCTTGTGAAATCAATGGAGTTAAACCCATGGATAAATTTAACCCCCCGGGAATAAACCAACAACAGAAATCTCCCAGTCTCTTTGGCTTCATCTACACAGCCAAATCTATCATGTTAAAGAACGGTGTTATAACAAAGGAGTATCACAGCTGTGTAACAATAAGTCTGGTCTTGCCTTTTAGACAGGACCAAACTGTACTCATTGCCATATTATGGACTCGTATTGCAGCCTGTACATTCTAATAACTCCCTGAAGGGCAAGTGCAGGTCTTGCTTTACTATAAGTAAAAAAAAATAAAAATTAATAAATTGATGTAGAACCTGAAAATGCCCACTCACACCTAAAGAATGTATCACAATCCAACCTATAACTTCTGATACATCAGCAACTTTCCGTTAGATGATCATTAGGGAAAATTAACCAACCTTTCCTATGGAAGAGTTTCTATGCCCTCTTGTGGCAGCATGGCTCATTAAACCTATAAACAAAAAATCCTCGAGGTGCCCTGCTGTGAACTCAGGCACTCTGGAATGTTAAAGTGACACAGCCACTGAATTTAATGAGTTAAGCAGAAATATTCAAAGTAGATGGGAGATCTTTTTGGCCATTTTGTTCCTGCCCAAGGCCAATGCAGGGTTGTTCTGAATATATGCTGAATAGAAAGTCTTGGTCCAGTTTAAATGACTTAAGGAGTGAGGTTTATATCACTTGCTTTGGAAGCTTATTACACATTCTTGGACATGGCCTCTTTACTGAGCCTTCTTTCTCTGTCTGGAGGATTTTAAAAATAACAGGCAACAACCGGCGTTTATGCAGAGCAGATAAACTGCAACTCAGAAAGAGCCCAGGCTAGTCTGTGTCCCCATTGGTCCCTCTCCTGTATTTGCAGTTGATTAGTCCACTTTGTTGCAAGCCACAGCTGCCGGATCCTGCACACCCAGGCCCCAGCTCCTTGCCTTGGGGAGGGGATCGCTGCATCCCGAACTTGTGCTAACTGCCCTTTCACCATGACAGGGAACAACACTTCCCACACTGCAGAGAGTACCTCTGCCACAGATACCACTACAGCTCCTTTCATAGGATGCACCCTTGTTCACGTTTACAATATATTTGTATGGTTTACTGCAAAATATGCTATACAAGGTTATAGATTATGGTAGGAACGCTCGTGACGTGCTTTGCAGGATTGCTATGGTATCATGTTTCCTGGAGCATCAGACATGTGCCTATGTGAAACATGTTCCCATGTATTTCACATGGCTGGAGGAGTAGGGGGGAGAGGGGCAGAGAATCAGAGCTGTCTCCCAGCATGTAGACAAAAAGGATGCATAAAAAAGGCTATGCAAACTACAGGCTTCGGCCAGAGAAGGAAAAGATCATCTGACCTGAGGAATGGGGAATATTTGGAGAAAGAAGTACACACACTTTGAACTGTTAGCAGTTTTTTGCCAGAGAATCTCCATCTTGAAACATCCCCATCTACAGGCAAGGACTGAACCTATCCATATGGCCAGCCTGAGAGACCAGGATCCATGCTGTTGCAGTTGTGATTGCTCGCAAATAGTGCGTCACTGCACTGTTGAAAATTGGCGTGAGTTGCTATTGGCAACGAGAAAGATGCAAGGGGAACACAGTGCACCACGGGAAAATGAGAGTTTACCCATGGCGCTTTGCGTTCCTTTCCTTCATCCCAGGATTCCAAGTGCCGACTGAGGGAAAATTGAACTGTGGGATACGTGTCCAGAATTCATTGCGCTATGCCGCGATATTGCAAAGAATTCTGTTGCGTTGCAAGGAGCGACGTGTGTATGCGCTCTCCCGCAATAAAGGTCACGTGTTTTTCTTGCGCAATTGCCATGTTGCGCTTCAATCTGATTGTGTGTACATAGCCTGACTGTTTTACTTTGTGCATAGCTGTAGCTAGGTTTAACTCTTTCTTCAGTTGTAGCTGCTGTGAAGGGTTTTTATATGTGAACCCACTAATCAGCCTGTTTCTGATATTTTCATGTTTTGTAGTCTCGAAAATCACAATTTTCAGCGAATGTATGCAAAGCTTTGGTAAAAAAAATTCAACATTTTCCCTGGTTCTCTGAATTCTCTTTCATAAACCCCATTGCTCTGAGGTACAACGTATGCATCAAAATTAGCCAGAAGCCTTTCAAAGTAATCTTTGTGACTGTCTTCAGTAAAGTCAAATGATTTAAAGATATGATCTACTTGCGTCCTGTAGTATAAATTAAAGACAATGCTTGTATATATCCCATTTCTTTGTGCAGTTTAGTAGCAATGTGAAATCTTGCAAAATGTTGTTTCTAGTCTGAAGGCTTGTCAAAGCTGAAATTCTCTGTGGCAGTGGTTTTCAAACTATGGGTTGGGACTCAGTACTGGGTCACAGATCCTCAGTTACTGACATGCTGTGTCCCCTGCCACAGCTGCAAGACTGGAATGCATGGCTCAAAGATGTAATTGTTGGGTCATGGACATAACTTATTTTTTCATCCATCAGAGCAGTGAAATTGACATGGTGACACTGCTGCACGCTTGCTGCCGGGGCTTGAGGGGGTGGCAGGAGCTGTCGCTGGGAGGCAGCTGTGCTGGAGGCCAGCTGCTGAGGGTGGCTTGAGCCCCGGTGCCGCAGGCAGCTTGTGCCCCGGCCATGAGACCGGGGCTCAAGCTGCTGTCGGGGCTCAGCTGCCACGGCGGCTTGAGCCCCACTGCTGCAGGCAGTTAGAGCCCCAGTCTCGTGGCCTTCTTGCGGGACAATCCTGTTGTCTGTACATAGCCTATAACAGAGATCAAAAAAGAACAAAATAATTTACTCACTGGTTCTTAGTGAGGATAGGCAGGGATTGCTGTTTGCCCAGATGCTAGGGATCACTTGATGATTACCTGTTCTATTTATTCTCTTTGACGCACCTGGCATTGACCACTGTCAGAAGACAGTATACTGGGCTAGATGGACCATTGTTCTGACCCAGTATGGCAGTTCTTATGCAGAGAATATCACTGAAAGACCAAAGGGCGGATGTGCTCTTGCACTTATTATGAAAACACTAAGCTGTCTTTTAAATTCTTGATAAAAGACAATGTGACTTGAGCATGGAACTAGATGGTAATGACTCCTGGGTTCTAATCTTTATGCTTTCCTGATTTGTTGGGAGTTAAATCACTTAATCTCTCTGTATCTCTGTTTCCCCGGCCTGTAACATGGACAGCACTGAACAGGGTTGTTATGAGGATTAATTAGTTAATGTTTGCATACCACTGTGAACTGTAAAGTTCTACATAAATGCTTTTTTTTACAATACAAGTATCAAAGTGTCATAATTGAAGGCAGTACTGGAACGTTTTACTACTGTCATGCTAAGCCTGAAAAGGCCAAGCCATCTTGTAAAATACGTGACCCAAATCTAACCTTTAAAAATATATTGTAGGAAAACACAATGGTGGTGTCGTGAATAGGCTAGGGCTTTGATATGCGTGTGTGTTTTCTTAGTTACTTTATGATGTTTACATCTATATGGTTAGAGGTTAGCAAGGTAAATGAACTGCTTCCCTATCTGTTACTATTGTTCTATTAGAAGAGGTCAAAAGGGAACATTAACATCTAGATGGAGCTTTGATGGACCAATGTAAACTATCTATTAATGGTGCTAATGCAGCTAATTACCTGTGGTGCCCAAGAGGTGAAGGTTTTGCTTTAAAGGACAATACACATTGCTATTCGCCACTTAAGAAAGTATCTGTGAACTGTCATCAAAACCTACATGAAGAAATGACCTGCAAATGCCAACCTTGCTACAGCTATAAAAGGAAGTTGAGAACATAATCCCTTTGTCTCATATCTGTCCAGGCTTCTCAGGGAAAGTTTGGGAAACAGGATTGAGATCCCAGCCAGCACTGTCTTGGAATCACGCTGCTAATTCTCATGGGCTGTGTCTACACTTGTAAATTAAGTTGACTTAAGCTTGCTTAAGTTGACTTAATTTACCCTGCGTCTACACTACAGTTTTCTTAAGTTGACTTAAGCAGCTTGCTTAAGTCGACTTAAGGAAAATAAAGTCGACTTAATGAAAATTAGGTCGACTTTATTAAACCTAGATTTAATTCAATTTAAGGCTTAATTCGACTTTTTAAAGTCGAATTAAGCCAGTGTAGCCCTGGGGTAGCCCTAAGTCGACTTAGGGCTATCCCAGGACCACACCAATGCCCTCCCTGCCAGGGGGAGGTCACAGGGGGAGCCTGGCATGCCCCCCAAAGGGCAGGGCAGAGCCCTGTGTGACGCTGTCCGGATTTAGGGAAGCATTTATGATATTATTTTCTATTAATATCTCATAAATGCTATAATCCATAGGAACTATGTCATGTTTGGTATCAAGAGAAAGGTAGTAATTTGCTGGGAATGATTATATAGTTTATGTATAGGAATTGTATTTGTATTAGAAGTTAGGAATATGGTTGTTATATCTATACTTTAACTTGTGTGATTCTGGGGAAACTCCCCAGACAGGCTGTCTACAGCCATTATGTCCTTAATGTTGAGGAAGATCCCAGGTACAATGGGCCCAGGGAGAAACCTGATGAGCCATTAAGGACACAATGGTTGCAGACAGCCTGTCTGGGGTGTTTCCCCAGAATCACACAAGTTAAAGTATAGATATAACAACCATATTCCTAACTTCTAATACAAATACAATTCCTATACATAAACTATATAATAATTCCCAGCAAATTACTACCTTTCTCTTGATACCAAACATGACATAGTTCCTATGGATTATAGCATTTATGAGATATTAATAGAAAATATCATAAATGGTTCCCTAAATCCAGACAGCGTCACACCCTGCCCACATGCCCTGCCAGGGTCCCTGTCCCCCTTTGCCCCATTGTACACAAGGGGTGCCCCCCCGCCACCATGGACCTGCCCAAGGTCCCCTTAGCCCCTAGAAGTTGACCTACAGCATCCAGTGTGGAGGCTCTAGGTCGACTTTGTAAGTTCCCCTTTAAGTCGACTTTAATTTTAGGTGTAGACACACTAAGTCGACTTAAAATTACAAGTGTAGACATAGCCATGGGAGAATTAGAGCAAACTCTACACTTGGACTATTTGGTCTATATTCCGTTGAACTGGATTTCTGACAACTGAAACTGTGCAACAAGGACAGTTAAACCCATCCAGGTATTGGATGTGTGCCTAAGATCTGCAAACTTCATATTCTACTGGAAACCTGATGTATTGGACAATCAAATCATTGTATGTATGTGATTACTTTAACCCTTTAACAGTACTCTCATAGTTTGTTTCTTTCCTTGTACAATAAACCTTTAGTTTTAATTACTAAAGGATTGGCTGGCAACGTGGCATTTTGGGTAAGATCCAAACCTATACTGTTCTGTGTAATGTGGCTGACCTTTTGGGGTCAGGAGAAACCTTTGTGGGTAAAGAGCTTGGAGTTTTAAGCAATTTCTCTCTTTACCAGCCCCAGTGGCTGTATTGGGGACCAGTGGCTGAAATGCAGTAAAGGGGGCGGAGTATATTTTATGGTGGCTTCTTGATAACCAGCATGGGGGATCAGAAGCATTGTTTGTGACTGGTTGGGGAGTTTAGCTCCAGGTAACCCACCAGTGTTGGGAGAATCTACTCTCCTTTTTTGCAGCTTGACCTGATCTTTGCATATTCAGGTGGTTATCACAGGAGGCCCTGGGTTATAACTACTAAGGACAAAGAGTATGATGTATGTACTTACAACTGCTAAATTATATTTTAGTTTGAAGAATCTTCAGTCAGAATTAATTCATTCATTCCCAGCACTGAAAAGTATACTTGTTAGACTAAATTCAAGTGCCTGCAAAATAATTTCCAGAGTCCAGCTCTGCCATCTAGTGGGATAGTATGATAGCCTGAAAATTAACTCTTCCCACTCTATGATCTCTCTCTCTCTCACACACACACACACACACAGACACACACAGACACAAATTAGCTAATGTCAGTCATTTTGTAAACCCAGTCTCAGTGAATTGACTGTGTAATTCCTGGGGTAGGGTAAAGCCACATGAATGTCTCAGAACTGCAGACCTAGGTAAAGTGAATGTTGTAGCGTATTTAGAAAATGATAGTACAGACTACAGAAAAGTAGAGACAAGAGGAAAGAATGCATGTTTCCTTTCAAACCAGGCAAGACAGTCTGAGGTGAGACTTTCTGCCTTCCCCTGTACAAATAAATCACTGCCCATGCCTAAAATTTGCTGTTATGTGTAAATAATCTGTCCCTTTAGTTAAGAACATCTTATTGTAGACAGTAGTGGTGTTTGTCCTGTGTGGCTCCCTGTGAAGCTCAATTTCAGGGTCCCTACCAGTGACCTTACATGTATGGTGTGTGCAAGGTCATACTGTGTCTAGAGAACAACAGAGCAACTGACACCCATTTGACTTTCAGGACCCTTTGCTGCCCCGAGGTTCCCTGCAATTGCATAGATTGAAGGTGACTAATGCCACCACTGATTAAAGAAATCCTAATTTACATTTGTAATGAATTACAGAAATTCGTTAACACCTCCCTTCAAGTTTGCCTATGTTTTCTGACCAAAGTCTCTATAAAGTCCTGCCCCCTTTTTCCGCACTATTTTCCCACATAGGAAACATTTGCTACACTTAATAACAGTTTGACCAATTTCACATATTCAGGCCTTCCATTCTTTGTTTCTTCCCTTGTTTCCATGGTCCATCTTGGAACTTTCTCTTCAGTCCACCAGAAAGGACAGACAGACAGACACACAAGATAAAAACCAGCAAACCAAACACAAAAACAAATCAGGTGTGCTGCTTGATCCAGCTTGCTCCTTGTCTGCAATGAGGGACAAAAATACCTGTTCTGCTGAACAATAAAATAAACAAGGATTTAGAGCACAAAGTGAAGGGAGATCCAATATCCAGCTGCAATCACTGGTGCCACTGTGAATAGCAGATTGGCATTTGGTCTGCGCACCAGGGCTAAAAACGCTATTCTTATAGATATGCCAGCTCTTGTGAATTAATCATGAGAGATGCAATTTTTAAGTAAAATTAAGCCTGACTCATGATAGAACCCTCAAATGTCAGGACCCAACCACTACTGAAAAAAAAATGTCCTGACATCTGAGAGTTCTATCCGTGGACCATGATTAATTTTGCCTAGAAACCTCTGTGATAGTTGGGGTTCCCTCTGGCAGTCTGCCTTGGGGCTGACAGATGGAGCCACAGCCTCCAGGGCTGACAGTGAGAGTCACAAACACCTGAGGCAGGCAAACTGTGGGGGCCCTGGGCACTGCGAGAAGTTCCTGTTGTCAGTCAGCTCCACGGTTGACAGCAGGAACCACAGTCACCCAAGGCTCCCCCTGTCATCCCTGGGCAGCTCGGGCTCCCCTGCCAGCCTTGGACATTGGAGTGGGGTCCCCACTGCAGCCCCCCGGACCTGAGGGGGGTGAAGAACCTAAAGAGGAGCAGAGGTGTGGCTGGGAGAAATAGGGCTGCAATGGGGGTGAAGTGAGGGGAGTGAGGGCTGATGGGGTGGGAGGAGGCTGCATTCATAGTTAGTTCTGAGCAGATGGGTTTAGTGCTGAGAGGGTGAACTGAGGGTGGTGGGTTAGGGGGGCTGAACTGGTGGGTGGTGATGATGGAATCTGGGAGACTGAAGTGAGAGGAGCTGAAATGAGGGAGGTTGGGTGGATACAGAACTGATGGGGGACTGAAGAACAGAGTTAATAGTTGGGGCAGGAGAAAGGCAAATGTTGGGAGGAGAGCTTGGGCAGGAGGAGCCAACATCACCTTATCTAGTACGTGTGGGAGAGTGGGCTACAGTAACTGTCACATGCATAGACCCTGGGCACGGTTAAGGGCCATACAAAAATCAAGAGACTGACCTGGAAAAAAAAATCTCATGGATTTTTCGCCAATCTCATGATTTTTGCAGGTCCGACATGCCTTTCAAGCTCTTGAAGTTGGCTCTATTGGATTATCACGTAAAGTGCCCTGAGAACGTTAAGAGCTATAATGGACCTCTCACATGAAAGGCAGCACCAGGGTGTCACAATGTTACTCCACGATTACCCTGAGGCTCAGTACTGAGTCAGAAAGAAGACCGCCACCTCCCTAATTATCACCCACCCATTTTTGGAGCTTCCCTCTGGGAAAGCAGCTCCATGGGACCCACGCACCACCCCCATCATGTGCCAAGCCATGCCCCTTCACCCTCAGCACCTCCTACATCCCCCCACTCAGCACTTATTGTCCATCGCAGTTCTAAGTATATGTACTTCTTTTTTTACCACCACTCCCTTCCCATTCATTGACTCGGCTCCTCTTTTCCAGGGAATGGATGAGGGGAGCTTAATTTACATTGTCTTTGTTATGCACTTTCTCTACTGCCTATGGGAAGGAAGACAGCTCTGTTTGTCTGTCCCCATGTGAACTATGTGAAATACATGGGGACAATGTATACCCACACAATCACTGATATATTACTCAGTTTCTACTGAGACTGTAAATCACAATTATTACTGGACAAAAATAAATGCTGTAAACCAGATTCATTCCCTTCAACTTTTTAAGCATATATATATATATAGCCTTTTCTATATTATACTACATGTATCTACAAACTTACACCAACCAGTTTACACCAATTCAGAATAATTGTCTGGATTGCTTCCTAGCCTATATAAACATTTAGGTGCATATACACAATGACATAGCTGTCTACTTGATGAGTGGAGGACTCAGAGGCATTATATCAAAGGAATAGCAACTCCTCCAAAGGGAAAAAGCAGGTCCTAGAAAAGTGCAACCCTGGATTTGGTAAAAAACCCATTCACAGTATTTGTAACAGCCTCCGTAGACCTAACTGGTAACCTGAAACTTCCAAAGTTGGGCTGGGCAGTCTGTGAAGATACTTGTCACCTAATTTAGACCTATGGGCTGCTATGGTTCTGTGTTCATTGCTGTCACAGACAGCTTGCTCCTGCCTTTTTAAAATGTCAGTGATTAAGCACAGATTCTAAGTTTGTCTTGTCGCATCCACCTACTTGAATTTGTTTTTTTTCAAGATCTAACATACTGTGAGGGCAGAGGCTCACAGCCTTGCTATTGCCTCTGAAGCAAGCCGCAGGCACAGAGAGGGAAAGGAAAGATGCTTTCACAGGCCATGCCTAATGCTTTCCTAAGAGGCAGGGATTTTGCAGGGGGCTATGGGAAAAATTTTGGGGAGGCATAGTCCACCCCGCCTACAATAAAATCCTCCCAGGCTCAGAAGCTTAAAAGATACTATATGTTTTATCCGACTCACAAGTATGCAGCTTTCAGGTTTCAAATATCATCTTGTAATGTAATAGGATAGTTTGAAAGTGCGTGTGTTTTAATGTATCGACAGTCACAGTGTTTAAGGCCAGAAGTAATCACCAGGTCATCTAGTCTATCTTCCTGTATATCCCAGGCCACCAGCATCACCAAATACCTGCATATTAAACAGATGGTTAAAGAAATTTCAGCATACATTCTATACATTGGGCTGATATTGCTATAAACACGCTCTGCATTTCAAACCAAATCCGACTGGCAGTTTATTCATAATTTCATTATACAATTGAGTTGAATTCATTAGCTAGTCTTTTCTAAGTTCATGAACACCCCCACAGTTGAAAAAGGATGGGTTACTGGTGTCAATAGGAGGCCATGTTGTTCTTGATTTTGTTCTGCTAGTAGTGATTTTATTGGCACAGTCATCCTTGTTTTGCATAATTTCAAAACAGTGTGTGACACAGAGGTATAAAATGAATCAAGATATTCCAAAGCAAATCAGACTATTACTCCCAGATGAAAATACTTCCAAAACATTTTTGGACTTACAAAAAGAACCTTTTAGCGCTTAAGACATTAATTTGAAACAATATCTTAATACTGAATGTTTTGTTAAACCCCCCCCCATCAACCTGATATAAATAGAAGGTGTATTTCAGATAGTCTTGACATATTGCTGGCAATGTGGGTTACTGTAATATGCAAAATCTAATCTTTTAAATACATGCTGATATTTTTAAAACACTTCAATTTGTGAAAGAAGTGTACAGAAGTGTCTTGAGTTTGAAATGACTATTCCTGATTAAAAGAATCTGGAAGGTTTTTGAGGAAGGTCAGGTTATATATATATATAT
>ML685809.1:11534491-11620442 GCA_007922175.1 Pelusios castaneus | reverse complement strand
CACACACACACACACACACACACACACACACACACACACACACACACACACACGAGTGAAGCAGGAGCTGGTAGACGGGCAATAGTACCTGAGAACTGAGATGGGTCAAAACTGGGAGATATGCAATTCTTACTACAAAAAAATAATACTAAAGAACTGAGCAGTAACAAACCCAGTTCCTGTAGCCACCAAGAGTGGCTGGGCAATTTCAGCAAAGGTCCTTTAGGACCTCACCCCTCCAGGGCAGATTGAAATGCTAATCAGTTATTTACTGCCCCTGCTGTGCTAGGATCACATCATGTGGCATGTGAGTTGCTCAGGCTATGTACACACTACAGACGTGTCCCGCAATAGAGTTGTTGCGGGATAAGCAAGTGTTATAACTCTACCACTTTCCCCCATCCACACAGCACCCCTTGTAACGAAAAGGAGCGTTCACACGCTCCTTTGAATTTTCATTACAAGAAGCAGTGCATGGTGGGCACCTATCCCACCATGCACTGCCGCAGCCAGCTTTTGGGCTGGCAGCGCGGCTGCTTCCACCCCCGTTTCCTCCATAGGGCTGTAGGGCTGCCACCTGCCCGGGCTTCAGCCATGCTGACTGCCTCCTAAGCTTGGGTGCTCCCACTTGGGAGCCACCAGCCTGGGTGGCCAGTCCCCGGGAGCCACCAGGGTTCCTGGTGGCTCCAACAGCAGTGGAACTCCTGTGGCAGGAGCTCCGCTAGTTGTCAATTTCACTGCTCTGCTAGAGCAGTGAAATTGACAAGTATGACAGCTCCAGTGTCCCAGAGTGGCCTTGACTGGCGCTCTGGGACATTTCCGGAGGCTATCAGAAGCACAAAGAGCGTACACACTGGCTCTACCATGGAACAGCTGTTCCGTGGTAAGGCTAACCACGCTCGTTTAGGTGGTTTACCTGTTGCGCAGCAAGAGGGCTGTTGCCATGCAACAAGCAAGATTGTAGTGTGTACGCTCACAGCCTTGTTGCGCAGTAAAGATCCTTACCGTGCGATTAGGCTGTAATTTGTACAAGCCCTTAGTGATGACCAGCACTCTTTGAGCAGGGCTAGATTAATGGCTTTAGGGGCTCAAGCCTGCCCCGACTCCACAGCTTCGTGTAGTCTGTGGCCCACCCCAATGCTGGTTGGGCCCCCCCGCGGCTCTCTGTTTGCTGGTCATTGACGTGGCAGGGGAACGAGGGGGCTCCCACAAAAGTGGGCACTCCAGGTTCCCAGACACTTTAATCTGGGCCTGTTTTGGAATATATTAACTTGTGCACCCTGGGGAATCAGAATGACATTCTCTGTTGCACCCTATTTCTATTTCATTTGCTTGAACAGGCTGTCCTATGAGAGTCTGCTTGAGCCATCCTTCAGTGGGAACTCTGTGTATGTAGTTGTAAGACAGGACTTTGCAGTCTTGTCTTTACTGTACTTAAAAAACGGTATGCTCTAGACGTGCAGCTACAGAAAACCATTGTCGATAACTCACGCTCCTTTGTTGTGGGGACAGTCATGAAACAGTCACTTTTTTTGGCACTGTTTTCCTGCCTTCCATATCGTAAGGGCATTCTCCAGGTCCAGGGCTCCAGAATAAACCCTGACTCTCTGGGGAACAATTTGGAGAAAACTCCAGGAGGGCATCTTGTGGAATTTTCTTCCTTCTCTGCTTTCACCTTCCCTTGAGCATTAGTTTTCCTGTGTTTTGGTGTGATTGGGAAAAGAGTTACCGCTCAGGGTGGAGCTCAGTGAGTGGTTATAGTATTGCACAGAAATAAAGTGCAAAGCATTGGAAACAGATTTTAACAGGAAATCACTTATTTCCTTTTGCTATAACAATAATGTTGAAGTTGGAGCCTCTTCGGGTTGTCAGAAAAATGTGAACCCCGAGAAAATAGCTTTGGCTTCATCCTGCTAGGGGATGGTCCTTTATTTCACTCTGAAGGGTAGCATTTCACAATCACTTTGCACAAGTGTAAATAGATACACAAAGTGCCAGGCACTAGAGAATCAAGCCCTATTTATCTAGCTTCTTATCTACAGAATACATGGTTCTGAACAGAAAAATTAGTCTTTGAACTCTGTTCTAATTCAACTAAGTAAGAAACCAGTAGGGATTTTCCAGCAATATTCAGTTTCATTTCCACTGTCCCTGAGACTAAGGTTTAAAGTTCTGTCACTTGACAGCAGCTCCTTGGATTCTTATATCCTGCAGCAAGTGCCTTCTGGAAAGTCAGAGTAAGGCACTGATGGACAAAATCTACTTTTGGCAGGAAATTTTGGAAAACTTAATGTTTTCTGGCTCTGGAGTTGGCTCAGTTTTAGTTTCTCTTCATGATCTTCCTGTTTACTCAGGGAAAGATGTAATCTCTCTTGGGTTCTTTGGCACAAAATCAAGAATAGTCTAAAATTGTCCTCTTAGAAAAGATGGAGCTCTTGTTTGTTTCTTTTTTGCTTTGGTTTATCATTGGTCTTAGGAAAAATAAGGTCTAGTGTTTAGTAAATCGTTCTCCAATACTCCAAGCAAATTTTATCTTTTGAACAAAATCAGAAGCTGGGAATCTTTGCTATACGTTTGTAGCAATTGAGTGCAGAGGCCAATCAATGTTCACCATCAAAAAAACTCAATAGCCTTGTGTACATTGAACAGTGGTTTTTGTGTCCAGATTCTGTTTTGCCATAGTAACAATGACAAATGGGAATATTCATGTCAATTTTTTTTGTTATTTCTGCAAACATTCCACCTTGCTAAGTTACAGACACAACAAGTTAATACATGCTCTTGAAAACATACAGAAGAAGGGAATTGCTAGGGGCACTAAACAGTTTGTTATTGATTATGAGCTGCTATTGACAGAGACAAAGAAAAGAGGGATACAAGGGGTCTGATTTTCTTCTCATTTACCATTGACTTCAATAGTGTTACTGCTGATTTACACTGGTGTAAGTGAGAGAAGACTCATGTACAAGCTTTTTCTTTGCTTTTTATGGAACATTCACCATGATGAGCAGCACTGACAACCTCAAATATTCAAAACTCATGAGAGTGATTTAACTACGAGATTAAAACAAAAAACTGGGAGTTCGGTTCATTTGCCTTTTCATATTTGAGCCTTGAGGGTACACGCGGGTCAGATTCTTCATAGAATCATAGGGGTGGAAGGGACCTCACGAGGTCATCTAGTCCAACCTCCTGCTAAAAAGCAGGACCATTGCCACTAAATCACCCCAGCCAGGGTTTTGTCTAACCGGGCCTTAAAAATCTCCAAAGATAGAGATTCTACCACCTCCCTAGGTAACCCATTCCAATGCTTCACCACCCTCCTAGTGAGAAAGTTTTTCCTAATATCCAACCTTGACCTCCCCAGCTGTAATTTGCATCCATTGCTCCTTGTTCTGTCCTCTGCTACCATCGAGAACAGCCTAGCTCCCTCCTCTTTGGAGCACCCCTTCAAGTAGTTGAAGGTTGCTATCAAATCTCCCCTCAGTCTTCTCTTCTGTAGACTAAATAAGCCTAGTTCCTTCAGTCTCTCCTCATAAGTCATGTGCCCCAGCCCCCTAATCATTTTTGTTGCCCTCCGCTGGACTCTTTCTTATTTGTCCACATCCTTTCTGTAGTGGGGAGCCCAAAACTGGACGCAGTATTCCAGATGCAGCCTGACCAGTGTCGAATAGAGGGGAATTATCACATCCCTCGATCTGCTGGGCTAAGGAATATTTTTTAGAATCTCTTTTTTTTCCTTTCTCAAAATGAGAACTGTGGTTTTCTCATAATCACAGGATTCCAGAAGCTGGAGCTGCTTCTTTGAGTAGGTGTTACCAGGGGCGGAGTTTATCGAAGGCACAGGGAGGCAATGTCTCCCCTGATTGGCTGCTCTCTCCCTCTCCACTTCCTTCTGAGGCAAGAGGCAGTGACAGCAGCATCTGGCCCTGGCCAGGGACCCAGGGCTGCCTATGGTGGCTGGATCCAGCCCCAGCTCCTGCTGGGGACCCAACGCCACCAGCTGCAGGATTCAGCCCCGGCTGGGGACCCGGAGCCACCGGTGGTGGCAGGAGTCAGATCTGGCCCCAGCCAGGACCCAAGGCTGCTGCTGGTGGCAGGATCCGGCCCCAGCTGGGGATGCAGGGCCATTGGCACTGGCAAGATCTGGCCCCTGTCAGGGACATGGGGTCACCAGCAGCGGCAGGAGCCAGATCTGGCCCTGGTTGGGGACTCAGGGCTGCCGGTGGTGGCAGGATCTGGCCCCAGCCAGGGACCAGGAGCCACTGGTGGTAGCAGGAGCTGGATCCATCCCCATCCCCTGCTGGGGACGGGGCCACTGTTGGTGGCAGGATCTGGCCCCAGTTCTAGCGGCAGGAGCTGGATCAGGCCTGGGTGGTGGAGGTTGGGGGGGCTGGATCAGCTATGGAGCTGCCTTCCCCAGGGCAAGCTCCAAAATCCACTCATGGCTGTTACTGTGGATTCGCTCTAGCCATGCATGCACCCTCGTGTGTGAGCTCAGTATGTTTTGAACAGATCCCTCCATTGGTCTGCACCAGCACAGAGCCTCGCTTTGTGCTTCCACTCTCAGGGCGTAACCAAGGCAGCTGCAATCTTTTGTTCGTTTCCTTTTACTGCTCCTGGCAGCAAGCTGCAACAGCGTGCCTGACCAGTTGGGACTTAGCATCTCTTATTGTCAATTAATTATTGTTCACTTACTTCTAGAGAATCCTGTTCAAACCTGTTCACCAGTTTGGAACCTTAAAAGACAAACAAACAAAACCTGTACCACTCTGCTAGGTGCTTTGGCTCACCCCCATGCTCATGTTGGTCATTAATTGCTCCAGTTACAGCAGTCCACCTCCTCACTGATGGCCACAGTCAATGCTTGGTTTGTCTCAGAGAGAGCCATATACTGGATTGGTGCTCCATCAACCGCTTGTTCTCCTCCTAGACCCATCAGTTGCAAGGCTCTGATTTCACACTCCATCGCTTAGAAATAATTGATGAGAGTCACCTCCCCACATGTGGTGAAAAGAGGTCATCTTCAGTGAGAGCCCCCACCACTGTGCTGAGGTCTGGCACAGAGAAATAAAGAAAAGGCATAGAAGGACTTGACCCCGAACATTCTGGTGCTGACAGCCCCACTCCTGAGAGGCACAGGTAGGAGCCTGGCTCCAGACACCACTAAGTGTTTCTTAGTCCTCAAGAGGGTTCAAAACACCACCCCTCCAGAGAGAAACCCACTACGCCATCAGGGCTGGTGGCCAGGTTCAGCTAGTCATGCACAACCGAGACAGCCATATCCGTACAACACGCTCCCCAGCCCTATTGGGCTTTTTGGGAACCACCTCCCCATGACTCCAGAACTCTCAAAGACTCAGACTTTAAGGTCAGAAGGGACCAGTACGATCATCTAGTCTGACCTTCTGCAAAATGCAGGCCTCAAAACCTCACCCATGCACTCTAGCAATAGGCCACCAACCTACGACCGAGTTATTTACCTCCTTAAATCATGATTTAAGGACTTTAAGATACAGAGAATTCACCAGTAGGTGAACCATGCCCTGTGCTACAGAGGAAGGCAAAAAAAACCCCAGAGCCCAGGCCAATCAGCCCTGGGGGAAAATTCCTTCCCAACCCCAAATATGGTGATCAGTTAAACCCTGAACACGTGGGCAAGTCTCAACAGCCAGTTACCCAAGAAACAATTCTCTGTAATAACTCAGAACCCACCCCACGTACTCTCCCCTCTTAGGCCACTTGTATATCCACCACACGTAGCCAAATATCAGTCAATTTCCAAAATAGGGTAATCATACCATCCCCTCCATAAATTTATCAAGCTCAGTTTTGAAAGCAATTATGGTTTTTGTCCCCACAACTCCCATTGGAAGGCTATTCCAGAACTTTACTCCTCTAATAGTTAGAAACCTGCGTCTAATTTCAAGCCTAAATTTCTTGATGGACAGTTTATAACCATTTGTTCTGGTGTCCACATTGGTGCTGTACTCAAATAATTCCTCTCCCTCCCTGATGTTAATCCCGCTGATGTATTTGTAGAGAGAAATCATATCCCCCCTCAGCCTTCTTTTGGTTAGGCTAAACAAGCCAAGCTTCTTGAATCTCCACTCATACGGCAGGTTTTCCACTCCACAGACCATCCTTCTCTGCACCTGTTCCAATTTGAATTCATCCTTTTTAAACATGGGGGACCAGAACTGCACACAATATTCCAGATGGGGTCTCACCAGAGCCTTGTATAGCGGCACTAGCACCTCCCTGTCTCTATTTGAGTCCGTCCCCTTCACATCTGTCCAGGAAGTGGAGGCGATCCTATTCTTCATCAGCGTCATTACTCAACCCACCCACAATGGAGTGAGTTGAGCACAGGACAAAGCAGCTTCCTCCCTCTCCTTTGCTCGTAGGCAATTATCATCATCCCAGGAGGAAGCAGTGTCTCCAGCTCTGGTACCAGCACTGGATGATTTCAAAACATTTCAGGAGCTACTGGCTAGAATTGCAAAGAACTTAGATACTGTAAGTCAAGAAAAGTTTCAAACTTTTTGACATTGAGTTCCTCAGCTCCAGACAGGATAGCCCTCCCTATAAATCAGAGAAATCTTGACTCTGCAAAATGCTGTGGCAAATATCTACCGCTATTCTTCCCATAGCCAAAATTGTTGAAAAGTATCAACTGCCACAGAAGAGATTTGAGCACTTTTGTGATCATCCCAATCCAGCATCTCTGGTTGTGTCCATAGTATAGGAAATTCTAAATCAGTGAAGAATAGCCCAAAAAAGAGAGACCCCACAAAACAAGACCTCTTTGGAAGAAAGGTGTACCCTTCTGCCACGTTAGAGCTTTGCATTGCAAACTATCATGGCCTCTTCATGCAGTATAATTTACTCACGTGTGGCAGAGTGTCACCATTCCTGGAGATAATCCTGCAGGACACTAGGGAGGAACTTAATGACATAATAAAAAAGGCCATTTCGCACTCAAAATGTTATTCCAGGTGGCTATGGATTCCTTGGACACAGCTCACAGGTCCAGGGCCATGGCTGTTAGTCATCTTGGGGCTGTAAATTTGGGAAATCCTTAAAAAAATGCTATTTGTTAGAGAAGAACTACCATTTAAGGGAATGGAGCTGTTCAGTGAGTGAATGACTGATCTTCCAATATGTTAAGGACTGCTATAAAAGACGTTAGTGATCAATTGTTCTCCATATCCACTGAAAGTAGGACAGGAAGTTATCAGCTGAATCTGCAGCAAAGGAGATTTAGGTTAGATATTAGGAAAAAGCTTTCAAAATACATATTTAAATATGGAATAGGCTTCCAAGGGAGGTTGTGGAGTCCTTGTCATAGGGGGCTTCTAAGGACAGGTTAGGCAACTATCTGTCAGGAATGGTCTATGTTTACTTGGTCCTACTTCAATGCAAGGGAAATAACTAGATGAATTCTTGAGGTCCCTTCCAGCTCTACATGTCTATGATTCTTTGATTAATTGTGTTTGGTAAAGAACTCTAGGGCCACATAACGTCCTCTGGGAATATAGGTACTTCTTATAAGCCCTACAGATAACAACTACAGCAAAGACAGCTGACTCCTACCACCTCTCAAAGTAGACAGTCTGACCACTCTTCTAAGAAAAAGTGTAGGTACTCTGTTTGGGCCCCATCATCGGCCTCATCTGTAACCCATTTTGCACCTGGTCTGAGGCAGCAGGTTTGATGGGACCTTTGAGAGCAACAACAGAGCCTTTCCAAACCCAAATTCCACATTCAGAAGCTGCCTTACCCCTTTCTGTTGGACTTGGTCTGCCACCACATTTGACGGATGGCTGTTAGATGGAGTCACCTACCCTATCCAGCTCCCCTTAACCCCCTGCCTCATAAAAGCACAGAACTGAGGTCAGACACTTCATCCAGACCCAAAGTCACTGCATCTGACAGCCTGTATATTGGCTGTTTGAATGCTACTGACAGAGATTGCTCACACAGGTGAGAAATCCTGCTATAAAGTAGGGTGCCCTCCATGAGGAAACCTTATGTAAAAAGATTTTCAATATGGGTGAATCCAATGCAACCTTCACCCAGTGGAGGCTCCTATACAGCAGATGCTGAAATAATCCCAGCATTTAAAAAACTGTGGACTGTCATTTAAATCCATCAAAGGTCATCTAGCATTTATTTCATCAGCATGCCACCCCCTGTCCAATCCTGCTCAATATTTTCACATCCAATGATATCTGGGTGGCTGAAAAGTCTGCTTCATGCTTATCTACCAGTTGAAGAACCGTGTGTAGATTCTAACCATTGTCCTGCTGAACCTCATGGAGCTCCCGTCCATGCCACTTGCAAATTGCTCCTGACACCACCTTTCTTTTAAGGTCGTCTTTTTAGTTGCCATCACAACAGCCAGGAGATTCAGGAAGCTTCAATCTTATATGTCTAATCCCTCTTATATAACATTTCACAGGGACAAGATGGTGATGAGAACTCATAAAAAGTTTATCCCCAAGGTGGTTTTGGAATTTCACTTCCCTCGGTCTATTAGCTTTGCTGGTTTTCTTCTCCAAACCTCATTCTGCACATGGAGAAACTTTACACCTTAGATATGCCAAGATCTCTATTGTATTATTTGGTCCAAGCAAAGCCTTACAGGCTGTCACCCTCTTTCTTCATCGCTGGTTTTGGGCCTTCAGTGTCAAGTCTCCTAGAGGATATCTGAACAGATCATTAAGCACGTTTAATTTGCTACAAGATGGATGATGGACTGTTTCCCCCAATGTGAAAGCTCATTTCGCAAGAGTGAAAACTGTGGCTTCTGCCTGTTTCAGTAATGTTTCTATCTCAGAAATATACCCAGCAACCACACTGGTGTACACCGGTGATTTTTGTTAAAGATGATGCTTGTGATCTAGCTGTAAGGTCAGATGCTAGCTTCAAGACAGTGGTATTGCACTCACTGTTCAGTTAAGACAATGAGGACTCCTCAATCCCACCTTCCAGAGAGGATACTGCTTGTCTGTCACCTAGAATAGGATTACCCTGACACATATTCAGTGAAGAAATAATTCTTACTTACTCTACAGTAACTGTGGTTCTTCAAGGTTTTGTCATCAGTGTGGATCTCACAACCTGCCTGTAACAAGGAACTTTGGCCTTCCTTGGAACCTTCGCCTGAGGAAGGACCTGAATGCCCCCACGACCAGCCTACATTGCCATCCATTCCTGCTTCTCAGAGTCCTTTACAGATCTGGTCCAGCAGAATGTGTCACTAATTTCAGCCCAGAACATCCCTTTCTTCGGCTGACATTAGTAATGAGTGTGGTGGGCCTGTGTCTTATCTTACTAGCATTTACTCTTCCAAATCTTAAGGCTTTTTGGAATGTCCAACCGTTTTCTGGAATCAGCAGAGTTTTCAATAGTGCTTAATTCTCACTTTTTATTAGGACACTAATTTAAATGGAAAATTCAAGCAGCTGTTCATTGACATTTTGTTTTGTTTTGGTTTTTAATTTTCATTTTAATTAAAACATGAATTCAGAAGCATTGAAGTCTGAGAAGAGTGAAGAAGTTTCCCAAGTAAGAGGAGGAGAGTTAGAAAATCTGAAAACAAACAAAATCCTGCTGGATTTAGGCTCCAACAAGATTAAAAAACATGTAATCTCTGTGCTGCACATTAAAATACTGGGGGAAAATATCAAAATGAGTTGGAAATGAGACTGTACTCTCCTTTCAATGTTATTTAATTATTTCTAGTAGTGGTAGACGTATATGTGAATATTTATGTCATTTCCTTCATATTTATATCTAGCACATCTTAGAGGGAAGCTATTAGGCAAACACAACTTCCTCAAAAGACAACCAAAGTTCATGCCTTTCCACAAAGACTGAACACTATCATAATCATAAATTGTTTAAACCAACCACAGGCAACAATCAGACAGCTAACCAGGCCTATTTCGCTGAAAACATCTACAGGAATAAATAACTGTTAAGGCCTAATTTACCAATCTATTCTTGACCATGCAGATGAAGTCCCATCAACATAAATACTGGCCTCCTTGCAATCTAGAGCTGAATAGGAAACAGTTTTTCCATCACACGAGAGTTTGTGATTCTGAAACTTTGTCTTGTCCCCACTTGAGACAGAAACTTTCAAAGTTTTTAACCTACCAATAATTCAAAACAAAAAAAAATCAGATTAGGTCACTTGAAATGGTTTATTTTGATAATTTCAAATGTAAATTAATTAAAATGTATAAATATAAAGTTGTTTCAAAGCAAAAAAATGAACTTTTCATTTAAAAATGTTAAAAAGACATTTTAAACTATTTTAAAAAATCAATTAATTTTATTATTTTTATTATTTTATTTTATAGAACTGGGAGATATGTCAAACCTGACCTTTCCACCTCTCTCCTCCCCCCCAAGTAGTTTTGGTCTTAATGAATCACCATTTTCTGGCCACCAAAAAAAAAAAAAGTTTGATGAGAAAATTCCTAATCAGCACTACTCACTGCCGAAATTAATTTATAACTACTTTTTAGCACCACAAAAATTCAGTTTATTTTCCCTGGGGAGAAAACATTTTATTCTCTCCCTTCCACCTTTCTCCTGCCAATTAAAATTAAACCAAAACAAAGAAAAGATCTCATCTTTTTTCACTGGTAAAAATACTGAGCACTTTTATAAAACTTTACACCTTCAAAGCACTCTACAAACAGTAAGTAATCAGATTTAACAAATAATACAACTGGATGGCTCACAATGCATTGTCCTGCTGAAACCAATGCTCTGAAAAGTACATATCTCTGAATGGTGAGTAAACTAGATCCAGTTGATTTTCAAAATTGTACTGCAGTTCAAAATTCCTGTTATGATTGAGGTTTTATATTGCATGGCTTATAAAGGGTTACTGGGCATGCTGCTATATTTTATCAAACAATCTGCCAGAGAAAGTTGGCCTTTCTGGAAACAAGACATTAGATTCTGTATTAAACATATCAAGGAATTGAAGCTTACCTTTAATTCAAATATTGCTCTGTAAAGGAAAGCAATCTCATCTCTCCCCTCCCTCCTTACTGCTCAGAAGTTAATTTTCAGAGTAAATAGTAAATTTTCATAGTAGAACTGTATTCTGGAAAACAGTGTCTCTGAAAATGGGAGATAACCAAGAAAGCACAGCGTCCCAATGTGATTCTGTGGCAAAAGAGGCTTGGATATATAACTAGGGGAACAGTGAGTAGAAACAGAGGTGTACATGATATTGGAGAAATACTATTAAAATACTCAGTGATTGCCTGTTCTGTTTGTTCCCTCTGAAGCACCAGGCATTAGTCACTATTGGAAGACAGGATACTGGGTTAGATGGACCATTGGTCTGATCAAGTATGGTTGTTCTTAATACTACATCCAGTTCAAATGTCCATATTTTTAAAAGGATGTTAACAAACTGGAGATGATTCTGTGAAGACATACAGGAATAATTCAAGCTCTGGAAAAACTCATTACACTGGATTATTTAAAGTAACTCAGTTGTGTTAAAAACAACTGGTCTAGAAATAACTACACAGAGAGAAGATACCCAATACTAAAGAGAGATATTTAATCTAGCAGGCAAAGGTTTAAGATCAAATGGCTGGAAGACGATGCTAGAAAAATTCAAAGTTAAAATAAGAGGCATGATTTTTTTAGCAGTGAAAGTTAGTTACTATTGTAACAGGTTATCAACTGACATGAGTTAAAATCCTAGTGTAGACAAGGCAATATGTGGTTTTAACATGCATTAAACTGGTTGAGAACCTAGGGTTTTACACATAGATGCAACCTCCACTTAACTGCTGTCCAATTAACTATTACTGTGACACTGTTTGGGGGAACCATTTGTGACACTATCTAACATCAATATTTCAGCATTACAATAATTCATACAGTACCATGTCAGGTACCACTGAAAAGGTTATAAGTTGCTAAATAGGATAGTATTGTTCATGTGTATGTATCACGTTACGTATCACTGCTTTTTTTGTTAAAAAGTAAAAAAGGTGCTGGTACTCAGCCAGGGACCTGGGGCCGGTGGCAGCAGGAACCGGGGTGGTGGGGCTGCATCACTGTGAAAAAAAGGTGCCGGTATTCAGTACCCCTGAGTACCATCACAAAAAAAGCCCTGAGAGTGGTACAGTACATTATAAATATGCATATCTGTATTTCAACTTGTGCTCTGTTTCTGGCTGACACCCCAGATAAGATGTCAGCAGTACTAAGCCTGCTTAATGGCCCATGAAAGGAACTTAAAAGATACAATAAACAGGAAAAGAACCCAAGAGCTAGACCTTCTGAGTCACCAGGGCTTGCCCAGAGGAACCTGGACTCCATCTCGTTTCTGTGAATTTCCACAAGCCGCATGGCAAAGGGACATGAAAGGCAGCTGCTCCATCCCATGTTGTCTTCATTCCTGCTTCCTACCTCCGGCTCAACTCATCTACAACTGAAGCTGTGAAACAAAGGACTGAGACCCATCCAGGTCCTGAATGTACCCCAGAGGATTTGTATAAACCTGCAATCTCCACAAGACTACAGAGAATCTGAGGCATACAGGCTTTACAGTCATTTGTATGTATCTGATTGATTTGACCAATTAAACATCTCTCAAATTATTTCTTTCTTTCCTTTTATAATAAGCCTTTAATTTTAGTTACTAGCATGCTATTTTTGGAAAGATCCAAACTTATATTGATCTGGCAATATGGCTGACCCTTTGGGGTTGGGAGAACATTTTGATAAGGGAATAGAATTTTAAACACCTTATCTTTTTACAGGACCGAGTTGCTGACTGGGAGTCAGAGACTGACATGCAGTAAAGGGGGCTGTGTATTTATTTTTGTTTTCGCTTCTTGATAACCAGTGTGGGGAATCAGAAGCAGTGTTTGCAGGTGGATTCTCCCACCAGTCACAGTGTTAACCACCAGTTTGGGAGAATCTACTGTCCTTCTGCAGCCTACTCTGACCGTGGCATCTTCTGGTGACTGCCCTAGGCACAGATGAATCACAATGACTAATTGTTTGTTATTTGTTTATATTATAGTAGTGCCCACAGGCATCAGCCAAGATCAGAGCCCTATTGTGTGGGACAAACAAAGTAAAAGTTCTCATACCAGCAAAGTGTACGGATTGTGATTTAGCACCATGGGATCATAATCAATACAAAGCAGTCAGAGGCTGAAAAGCTTCTCAGAGCATTGACAGAGTTATATATACTGACATTTATTAAAGCAAGTCTAAAATGTCAGGCAGAATTGTGACCCAAGAAGTCCTTAATGCCAACTGGAAGGCCACGGGGCCGGGGGGAGGGGGGGGAAGTCAAAGTAAAGTGCTGATTCTGGAATTTAGATTCTGGTTCACCAAAGAATATTATGTGAAGTCTTAAATGACAGCCAGGGTCGCACTGGTCATTAATAGCATTGTGGAATATACGTACAGATGCTATGTAAAGAGTTATGTACATACACCAAAAATACATTTTTAAGTCTGCATCCAGCCAGACTGAAAAATAAGTTTTCTTCTGGATAGGAGGTAAGAAACACAGATCTCTGTCAGGATGTAAGTTAAGCATTGCAAGCTAATACAATGGATGGAACGTGACCAGATGTCCCGATTTTATATTTGGGGCTTTTACTTATATAGGCACCTGTTCCCACACACACCCTGTTCCAATTTTTCACGCTTGCTATCTGTTCATCGTAAAGGGAAGACCATTGACATACAAGGCCGGAAGTTAACAAAGAGTCTGTAGGCAATGGGAAGCAGTACACAGGAAAACCAAGCCACTGGTGTTTTTTCAGTGTGCGCGCAAAAAGACTTTTGGGTTATATGTCTGAGGCAAAGATGACACCCCAATATGCTGGATCTTGAAAGTAAATGGGTATTGTATTTACATTCATGAAAATGATATTTCAGCTAGAGTTGTCTGAAGACAATGCAGAAAACATTGGGTGAGATAAGCTTCTTTAGACAAGAGAATAACTTCTTTGTTAAATTTAGTCTCTAGAAAGTATTATGTTTTGATTTATATGTAATCATTTGTTTCCAATGTCCTCATTCACTATTTTCTGACTCTCTGATAATAAACTGATGTTTGTTTTCATCACAAATATATCTAAGTCCTGTACTATTAACCGAAATGCTGATCCTCAATTGGATCACACCAGCTGGCATGTACACGGTTCCCTTGGGAATAATAGATCTGGGAATCCTGTGAGTAGCTAGTGCCAGGGCCTAGATACCATAGGGACTCCTTCACAGGGATTCGAGTGTACCTATTGTTAACATGGATGGCAAAATAAAGGCCGGCATTTCCCCAGAGAAGTGTTTGAGTGGCTGTCAATGAGCTGACTCCAAGACATGCACAAGTATGATTCTTTACCATTGGAGGCAATCCTGGCAGCCTGAGGGAACCATCACACAAATCATTGCATTTTTTTTTTCACATTTTCATTCATTAGCAATGCTATGTGTTCTAGGGCTATGTCTACACTGGCAAGTTAGTTCAAATTAAGGAAGCTTAATTCGAATTAATTTAAGTCTTGGCCACACTAGGCGTTCATTAGTTCGAATTAAGGGCTTCCTTAATTCGAACTAATAAATTCAATTATACTTTTCAAACTAACGGTTAATTCCAACTAGTTAGTTCAAATTAACCCAATGTGGCCATGTTAGTTCAAACTAAGCGCTTAGTTCGAACTAACCGGCACATTGACCTTAATACAATTGACTAATTCGAACTAAGCATTCTAGTGGGGCCATGCTAGTTCAAATTAAGTTAATTCGAACTAACTAAAATTAGTTCAAATTAGTTAGTTCAAATTAATTAATTAGTTCAAACTAACTTTAGTAAGTGTAGACATAGCCTAGGTTAACAACTAATAAGGCCACTCAAACCATTATGCCCTTTTAGATGCTGATGAACTCTGCAAAACTAAGACACACTGACCCCCACTAAACAGGAGAACTCCCAGCCTCTCTGACAATTATTGGCCACTACTTTTAAAGTAACAGATCCCAGCAACCAGCTTCCAAGAGAGCTTAGGAAATAGGACTTATATCCAAGGCCATCCCTAGGGCTGGGCAGAGCCCAGAGCTAATCAGCTTGTGGGGGGAGCGGCGCTCTCCCTCTGGGGCTGGGGGGCGCGGGGCCGGTGGGACTGCCCTTGGCCAGGGGCTGGGCCCCATAGTCCACCCCCAGGGGAGGGGCAGGCTGGACCAGAAGCTGGGCCTTGTGTTCCCACCCTTCCCCTGTGCTGATTGGTCCACCCCCAGGACAGGGCAGGGCAGGGCGGGCCAGCCTAAAGGCCAGGCCCCATACTCCTGACCAGCTCCTGGGCCAGCTTGCCGCTGAAGCCAGGGGGCAGAGAGCACAGTGTGGGGCCCATCGAACGGTGAGGGCCCAGAGCCCTGCTTGTCCCCATCCCCAGGGATGGCCCTATTTATATCATAGTCAATTAGGAAATGCCAAAGAGGTGAGCATTCCACCTTGCTCTAAATGTGGGAATACATAGAACCCTGCACAGATATAAAATTTGTATCTGCAGCTGCTCTGTGACTTGCAAAAATGGTCTGTGTATATAAGGTAGATACCTGCAGATTTGCGGGGCTCTAGAAATACCCTTGGAGTCATCATGATCTCAGGCTGTAGTGAGCTCCATTGGTGTGGTCCCACCACCAAAGTCTTGTTAAGCTTTGAGGTCACGCTCATGTGATTATTAGAGTAGAATGAACCAATTTACATTCCCACCACTTACTGTATGGTCTAAAGCCCCATAAATCAGTCCCAATAAACACGCTGTGATAGAGACATTGATTTGCTGGCAGGAAGGATGGGTGTATCGTATTCTTCCTCTGGTTTTCATCTTCCTTACTGCAGGCATCTGCTCTTCACTTGGCTCAGAAGAAAAATAGAGCTATTGCTGATGCTCTGGTTTTCCCAGTGGCAGATTAAGGGACAGGCAAAGCCAGTAACTGTCTAGGCCAGTGATGGTGAACCTTTTAGAGACCGAGTGCCCAAACTGCAACCCAAAACCCACTTATTTATCGCAAAGTGCCAATACTGAGGTTTTAGTTAGAAAAAACAACTGCCATAGGTTGTTGAACCCTGGGCGTGCGTGCCACCAGAGAGGGCGCCGAGTGCCACCTCTGGCACGCGTGCCATAGGTTCGCCACCACTGGTCTAGGCCCTAGACGCTAGGGCACCAAGCAAAAAAGTGCCCCATCCTCATTGTTAGTGTACAGAAATGAAAATACATAAAATTACAGAAATTGTTCCTATCTGGCAGAGCCAGCAGGGGTCAGAGTCTGCCTCGGCACTTTGCAGACTCTCATTAGGATCTGTGCTTCGTCTGAAGTGCAGATTTCACCCTTATCTGCTGACATGTTAAAAAGCAGGAGCAAGCTCTTTGTGATACCAAAAGACACACAGCACAATAGCAAGAACTTTCCTGTTTTTTTTCCAATGGTCAATTTTTAAAAAATGAATATAGCAGTTCCTCTGTGTGCCATTTATTCTGCCATTTTTTAATTCCACTTGTGAGAATTTTTCCTTTGCCTACAATGGGCTTTGGTTAGCGCAGGATATGGTAGATGCATATAGGCTGTTACATACAAATGCTGTGAATGCCTTGATTTTACTAAACCTTCCCAGAATTGCACTTTTTAGGACTCCACCCCCCCAACCCAGAATGCTTTCTGAGGAGTTTTTGTTTCTTTGTATAGGCATTCTGCAGATAAAAGCTACTGCAGTGTTACCCTCAAGCAGCCACTGAAGCTGTGTGTGATGCCTGTGCTGTATTTCTTTTTTAACTGCTTTGGGTAAGTAATTTTTAAGCTTCTTTTGTACTTTTTAATACTTTTGAGTGGGCCAGAGTCTCAACTTGAGTACCTCAGTGAATTTCATTGAAATTCGGTGTTTACTTTTAAAAAATTGTAATTTTTAGCTACACACTAGAAACCTATTTACTTTATTTTTTTATTTATTATAATGATTTGTATAAAACTTTGAGTGCATATAAACCAAGGCCTATAGGAAAACACTAAGATTTGTTTGCCAAAATTTGTTCATTATAGATTTATAATGTTAATATTATTATTGAATTACATTTTAGATAGTGATTTTAAGAGGGTTTTTTTTTTAATTTGGTATGTGAGTTATTTTTGAGCCATCATTAATTTTACCCCTCTTTTATTTCTTAATACACACTTTTAAAATCCTGTTAAAAATAAACTTTTAAATGTTCATTTTAATGTTGTAGCTCAGCATTAAATCATTCATATTAGTGAAAGATGATCAAGTTACAACACATATGCAGAAAATGTCTTTCATGATGGAAAAAATCTTTAAAAATAGCAAACCCGAAATAATTTAGAGATCATGCAGCCATTGTGCTGGCCCTTTATATAATGGAAACCACTTCAAGCCAGGGGATGCTGCACCCCCAGCATCCTTAGTTCCAGCACCTATGACTTACTTTAAAAAAAAAACCAAAAAAAAAAAAAAAACCCCAAGAAGTATAAAACCCTAGACTACAAAAAAAGAGTCCAAACCACCTTTTAAAAAAGGTGATGTATCTGATTGAAAATAGTTTTTAGACCAAGATTCCTGTGCAGAGTTTGCAACCCAAACATTGGGGGACTTACTAGGACACTGATCTTTCATGGGAGAAAATCCCACTTCGTCAGACGCTTTGAAGATGGGAAAGTAACTTTCCCATCTTCAAAGCGTCTGACGAAGTGGGATTTTCTCCCACGAAAGCTCACGTGATAAATAAATCTGTTAGTCTTTAAAAGTGCCACAGGACTCTGTTGTCTTTCTACAATAGACTAACACGGCTACCCCTTTGGAATAGGACACTGATGAAAGTGAAATGAATTACAAGTAGAAGAACTGATTTTTTTCTCCCCATTGTCTGCACTTGGAGAAATGCAGAAAGTAAAGCACCTAAATAGTTACCAACTACATTAAATGGTTTAATTTTTTTTTTATTTGTAGTGGTCTAAATCAGTGTTTTTATTATTATCTGCCTACTCAAATATGGGAATGGGCATTTTTTGCTGTATTATTTCCTGATTGTTTTAAATGTATAAATAAACAAAAATTTGGCTTAATTGGGATTTATTTTTATATATTATTAGGTACAGTGTTCATGTCAGCTAAATTGCTGTAATTAGTTGTAAGAAGGCCTAGAGCTTTTAGGTTTCTAAGAAGTCCGTGGAACCATGGTTAAAGTTGTCCCATAACTGTTGCAGTTGCAGAACATAGCTTTTCCTGATTAAAACTACTGATGACATACCTACGCTCTACTCTAACACAAGGGAGACTGAAAGAACCACCTGTCCTCTCCAGTGAAGAACAACCTACATTATGCTATCTGTTGACTTCCAAGAACTTATAACTGCATTTTGAACTTTTAGATTGGTAAGCCACATTTAACATTGAGAAAAACTTTCAATTTGCCCGTGACATGGTAATTACATTTTAGACAGGTATGGTATATATGTTATATTCGCCATCTGATCAGTGATTCAATTGGTCACTGATCATCATCTGGAATATCTATATTGCTTTCAGATGTAATATGTGGAATTAAAAAAAACAAACAAACATGCTTTAATTATGTGTTTAATTCCTGAAGTGAGCACCACAATGGGTCTTTGTCTAGGGCCCCAGATTACTTAAAGCCACTACTGCAGTAGACTAACACCAGCATAACATGGTTCAGAAAATAAACATAATTCATGTGGTGCTTAGTTTCTGGTCATGCTTGGGCTGAAAGCCTTCAGTGCATATTTCTTTCCAACTCAGGATGCTTCTTTTGGAACACTTTGAGTCACAAACAACAGAAAATAGCAAAATGATCTCATAGATCAGTTGCTAAAAATATTGTGCAGTGTTTAGTTACAAATACTGTGGCCTCCTGGCTTATAAAGCAACCACTAGAGCAAGGCATGAGAGATTCCTAGTTTCTGCCAGTTGTGAAATTAATTTTCCTTTCACTAAGGAAAGGTGGTGATATAGTTTGTATACAATATTGTATCGCTTATTGCTAACCTATGAGGAAAACTGTGGTAAAAAAATCTTCTTTAGAAGTGTGCGTAATTGAAGTATGCAGAAATGCAACACATTTAACAGGGGCAATTACGGTGACAATACATACCCAGCACCTGAGTGTGCTGTGAGGTACAGCAGAAAAAAAATTAGTGAGAAATACAGATGTAAAAAGGACTTCTCTACTGACAGGTGGGTCAATGTGAAATCAGTAGAAGAATATAGGCCATATAGAGTGTGTTCCCCACTTCTACTCTGCACATCTTAGTCCTCATTATTCTTTAGAAAGATATCAAATAGCCACTCCCTCACACAGAAGAGAGTGTTTGCTTTTTTGTTTGTTTTGGTAGGGTTGTAGCCTTCACAACTTGGCTGAGGGGTTGGAGAAAAGAAAATAAAGAAATACCTGGTTGGTGGTTGAGGGATGGCAGTAAGTATAAGCAAACAGCAGCAGCCCAGATACACCTATGCAACAGAACACCTGATTGTGGTGAGTAGGGTGGGCTCTATACAAATCCAGTGGCATACCATGGGTCTCTGGTGCCCAGGGGCCAATGCTTGCATTTGCACTCTTTCCCTCTCAGTGGCAGCATCTTTTGGGGGAGTGGGGGGACAGAGCACATCTGTGGGCCCATTTCCTGCTCTTCCCCATGCCCCTCCCTGCTGGTGAACAGCAGGTGTGATGGGGAGCAGGAGTGATGGGCAGATGCTCCTGGATTGCATGGTGGGGGTGGGGGTGCAGCGACAGGCTCTGCCCCAGAGCCCCGCCACTAGATTGGCTGACTGGCCTCTATGGGGTCAGGGTCCCTGCAGCTCCCTTGTCATGCCCAGCATGGGAACAGAGGGGCTGGCGGGATGCTTGATACCCCTTCAGCGGGAGCCCTCAGCCCCTAGCAGGCCTGAGATAGGGTCAACGCAACCACTATGGATTTCAAAGCTCAGTGGCCCCTGGCTGCTTGCAACAGTGGGTGGCGGCTTCTTCGAGAAGGGCACAGCTGGTCCCACCCCCTGCCGCCCCCAGCTGATGCGGCCCTCCACCTCCCCTCAGCAGGGCCATCCCTAGGGAGGAATAGGGTCTGGGGCCAACAAGTCTGTAGCCTGTCACAAGTTGGCCTGGTCTCATTCTTTGGAGAAATACCAGTCTTTTGTGACTGGATCCTACTGCTGGATCCCCTGTGCCTTTAGCTGTGGGTCTGGGATGGGAGTGATTGGTCACTCTTGCTAGCTCTGGGTATCTTAACCTCATATGTGCAGAGCCCCTGTTTGACTCCATTCTTAGGCAGTGGGGTCCAACACCTGACCACACCTCAATCACAGAACCACTGTTACAGCCCACTTG
Organism: Pelusios castaneus; assembly: GCA_007922175.1. Taxonomy (NCBI): domain Eukaryota; kingdom Metazoa; phylum Chordata; order Testudines; family Pelomedusidae; genus Pelusios; species Pelusios castaneus. The sequence continues at coordinate 11,600,016 of ML685809.1, read as the reverse complement.
AGCCCTCTGGTACCTAGGCACATTCCCTCACGGATCACCTGGCCTTGAGAGTGCTGGTTCCTTGATTAAGGATAACATGGCAGGAAAGGAAGAAACAGACATGGCAAAGGAATTGCTTAACCAGAGACACCTGATGCTTAAAGCACACTAGAGCGCTCTGGATCTTTGAAAAATAACATCCTGAATGCAGCCCCCATACCTGGCACTATTTACAAGAGGTGATGGTAATTTTAGCTGATGTCTCCCTGCTGAGGGTAACAAAGGCACAAAAATTTTCGCTGACGTCTCCCTGCTGCTGGCACCCCAAAGCTGCTGAGGCCTGAAACCCCTAGCCTGTTTACTGCAATGATGATGGCTGAAATCATTGCAGTGTGGCCTAGGAAAGTGGCCTATCATGGGGGAAGAAATAAGTAAACAACGTTGTGAGAGGATCAGAGAGTTTCTCCGTGAAACTTTCACTGAGATCTCTCAGGATACAAGGGTCATCTCTGTGTACACAAACAAATTGCTCTGAAGCCCCTTCCCTCCCTACCCTGTCTTACACGAGAAGAGAATGAAAAGCAGATGTCAATTCTACCTATTTGTTTTACTGCTATGTCTTCTCATAGAGGCAGTGTCTACACTGAAGTGCTACTGTAATATTTTAAATGTGGACATACCCAAAGTCTCCCAGAAGTACGAGTTTGTCTTCCTTTGGTGTTGTAGCCAAGGATGAAAGACATTAGGTAAGTTTAGGAGGTAGAGGTGAAATACAGCAGAACCTCAGCGTTACGATAACTGTTGGAATGGAGACAGTTCATAACTCTGAACAAATCTGATGGTGGTTCTTTCAAAAGTTCACCACTGAATATTGACTTAATAGAGCTTTGAAACATTACTATGCAGAAGAAAAATGCTGCTTTCTTATTTTAAATGAAACAAGCACAGAAACAGGTTCCTTACCTTGGCATTTTATTTATTTATTTATTTATTTTAAGTAGTTTAAGTACAGTACTGTATGGTATTTGCTTTTTTGGGGAGCTCTGCCATTGCCTGATCACTTATGTCCAGTTGCAAATAGGTTTCTGGTTGACCTGTCAGTTTGAACCTCTGGTGTTTGTAACTCTGGGGTTCTGCTGTGTATAAGTATTCATTCATGCTATAACACATGGTCTATAGGCATCAGCTGTGTAAAATATTTATCTTAGCCAAATTAGGCCTTTGGATTTAGGATTAATTAGCTGTATTATAAAGATAAATTAGCATGAGCAAGTTAATAATAAATCTGCTAAGCTTGTGTCTGTGTTTGTACTATTCTGATGTTTTGAAAATAACTGCTGACTGTGGATAGTAATGCCTATGAGCGATCAGTAGACACCACATGATGACGGTTGGTAGCCAGGGTGAAGTGTTATGGTATGTATACACAGATGACAGCAAATTTGCCACCATCAGATCAATCTATCCAGATCGATTGAAAGACAGCGAAGACCTGCTCAGTTGATCTGGAAGTTGATTCAATTAAACCACCTCCTCAAAAGGCATAGGGCTGCATTGACGGGAACTCATTTCCCATCAGCACACTGTAGCGGAGATGGTGTGTTAAAGGGAAGTTAATAAAGTTGATGGGAGTTATGCAAGCTATTCTGTGTAGCCTGTGTCACTCCCGCCAATTGCCACCAAATTTCCTGGTAACTGTGTTCTACGTCTTAGAGACTTCCTGTTACTATGGTGATAAGGTGACAAATGTTAATGGTATTAGGGGAGCTAGCAAGTTAGCTTGTTAAAAGCAGAGCACTCCAAAAGTAGGGGTGTGGAAGTTCAAATAAGAAAAAGGGATTAAAAACTTCATAAACATGTACGAACGCCAGCGTGCGTCAGTGTAATGCATTAATAAAAGCTGTATGGGACCCTGCATGCCTGTGCTGATGGTGATAAAGATGGGGATGAAGACTAACAATTTAGGTTTTTCTGCATGCAGCCCCTGCAGGGGCTGGGGATCCGGGGCAGGGCCGCCAGGCCACCAGCGCTCCAATGCGGTCCCCACACCAAGGCCGGGGACCTGGGGCCTGGCCACCAGTGGTCCCCACACCAGGGCCTGAGCTGGGCCAAAGGCCAGTGGTGGCAGGAGCCCGATCTGGGCCCCAGCCAGGGACCCAGGGGACAGATCGCCCCCTACCCTCCAGGGATGGATCAGGGCCAGGGGAGTGGGGCCCAGGCCCCAAACCTATTTTTGGGGCAGCAACGCCCCTGCTTCAGGGAAGTTTGGTCATTTACTAGAATGGCTGTGAAGTTAACACTGTTTTAAAACATTTTTTTAAGAAGTCATTTTTAGACCAAGAGGGTGAATATTGCCCATTAGCAGAGAAAGGGCTTTCTCCTTCATTTTTCCTTATTTAAATATTTGCTTTTGTTTGCAAAAGATTGCAGAATCCAATACATAGGTGTAACTTTCCTCTTTATCCTGTGGAGAATTATGACTGCCACAAAGACAGACGATTGTCCCAAAGTAAAATTGTTTAGAAGGCTAATCAGTGATAGAGGTCTGTTAAGTAGTTCAGAGGCAAACAACCAAAAGACTTGGAAATAATGGTGTAATTGATGAAGTTTTGTCTTTTTAACACAGGAGTACCCACAGGGGGTTTGAAAAATAGGTCAAGTTTAGATTGGGTGTTAACCAATTACCACCTTTTTCCTAGAGGGAGCAGATTGAAAGCTCTTTTACGTCAGTTGAGCAAGACCTCAAAGTTTTTCAGGCCAGCAATTTATCCCATTGGTCAATTTGGAAATTAACAATGGTTCTAATACATTTTACACCAAGCATCAATATCTTATGATTAAACAAAAATAGAATCTTTTGGAAAATGGAGAATTTCCACCCTGGAGGAAAGAACACTTTAGCTCTATTCTTTTCAAGGGACAAACTTAGAAAACAGTAACCTGTATCTCTGACAAATATGCATCCTTGGTTAAAGACAATATTTGCATTTTGGAAGAAAATTTATTGTTTGGGAAAGGTGGGGCTGGGCTGGAAATTTTCAAGATTGATATTCTTTGTTTATCAGAAAGAGATATGGTGTTGGTAACAGCAGAAATTTCCCCACATCACCCAGTCAAAGTGGCTTATCAGCCTCCACTGATTATAATAGCTTCTTTTTGAAGTTTTGCTAATTGTGGTATTGGTTTGTGTTGTGTGCAGGGCCATCCCGGGGGGGGGGGCGCGAACGGGGCAATCGCCCCACGCCCCGCGGGTACGTGGGCCCCACGCTGTCCTGCTCTCAGCGGGGCAGTGCGGGGCCCGCACGCGTGTCTCAGCTCCTCTTCCCACGGTTGCCCCGCTGCCTTTGGCACCCAGCCGAAGGCAGTGGGGCCGGGCGGAAGGGCTATGCCCGGCCCCTGGGCTGGCCCTTCCCGCCTCCAGGCGGAGCAGGCAGGCCCAAGGGCAGAGCACGTGGGGCCCGGCCTCTGGGCTGGCCTGCCCCACACGGCAAGCTCCCTCCCCTGCAGGCTCCGACTTCCGACTCCTCCCCCCGCCGCAAGTGGCAGCCTCAGTGTCCCGGCCCAGGGCTGGCTCCCTGGGGAGCAGAGTGGGCACCACGCTCCCTTCTAGCATGTGGGGCGGGGCCCTGCTTTGGCCACTTGGCCCCGGGCCCCGCTCCCCCCATGGGACAGCGCTGGTTATGTGAACACTCATCCGTGCTGAAATGGACCAAGATCATCATCCCCTTTCATACAGCCTGCTAAGCAACTGGCACATGAAAACGTGTTATAACTACCTTAATGCTTTAGGTTTAAATTGATGACCTATAGGCCTCATCAGTCCATCCACTAAGCCATCAAATCGCTCCTATAATCTTTCCTCTTATATTGCTCTAGTGCCATCAGCTGTGAAAGACTGAAAATATTTTTCTAGATTGTTAATATTTGGAAATATTCAAATAAATATTCAAATTAATATTCAATATTCAAATCAATATTCAAATTCAAATTAATATTCAAATTAATATTTAATAAGGATAAAAAAGTACCCATCTTTAGCTTACATACTGCTCCATCTTTAGCTTACATACTGCTCCACAATTTAAATCCTGGTAATAATCCAAATACTTGGGATTTTAAAAACATACCCCAGTGTTAATAAGCCTTGTGGATTTACATTTCTGGGGCACTGGTACATGTGGACAGGTGAACAGGAATGCTTCTGTTACTGGGACAGTGACTGCTGATGAAAGAACATGAAAATGATGTCCAAAGTTTTAAAATTACTTTCATTGTCTATGCACTATTCTTACCTGCTAATTTAATGGAAGAGCTTTTCCACCTGAGGTGTCCAAAGAGCGGGCCAATTGCTCCAGTGCAAGCTTTTAGCATGCATTTTGCTAGGCTTCACCAACGCATAGCATCCAGGAAGGCATCCACACTGTTCACTCAGGCTGCTCTAGCTTACAGCAGAAGGGCAGGCAGGATTTAGGGAATGGAAGCACAAATCACTTTTGCCTACTCCTTCCATGTTTGACCCAAGCACAGGAACAGAGTAACTTCAGAGGTCGTGGGCCAAAGCCACCAGTGATATGTAGGGTAGAGAAAATAATTATGCATTGGTAAATGGATGTGAATAAATCAATCTCTTTTGCACATTGCAGGGGCTAGAAACGTAAATTATTCCAACTCATACACTTCTCAGTTTGGCCCCAAAAGAGACCAGCAGCAGACCTACCCCATTCTTCGTTTGAGGACAAGGGAGAGGGAGACAGAGAAGATAACATTTAAATACTTCTGGAGGAGAAACAGAGGCAATCCTGTCTTCTCCACTGATCAAAGACTGGATCCCTAAACTACACCTTCCTGACAAATGGGAGAATGGCATTTTCAATATTATATTCTGAGGCAAACAGAAATGTCTATAGCTGCATTAAAAATATTTAAAAACCAGTTATCTTAAATGAAAGACCAAATGTAGATGAAAATGAACAACCCATTCAGCTCAACAGAATCCTCACTAAGTGCATTCCCAGTTATTTTAAAGCTGCTCAACCTGGGGTACCTTTCAAAAGAAGTCTCCACCACAGACTGAAATATTCTTCCCTGAAAGCTTACGCGATAAATAAATTTGTTTGTCTTAAAGTGCCACAGGACTTCTTTTTTGTTTTGATGAAATAGACTAACATGCTACCCGTCTGGAACTTGTTTCCTCACATGCTTTTCTCCACATTATAAGAAGAACAGCTAGCATCTGATGACTCCAGACCCGGGGGCTGATGGGCCATTTAAAATAACCAATGGGGGTTAACTGTGCTGTCTGCAAGGGGAGGAAAACTGGCAATACAAAGCTTGGAACCCCCAACAGTACTTACCATAAACCTGACCCATATGGCATCTTTAGCCTTATTCCACCTTACAAAGGAATATTAATTTGTCACTATGTGCCTTGGGAGACAGCGGATAAGGACAACTCTAAGTGTAATGTCTCCCTCCGGGGGACTCCTCTCATTCTCTCAGGCAGGGCCGGCCCAACCATATAGGTGAACTAGGTGGTCACCTATGGTGCCAAGCTTTAAGGGATGCCAAATTAGATGGAAGTGATCTTTTTGTCTATTAAAAAATATATATTAGTATGTTATCCCTTATAACGTGTGTGTGCGGGGCAAAATTCATAGTTTGCCTAAGACACCAAAAACCTTTGGGCTGGCCCTGCTCTCAGGGCAAGGACCTTGTCTTTTAGGAGACAAATCTTCAGGCTCCAAACAGGAGACTTAGATAGGACTTGTGGTCTGCAGGAGTGAAGAATGCATGTTACCTCCACTGGAGATGCCGCCTTCACAGCTTGAGTCTAGGCTTTATATCCCACAGGAAACACTGCAAGGAAGCCAAGGGTACCTCGCTCACACAAACTGAAATCATGGTTCCAGTTAAAGGGAGTCAATAATAGACAAAATAGAAGAGAACACACACAGCAGGTAGCCAGCTTACCTTAAATGAAATTAAATAAAGAAGAGGCAAGAATTAATGGGGGGGGGGATGGGTTAAGTAATAGAATTGCACAATCCACTCGTCTCCCTGACCCCCAAACACCACTAGGGAACGGAACCCCCCTTACACAGAGACTAACTCCAATAATTATTTGTCAGCTAGGATTATAAAGGACTCCAATTTTGAGTCCAGAAATGCTAGCAGCCTTGTAAATGGTAGAGCCTGTTGCTACAGATAAGAGACTCGAGGGAGGCCACATGAAACAAGTATAGGGTGGAGATTTTTCAGAAAACATGTGCTAAGAAAGATATACAGCTTTAGACAATAATCCAGTGTTACACAAATCCACTAATTTCCTCCCCTTGGCTAGAGTGGCACGCCAGGTGCTTCCCAGAAGTAAAAAGTCTGACAGGTCATGTTCTGATCTCTCCTGTCTTGTGTCACGGCTGGCCTCTGGCCGGGTGTTTTCCCCAGCATCTTCAAAGACAACCACCAAGAGGCTCTTTGGGTGTTTTGTCAGCAGCACAGCCACAAGTTTGCAGTGAAGCAGAGAACTCTGACTGAGCCATCCCATTTCCCCAGGAACTTCCACAGCTGCCTTTGCATCAGCCTTGCTCCTTTTAGAAAAAGGTGCCTGGCTTGATTCATACGCTGAAGAGGTCAGCTCTCATTGCTATAGTACAGGAGCCACAAACTGCTCCAATCTAAAGGTTTTGGGGTCTAGTTCATAGATTTAAGGTCAGAAGGGACCACTGCAATCATCTAATCTGACATCCTGTACAACACAGGCCACAGAACCTCACCCACCCACTCCTGTAATGAACCTCCAACCTCCAACTGAGTTATTCAAGTCCTCAAATCATGGTTTAAAGACTTTAAGGTACAGAGAATTCACCAGCAAGTGAGCTGTGCCGCATGCTACAGAGAAAGACAAAAACCCCCGGGGCTTCTGCCAAAGGGGAAAATTCCTTTCTGAAGCCAAATATGGTGATCAGTTAACCCCTGAGCACATAGGCAAGACTCACCAGCCAGACACCAGGAAAAAATTCTCTGCAACTTAGAATCCATCCCATCTAACGTCCCATCACAGGCCACTGGGCACATCTAAATAGTCCAAGATCAGTTAATTGCCAAGTTAGGATGTCCCTTCATACCATTCCCTACATAAGCTTATCAAGCTCAGTCTTGAAGCCAGCTAGGTTTTTTGCCCCCATTTTTCTCCTAGTTTTGGTTCTGAAGTCATTGTTGTAACAGTAATTAGTTATGTGAGCCTTTTTGGCTCCACAGGGCTTGTAAGGGCTAGAAAAATTGGTTTATTGCCCCTGTAATTCAAATTGACCCACTCCACTTAGGGAGGGTGCAAATCAGAAAGAGTGACTCTGCTGGTTTTTGATACCATTTATACCCCATGCATGTATAACACTACTGTTCTTAATCAATAATACAATATGTAATAGACACTGACAGATTAGGTTTCTGCCATAAACAGCTCAATCTAGCTCTTTCTTGTCAGGCTTGGGGAAAAAAGCAGGGAAAAACGTATCTGTTTTTAGGGCTATTTTAGGTTGGAAGTTTTCTGAGGGCAGGTCTACGCTGCCTGCTATTTTCGATAGCAGTTGAATAGAGATATGCAAGTTACTTAAAATAACTGGTGCATCTGCGTTCAGATTCCCTACTCCCGGCATGTCCATTGCACTGAGTTGAAGGGAGCAGAGTTCCTTTCAATTCAGCGCTACCCAGTTGTTGGGGTAGTGTTCTGGGATCGAACTTCCTGATTGGCTGAGCGGGTCTTCAGACCTGAGCAGTCAATCAGGAAGTTTGAACTGATGGTGGTAAATTTGCCACCATCAGTGAAAAGAAGCCCTGGGTCTCTTTCATACAAGCTGCTCTGAGGACACTCAGCACAAAGAACACTTTATGCACCTAGGGACAAGTAATGACATAACTCCCCAAAAGCAAGAAGACTGGAGCATTGTAATGAGTTGGCTTGAGTAGCTTAACAGGAGGAGGTCCCAGAGGATTGGAAAAAGGCAAATATAGTACCTCTCTTCAAGAACGGAAAAAAGGAGGATCCGGGGAACTACAGACCGGTCAGCCTCACCTCAATCCCTGGGAAAATCATGGAGCAGGTCCTCAAAGAATCGATCCTGAAACACTTGGAGGAAAATAGTGATCAGGAACAGTCAACATGGATTCCTTCTATGATGAGATGACTGGATTTGTGGATGAGGGAAGAGCTGTTGATGTGGTATACCTTGACTTTAGCAAGGCTTTTGATATGGTTTCCCACAGCATTCTCATCGACAAGTTAAGGAAGTATGGGTTGGACGAGTGGACTGTAAGGTGGATCAAAAACTGGCTAGATCAACAGGCTCAGCGCGTAGGAATCAATGGCTCGATGTCTGGTTGGCAACCGGTAACGAGTCGAGTGCCCCAGGGGTCGGTCCTGGGGCCAGTTCTATTCAACATCTTCATTAATGATCTTGATGGAATAGACTGCGTGCTTAGTAAGTTCGCGGATGACACCAAGTTGGGGGGAATGGTAGATACTCTGGAGGGCAGGGACAGGATCCAGGGAGACTTGGATAAATTGGAACACTGGGCTGAAAGAAACCTCATGAGGTTCAACAAAGACAAGTGCAAAGTCCTGCACTGAGGATGAAAAAATCCCATGCACTGCTACAGGCTGGGGACCGATCGGCTAAATAGCAGCACTGTAGAAAAGGACCTGGGGGTTATGGTGGACGGGAAGATGAATATGAGCCAACAGTGTGCCCTTGTTGCGAAAAAGGCCAATGGCATATTAGGCTGCGTCAGTAGGAGCATTGCCAGCAGATCGAGGGATGTGATAATTCCCCTCTATTCGACACTGGTCAGGCCGCATCTGGAATCCTGTGTCCAGTTTTGGGCTCCCCACTACAGAAAGGATGTGGACAAATTAGAAAGAGTCCAGTGGAGGGCAACAAAAATGATTAGGAGGCTGGGGCACATGACTTATGAGGAGAGACTGAAGGAACTAGGCTTATTTAGTCTACAGAAGAGAAGACTGAGGGGAGATTTGATAGCAACCTTCAACTACTTGAAGGGGTGCGCCAAAGAAGAGGGCGGTAGGCTGTTCTGGTGACAGAGGACAGAACAAGGAGCAATGGTTTCAAATTACAGCTGGGGAGGTCAAGGTTGGATATTAGGAAAAACTTTCTCACTAGGAGGGTGGTGAAGCATTGGAATGGGTTACCTAGAGAGGTGGTAGAATCTCCATCTTTGGAGATTTTTAAGGCCCGGTTAGACAAAACCCTGGCTGGGATGATTTAGTGGGAGTGGTCCTGCTTTTTAGCAGGGGGTTGGACTAGATGACCTCGTGGGGTCCTTTCCATCCCTATGATTCTATGACAGTGGCCTGTATAGTCCTAGCTACAGTATTTAGTATCTATATTCTTTTGAGAGACAATGTGCAGAAAACTGAAATGTCTAACCCTAAACAGGCCATTATTGTAAGCCAGCAAAGTAATTAAGATCAGGGGTTCCTTTCTGCAAAAATTTGTACAGCCTCATTAGATCTTGGATTCATAGGGCCTGTTCATCAGTTCTTTAAGCTTCCACGGGTAGAACAGATGGCTAGCCCAGATAGAATTCCAAGGTGGCATTTTCTTCCATTTTTATGAAAATGTTACCTGTATGCATTTAATTTTTGGTCTGGCAATCATTTTGCCCCATAGGAGTTTATATTACATTTTTGATGGGGATGGTTAGTATACTTCTGAACAGCACTTTCAATAGCTTTATTCCAAAACTGTCAAATCCCAAGGAGAGTGCATTCACATGATGCTGGTGTGTGAAATATAAAGGATGACAAATCTTTTGGTTTTATACCTACATGTTCTGGCAGCTGTACATCAAGGTCTTGCAAGAGTGGTCTAGTTTTAAGCACACATAAAACCTAAAAGTCAAATAAGGTGCTAGACCAGAGATTTGGTCAAGTTTGTAACAAACACGAAGTCTGTGTAACCTGCCCTACCTCCCTCTAGAATTGTACTTTAAATCTAATGTATGCTGTAAACCAGTGATACTCAGACCTCAGTAGTTGAGAAGCCAAATTAGCGATCAACATTACCCACACGAGCCATGATAGTGTGGATTGTTTTGTTTACTAGTTTATTTTATATAAAATTATTCTCACAGCAAAATGACTGACCAAGTATTCTTTCATCCACTACAATTGGCAAACATAGTAAAAGCCTCCTGGACTGGTTAAAAGAGCCACTTGCAGCTCACAAGCCTCATTCTGGGAGTCACTTCTGTAAAAGTGTTCGGTTTTTGTAGCTATGATATCTAGCCTACTATCATGGCACGTCAGTTTCACTCTGTCCTAGCTGCTGGTAAGGGGTGCATGTAGATGTACATCATGATAGCTTTGAAACAAAGTCAAAGGGATATTAGTGTTTCACTACCAGAACTAAACTTTATTTTCCATTTTGATTACATTTGTGTTTGATGCTGAGTACATTAGCATTATTGTAACATAAAATTTAAGTGAAGAATATTTACTCTCCACAAAACAACTTATGAAGGAATGTAAAACTAGAAAAAACTATTTAAACTTTACATTCTGAATTTTGGCAAAACAGAACAATAAATACTCTTCTATTTTCTCCTCAGATTTTCTAAGATGTATGTTACAAAAAAGATCTAGCATCCCTTTCATAACCATACATCTCAGGAAAAAAAAAGTCTTATTTCTTATGCTAAATACTGGTTACAAATAAATTAGAGTATTAACACAAAATTTCCAATTCCTATTTTTAAATACAAACACTGTACTATAATTACATGGGGATAATTCAAATATATCAGTGGCTACAAATCTAATTATTTAAAGCAAACTCAAACATGCTGTTTGCTTCTGTATGGAAGAATTAGGATATTGTAAGGTTCAAGCACTGCAATACGTTATATTTGACATCACTATCAACCCTTTGGTGCGTAGGAGATCAATTGTCAAACAAACACTTAGTGGCAAGAGTGGAGGATTGACTAGCACCAGGTGGCTAAAGTGCTAACTTTTAAAAATGAATGACGTAACTTTCTGGAAGTGACATGCACAGCATAGGGGATCCATAGAAAGTCCCAAATAAAATGAAATCTAGATTTAATACCGAACAATCACTTGTATAGTTCATGACAGACAAAAGAAAAAACAGTGCTTTCATAGCATATCCCCAGTTCTTAATTACAAAAATATCAGTTACGGATCATCAATAGTTATCAAAAACTTTATTGGTAAAGAGTGAAAGCAGCTTTATGTTTTTAAACCATACATCATAAAATTATTTAATACATATCATGTGGAGGAGTGAAAGTCTCTATATTATTTAACTGTTATTAATCCTATCTCTCAAGTTAAGATCTTCCCTGACCAAATATGTAAAATATGGGTAACTGCAAGAGAAGGCAGATACAAGATGTAAAAGGTCAGCGTTTCACTATCTGACGAAAGCTCTACTTTTTGAAGTGATATATCACTGCAGTGTAGAATTACATACAGGAAGAGTGAAGACCTCTTTTTTTTAAATAAGCAAAACAAACTTTATGACTGGGTTTTAAGTGTTTTAACTGCAAATCTTGGAAACATTACACGTTCTATGATGTGGCCCTTTTTGGTGTGACAGTAACAGTAAAAGTATGGCTTTTCAAACTTCCTTCAAAGAAAAAAAGAGTAATGTTTATTATCTCGTCGTTCTAGATAGACTGAGCTCTTCTAAACTATAACAACACTTTTCTAAAAAGGGGAGATTTGTTTTCTCATGAAAACCACCCTCCAGTACAGTCAAACTATTGGAAAAAAACCTTGCTATCGTTTGTCACACAAGAGCATCAACAGTTTTGTTCTCCAGCAGGCATTCATGCAAGCATATGCAGAGAGTGAATAAAATCAAGTGCAGTTGACTAAAACGTACCTTCCTTCCTTTTGTTTTCATAATTACCCACTGTATCATGCCCTCCCTGCCCCCCCGGGGATTTATGTAAAAGGAGTTTGGCTAGTGTAATATCTTATTAAACTTGTTTAACAAAAAATAGTTCAACATTTATACAATTTAACATCCAGTCTGATAAAATGCAAATCAATGAAAAAAATACAAAAAGTAAAAAAAGTGCACTCCCAGTCCAGTATTTCACTTTAAAGTCATGTCACTTACAATATATGAAAAATAAACCCAAAGTATAATTACTTTAAAATACATCACTTCCACATTTATCAGTATTTTACACATATATTCTGTAGTGGAAGAGGAGATCTCTTAAAAACTTTACTCTTAAAATATTGAGGTGCATATGCCAAGTAGACCACACTTGACAAGAGAAATTGCAGTAGAGAACTCTTTCAAATTTGGCATTCCATTTACATACCATAAACCGCTAGCAAGGCCTATATGGTTATAGTACCTAAAGATTCCAGCAAGAACAGTAATTTTCTTTAATGTAGAATGACTACTAAGATAACTACAAGGAACAGTGAGGTCAGCAATTCTATGGATCCTAATTAGCTACAAGTCCTGGCTTAACCTTCAAATGGTACATCACAAGAAACTAAGGCCATTTTTATTTGCTGATTAATGGACAAAAGGCAATGATTTTTCCTCCAAAATATCTTCTTTAAAGTCTGTGCTCATAAAAATCATGAAAAGTTGGAAAGACTTAATTATTGAAACTTTAAATATATTTTACACAATCTTGTTTGTACAAAAATACAAGTTAAATATAAACAAAGTAATCATGATAATTTTATGTAAATCCATTGTGTGATATTCTGTTATATATAAAAAAGTTTCTCGGCTGTCTCATTTGTGAAAAGATCCATACCAGATTGAATCGCAACTGGCAGTGGGCCCTTAAAAGCATACTTTAGCATGAAATAGACTTCACATTGTAAGTACCATTTCCTAATTTCATCTTTTCTAAAGACTGGTGCAAAAAGGAAAAAAAAAAGAAAAAGAAAAAAGGTAGTATGTCCATAAACCAACAAATAATTTGCCTCTAATGTATCATAAAACACAAACACATAGATCTGTACAATGAACTCGTTAGCTCTGCGGTACATACTCATCACAGAGAGACACAGAATTAAACTTAATGAGGTGTCACTTCTAGTTCACTGTCCTTCAGGCTGGCATTTTTCCTTACTTCGTCGAATGAGTAAGACTTCATTACCTTTCCATTCTTGAAGACCGTATGAAGGAGATCCTGTAACAGACACCACTTTGCTTCAGTGAACATGAAATAAGATCTCTTTCAAGAAGAGACACCAAACACGTGTATAACATTTACACTCTTAGATGTTAATTTTTTTATGATCCTGCAAACACTTAGGTATATGCTTAACTTTATATATGAGCAGTCCTGTAGACTACAATGTGACTTATTGATGTGCAAAAATGAGCAGTCACATAAAAGCATTTTAAAGACAGAGGCCTTAGCTGCTAAGAGACTAATGTCTATGTTTCTATTTGTAACCTTACTTAACATTGTAACATTACTACAATATTATAAATATTTCAGCCATATTATGCATGTTTATGTTTATAGTACAAAGAATTAGTATAAACCATTCCAAAATGAACTAGACATGAACTTCTTGTGCAGGCCCACAGCTGAAAGCACAAACTAAGAGAATGAGGAAGATATTTTGTATACTGTGATAGAGCAATTAACAGGAAAGATGAAACTCACTTGACCAACACTAAGTGTAATTCTGATATTAGAACTATGAGTGAGATCTGACTCTCTTCACTCAGTGCACAGAACAAAACATTCTTTTCCTCAGCAAAACACACTTCAAAAACAGATTACAACACGAAACTGCAGAGCTGGAATTCACATACAAACTAGACACCTTCACACTGGGTTTGAACTGGGATCTGGAATGGCTAACTCATTACAAAATGTGGTTTCCCCTTTATTACCCTTCGCTCTTCCACACTGCTTGAATCAAAACAGCTAGTTTACTTTGCTGAGATAGGCTAGCAGACTATCCCCCTAGAACTGTTTGAATTGACTTATGACCTACCCTTCTTTGTATATAAATCTATTCAGCCAACATACTCCATTTCATGCATCTGATGAAGTGGGACTGTGCCCACAAAAGCTTATGCAATAAATAAATGTGTTGGTCTTTAAAAGTGCCACAGGACCCCTTGTTTGTCTTCTCCTCTAGAATAGTTCACAGAAGAGCTGTTTGTAGCACCTTGCAGAAATTCTTTGTATATATCCTTGTTAAACAGAGCACCACACTATCAACACAAGCTGTACGTTAGAAGTGTAAAAAAATTCATCTGTGTGAGATAATGTGAACAAGTGATGAGGCTATCCATGCTTACCTCTTAGATCACTCCTAGAAAACTAGGTACAGCGTAGATCCATTAACACGCAGTTGTAGGAAGACAAGCCATCAGGACCGAGTGTAAAACAGGCCGTGTGTAAACGGGACCAAAATGGCGATGAAAAGGAAAAGGAAGCACTAATAAGCTAATTAGTGCTACAGTGTGGTTTTAGATACCGCGTGTTAATGAGTTCCATGTGTTAAGTTGGTAGCTTTGGGGGACATGACACTAGCGTGTGTTAAACGAATTTGTGGGTAAACCGATCGCATGTTAACGGATCTACACTGTACCTCCAGAATGGACATATGTAACATTGTGCGGCTCAAAGTGTTATCAAAATATACCACTTCCTTTCTGGGCTGCAAGTCTCATGAAGTTTCCAGTTCACATGAGCAGGACTACCTTTCTGCAGAGCAGAAGTGAAAGGACTGGGTGCAGAGAAGGTGCAAAATTCCAAGGGGGTAAAGGCTAGCAGGGCTTTTACAGAAATTGTAGGTCTGTTTGAGAAATCTAAAGACAAGTGATATAAATTTACTAGAAGCCAATATCTAGAGTGATAAGAATTTCCTGTAATACTGCAATATATAAACATCTGTGTAGGTTTCCAAATATTGATACTGTATTGTTTTACTCTACTGAGGAAGACTCTTGTCTGTGCTTTCCTTATTTGTGACTGGGCAAATATATGACACTGCACCTTTCTTTTTAAGACACATTGGGCAGCTTCTACGACAAGCTGTTCTGCAGTGAAGAGCTGTTCTATAGCTGTCTCTCCCCTAACTCACATGTTAGTGTACCCTGGGAGAAGAAAGACTCTGAAAATCTGGGCATGAATATTACTTAGGAAACTTCCTGTATACAGTCACTTCTTTATCCGGAGATAGTTATTTGATCCAAAAAGACCAAATGATTGCTTTTCCAATTTCCTCCCCAATCTCCTGTCCTGAAAAAGACTCTTAACTGCTTCCTCAGAGAAGTAGTAGTCTACTGGCACTTTTAAAGACTAATAAACGTATTTATTGCATGAGCTCTTGTGGGAGAAAATCCCACTTCGTCAAATGCTTGAAGATGGAGAAGTACAGATAAACAGGAGGAAAATAAATAAATGCAGGGAAGTGCAAGTTATAGGATCAGGTCAGACTGTTAAAGCAAATCAGTGCAGTTGTTTAGATTCAAACAGCGGAGAACAGCATATAGAAGGGAGGTGAGGGGAAAAGGAAAGCAAAATTACCTGTTGTAATGGGGAAAAAACCTGTAGTCTCTATTTAACCCTAAGTTGACGGCATCAAATCTGCATATGAATTCTAATTCTGCAGTTTCTCTTTGAAGCTTTGATTTGTTATCCATTAGCACTCCAGGCTTCTTTCAGACGTGCGCCTGGGGACCCATTATACCGCCACCCCTGCCAGCCATGGCCAGCACGGGGCAAGGTTGTGAGCTTAAACATTTTTTTTCCCAACTGGGTCCCAAGAAAAAAAATTTGAAAACCACTGCACTAAGTCACCTCCTTTTTCGCCTTCCGCTGCTGATCACAGACCATTCTCACTCTTGCACGCAAATATTCTTCAGTGTCTATCTGAACATGATTCAGCTCCAAAAGGCAGTGAACCTTTATATCCTCATCCGGTATTATTAAAGGTAAGATTCTGTCTTTTCAATAAGAGTCAGCTTACGGACAGCAAATGGAAATTCAGACACCTGTGTCCTGTCCCTGATTTTTTTTTTTTTTTTTTTTTTTTTTTTTTTAGTGAAAGAGCGCTCCTGCTCCTGCCACTTCTCCAACCCAAGTGGGAATGATCCAACCTTGGCCCACTGTTCCAGCTGGCTGGTGGCCAGCTGCTCGGCTGACCCATTGCCGGCCAAGAAGTAGTTACAGAAGTCCCAGAAAGTGTGGAATCTGTGACAGAATCATATCCTAAAGTGTTATGTATATATGCAGTGCAATGAAGTCATTAATGATCTGAAGGATGGGGTGTTGCACCCTTTGCCAAGTTTGCAGATGATACTAAACTGTGCGTGTGGGGAATGGTAGATACCCTGGAGGGCAGGGATTGATGCAGATTGATCTAGACAAATTGGAGGATTGCGTCTAAATAAATAAATAAAAATCTGACGAGATTCAACAAGAACAAGCGCAGAGTCCTGCACTTAAAATGGAAGAATCCTATGCACTGCTAGAGACTTGGGACCCACTGGCTAGACAGCAGTTCTGCAGAAAATGACCTGGGACTTATAGCGGATAAGAAGCTAGATACAAGTCAACTATGTGTTATTGCTAGGACTACTAACGGCTTATTGGGCTGCATTAGTGGGATCACTGACAGCAGATCAAGGAAAGTGATTATTCCCCTCTATTGGGCACTAGTGAGGCCACATTTGGGTATTGTGTCCAGTTTTAGGCTCCCCACTATGGAAAGGATGTGGACAAATTGGAGAGAGTCCAGCAGAAGGTAACAAAAATGATTAGGGGGCTGGAACACACGACTTAGGAGGAGAGGCTGAGGGACGTAGGCTTGTTTAGTCTGCAGAAGAGAAGAATGAGGAGGGATGTGAGAGCAGCCTTTGATTACCTGAAAGGGTGCCCCAGGAAGGCTGGAGCTAGGCTGTTCTTAATGATGGTAGATAACAGAACTTGGAACATTGGTCTCAAGTTGCAATGGGGGAGGTCTTGGTTGGCTATTAGGAAAACTTTTTCATTTGAAGCACTGGAATGGGTTACCTAGTGAGGTGGTGGATTTTCTATCCTTAGATGTTTTTAAGATGTGGCTTGACAAAGCCCTGGCTGGGATCATTTAGTTGGGGTCAGTCCTGCTTTGAGCAGGAGATTGGACTTTATGAGGTCTCTTCCAACTGTAAACTTCTATGATTCTAAGTCAGGAATGCTGGGTCTACTCTCTGCTTTACCCCAAATTTAGCTTCACACTTGGGGCAAGTCATTTAATTTCTGCTTTCCTCCATCTGAGACATGGAGACATAACTGGCAGAAGCACTGCAAGGCTAGTTTATAATTCCTTGCATGGAAGTCTGTAAGGGTGGTATTTTCTTCAGCCGTCAGTGCTGACCCCTCTCTCCTCATACTGAAGTTAAAATAGTTCTCAGATTTCAACAGGAGCAGAACTGGACCTGCGCCAAGTGCTTTAAAGAGGAGGCACAGCCCTATGCCCTTTGATAGGGTGGGCCTTCCAACATACTCTACTTGTCCCTTCAGCTGGATCCTGCCTCCTCCCCTCAATTTAGGGAAGAGGCAGGAAGGGAAAAGCAGATACCAGGCTGCTGACATGGGAAGACACATGGATTTCTTGGCATGTAGCCCAGAGTGTTTCCATGCTAGTGGGAGGGACGGCGAGGCAGCGTGTGTGTTCTGGAGATGGGATCATTTTGTAAATGGAAAGATGAGAGGACTCAGAGCTGAAAACATCCCCCAACCCATTTTGCCTCCAAGACATCTAGTACGGGGTTCTCAAAGTGGGGTCATCAGGTTATTATGGGGTGGGGTTGTGGGTTATCAGCCTCTGTGCATGCTGATACGGGTGGCATGGCATGGGAGGGGGGTCACTACAGCTAAAATACTTTCAAAGGGGGTCCCAGAAAAAAAAGGGTTTGAGAACTTCTGTTCTAGTAGGAGTGTGCTAATGTTCAGAGATTCAGATCGATTCACTGAGGCGGTCTGTGGTCCTCCTAACGGTAAAATTGGACACTGATGTCCCAAGTACATCTTGAAAACATACTGTATTTATGTTGCAGAGGAAATAGGTGAAATAAGAAGCATTTACCGAGATCATCTGTGGCCTCCAGAATACAGAGTCAAGGGAATTATTCAAAAGTTTATGGCACAAATAAAGTTTTGAGTTTAAAGTTTTAGATGACTTTAAAGCAGTTTGGAAGGTGATGCTCACAGATATCGAATATAAGGGCACCCAGTTGGTATGGCATTGCAGACAGAATAGAGCTAAAAATGGTGCGAGAACTGGACAGGAACAGCAGGCTGGTCTTTATGAAGAATATACCAGAAAACCGTAATTGTTTAAAAGGGAAATAAAACCAGGACATGCACTCTACAGCAGTGGTTCTCAATCTTTTTTTCTCTCGCGACACACCTGACAGATGATGTTCCTCTGTATGACACGCTACAACCTGCTGGTGGTGATGCTTGGGCTAGAAGAACCTGGGAGGCTGCGGCACTCTGGGACCTAGGTTGGGACAGAGTCAAGCCAGTGCAGGCTGGTGCCCTAGCTCAATGGAGCCAGGTTTATCTTTGTGGGGAGGCGGTGCCCCAGTCCCCTCAACCCAGGATCCCTGGCTGCTGCCTGTGTTGTGCAGCAGAAGCGGGCTGGTGAGGGCAACAGAGAGCAGCGGGTGGCAGGAGCCCCAAGCTGGCTCCAAGCTAAACCGCCAATTTTCTGTGAGACACCACCCAGCTCTTCGTGACACACTTTTGTGTCCCGACACAGGGGTTGAGAACCGCTTGCTCTAGAGGGTGCTTCATCAGAATCTGGAGTTTTGAGAATCAGTTTAAAAGACTCCAGTTGACAAATACCATTTAAATATCTACTTTGCTTGCTGAAGGAGTATTACACAGATTGTACTGCAAGAAGATTCTACACTTCACCTTTGGTCCTGGAAAAAGGTAGGCAATATTTCCCTTTCCTTATCTCCAACCTCATCTGAAGTGGGTAGCTAAATGCTGCTTACACTGAATATGCTACAGCTGGAACTCCTGAGATTATTTGGTAGACATTATTTGTTGACTGTAAAGATGACTGAAAACAAATCTCAAAATCAAACTATTTAAGCTACTTTCTCAGTTTGGGTGAGCAAAGGAAATGAAGTCATTTACTTCTGGTGAAGTGATTAGCCATAGAATACATACATGCCCATATTCTTCAAGATCCCCTTTGCCTTCCTCTAATGTAACAAAATCTCCATTAGGTGTCCTATGTAGAGAGAGTCGACCTTTCTTAGACCTTTTGTTAGGATCAGCTACTGGATCCTTAAAGACGTTCACCTGGAAATCAAAGCAAGTAGGTTATTTGAATATCTCCTCTTATACTGAGTGCTCATGCGTATCATGCAGATGATGCTAATGTAGTTGAGATGAGAAGCAATATAAACAGCTCACAGGTGTTAAAATAAATGACAGAATTAGAGGACATACCCCAAGGCCATTGGTTACCACGTAACTGCATTTGAAGGAACAATTCAAGAGATCCCTAGTTAATTTCTGCAGCAAAGCTCCACCAGATCCAAAGGCAACATTTTCAATACTCCATTTATTCTCCTTCATTCCCTCCACAATCTGATAAGAAAAAGAAGCCATGATAAGAAACAATGATATTAAGAGCTGGACTGATAAGTGCCACTTTCCATAATGTTTTATTGTACATTTTGAGAAGATACTCTTTAACAAATAGACAATTAAGCCAGCTTGCATTCAGTTTCAAGATGTATGTAGCATTTTGTCAATACCTGCAATGTTTGAATTTTTAATTTAGACTTGAGTCTGAGATAATTACAAAATGTTACTGCTGGAAAACTGTTGTTTGTACTGTAACATGCTATGTAACACATCCCTCCCTCCTTTCCCAATACAGAGCACATTGTTTATTTGCCCAAACTATTCATGGGGCATTCAAGAGTCTTCTGATGGTTGTCAGAATTGTGGGCCAACGTCAAAAGAAGTTCGGAGAACTTCAGTAGATTAATTCTTCCTAAGAACCAAATCTAGAATTAGTTATATTAGAAATTTATAGGATGGCATTCAATTAGTAGAGCATTTGTATTACCCTTTCCTTCAACCAAAGTTCTTGATTGGCATATTCCGCTGTTTTGCCATCTTTTCTGAGAGTTGTCAGAAAAAAGTTAACTGCAATCCCATCAAACAATTTCAATTTACCATAGCTATGCCTTCTCATAATACAAGTTCAGAGCCAGACTCATGATTGATGTATTAGTCCTACTCAACAGCCAAAGAAGCCGATTAGTCAAAGATCTGTTTTTTCCTGAACTACTCCCCCTCTTTTGAGCCTGGAAAGCATGTCACAACCCCAGTCAAGAAATTTCCAGTGCTTGAACCCTAACTACCTGTGAACATACTACTAACTGGAGAATGGAAGTCCCAGATGAAAGGGTTCTTCTGTTATGGATAGTTTACATTTAAATTAAATTTAATTACAATTCTTTACTCGCACACAAACAATTCCAAGTCATGACTGATGAGCAGTAACAAGGCCACCCAGAGAAAGGAAAAGGGAAGAACTGAATGAAAAGAGATTATGCAGTGAGGTTGTGGCCATGTGAGACCCAAGATATTAGTGACACAAGGTGGGTGAGGTAATAACTTTTATTGGACCAATTTCTTTTGGTGACAGACAAGCTTTTCTTCAGGTCTGGGAAACATCCTGAAAGAGTCACAGCCAAATACAAGGTGGAACAGTTTAGTATAAGCAGCTACATTTCGAGGTCCCATTCAACAGTCTACATAACCCACCGCCACCAACCCTACCCCAGCCTATGCATAACAAACTGTTCCACCTTGTATTTAGCTGTGGCACTTGAAGTAAGTTTCCCAGACCTGAAGAAAAGCTGTGTAAGCTCACAAGTTTGTCTTTCTCACCAAAAAAAGTTGGTCCAATAAAAGATTTTACCTTTCTCACCTTGTCTCCCTAATTAGCGGAGAATGGCAGACTAAAAGATCTGGCAGTCCATAGCAGCAAGATCTTCAGTGGCCTTTTGGGCGTGTTAAATATCCTGAACTTTTCCCTTGCATGATTTGTTCAGGGCCTTAACGTACGACAAGGACAGCGACACCGTGGGTAGTGACGCTGAATATGACTGCAGAACTACAGAGGCTCAATCGCAGTCTACTTGCAAGGCAGTTTACAGTGACCTGGCTGTGGATGTGTCTTCACGGAAATCGGGCTGTCCCCAACGCAAGTGCCAAATACCACCACCGCCCTCAGTGGCGTAGAGCCAAGACTGATGTACTTAGATTGATGCAGTGCCAGAGTAAAAACTGCATTACTTATGTTGATCATTACTGGCTTCCAGCTGCTGTCCCACGATGCCCCACACTGACCACTCTGGTCACCACTGTGAACACATCTGCCAAGGAGTCTCATAAACCAGAAGCCACCTCTCCGTTAAAGGAGGCCTCCACAAATCTGCTGCACACTTAGGGTTCAGCCAAAAACAGAGGTGCCTAGATGTGCAGCAGTGAAGGGGCCACACCACCACCAAAGACCACTGCAGCGGTGCAGAGCACACAGGGCCCCTCACCAACGAAAATCTGCTGCAGCTGCCAACCCTTGTGGCAGCAGCGCAGTGCATGAACAACCCCCAATGCTGGAAAAAAGCCACTGTTGGGAGCACTTTTGGCCACTGCAGCACTGAAAATGTCAGTGCCATTGGCTCTTTCTTTAGGCACCAGGTGTTTGCCTGTCTGGCTACCAAAGTGCCCTTAGGCACCAGAGGCAAAATCCGGGGTGCCATGGTGACCTGGCGCCCAGGGTTTGTTGAGCCCAGAGTTAAAGCCCTGCAAATTTTTGAAATTCCTTTTCCTTATAGCCTGGCGCCTAGCGGCTCTCCATTGCTGCATGCAACTGTCCAGCTGACCACATTGGCTACATGCTCCAGGGGCGCTCCTACCTGGAATAGGCAGGAAGCACTGTGACCTGGGTCTGCAGGCACCACTCTGAACCAGAAGTAGAAATGTGGACATCTAAGAGTAGATTGCTCAGGGGATGCAGGAGAAGGGTGACCGCCATAGCCACCAGCCGTGGCAGGCATACCCTTAGACCAGGGAAGGTAACAATTGATCTGGTGCCAACCTGCAGGCCTGCTGCTTTTACAAAGAGCTGCATTCCACCCCTACTAGCATTGTGGATACGTCAGAGGTGTCCAAATTACAGGTCCCGGCTGTGAACAGTAAGCAGGAGTATGGGGAACAGGACTGGAGGATCTAACTGCTCAGCGAGCCAAGACCATTTCTGATTCCTCCACAATCCAGGCAGTCGAGCATGGGCGAGCCCAATGCACAAGAAGGAACCTCAGATAAGCATGTACTTTAATTTTACATTACACCCCCACACCTCACCATAGTAGCAGGACACATCTTATGACTTATTAATTTACACATGCAAGAAGAGGTAGTGATGGAAGTAAAAGGCGTAGAGTTCCAGTCAACTTTTCATTTCCTTCTGAAGTTAGGCAGGGACCCATGCAGAGCAGTTTATTTATGCACAACAGGATGTCCTGTAAATCCTCTGGAAAAATCTCAAAGCTTTCATGGTGGTACTCTGCAACCCTCTGCCACGTTTCTAGGGAGGGCTGCTTCTTTGTTCCACCGTGGTAGGATATTTTCCCCCACCACCCAGAGATAATTTCAGCAGGCACAAGGTTCTGGGACACCAGCAGTAGCTATGCTCTCTCCGCCTCCATTACCCTGAGGGGTGAGGTATCAGCTAAAATCAGCACGGCCTGTGGAAAACGGTGTCACTATTCAGTCTCATTGCCCTGTACTACTGGAATCATGCAACCAAGGTATTCAGGATGCCTTTGCAGTTTTAAGCAAGTATAAACTTGAACTCTTATACCACAGGATATAAGCTCTTCTTGTTTTCCTACGTAATGCTGTGCCATTAATCATTTGTGGGGGAAAAAACTGAGTAGATATATTTCTCTTATAGTTTTGGGATCTAAACAGGAAAATTTAAACACATTTTCCCCTTGTGTCCACTTCTTCTCACATTACCTAACAGAAATTAGCTTTTCTTGACCTCTTTATACTTTGCAGCACAGCACTGAATCTCCATATCCTGAAGAACACGGTTCCCTCCCTCCTTCCTCCCTGAAATGTGTGTGTTAAAGACTAGTCATGATTCTGTGGTGCACTAACATGACACTAATTGTTGCCTCCTAGAATTTTGTCAGATTTAGGAAAAGTCTTACCAGAAGTTCAGGGGCCTTCTGGAAAGACACTAGATTTGGGCCCACTAAATTCATCGCTGGTGTAGTCCCATCAGAGGTCACTGGACTCAAACCAGGAATAAATATGGCCCAATATAATTTCTAACTCACAACTGGATTCTGTTTTAGAATCATAGGGCTGGAAGGGACCTCATGAGGCCATCTAGTCCAACCCCCTGCTAAAAGCAGGACCACTCCCACTAAATCATCCCAGCCAGGGTTTTGTCTAATAGCTTTAATAGATGTTAAAGGGAGTTTATAGTCCCCAAGAACAATCAGACAATGTGACCAAGTGTTCAATAGGTATGTATTAAACAGAGAATATTCAGATTCTGTTATTAACTTTCCTGCTTGCTGCTGTTAACACAGATGTACATCATACAGCAAGACTGTTCTCATCAACTCACTGTTTTCTTCAAACAAACCAAGAAAATTAGATTTGTTTTTCAGGGCAGTCATAGCAAGAGATTGTTATCTGTGTTCCATTACAAAACAGTCTTCCCACCAGCAATTCGGTTACATCTACGTCAAGTGCAGGACAATCTCATTACTGGAACCCTCTAAGGATTTGTTAGTGGTGGGTAAACACCTTTGTAGCTTTGTTGTTTGGGTTCACGTTAGTGAATCTCAGATTACACATGCAGGTGGTTTATCAAACTGAACAGAGGGATGACTGCCACTGCTGTACTCTGACTTCTTAAGGACCAGGGAAACTAGATGTCGTTCAAAATAAAGCAAACTGCTTAGACCTGGTGCACTGGGATTCCCGTGGGTCCGCTCAGTGACCAAGAGGTTTCACTGAACCGAGTATTTCTTAAGTACTTGTTTCGTTGCTTCAGTAATTATTTAGGTGAAGACAATGTATGTCCCATACAAGGCTGATATTTCTTTTTGAAGCAGTAATTTTGCTGGATGGCCTGACTCTAAACATTAATAACGGATGTAGTATATAAATAAGGTCAGCCAAAGCTACTCTGTATTTCCTTTCACCAGACGGTGGCAAGTCCATAATTAGAGAGTTTCCAGTACATAGTAAAAACTTCGGATTTTACTATACCTTCCTTGAAACTGTACTTCTATCAGTAAGAAATTATGTATCCGCCTCAGACTATCAAGCATTAACAGTTTAATGCAGTCTAATTTCACATAAAACATGGATTGCTCAGTTATTCTCATTAGCTCATCTTTTAAAGATGCCTCACCCAGCAGATTTTATATTAAGTAGCTTGTTGACACTTTTTCATTTGCTTTCCAAAAAAAAAAACCCTCCTTCAAAAAGAACAAGTAACACTCAAAGTTTGAATGCAGACACATTGAAGATCCCACACGTCTAGCAATCCAAACTAGTTAGTTACTACTGTTGCTATAACACAATAGTCACGACTGGCACATTAGAGAAAAATAAAAGGACAGAGCTCTGACTGGAGCTTGATCCTGATTAGTTTCAACATGGGAGTGAAGAAAGTAAACAATGAGGTGGATGGGAGAATAAAAATTGCAACAATGAGATTAGGAAATGTACTTTTTAATTCCTTGTGATTTTAACAAATTAATTTTATTTGTTAGTGTTTGCAGGCAGTGTCCAGAATGAAGGCCAAGGATGAGTCAGCAAAGAAGTGTTAGCATCTGACTAGTTGTAAAAGAATCTAGATTAAGGAAGACACTGCCAGTTTCATCTAATTTAGCAAGGAAATCCATACCTCTTGCAGCGTATTGATATCCACACCATCCCCCTGAATAACTCTGATATAAGGGGGCAACACCTTGTAGCCTGCTGAATTTTCCACAACAGGAAACTTCTTTCCTAAGATCTCCAAAACCTGCAGAAAACAAAATGGAAGCAATTCTGTTTTAACTTCTACTCTAGCAAAATTAAACACCAAACCCATTAGACTTAATATAATTAATTTTTGTTAGCATTTTGAGAACATGGATCAAGACAAAGCCGTGTACTCTAGTCCAGCCATTGTGCAGAGGGTGGTTTTGAAGAAAACGGATTAGGCGACAATAAGCCTGTCTAGTCACATGCATGGGAGGATTTTGGAGCTTGCCCTGGGGAAGGCAGCTCCACCCCCCAACATCTCCCTCCACTGGGGTCTGATCCAGCTTCTGGGGCTGGATCCCACTGCTGGCGGCAGCTCTGGGTCCCCGGATCCCGACTGGGGATCTGCTCTCTGCCTCCCCACTGAGGCAGGACAGGGCCCTGGGCAGGACAGAGCCACCACAGCAGCGGCCCTGATTCCCAGCCAGGGCCCACTCCTGTCTCAGTGGAGAGATAGAGCGACCAATCAGGGCCTCCCCCTGCCTCTTATAAACTCCACCCCGATCACATGGTTAGAGACATTTAAATCACACCCACTCCCCATTTCTACCCACCAATTGGCAGCTGCACTCTCTTCACTTAGTCAACCCAACATATTACTCTTATTTACTTTTATATTACTTACACACACACACACACACACACACACACACACACACACACACCCTCAGATGTTAGCACCTCTTGCCTCACAGAGTAAGAATTGCTGTCTGAGGTCTCAGCTTAAACTAGCCACACTAACATTTTTCATGCTTCTTAGAGATTATGCAAAAATTCCTAGGGTGATGTTTCACTTGTCCCAGAGGGAAAAAAGTAACCAGACAGGTTGAATCTGTATTTGTCTTAGTAGACAGCCAGCGTGTAACAGTGCTGGGAGTGACTCTAATGGACTGATATTGTTTGCTATTATGGTAAGTTTTGTGCATGCAGGTGTGTGTTCTAAATAGCTTTATAAATCTTTTGCAGTGCTCTACGGCTCATGTCAGAGCCATGAAACTGACAAGAGCCCAGCTATTTCAGGGCTCCCAGCTCCTTGTTCTGCACTGGGAGCCTGGGTGCCCCCATGTCTAGGCTATCAGTTCCCTTCTCCCTGTTGGGCAGTTGCATGCTCCTGGCAGGAAGTCGAGAGCCATCGCGCTCTCAGCAGGAAATGGAGATTTGGGAGCCCAAGCAACAGTTCTTTGGGGAGCCTCATGGCAGTGCTCCTGGGGAGGACGCACACCACCGACAGAAGAAAGAGCAGTGTGGACACAAACCACTGCAGTAACTGCAGGGTCCCATAACAAAGATCAACTAAAGTTTTAGTGTAGATACGCTCTTGGTAAAAACCCCGCTATTTGAAATGTGGAACAGGATCTATCCCACATGAAACAGCACCTTGTAGGAATAGTTTTAGAGCATCAAAAAGAACTTTCTCAAATGTATTAAAGTCATTTCAAAACGCTTCATAGAAAGGATTTTTTAAAAAGCATTACCTTTAACACAGTGTCAAGAGGATTTCCAGAATCTGGTCTAATAATCAGTGGTGCCTCTGGACTTCTGGATACAATTAAATGCCTTAAGTCTTCACCCCATATTTTTTCACAAGCATTGTAGATGTCATAGCTATCACTGACCACAGATACAGGCACCGAAGAAAACTGCGTCACTATGTGTTCAAAAGCATCTTTTTCATGGTCTTTCCCCCAAGCTGTTATGGTACTGGAAAAATCAGTTGAAGATCTGCATTAGACTGAAGTTCAGGAGACAGCCAAATCACATAGTTTGTATTTTTCTGTATTTGAGAAGATACTCTAACTCTAAAGCGAGATTTAATGCAAACTTACCTAGCCTTTTATATATCTTCAAGTAGTTTGCGTGAACTATGAAAGGAGGCTGAAACAGTGTATTGCTGTTAACAGTTTAACAAGGATTGATCATATATATACAGAATTAATCCTTCTGGGTCTCAGCATGATGGGAAACTTACACTATAATTGCTTGGGAGAGAGGCCTTGAGTTGACACTGGCAATTTTCATTTCTTTTACAGAGCTATGCTAGAGAAGTGGGCTGCAGAACCCAATTTTGGCCCATTGAGAATACAAATGTTCAAGTTCCAGAGGGGTAACTATATTGGTCTGTATATAGCAAAAACAATGAAAGTCCTGTGGTACCTTAAAGACGAACAAATTTCTTTGGGCGTAAGCTTTCATGGGCTGCAACCCACGTCGTCAGATGCATGAAGTGGAAATTACAGTTAGGAGGTATATATATACTTGCAAGGGTGAGAAAAAATACAATGGGGAGGGCAAGTGCTAACAACATCAATTCAGTTAGGGCAGATGAGGCCCATTCACAACAGTTGATTAGAAGGTGAGCATGTGTGAACGGGAATAATCACTTTTTTTAATGAGACTCATTCCAAGTCCCTGTTCAGACCCAGTCTGATTGTGTCAAGTTTGCATACAAGTTCCAGCTCTGCAGTTTCACACTGAAGTCTGTTTTTGAAGTTCTTTTGTTGAAGTATGGCAACTTTCAAGCCTGCTACAGAGTGTCCAGGGAGACTGAAGTGCTCTCCTACTGGTTTATGGATGTTCCCATTTTTTGTATCTGATTTGTGTCCATTTATTCTTTTGTGTAGGGAAAAATGACTTAGCATTTGCCCACCCCTTTGTATTGTTTCTCACCCTTGCAAGTATGTACCCACACACACACACACCCCTTGTAACTGTAGTTTCCACTTCATGCATCTGATGAAGTGGGTTGCAGCCCACAAAAGCTTATGCCCGAAGAAATCTGTTGTCTTTCAGGTGCCACAGGACTCTTCTTGTTTTTGCAAATGTTCAAAGTATTTTCATTATGACTTCACAATATGATTTAAAAACAAGTTACATTATTAGTTTGAACCCAAGTAAGTTTCTTAATAAATAGATCAATACATTATACATGCATAAGCTGACAATGTTTCCTTCTGCCTCAACAACCGGACTAGAATCTCCCCATACCATACAAAAAGCCTGAAGATACTTATGTGAGTGAAGCAAGTATTCCCATATGCAAAGTAGGGAGAAGGAAAAATAGTTATGTTAACACAAGAAACAATGAAATTCAGCAAGGGTTTCAAACAACTAGGAAAAAGATCTTACCTGTGTTCAGCAGCTGGAATAGAATATCCTGGAACAGGGTCTTTTGTTCCATAGTACTTTTTAATTAAAGCAATTCCTGCCACTGTGTCAGTTCCTTTAAAGTTTACCAAGTGAGCAGATGCTCCTATTCCTGCTGTCTGGGAAACAGAAACATGATTTTAAGACACAGTGCCAAATCCTGAAGATTAATTATCGAGTATTATAGAGGATTAGTTCTGTATAGCAAAGCTCTTTGTCCAATTCTAGTTTCTCCTATAATTAGTTTAACTGTCTCATACCACCCAGAATATAATTTCCATAAAGAGAAAAGCTCTCCAGGTTTCGTTATTTAAGTAAACTGCTATTTCTTTAATTTTGTACTTGAAGGTACTAAGAGAAGGAAAGTGCGCTCAGGAAAGTGCTCCCAATACACTGTTCTATGTATCCAGACTTCCATAACATTACAAGACACCAGAGTGTCAGAAATATTCAAAGGGTATTTGTGCCAAAATGCTATAAATTTCTGGCTATACTACACTTGTTTAAATAGAATTAGACTGCTTAGCAGGTGGGCAATTAGTGTTACCTCTTGCGACGACACCCCTCTGTAGCCAAAGTCATGTAGTTTGTACTCCAGTCCTTCTAAGCTTCCAGATGTCTCTAGCAAATACTTGGCCAAAATTTTCTTCTGTTCTCTGGAATTTGTGGCCACTGTGATTGGATACCATGACTGCACAAGAATAGTCTATAACAAAAAAAAAATCAGGTGCGCATAAATATATCTGATCAGGACTCAAACTCCTCCTACTTCCCCCCATGCACCACCAAAGTTAGCACTCAGCCAATCAACTGGCAATCAGCCAAGGTGAAATCCGCATGGGTACTGCAAAGACTACACAAATTAGGAATGGCTAATGATGTCAATGTGTGTGCAAGTGACTTATTGGGAAAGTACCTTTACATCAATACTCAGTTCCACTCCTGTCTGTTAACTACTCTCTTCTAAAAATGAGGGAACACTTCTTGGAAGTGATGCAAGAAATATTAGCTATGTCCAAAATAATTTCCCCGAAGAACCAGATTTATTACATTAAGTCCTTTTTGTTGTGAGGTGGGCTAAGTAACTCATTGTAGGAATCAACCTCCCTGAGCTGCAGACCAATACACACACGAGTCAGTCTCCACAAGGTGTCTGAGCATTGTTGTGACCATCCCTCATTTACTAAATAAGCATATCACTCAAGACTCCTGCAGCAGGCTTCAAGAAAGAGACAGATCTTTTGAAAGCAGAAACCAGCTGGTTCCAGAGATCTTACCCTAACTCAAGCAGAATAATTGTGAACCCATTCTTCATTTTTAATGAAAGCTTAATTTTTTAAAAGACTGACCTCAACCCAGTTGGTAAGCCAATAGCACTCTGGATCCGTGTTCTCTACTGTGAAGAGGACATTTCCTCTGGGAATGACAGCACCTTCAGGAACAGCCTTTACTTCTATTGGAAGATGCCCCTCATACTTCTGTAAAAGAAATAGTAATAGCATTAGATGCTGTGAACAATTGGGCCAGCCCTGCTCCCATTGACTTCAGTGGAGCAAAATCAGGCTTTATATTTGCTAAAAAGAAAACATTTACAGTAAAAAAAAAGTTTTAAAAAAGAAAAACAAAAACCCAACAAGGACAACCTACTAAACTGCACCAATACATACACATTAAAAAGGCACCACTTCCTCTAAGTCAGTGGTTCCTACCCTTTTTGGCTTGAGGGCCACAGATACAAGGTTTGCTACCCTGAAGGAGTAGCAGTCTCTGCCAGCCTTCCCTCCTCCTGCAACAAGACAGAGTTCAGCAAGAAGGCTCTCCTGTCCCCCAGGGAAGCTGCACCTGTCCTATAGCCCCATGTGCTCCACCTGGGTTCCCAGGCAGTGGCTCCCTTCTGCAGCCAGGGGGATAGGAAATCAGTGCGCCCCTCCCTCTGGCTCCAGCTGGGACCCAGGCGAAGAGGTTTGCTTTGCTGTACTCCCTGCTACAGCCAAGGGGAGGGGAGCACTGATCTGTCCCCTTGGCTGCAGAAAGGAGCCTGCACCAGTCTTTTAGCCCCACAGCAACACGCTCTGCTTGAGTCCTTAGGCAATGGCTCTCTTCTGCAGCCAGCAGGAGGGAAATGGCGGAAACGGCAGGCCACTTTGAAAGTCCCTGCAGGCCCCCAGGGCACAGGTCGGGAACCACTGCTCTAGCCTAACAAAAATTAATTACCATGTTCCACAAAGGATTATTTAAAAATGTTATTCTTTGCACATATTTAAAGAGATACTGCTGTTTTATTTATTTATTTAAAAAAGTTTGTTTGGTACACAGAAGCATTCATTTAACAGGTCTTTTCCAGTCAATTTTGGGTGGTGTTTTACCTTTAGGTGTGCTTCATATTTAATCCACCTGGCATTCATTTCTAAACAGTCTCATGGTTTAGTGCCGACATTTGTTTTAAGACAATTAATATCTTTAAATGGGATTCACTATACATACTTTCGAAAAAGTTTCATCTACTCTATCCACTGACCATGGAATCCAGTCTCCCAAAGTTTTGTTCTTTCAGCTTCAAGAAAATGTCAACATTAACTTTCATGCTTGAAAGAGTCCACACTCTATGGAATGCGATGTAGCAGCCAGCTTATAACAGAATAAATTATGAGACAATAACTGTAAAATAACTATTATAAGCTACTGAAATAGCACTGACTGAAACTAAGTAGCAGCTCGTGTAGACTTAAAGCAACATGTTTTAAGAGTCTTTCCATAAAGTGTACAAAAATGTGCTAAAATAAAATATGTACCAAAATGGTGCTGCTTTATAAAAATGGCGCAGTTTTTTAAACTAGTACTAAAGAGCATTTTCCACTGACCTCAATGCATGTCAAAAATCTCCTTTAACAGCTCCAGATATCATAATATTGATTACTCTTTTTAATAAATAAATAAATAAAAACTTTCACTGAGAATTTCAGAAACACTTTTACATGGAGACACATCCAAGAAACCCAGGTATTTCCAAGAAATCAAGAGAGTTTTGGAAGCATTTTCCCTCAAAACAAGAGGGTGAGGTGGAAGAATCTTTCCTGTTCAGGAGCCTTACTTACCACATTTATATACAGCAAGGATCCAGTTAACCAGACTGGCCAAAGATGACCATGCCTATTACAAACTCCCAAGATGGAAGTCTGGTAATGACTGTCCAACAGTAAGTCTTTAAAATGTTTATTGGTGAGTCAGTGATGTTAAAAAGGAACAATCTTAAGAGGAAAAAGGGAAACCAGGTGATTAGATGTTAAAATAGATTCTAGTTCTCCTCAGAAGTAGTAATATGGGGAAATCTTAGTAATGTACTCAAAGGATCTATGAACAGAAGTGGATACACACACACACACACACACACACACACACACACACACACACACACACCTCTCTTCAGTACTCTCGAGTTAGTGGTACAATGGAGGAAAATATTTTGATTCGTCTCATCAGCAATTTTGTGCTTCATAAAAGTGGACACAATTTCCATTCTTTTTGTCCAGTTTGGTTGCTGGAGGACATCCAAGCATGCCAATATTTTCATAGCTACATGCTATCAAATATCTCAGTCATGATCAGTAATAGGAAGCACAATGCGTTCTAAGAAATAGATTAGTTTATCACAAAAATTGCCAATAGAGTACGCTTCAGTGACTGGTAGTCAATGTCAGTAAATATTAGTATCATTCAATTACAAAGAAACCTGCCCACTCTTACAGGGAAAATGTGCGCTCTCTCTCTCTCTCTCTCTCTCTCTTTTTAAAAATAAAAATAACTAAGAAAATAATATTTTCAGAATTTTTTTAAAAAGAAAATCTCCAAAATAACCATCTGAGGAAAACTTGGAAAAACTTTTTTCTTGTATTTCATAACAAAAAACTGATTTTAAGTACCATTACGTGATTTAGATACTTTATATTCATACACCAATTAAAATGTATTTTCGCGATTTATTATTTACTCATGCAAAAAGTTGTAGTGCTCTCTGCATTACAAGCAAAATTGCTATGGTTAATTATAGCAAGTGATATAAATGAGATACCCAGGCACTAAATACCGTTTTATATATTGAAATTTGGTTACAAGCCCCTACTCATTCTATCAGTGATAGCAACAATAATTCCCTATTACTTGGAAAGCCATATTCGGTATTTGAAAGGATGGACACTACTTTGCTCTATGGATTTACAATTATTTGATTGTTTTGTGACAGCTGCTAGTCCCTGCAGACTAAAGCAGTGATCCTAAAGAAGGAAATAACTAATCCACTAATTCACAAATCCTACCTCAATGCTTCCTTTAACTAAAATACATATAACACAGACTTTTACCTCAAGAATATAGTTCCACCCCTTTTCATTGAAGACATCATCTTGAAAATGCTCCCTGTAAACCTCTTTGGCTTCCTGGATTTTCTCTTTGGTTATCACCTTGCCTGCAATGAAAAATAGTTAAGAAAATAAGTTCAAACAATGTGTTAATATTTTAATGCCAAGCATAATTAAGCAGCTCTTTATGAATAAATAAAAGATAAGGCTTTTATGATCAAAGCCTCCTCCCAGACATGAACAAATTATTATGGCCAAAGAGCTTTTGGAGGGCCATCCTGTCATAGGGGGATGCTACGTTTAAAAACATCATTTTCATCATTTGAGTTGTATTGTAAGATTCAGGGTGGCTCAGGAAATTGTCATGGGAATAGAAAAATCTTTCACTTACAGATCAACAGTTCAAATTCAGCTCAGCTTGGTAATAATTTGAGTTCACTACCAATGATTGGATTATAAAATGGATATAAAGTTGGCTAGATCACTGGGTTCAACAGTTAGTGATCAACAGCTCAATGTCTAGTTGGCCAAATACTCTGGGGAATGGAAGGCAAATAGAGCACCACTGGGGCCTGCAGCTGACCCAGTCCAGCCACTGTTCCAACCTCACGTGGGGCTAATCCAACCTTGGCCCACTGCTCCAGCTAGCCAGTGGTCAGCTGTTAGGCTGCTGACCAAGAAAGTCATGGAATCAGTGACAGCATCATAACGGTAAAAATTTTTGTACATGCAATGCACTGAAATGGCTAGAAGTCATTAATGATCTGAAGGATGAGGTGGATTGAACCCTCAGGAAGTTTGAGGTGACACTAAACAGGGGGAGTGGTAAATACCCTGAAGGGCAGGGATAGGATACAGATTGATTGAGACAAATTGGAGGATTGAGCAAAAAAATCTGATGAGATTCAACAAGGACAAGTGCAGAGTCCTGCACTGAGGATGCAAGAATCCCATGCACTGCTAGAGACTTGGGACTAGAGCCCTGCAGATCCGTGGGTATCCACTTCAGATCCGCGGGTAATAGGTGCAGATATCCGCAGCTTCATTGTTGTGGATTGGCTGCGGCTGCAGATTCTATTTTTATGATCAATCCCCGCAGCTGCTGCTACGATCTACGTCCTCAGCAGCACACAGGGGAACAAGGAAGTGCCCCAGCCAATCCCAGTTGAGCTCTAACTGGCGATCTGCCAGCCAATCAATCAGAGTCTCAGTCATAGCAGGCTGGGGCTTGGAGAGACACCACTCAGTCAGTTAGCATGCCGGCCTTTGATTGGCTCATTCCCCATGCCTTCCCCGCCCACTTCTTCATTTTCTTGTTTAAGGTTTGTATGCCATGCTGTCAATCAGAAATATCATTGGTGGCCAAGGAAATCTGATTGACAGCACAGTATGCAAATCGTAAAGAAGAAGAGGAAAAATGGGTGGGACCCATGTGGCAAATGAGCCAATCAAATGCTAAAATGCTGACAGTGAGCCCAAGCTCAGGTGCAGATGTGGCTCTGGATCCAGATAAAACATGGCATGCGGATCGCGGATCAGATAAAGACCAACATTGGGCAGGTGCAGTCCAGTTCCGGATCCACATTGTTGTATCCGGGCAGGGCTCTACTTGGGACCCACTGGCTAGACAGCAGTTCTGCAGAAAAGGACCTGGGGGTTACAGTGGACAAGAAGCTGGATAGGAGTCAATAGTGTGCTCTTATTGCCAAGAAGGCTAATGGTATATTGGGCTGCATAAGTAGGAGCATTGCCAGCAGATTGAAAGAAGTGATTATTCTCCTCTATTCAGCTTTGGTAAGGCCACATTTGGAGTACCATGACTAGTTTTGGGATCCCTACTACAAAAAGGATGTTGACAAATTGCAGAAGGCAACAAAAATGATTAGAGGGCTGGAGCACATGACTTAGGAGGAGAGGCTGAGAGAAGTAGTCTCGTTTAGCCTGCAGAATAGAAGAATGAGAAGGGATTTAGTAGCAGCCTTTAACTCAGGCCTCGACAAGCCAACGTTTCTGGTTGCCATGGCAATCAGTTTTAGTAGCCTGTCACCTAGCTCCCCTGCAGAAATGTAATGGAGGAGCATCCTATGGCAACCAAAAGTAAAACTGTTGGCACCTAGCTGTGAGCCAATTTTGTCCACCCCTGCTTTAACTCTCTGAAAGGGGGTTCCAGGGAAGATGGAGCTAGGCTGTTCTCACTGATGATAGACGACAGAACAATGTGCAATAGTTTCATGTTGCAGTGGGGAAGGTTTCAGCTGTTTATTAGGAAAAGTTTTCTTTTACTAGAACGGTGGTAAAGCACTGGAATGGATGGTGGTGGATTTGCCATCCTTAGATGTTTTTAAGATGTGGCATGACAAAATCCGGACTGGGATGATTTAGTTGGGGTTCAGTCCTGCTTT
The DNA here is from genome assembly GCA_007922175.1 of Pelusios castaneus. Taxonomy (NCBI): domain Eukaryota; kingdom Metazoa; phylum Chordata; order Testudines; family Pelomedusidae; genus Pelusios; species Pelusios castaneus. Next base: position 11,565,005 of record ML685809.1, on the reverse strand, counting down.
AAGAAGGGTGCTGTACTAGATGAGGTCCATTCCAATCCTAAACTTTTGTGATTGGTCAGCGTTTACATGGAATGAGTTGATTCTGTCAGTGCTGTTCCTAGAGGAGTATCATAATACTCAGCAAGTCACCTGAAGTCTAAATTGGCATGGGTACTATACTATAGTACCTCTGAACATGTTCTCATCAAAAGAAGGTTGAGGAGCCTTGGCAGGATATTCTCAGGAAGCTTGCAATGCTACTGACTCTGTCAATCTTTTGCAGCTAAGCAGAGGGACTTGAATCTACACCGGACTGGCAAGCAGCCATGTTTGATAAATGCTAAAGTGAATAAAGTTTAATACTGCTCTGTAATTCTTTAAAGCTCTATAGAGGCTGTTACAGTAATATCAAGTAGACTCTGACAACCTTCCACAGAATGAGATTTTGGAGACTCTAAGCTTACTGATTTGAGTCATATACTGCAATTATTTTGGGACAGTTTTCTATTTCAAAGCAGTACAAAAAGGGGAAGTTCAGGCCCTCACTCTGTTCATGGTGAATGATAAAGTACCACCAAATGATATTTTACTGAAGTCCCAATATTCGACAAGAACTGGGATTGGCATTGGTGGTGTTTTTGTTAAGATTTGCAGAGTCTGTGACCAATGGGGTAGGAAAAGGATTTCTTGGTAGAACAGAAGCCAGAATGGAGAGAGAGAATCAAAATCATCAGAATTTACTTAAAGTGCAAAAAAATAAATAATTGAATATGAATTTATAAATGTGATGTGAAATTCAGATGTATACCTTTAAATAGACTGAAAAAATGCACACTTAGCTACCACAATCAGCAATTAAAATTCTGTTCTAGGTCCTTACTAGATTTAAGGCAAACGTGTTTAAAACACAAGTTATTAATATAAGCATACAACTAAACAACAAATACAGATTAAACATTTTCAAGTTTCAAAAATAAAACTTATTTTCCTCCAAATCTTAACGGACTCTCAAAGAGAAGAGTATTGCTACTCTTTTTAAGGGATGCCATATAAAGTATCTTGTGTTCTAATTTTTTCAAGTTTTGAGGTTTAAGATGACCATTAATCTAAAACATCATTAACATCTGCACACAGACAGAAATACTTGTTATTCTTTGCTGCCGTGTTTAGTCGGTTGGTGATACGTAACAAAAATAGAAGACACAGAATGTAGACATCCATTTTACTGAAGGTGACATCTCATTGAGTCACGTGAATAAAATGAGACTTCAAATTAAAACACCAACACAGCTAAGAATCCAAAAACTGCTTGAACTATCAGAATTCATGAAGATTGGAGAAAAATCAGGAGATTTATGTACAAGAAATGTTTTATCTGAAATTATGAGACAAATACCTTTTAAGTACTTATTTAGAATGTACTGCAACCCGTAAAAAACAGTTTCCTCATATTTCACCTTCTTTAATTTGGAGTTCTCAGTCTTCTTTTCACGGCATTCAAAGTAGGAATAAACTTTGCTTGTATTAGGTGGATATTGCTTATAATGTGTAACCTACATTAAGAAAAACCCTCAGTAAGAACTCAAAACGTATATCACCACAAAACAGACAAAAAGATCAGAAATAAATCAGATGTGTTAAGAGTTTTCAGCAGAGGTCCATCTTTATATGTGACAACTTTGAAATAACCCCTACTCTTTCAGGCTGCGAGGAATGAGGAACATACTCTCATTTCCCCACTCACCCACCATTTTACCCTCCTGCCGCCCACAGAGATTTCTGGTTGTTTAACCTGCTTCTCTTATTGTACACATTCCCTATCTGTTTTTCAGCCTCTCTGTCCCATAAATAGCTTTAATGCCCACCTCATCTTCTACTCATACAGAAGCTTTCCCTAAATTAGCAGAATGAAACTGACCTGGGTTTTGAATAGCAGCAATAGAAAGTGACAAGACTGGTCAGTTTTTGCTCTACTTTGCCTTGAGGAATCTGATAGTGGCAGTGCAACTGGAGATGTTTAGGCTTGTCTATACTGGGGGTGGGATTGTAATTCGATCTTAGGCTGTTGAATTACAGAAGGCAAATTTGAGTGATCACAACAAATTCTTTACTGGGGTCTCCTGCCCCACTGCTCAATAACTTCCTGAAATGCATTGCACTGTGGATAGTATGCGCTCACTCCCCGCTCCCCCTTCTCTAAAGAAAAAAAAAAGCAGGAAAAGCTTTCCTTGCTATTTCTCTGCTCCAGGCACAACAGAAAGGCACAGTGCTTCATGCAGAGAGATGAATGAACTGAAAACTTCCCAGGGCTGCAGGCAGGGGAGGAGCTATGTTGCTATGCTGCAGCAGACTGGAAAACCAGGAAAAACCAAGATCAGCTATACCTTCTGGCTACACTGACCTAAATTCAAATTGTAGATTTCGACCGCAGTGCTACACCACTTGCAGGGGTGGTGTTATCAGGTCGAATTACAGCTCCATTTAATTCAAACTTACTGCTCTGCCAGTGGAGACTGACATTGCAGAAGGTTGAAGTAAGCAGCATTGTGTTGAACTTCTCTGTCAATGTAGACCAGGCTCTGTCTGTACAGAAGTTAGCACTGCCTCGGTTTATGCTCAACTCACATTTTGAAGTTTAGGATACAAGGTAGAAAGAATTCTTTAAGCAGTTCAGATTCTGAAGCAGCAGATGGCACTCACCCCCCAAAAGCTTCCCATTTATCCTGGGTGAACAGAGTAGATTTTTCAAGCTCTGATTATGGTCCATGCCAGCTTTCAAGCCTCAGTAATTGCTGCTAGCTGTGTTAAGTAAGTGGGTTGGTTTTCTTCTTCAATGGAAGAGTTGCATTTTCCCACTGAAATTACTTAAGGGATTTTGCTTAGGTTTTCCAGAATAGCTCATCTTTAGGCACAAACTAACCATTAGGAGCTCTGCTCCAAAAGTGAATGTTTTGTTCACATGTTCAGCTAACACTAAAGAGTTAAAAAGATACCTAGCACTCTATCAGTAACTGACAAACTAGCTTAACATCTACATTAGACAGCTGTTATATAGCTTATCTTCCTTTCCTGTAAATGTACCATTTTAGCCATTAAGTTACAAACCTGATATTCTTCTTAATATGTTGAAGTTACACATATAACCCACAATTGCATGTTAGATAGGAAGGGTATACGATGCATATTAGATAGGAAGGGTATACGATGATGTAAATTGGATTTTTTCCCCCCACAAAAAGTCTGGGCAGATTTACAGATTCTACTATGTAACAATGTCATTTCAAATGTTGAAGTCGGTTAATTTTCACAATTTCTTTTTTCTCAGACTATACACCATCCCTATACACCTACACACTTTATAACAGAAAAATATAAGAAAGGAGAGGTGTCAATACTGCTCTGGACAGAAAACTGGAGGAAAAGTCCAAGGTGTGTGTGGATATTTCTATGAAGAATGACATTTTAAATTTGAACAAGGCATTATAAATAATTTTTCCCTGCTACTACTTCCAAATTATGAGGATTTTAAGACACAAGTAAGAGGAACAACGTATTTTCCCAGTCTGTCGTAAAATCTTTTATAGAAAAAAAGGGTCCCCACAGCTTATTTTTACAGTAATTATCTGACACTTTCAAGATTAAATATTTAATTTTCCCCTTACCTGTTTTACTAAAACTGTAGATTAAAAGATTTTTAAAATCCAATTTTCTTTTCCAACACTTATGAGGTTTTATTTTTTACATTCACTCAGCTTGGACAGTGAACTAGACTGGCTAGTTTCACTCTCTGGTTTTCATATACCAGCGCAATGCCATTGTGTTTGGTATCCAGTGCTGAAAGGGAATGTTTAATAGATCACATGAAGTGTAAAAAAAAAATAAAAAATAAAAAATTAAGTGTCGTTATTCGTCTTTGGCCTTGGAAAGCTCCAACTCTGAATTTTGGACAGAGAAAGAATGGCAAATGTGTTTTTAAGTGTCTGCATTTTAAAATAACAAAATTACTGCAGAACCCATACAATGAAAGGATCATGAGTGTGCTCTAAAACCAAACACAATTGCTCCAAATTGGAATGTTTATTATTGGTGATGTCAACCAGAAACAACTGGATTTTCATATTCAGACAAGGGGAAAAAATGACGTTTTAATTTGGGAAGTCAGAAAATTCTATGTAGTATTTAACAATAGATGAAATGGAACTCCACAGTGCCAGTTTTACAAGCAATTCTTTAAGCATAGTCACATCTGTATAGAAGAAAAAGTGTTGCAGTTTTACACTAAAGTGAACTGGTCTAATCACATGATTGAATTTACTGCTGTGTGTAAATCTTCAGGATTAGATCCTTCTCGAGGCATTTACCTGGTTTTATTGGTTTATACTACCATAACATGATGGAAACTAAGTTTGTCCACGTATTGAAATTTAGGTTTTGTTCTTCTTTTAGCTATTGTTATTGGGCTCTGGCACAGTATCACCTCTATTAACTTAGATTTTATACCCTGAGGGATCCCAACCTGCTTCACAAATTCAAAATTGATATATCAATTATACCAATTTTTTTTTTTTTTTTTTTTTTAAATCAAGTTTAACTGGTTTTCCCCTCACAAGTTTCTTTGGGAAAAATGTTCCCTAACCAATGATATTGCCTCATTTATTCAACTGTAAGCTCCTTGGGGCAGGGACTATATATCTTACTGATGTCTGGAAAAAGTACAGCACAATAGGGTCTTGATCTTGTTAGGGCTTGTACCAAGGTGAAGTCTACAAGAAAATACAAATCACCAACAAGAATGACACGGGTTGAAAAGTTTAGTAGAAAAAAGAACTTTGAAAAGGACAAAACAATGAATTCAAACACTGCAGAATGGATTCAGACAAAGACAGCCAAAAATCAGCATTATGTGTCCTTAAGACAGTAAATGTCAAAAAAAAAAAGTCACTTTTTCCCATTTCCAGATAGACATGAGAAAAAGCAAGACATTGAAAAAAACCAAAACCTGGCAAACAAACAAGTGACTGAGACATGGAGAACACATGACCTGAGTTTTCATGTGTCCTACAGACCTGTTTGGGAAAAAGGTACTGTTGTCTAGTCTGTCACCCATGAGCTTAAATTTTGCAAATGGTAGTGATTTTGCAGGTGACTGATTAGGGATGAAGATGTGTTGATACAAAGGAGCAGAGCACTCAAATTTAAAATGACAGACTTTTGAGAACAAGTGACTATATATACACAGTTCAATAGAAAAAACCAAGATAATAAGGCAAAGAATTTTAAAAGGAAATATCTCAGTCACCTCACGCTATTAAGTCAGATTGGTGACAGTTTAAGCTATGTCTATATTATATAGTTACACTAACAAGTTATGCCAACAATCATGAACCACTATAATGACATTGCTTGTGCATGTCCACAGTTGGTGCTCCAGCACACACAGAGAGAGTAGTGTACTGGCGTTAGCTATCCCACAATGCAACTAACTACCTTCTGCAACTAAGAATTGGGGGAACAGGAAGTGGGTCACAGTGCATCATAGGTGCAGTCTCAACAGCTCGTGATGCTCTTTTCCATGAGTTTCTGACTATGGTGTGCACCATTTTCAACAGTCCCTGTAAACTCTTTGCCTGAAAGCACAGACCCTGCTCTGCTCTCTAATCTCGTGATAAGTTATGAACGCAAAGTGGCTGATCATGCAGTATTTCATGAGCTTTGATTTTGAACAGGAATCTATAGTGCCTGCCATACTGTGTTTCATGGAAAGAAACAATTCCATATTACCTTTGGCATTCACAGAGCAGCTGCACACAGAAATTGCTTACGGAGCTGGGAAACAAGAACAGAGTGGTGGGATCGCACTGTTATGTAAGTCTGGGATGACGAGCAGTGGCTCCAGAACTTTCATATGCAGAGAGTCACCTTTTTGGAAGTGCGCACAAAGCTTGTCTACGCCCTGTGGTGCAAGGACACCAAAATTAAAGCTGCCCTCAGTGGATAAACGTGTAGCGATCGCTGCGTGTAAGCTAGCAGCTCCAGACTGCTACTGGTCAGTCATGAATCAGCTTAGAATCAGAAAGTCCATCACAGGGGTTGTATTCACACAAGTTTGCAGGGCCATTAATTGCCTCGTGCTATGAAGAACTGATACTGGGAAACGTGCATGAAACAGTTGCAACGGGATACCCTAACTGCAGCGGTGCAAGAGATGGCATGCACATCCCAATTTTTGCCCCAGCTCATCTTATGATGGAATACATCCATAGAAAGAGATACTTTTCTATGGTACTGCAGGCAATTGTGCATCACTGGAATTGTTTCACTGATATGGTGGGGTGATCAAGAAAAGTGCATGACGCACACATCTACAGAAACACTGGCCTGTACAGAAAGCTGCAAGCAGGGATTTTCTTTCCAGACCATAAGATTTCAATAGGAGCTGTTGAAATGCCCATAGTGATCCTGGGAGACCCAGGATACTCCTGACTCCCACAACTCATGAAGCTTTACATGAGAAAATGGGACAGCATTAAGAAGTGCTTCAACAATAGGCTGAGCAGGTGCAGAATGACCATTGAATATGCATTTGGCAGATGAAAGGCACTACCTTTATGGCAGGTTAGACCTCAGTGAGGAAAATATTCCCATGACCATAGCAGCCTGCTGTACGCTCCATAATATTTGTGAGGCTAAGGGCGAAAAGCTTCCCAAGGGGTGGTGCATGGAGGCAGATTGTCCAATGACTGATTTTGAGCAGCCAGATACCAAGGCTATTTAAGGGGCACAACAGAGGACTATTTGAATTAGGGAGGCTTTGAGGCTCCATTTTGACAATGAACACCAGCAATGTGTCTCTATAAAGCATTTTGCTATGCTTTCTTAACTTGTAACCTTGAATGAAAATTTTGATGTTGCTTCCTGCCTATGATTTGTAGCTTGCACAGTTGCAATTGGATCATTTGCATTAACAGCAGCAACCACCATGTGTAAGAGACAGTTTATTTTCTCCCATGAAAGCTCACGTGATAAATAAATCTGTTGGTTTTTAAAAGTGCCCCAGGACTCCTTGTTTGTTTTGCTGATCTAGATCAACATGGCTACACCTTTGGAAAAAGATTAATAAAAATACTCTCTGAAAGAAAATCAAAACAGCAATAACCAGCACACAGAAAACTCTTTCTTGGAAGAGAAATAACACAGAGGGGCATTGCCTTGATGGTGACCTCTTGTAGTTGTGTGTATGTCCCACTATCATTGGGGAACCTGTCCAAAAGGGTGGAGTGAATGGGATACCACAACAAGACAGGAAGCGAAAAGAAACGTGTAGGTGGAGCTTGGGGAGGGCATGCAGGCAGCCTATATGGACTGCAGGGAGGAGCTAGCATGCATGTGTTTTGTCTGCAGCAGAGTTAGGGACATCAACATCTCTGGCCCTCCATAATTTTTATCATCTGCTTCTGGCCCAGCTTCTTCTCCTGGCCCAGCTTCTTCTCCTGGCTATCTATTTTTAGTTCTTCATTTCTTCTCTCTTGCCACAGCGTGTGTTCTGGATCTGCGCTGTCAGTGGATTGAACACCTCCCAAAACATGTCCTCCTTGCTCTTCCTTCATTATCAGGTGGAAGCACTCTGTCAGTGTGCAGGGCACATCTACAGAAGCATGCTTATTAGTGCACTCACAGTACTGAATCAATGATAAAGTATACCCCTTTCTCACTATCCTGTGGCAAGCATACACCCTGGTGGATGACATAAATATGGTGAGCTCAGCCAGAGGGAGGATAAAAGATGGTGCAGAGAGTCCAAGTCTTTTTTCAAGAGGATCACTGCAAGCGACTAGGGACGATACTGTAAGCCCTGCCACCATTTTCCACAGGAGGGATTCATTGAAGCAGATCTCTCACTCCTGAGGATAAGCAAGGATGCACAAGGTACATCTCCTGCACGTATACTGTTACTGAGTGAGTCCCTATGCTGCCAGCCTGTGCGCCGCTTTGGCCTCCTATAGTGGGGAAAGAAACAAAGCAGCTCTGCCAAGGAATCTTTGGCAGAAGACTAGAGAATACCTCCAGGAAAGTTTCGTAGAGCTCTCTTTGGAGGGTTCCCATAAAATCTTGGTGTGCATTCACACACTTCCCTGCAGAGCCCCCACTGTGTAGCTGCAGAGGGGAACGTGAAGCAGACACACAGCGGGTCTTTTATTTCTATCCCTTAATTCACTTCTAGCATATAACAAAACAAAGGACAGCTCTACCTAAGGTGTAAGCGAGCAGTACTAAATCAAAACAAGCACTTATCAGAGCTTTGCTCTTCTGCAACATACACGCAAGAAACTAAGTGCTGGGACTGGCTTGAATTCTCTGGGGTTGAAGAGGTCTTGGCTTGTCATGGTACCAGATGACCCTGCTGACTGAGCCATCTCATCCTCCAACTTCACTTCCTTATCTGTCACTTCATCCTTGAGGTTGAGACTACTGGCCACCATCTGTAGGCCCCTTGAAGTATCAATAGGGTTCTTGTTGGCAGAGATTGGGTTGATGCAGAAGAAGGCGTCCAGCTCCTTACAAAAACAGCAGGTCCTCGGCGCAGTATCAAAATGACAGGTTGACTCCCTTGCCTGCCTCATCTCCTTGAACTTCACACGGGACTGATGCGTGTTCCATTCCTAGCCCTTATCCAACATGCCACAAGAAATCTTCTAGCAAATATCAAAGTTCCTATGGCTGAAGCAGAGCTGGGACTGCAGAGCCTCCTCTCCCCGTAGAGCCCAGCAGGATGGACATTGTTGGACAACTTCTGAAGGCCATTCACAGCAACATAACCAAATGCAGTTACTGCATTGATGTAAATTTGCAGCAAAACACTTTATGCACCTCTCGCTGAGGTGACTATTTTGTCAGCAAAGCAGGGGAGGTAAATCAGCAGGAGGAGCATTGTAGCATGTAGTGTTTTACTGACGAAAGTTGATTTTTGTTGACAAAATTTGTAGTGTAGACAAGACCTCACACTTTAGTTCTATATGCAACTTCAGCAAAGATTTTGGTGCCACTCCCAATTTAATTAAACTAGATTGTTAAACTGAAGCTCAAATTGTGTGTAGACCAGTCCTGAGAAGCAGCTAATGAAAACTTTTGGATGAAATACATAAACAAATGTTCACTGTAAATCAAAGCAAACAATACTGAGGTAAAGACTGCAACCACACATTGGCTAAGAGCTAGTCAACACTAGAAGTGCTATTTCGGCACTTAACAGAAGGTGTTAAATGAAAAAACTTGGCTGCCTCCGCATTCACCAAAGACAGATATATCTGGCCAGCAGAGATTTGTTTACAATGGGACTCCCACAAGTTCAACTAAACTGGTAACAGAACCTGTCACAGTTAATTGAAAATTTCTTCACCAGTGAAAATGCTCATGAGTTTTACGTTTGGCATAAGACAGACTGAAGCGCCTACCATGGTAACAGGTGCTAGAATATATTGTCTTACTGATGAGATTGGTTTCAACAACAGTTGGCAGGGAGAAGGAGGAACTGGCAGCCAAGTCTGGCACGAGTTTGAACTGTAAACCTGGTCAGTTAGCCAAATAATTAAAAAAAAAAACAACATTTCAAAACACACACACCTCTTTGGGAGCACGGAGGTTAGTTTGGCTTGGCCTGGGAGTTTTATAAAAAGTTTTAGAAGAGGGTTTTTTAAAGCCTCAATGTAAACATTTTAAATTGGTTTAATAAGTAATTAAGCCCCAGTCTACAGCAGCCAGGTAGATCGTTAAAATATAGGACTGGAAGAGACATCAAGTGGTTGGTTGTCAAGTCCAGCCTTCTGCACTGAAGCAGGACCAAGAACACCTAGATCATCCCAGATGGAACTCCAACAAACCTCCCTTGGAAGCCTATTTCAGTAGTTAACTATCCTTAGACAGTTTTTCCTAACCCCTAACCAAAATCTCCCCCGCTGTAGATTAAGGTGATTATTTCTTGATCTACCTTCAGTGGACATGGAGACCAACTGATCACCACCCTCTTCATAACACTACTTAATGTATCTGAACATATTAGGTCCCCCCCCCCTTCCTATTTTTTTTTCTCAAGACTAAAGATGTCCCATTTTTAAGCCCTTCCTCAGAAGTCACATTTTCTAAACCCTTTATCATTTTTGTTGCTCTTTTATGGACATCTTTCTTAAAGTGTGGCAGCCAGAAATGGCCAGTACTCCAACTAAGGCCTCACCAGTGGCAAGAACAAGACGACATTTACATTCTGCATCTTACATGATATTGCTGTTAATGTAGTCAAGAAAGATAGCAGCCATTTTCACAATTGCATCTTTGTTGACTCATTCAATCCGTGATCCACTGTAACCTCCACATCCTTTCCAGCAGTAATACAACCTAGCCAGTATTTCCAAGTATTTTTTACTCACGCAGTTGATTTTTCCATCTTAAACGCAGCACTTCACATTTGTCTTTATTGAATTACATCTTTATTTCAATTTTGTCAAGGTCCTCTTGAATTCTAACCCTGCATTCTTAAGTTCTAGCAACCCCTCCCAACTTCTTGTACTCACAAGTTTTATAAGCATATTCTGCACTCCATTCACCAAACCACTGATGCGATACCGAAGAGTACAAGATCCCACTATGTACTGCTTAACTGGTAGGAGGTAAGCAATTGATAAGTACTCTGAGTACAGTCCTTCACCACTTTAGTTCCCTAATGACAATGTCACAGGGAACTGTGTCAAAAGCTGTACTAAAATCAAGGTACCATATCTATAGCTCCCCTCCCACAATCAACTAAGTTCACTACCTTCTCACAGGAGGAAATCTGTTCTTGACAAATCTATGTTGACTGTTCTCTTATTACCCTCTAGGTGCTTACCAATTAATTGTTCATTAACTAGAAAGATATTAGAACAAATTTATTAAAGTTAGGCTGAATGGGTCTATGATATTTCAGGGTGCAATCCAGACCAGCATGGGTTACATCACCACTGCCCTGCAATGCCTGGGTCTGTTTGTATATACCAGCTGTGGGACAGCATTACTACTAGGCCTTTTAACATAAGCATCTTCATTCACCTCTCCCATTACCTCCAAAGGACATCCAAGAATTTCCCATTTTGTATTTTTTCCTCAGGGCTTAAGACTAACACCAAGTCTCCTAATTAAAAAAAGCATTTACAAATAAGTCAATCATCCTACACCTTTTGTTTGGTCTGACACTGAGGTTAATTTGAACAAGATCCACCATATCCTTTAACTCTATTCTGAACCTCTTTACCTATTTCATTACTGGCTCTTTCTTTGCCTCAGTGTCTCCTTCCCAGGAGCAAGGCCAGATTAAGACATTTTAAGGCCCTAAACTAAGTCAAGATTCAGAGGCCCCATATCATAAAAGAGAAAAAAGTATATTACATTATAAAAGAGTAATGAAAAAAAAAATGATAAACCATTACGGTATATTTTCATATATACATAACATACATTCATATGTGTTAATTATCTCTGACATATTTAGAGGCCCCAAGCCATGGCTTACTTGGCATGTGCCTAAATCTGGCACTGCCCAGGAGTCTCTGAGATCTAGGAGTCCCTCCATGCTCCTTCTACATAAAAGATCAAATGGGTAGAACCCAGATGATTCTTGGGGTACCTCCCTGTAAGCCAGAGGTGTGTAAATGTATTGGCCTGAGGAACACATCTGAAATTGAAATGGTAAGGCAGGACGTAGAGAGAGGCTGGAGGGGAAGGGAAGGGCTGTGTGGAGGGGGAGCAGCTCCATCAGGGCAGCACTTGGTCCACATGTTGGGAAAGGGCAGGGGGAAGAGATGGAGCTGGGAGGGAAAAGCAGCTCTCATGCTCTGGCCAGCGTTCTGCTGGGCCCACATGGTGGGAGAGGGATGGGGGAGGGAGGGAGGAGTGGCCACCACATCTGGCCAGGCCCAGCTGGACGGCCCGATGAAAGGCTCAGATTGGTCATATGTGGCCCGCAGGCTGTAGTTTTGCCCACCCCTGCTGTAAGCAAACAGCAAATAATGCAACAATTTATTCCAATCTTGAACCCTCTTATTTGCATCCATTCTCAGCACACATTTTAGAGTTTCATTGATTTTCTCCACCAGACTACTTGTCTCTTGGTGATATGAGGCAGCCTCTCCTTCTTTTACCCCACATTACTTCAATAGCTGAGACATGAAATTTGACTCACGATCAGATAAAATCTCTTTAAGGAAACCAGCTGCTAAAAATAGTGAACAGGACTGTTGCCACAGAATCAGCTACTACGTTAGTCAGAACAACTCTCTCGAGATATCTAGTGGTAAAATTCACTGACAAAAAAATATTACTCTCTCCTTTGGCTATGCACAAGACCCATAACCTATGCTTCCTCTAAGCTGCGCAGGTGTGCGGCCACGCAGCAGCCGTTTCACCTCCTGCGCAGCACTGAGGGACCCCCGTGCAGGCCGGCAGCCCCCGCCACTCCCTTCAGACTCCCGGGGCTGCGGCTTTGCCGCAGAAGATCTGGCCTGTGCCCGGCCTCTGGGCTGGCCCTACCCGCCCCCAGGGCGGAACAGGCAGGCTCAGGGCTGGGGCAGGAGTGTGGGTCTGCCTGCCTGCCCCACGTGGCCGGGGCAGCGGGTTGGCCGCAACTGGGGCGGGCTCCCAGGCCCCCACCCGCTGGCGCTGCGGCCAGCTCCGCTCTACCGACGGCCTCAGCCTCCCAGCACAGGGCTGGGATTGGCCTCCAGGGCCAGGGTCTGCTCCGCCCTGCCAGCGGCTTCCCGGGGCCACGGTCGGGTCCCCCCCGTCAGCGGCCTCAGCTTGCTTGCTTGCTTTCTTTCTTTAAAAAAAAACTTTAAAAAAATTAATTTTAAATAAAAACCTTTCTAAAAATTAAATTTCAATTCAAAATTCATTCAAATTCAATTAATTAATTCTATTTACAATCACTTTAACTTCAATTAATGCCTGTAATTTCTGTCATGTGAGTTTACACAAACATTTTATTCAGAAAAAGTTTTGCACACAGCTTGAAAATTTTGCACACAAGCCCCCAAACCTTAGAGGGAACATTGCCCATAACGTCCACTGCTATCCTACAAAGTGTCTTGTCAAATAGGCCAAGGATGTTGTATCTCCAAAGACTCCCACACAGATCTTTCACCATTTGGGGCATAATTCACAAGATGTGCAGTAATTCTTCTCATCATTCTATATCCTTAGCCAGCAGAAATTTTTCTTTAGCCTCTCATGGATTCTCTTGCTCCCAAGTGATCAGCAAAAGGACAATCATGTGCCATCAACATTAATTCCTCACGACGCTGGCCAGGTACAATTACCCACTTTTCAGGGCTTTTGTTTTCTCCCATAGGAACTTCCTTGGACAGTCACTCCTTCTTCAAAAAGCCCTTTCCCCACTTCCTCTTCTGGGACTCCCTCTAGGATACATCTTCTTATGGTCTCTAGAATGGAATCTGCCCTTTGTTTAACAAAATGCTGGTGGCTGACACCTGGGACAGCTTCTTCAGTACAGAGGTCAATTTCTTTCCCCAGAGCACAAAGCATGCTACCTTTCTCTGTTGTGAATGAGCCAACTTCAGTCCCTCCCACACTCAGTAACACCGATTTTTTTCTCTTCTCCCCACAGGGGTTTCTAGGACTTCACCATTTTCCTCTGGAATCCCAGCACAATATTTCATTTTACTACAAGTTACAGCATAAAAGCCTTAATTGTATGCAAACTACCATGCTCACATGCACTTCCATAGGAATACTATTCAGCACCCCCAGTGGGAGGTCAAGGTTGGATATTAGGAAAGACTTTCTCATGAGGAAGATGGTGAAGCATTGGAATGGGTTACCTGGGGGGGGGGGGGGGGGTGTGGAATCGCCATCTTTGGAGATATTTAAGGCCCGGTTAGACAATATCCTGGCTAGGATGATTTAGTGGGAGTGGTCCTGCTTTTAGCAGGGGGTTCAACTAGATGACCTCATGAGGTCCCTTTCAGCCCTAAGATACTATGAAGTCACCCTCCCATTCCAAGTGAACCTTACTCAAAGGCACAAGGGCTATGTCTACACTAGGAAAAGTTAGGTGGACTTTGTTAAGTTGACTTAAACACCTTCAGTCAACTTAAGGGTTACTCCATGTCCACATTGCCCTTAAGTCGACCTAATGAGTGGTAGTTATAAAGTCGACTTGGAATTTCTTAAGTCGACTTAATGAAAGCTTAGTGTGGACGTGGCTTAATTTAAGTCAACTTAAGTTGCCAGTGTAGACGTAGCCAAGAATGTTATGATCCTCCAGTGCCAGAAGCTCTAATTCCTGCCTATTTAGTGTATCAGTCTTTTGGACTATGCTTTCCCTGACTAGAGGTACCTGGGCCCCAGAGTTTCTCAGCCCTATGCATTCTTTGCCATCCATCTTAGCGACTTCACTAAGTTCTGTATCGCTCTCTCTTGAGTCAGACTTCTCAAGAGCACAGAGTGCACCTGCAAGTAACTCTTGAGGTTCTATGTTAAGGACACTGCACTCATATGGGTTGGACAGGGAGAGGGGCTAAGGATGAAAAGTGTTAAGCAGTTAACAGTTTATAAACAGCTAATTTCTTAGTACTAGACTTACTGCTAACAAATCCCTAGCCTTTTCCACCCTTTCGTTCAAATCTCAAGGGCGAACAGCAGCCGGGGAGCAGAAGCAGAGTCTGCTGGACAGTCAGTCAGATAGCAGCATCAGATAGCCAGCTGAAGAAGCTTGCGTCCTGAGCCTGAGGAGTGGCTGCCCCTCCTGCAGGGAGATGAGGAAGGAGCAATGTCAGACCGAGTCCAGCCCTGAGGAGCAGCAGAGCCATCGTGCTGCCATGTGGGCTCATGGGTCCCCTCCCATCCTGCACTGTACTAATAGTGCCGCCTGGGATGCTGCCCTCATGGGTGGGCAGTAAATGTAGGGAGTAGGGGCCTCTGACTGGATTCCACTGTTCAGAGCAGCTCAGTTATCACATATACTAGTTAACCTGATATAAATGGGGACTTCCATAGCTGTTTACTTCCTTAGTGTGGGCTGAGTTCCTTTTCGCTGAGTACAGTGGTTCCCAACCAGTGTGCCGCAGCAACTCCCCAGGTGTGCCTCGAGAATCTGTGCGGCTTGGCTCAATTTAAATCTCCCAGCCCTGCTCAGCCCAGCCACGTGGGCTGAGCAGGGTGGGAAAAGCTAGAGGATGCAGTTTGGGCCCGTGAAGGTAAGAGTGAGTGGGGGGTTAATGGTTGAGGGGCGCTGGGATGGGGGCGTGGAGGGTCCTCTGAGCCAGAGCTGCGGGCAGCAGCCCCAGCTAGGGGGCTCCGTGGAGCCGGTGCCCCGGGTCCCTTGGTGGGGACGGGGGCTCCAGCGAGGTCAGTGCAGGGTGGGGGCTGGTGTGGCCCACGCAGGGGCCCTGATGATGCCAGCAAGGCTGGTGGGGGCTGTGAGGGCCCCAGGAGGCCAAGCGGGGTGTGGAGGGCCGGTGCTGGCCCGCCTGGTGGGGGACCCAAAGAGGTCAGTGGAGGCCCCTGGCAAGGTCAGCGGTGACTCCAGCGAGGTGCCAGAAGGGGTTCAATGAGGCTGGCTGGTGCAGGCCAGGCAGGGCCCTAGTAAGGCCTGGGGAAGGAGCCCTGCTAGGAACCCGCTAAGGCCCACAGTGGGGTCCCGGAGCACCAAATGAGGTTGTGGAGCTGGACTGGAGGGCTGGTGCTGGCCTGGGTGGAGGGGACTGGGGCCCAATGAGGCCCCATTGCTATTCCATGCTTCGTGCCACTGCCTTGCCTTGTCGCATCCCAGGTTACCTCCCCACCCCCACCCTCCAATCCCCAGGCTCCCCCTTGCCACCCCACATAGACACTCTTGCCCTCCCTTCCCCTCTTCTCTCTTGCCACCTTTGCCTGCTCCCCACATGGCCATCCTTGCCCTCTTTTGCCACCCCTGCCCTGCCCCCCACTCTCTCCTGCCACCCCACAAAGCCACTCTTGACCTCCCCTCTCCTCTCTTGCCATCCCTGCTCTGCTACCCCTACCACCCTACATAGCAGCATTTCCGAAAACAGTGTGCCATGGCTCATGACTATTCGTTCATGAGTTAATTTGAATATTCGTGAGTTTATAATAGAGGTGTGCCTTGACATAATTGAAGGCATTAAGGTGTGCCACAGAAGAGAAAAGGTTGGGAACCACTGGCTTAGTACACAGATTCTGCAGGTTCTCAGTAGAGTTACAATGGAATCACTTTCTTGGACTCTCTTCCTTTACAAGTCGGTCATGGAGATTTCCAGGAGGGAAATGATTCTAGGGCAGTGTGTGCCTGGGCTCCCAGTCACACTTCTTTCCAAGATAAAATGGGGTTCTCCTTTACACCAAGTATGTGCCCCTCCTCCTGTCTCTGGTACTCATTATATATTTGGGCTTGCACAAAATAATCAGCCAGGATGGCTATGCCTGTATAAAATTTACCGATTCATCCAATATGTTTTTTACTTCATCGGTCACATATGCTTAGGAAGTCGTCTTAAACAAAGAGATCAAACAATTGATCACATTCCTCCACCACTTTCCTCTTCACCCACTTTCTCATTAGATCACACATTTTATAGGTATAGTTACAATATCTCATGCCAGCACTTTTCCTGAGCTTTCTAAATTTCAACCACACACTTCAGGGGTTATTTGAATATTTGCAAAAAGCTTTTTAACCTCAGGACATCTCAAAGCCTCATCAACTGGCATTTAATCAAATACACAAAGCTTTCCCAGAGAGTTTTGCAACCAGTGAGGGATCTTTCTTGACTTCTCGAAATTATGAGCCTCACATAGTCTTAGTATGTAGGGTGTGAATACCAAGGTAAGAACCACCACTGTGGGTCAGACAAATGGTCCATCTAGCCCAGAAACCTGCTTTTTGACAGCAGCCAATGCCAGTTGCTTCAGAAGTAATGAACAGAACAGGAAATCATCAAGTGGTCCATCTAATCAGCCATTCCCAGCTTCTGGCAAACAGCGCTAGGGATGCTTCAAAGGATGGTTTTCCATCCCTGCCCATCCTGGCTCTTAGCCAGTAATGGACCTATCCTCCATGAACTTATCTAGTTCTCTTTTGAACTATATTATAGTCTTTACCAGAAATGTTTTGAGGGCCAAGAGTTCCACAGTGTATTGTATGAAGAAATACTTTTTTCATTTTAAACCTGCTGCCTAATAATTTCAGTTGGTGACCCCTAGCTCGTAACAGAAGAGTACATGCAACTTCATTATTTACCTTCTCCACACCAATTATGATTTTATAGATCTCTGCCATATCCCGATCTCTCTTCCAAGCTGAGAAGTCCATATTTTACTAATTTCTCCTCATATGGAAGCTGTTCCACAGCCCTAATAGTTTTTGTTACCCCTTCTCAGTATTTCCCCCCCCCCCATTCTAAGGTATCTTTTTTGAAATGGGATACCAAGAATTTCATTCATAATTCAAGGTGTGGGCACAGATTTACCTAGTTACATTAAGATACTTTGTGTTACCACCCTCTTCCTAATGTTTCTTAACATTGTATTAGCTTTGTTGACTGCTACTGCATATTAAGCAGATGTTTTCAGAGAATAATCCACAATGACTCTAAGATCGCTTTCTTAAATGGTAACAAAATTTAGAACACATCATTTTGTATGTATTGTTGGAGTTTTGTTTTCCAATCTGTATTACTTGGCATTTATCAATAATGAATTTCATTTGCCATTTTGTTGCTTAGTCAACCAGTTTTGTGAGATTGCTTTGTAACTGTTCACAGTCTGCTTTGGACTTACTTATCTTGAGTAGTTTCGAATCATCTGCAAATTTTGCCACCTCACAATTTCCCCCCTTTTCCAGATTATGAATGTTGAACAATATTGGTCCCAGTTAACGGTTTCAATCAATTTGCCTCGGACTGAAGTTAGGCATACCAGCTTGTAATTGCCAGGATCAACTCTGAAGCCTTTTTAAAAATTGGTGTCACATTCGCTATCCTCCAGTCATCCGGTACAGAAAATGATTTAAAAGATAGGTTACAATTAGTAGTTCTGCAATTTCACATTTGAGTTCCTTCAGAACTCTCCGATGAATACTATGTGGTTCTGGTGATTTATTACTGTTTAATTTATCAATTTGTTTCAAAGCCTTATCTTATGACACTTCAATCTGGGACAGTTCCTCAGATTTGTCACCTAAAAAGAATGGCTCGGGTTTGGGAATCTCCACCACATCGTCGGCTGATAAAAAGAATTCAGTTTTCTCCGCAATAGCTTCATCCTCCTTGAGTCTTCTTTTAACATCTCAATCTTCCAGTGGTCCTACTGGTTGTTCACATGATGCATTTAACCATTTAAAAGATTGGTACTTTTTTCACCCTTCTCTAGTCTTCTCAACCATCTTGCATGAGTTCTCCAGGATAATCACTAATGACTCCAAGACTGATTCAGCTAGTTCCTTAAGTATGTTAACATAAACCATGTTTAAACACCACAACCCTTGGTAATTAGTTCCAATGGTTAATTATTCATTGTTAAATTGAAACAGGAAGCTAGGGAAGAGAAGCCAGTATGATTAAGTGATAAGATTTTAAGAAATTATTTGAGCTCAACAAGAATCTTTCAGAAAAGGGGATCCAATTCAAGTGAAGTCAACAGAGAAGAGCATGAAACTACAGCAGGTAAATCATAAGATGAAAGCTAGGAAGCCTAATAGGATATACAGTGATTGAAGATAAAGTAGCCAAAGTAGTAAAGAAGAAGATCCAAGTACATCAAATACAGGTAGCTTGAAAAAAAAAAAAAAAAATCAACAGGCATGCTGGACTAACAAAGTAAAGAATGCAGTTAAGGAAGATGGAGGATAAGGACATAAAACGGACACTAAGTAAGGATGCTGAGAGCAGATTGGAGCCAATGATGGATTTTATATTTCAGGGACCAAAAGGAAAGAAATTCCAGGGGGAAAAAAAACACCCTAGTTTTATTTTTCTTTAAGTGCTTTGTTTAGCTGAAAAACTTGAAAAATTTTATTACAAATCAAATGAAGTGTGTCAGGTCAAATTCAACCCCTTTTTTAGTTTACTTCAATTAAGGCATTTTCAGAGTCTCAACTTCTGTCTTGTTTTTTTTTTTTTTTTTTTTAAAATAGGCCAATTTAGAAATGAAAAGTTAAAATGAAACATTTTGACTTTGAAATTCCCCCACCTCATCCCTTGCCCCAGCTTGTTCCTTAACTGAAATGATTTGACAATTTTGACCCAAATTCACAGATAGTTTGGGAGCATCAAAATGCCTGAAAAAACCCTACTTGTTGAAAAAATCTCACCCAGATCTGGCTGGAATACACCTAACTCTCTCTATAGAATGAAGAGTAGGTTCTGGCAGAAAAGGGGATGTACAAGAGGTGTTAGACCAAAGCAATACATTAGAAGCCAAGTCACCAGGAGCACAATTCCCAAAGACATTAAAACTGATGTGGTTGAGCTCCTAAAGAAAAAATATTCAGAGTGATCAGACCCCACTCAAGTCAATAAGAATTTAGTCCCTGATTTCAACAGAGCCAGGACTCCTCCCTCAATCAATACCTGTTACTATACCACAGGACAAGTGCAGCAAATGTGCTTATCTTAAAAAGACAAAACATAAAAAACAAAACAAAACAAAACAGATACTCATATGCATGAGCTGAGATCCTAGGAACTAAAGATCAGGCCTTTTCTGCATGGTTCCAATTAACTTAGTCAGTTTTATTTCAGTACAATGTAAATGGTTTGGAAAAATAATTAAGAATTATTTTAATATTATTCAGTATGACGACAGGCGGAAACCAAGCTTCTCTGAAAAAAATATCAACATGTCTCTTTCAGTTAATAGTTCTTTCAAAGTGCAAAAATAGGTAAATAAAAACCAGCTGCTAGGGTTCACAGTGACTCTCACAATAGCCTCTACTAAAGTAGCGTGGGATGTGAAGTTAGACACCATCATGAATTAGAAGCTAGTTGGAGACGAAAAAAGCAGAAGTAAAATGGATTATTTTTGTTATGGCAAAGAAATTAACATGGGTCTCTCACTGTCTGGTCAGCCTATATCAACACACTAACTCAAACATCCCTCTTTCTAAGGTCGACCTATGTCAACTCTCACTGCCCTCCAGCAGCTGCCCCAAAATGCCTGACAAACGACGCTGGTCACAGCCGTGAAGTCCGCTGCTCAGTGGGGTCACAGACTGGAAGACATTTTCCATCCCTTTTAAAACCTAAGGTCTTTTTGAAATGCCTTTTCCTGATAACCTGGCTTGGTGAGCATTCCTACCGCTTCTTCCACGTTGCGTGCAACTGCCCCAAAGACATGCCAGTTATATGCTTTAGAATAGGGGTCTCAAACATGTGGCCCACCAGCCGCTACTTCCTGCAGCTCGCGACAAGACCCGGAATTTTATTTACAATCACTTTGAATTCAATTAATTTTTAATTCAATTTTAATTAAACAAACTGGCAGCCCTTCAGGGTTTTAAAAACTTTTGTATGAAAAGGTTTCAGTGATGTGGCCCGCAAGCCAATATCCTAGTCCTCATGTGGCCCTCATGGTGATTTGAGTTTGAGACCCCTGCTTTAGAACGTGCTCCTGCCTTGAACAGACAGGAATATTGGCTCTCCTGTGCTTGTGGGAAGAGACGGGACTATGGATGTACAGCTACCATCCACTCAGAAAAACGTGGACATCTACAAGACAATTACATGGGGGGGATGCAGATGAAGGGCTCTGTGTGAAAGAGAAGGAACAATGGCAAGACCATCACAAAGCCAGGGAGGCCAGCAGATGATATGCAGGCCTGTTGCCTTTACAAAAAGCTAAATGCTGTTCTTGGCAGAGATCTCCAATGGATAACCTTGGTGGAGTCAGAGCCAGAGGACCCCTGCTGTGAACAGCAAGTAATAGGAGAAGAAAGTGGGGTCCAGCTACGCCACAAGCCAGCACCTTGAGACTCCACTGCAGCCTAACCGGTCCTGGAGGCTGAGCCTAATGCAAGGGAAAGAACCTCAAGTAACTGTGTGAATACATTTTCCATTCCAGTGTTTAAATGTACAGATGCTGCCCAGCCCAACTCATCAGGACACATGCATAGATTTTTCGTTATTGCACTTGTATGAAAAGAGTGGTAAAACAAACAGGTAGAACTGGCATATCCTCTTCATACTTCTGTCGGGTTAGACCAGAGTGGGTGGGTGGTTGGAGGGGAAAAGGACAGGACTTTTGTTCATGTATAATGGGATGTCTTTTGAATCCTCCTGAGAGATCTCAATGAAACCTTCACAGAGATCTCTGGGAGTGGATTGCAGAGTGTTTCTAGGGACAATAACCTTATTTGTTCCTCCATGCCAGGAGTTTTCCATGCCAATTTGTGCTGACTCCAGCCGGTAACACTGAGCAAGCAAGCTAGCAGAAAGCAGGCCCAAGTGGCTTCAGGATGGCAGTCGCAGCTGTTTTCTTTGTGCCTCTGTTACTTTCAGGAGCGAGGTATCAGAAAAACCACCAAACCCACATGTGAAAATAGTGCCAGTATTCAGCGCTTTTGCCATGTACCCATACACTTGGAAATGCGGGCCGAAATTGTATTGCTTCATGCGACTGAACAAGTCCTTCTTCATTCTCTCTTACTTATCTCCAGTAGACCATATTCACCAGAGCTGAGAGTGGACAACAGCGCAATATACAGACACTCCATAGCCAAAGCCTCAAAAAGTGTCTTACTTAAAATCTTAGGGAAGCAAGGGAATGAAGTTCTGTCCTTTAACTTGTGCTTTTCATTGCCACCATAGATGATACCTCTGTGTTTTATCTGTAGCAGCTGCTATTACTGCCTTGAAGGGTGACCCCTCCACTTGCGAACACCTGATCAGGTAACGAGAAAAAGGAAGAGTTCTCAGGAGGATATGTTTGCCAAGATCATGCAAGCCAGTGCTGCATCAGACCATGAACAGATGGACCTGAATGGCGAATACTGCAGATAGTATGGAGAAGGAACTAGTGTACAGGAGAAAGGCCTGGGAGTCACAGCAGGAAAGAGAGAGGGAGACACACCAGGATATAATGGGACTTCCCCAGCAGCAAATGTGAATGCTGCAGGTTCAGCAAGCACAGGCTCCCCTTCTGTTGAGTTAATGAAGAACTCCATTTCAGCAAAAACAAACAAGGAATCCTGTAGCACTTCCAAAGACTAACAAATTTATCACAGAAGCTTTTGTGGGCACGATACGACTTCATCAGATGAATTACATGGAAAATGTAGAATGCTAGCTGTAAATATATACACACAGAGAAGGGTGGATCACAAGGTAAATTCAAATATTTTAGCAGCTTCCTACACCTCTCAACAGTCCACATGCCATCACGGGCCACATGCCTACACCACCCATTCCATACCAGCAGACAGTAAGGACAACCACAGCTTCACATAAATCAACTGGGGTGCTTAAAAATCAGTGCATGTGTAACTAAAATGAACTAAAACGGACATGCATGTTCTTTCCCCTTGTTAAGTTCTGCTACATTAATTTATTTTGGATGATTTTATTGTATATATTTTTAGTTTTGATATGCAATAAAATTCCACTTTTTGGAAGTTAATTCACTGTTACTATTTCACAAGATATGCTGCAGAATGCCCGATACTACAAAATACCCATTACTTGTTATTGAACAAGACAACAGAACTCGTAGGATCACTGACTCAGTGTAATAATTGTAAGCATGCACTAAGCACTATACAATCGCTTACAGGGAGGGCCAGGTAGAACACAGCCAAACAAATTACTTAGCCGACTGTTAATGTTCTCGTTCAATGCCTCCCTCAGCCACATTGAGCTCTTCACACAAGCAGCCATGGGGAGCATGCACACCTCTGACACAAGGAGCCAAGTATGCAGACACAAGTGATGCACTAATTGCAATGGTTTTATGCCAACGTAACTTAAGTTAGGCCTTGTACACACTGCAAAGTTATTGCGTGATAACAGGCACAGCATCCACACACAAATCCATGTTGTTGCGCGGTAACAGCCGTCTTACCGCGCAACATGTAAACCACCAAAACGAGGGTGGTAGCGGCTACTGCGGAACAACTGTTCCGCGACAGTTCGTGTGTGTACGGTTGCCGCGCAATATGAAACCTCTGGAAATGTCCCAGAATTCCAATTCCATCCCTTCTGCACTCTGTGGCTGTGACGTGACTGTACCCGCCCTCCCATCATTCCCGGGAATTTTTCAATTCTTCACTCTTCCTGTTTGCTTGGTGTGGAGTGCAGTTGTGTACTCCAAGAGCAATGGCGGCTCAACGCAGCAAACGTGCTCCAGTCTGGACCACTGCTGAGGTGCTTGATCTCATAGGCATCTGGGGAGAGTCTGCTGTGCAGGCACAGTTACGTGGCAGCCGGCAGAATTTCGATATTTTTGGCCAGATTTCTCGGGCCATGGCAGAGAAGGGGTACGAGAGAGACACTCTTCAGTGCAGGTCGAAGGTGAAGGAGTTGCGGATTACGTACCACAGAGCCAGAGAGGCAAACCGGCGCTCCGGTTCAGCGCCGGCTACATGCCGATTTTAGAAGGTCCTGGAAGCAATCCTGAGCGGAGATCCCACAACCACCCCAAAAGCTCCTATGGACACATCAGCACCCCCCCTCCCCCCATGAAAAGGATACCGGAGCAGAAGGTGACGAGCAATTCGTCGATGAAGACGTGGAGGTGAAGGATGATCTGGAGGCTGAAAGTGGTGCAGCCGACCTAGGGAGCCAGGAGCTGTTCTCCACGCCACCTGACACGTGCTGCCCAGATTCCTTCTCCATACTGTCTTCGGAGGCAGTAGAGGGGAGCTCTGGTAAGTTTCATCAGAAGTGGCTTCTATGCTAGCTGGATAAGCTTTGCAGGCAAATGAAGAGTGGGCGGGAAATAGGCGTTTTGAGTTTCATCCTTTTTCTTTTTTGGATGGGGGGGTCTACCCCGCATTACATGAGCAGTGCATCAATGCATGTTGTAATTGCCAACAAATCCTCTCCATTGAGATCACTGAAGGTGTCCTCGATGTACTTCCACAGCCTCCTAATTAAATTCGATGGGAGAGCAACTGTTTCCCCTCCCCCATAGAAGGATACTCTCCCTCGCCAGTTGCAAAGCACAGCAGCGAGAACCATGGCTGCACACAAGCCTGCTGCGTACGGTCCTGGCTGAAAACCAGTGACATGCAGGATATGCATTCTGGCTTGCAGGGGCACTCTAAGCAGTGAGACATCGGCTTCCATGGCAGTGCCGTATGTGAACTAATTGCCCAAAGTACTGCAAATAGTTCACGGAGCTGTGTGTCTTGTCTCGGCAACACGAACCTCCCTTTGCAAAAGCCCTTTCAGTTCCCGGCAACGCCCTGTCCCGTGGGCACAGCGGAATGTGGTGGGAGAGCATATTATCGGATCCTTAACCAAAGTGAGAACAATAGCACTACTTATGATGTTTCATTTTTCCTTAGAAACGACCTTTGCCGGTTGGTGGTCTGCGCCAGCTGAGGCAGATAAGGAGGAGGCCTCGCAGGAGCAAGGAGGATATCTTTCAGGAGCTGATGCAGTCCAACGAGGCATCAGCAAGGGAGACTAGACAATGGAGACAGGAGTGCCAGCAGGAGCGCAAAGAAAACAATGTAAAGAGTCAGAAGCAGAAGGATGCCCTCATAAGCATCCTACAGGAGCAGACCCAACTGCTGAAGACCATGGGTGGTCCGCAGACCCAGCTGCCCCAGGCTCACCCCCCCCCTGCAGCCACAGCAACACTTGCTGTCCCCCATGCCCCATTCTTCCTCAAAG
Source organism: Pelusios castaneus (assembly GCA_007922175.1). Lineage (NCBI taxonomy): Eukaryota > Metazoa > Chordata > Testudines > Pelomedusidae > Pelusios > Pelusios castaneus. The sequence goes on along the minus strand of ML685809.1, from coordinate 11,540,154 downwards.
CAGTTCTTTGAAGCCCAGGGACCCTCCTGGTACAATGTTACATCCACTCCTGCGCCAAGCTATGGCATTGAGACATACACCTACATGTATCTATAGCCCCTTTTGCAGGCACTGCTTACTGTAAATACTTAATGTTTTATAATAATAAAATTGAATCACTTGAACTTTGCACAGTGTCTTTATTGATACACAATAAGATTAGTTGTTGCATGTTTAGTATTCTCATTCGAGCATAGTACAGTACACGCCCACCGGCACCATCCCTCCACCCCCCAATCAGCACCCAATAGTGCTTGGGAACACTACTGCACAGTGATGCAATGCATCCTATGAGTCCCCATCACTAAAATGCACCCTAAGTGCCTCCCTTATGTGGACGGCTCTCAGCTGTGCCCCCCTGATACTCCTAGTGGCTGGCTGCTGGAAGGCAAACTCTAGCCGCTCAGCCTCCACGTCCCGTGAAGGGGGAAATTTCTCTCCCCTATTTTCAGAGGTTATGCAGGACACAGCACGCCGCAATGACAGCTGGAATGTTGTCCTCATTTAAGTCTAGCCTCCCGTACAAACAGCGCCAGCGGCCTTTTAAGCACCCAAAGGCGCACTTTACGGTCATTCGGCACCGGCTTAACCGGTAATTGAAGCGCTCCTTGCTGGGATCCAAATTTCCAGTATAGGGCTTCATGAGCCAAGGCATCAGTGGGTAGGCTGGGTCTCCTATGATGACTATGGGCATCTCCACATCCCCAACAGTAATTTTATCATCGGGGAAGAAGGTCCCTGCCTGCAACTTCCGGTACAGGCCCGTGTTCCGGAAAATGCGAGCATCATGCACCTTACCCGACCACCCCGCATTTATGTCCGTGAAACGCCCCCTGTGATCCACGAGTGCCTGAAGCACCATGGAGAAGTAGCCCTTCCTATTAATATACTCAGTTGCAAGATGCTCCGGAGCTAGAGCTGTCTATTGCCCCTCCACAGTTCGGGAATCCCATGGCTGCAAATCCATCGACGATCTCCCGCACGTTGCCCAACGTCACGGTCCTCTGGAGCAGAACACGATTAATGGCTCTGAACACTTGTGCAAGTGCTAACCTGACGGTTGACCTGCCGACTCCAAACTGATTCACGACCGAGCGGTAGCAGTCTGGAGTCGCCATCTTCCACAGCGCAATTGCGACACGCTTCTCCACGGTGAGGGCGGCTCCCATTTTGGTGTCCTTGCGTCGCAGGGCAGGGGCTAGCTCCTCACACAGTTCCATGAATGTGGCTTTCCGCATTCGAAAGTTCTGTAGCCACTGGTCATCATCCCACACCTGCAAAACGATGTGGTCCCACCACTCGGTGCTTGTCTCTCGTGACCAGAACCGGTGGTGCACCATGTGCAGATGCTCTGTGAAGGAGCTCAGCAATGCAGTGCTGTTGTTCTGCATGGCAGTCACCAGCCCAGGGTCATCCGAATCCTGCTCTGATTCAGAGATGAACGCATACTGTGCCACCAGCCACCAGTATTCATTATGCTGAAGGCGACAGTCGAGATCAGACCTGGATCCATGTTGCTGCCAAAGGACTTCTGGGAAGCAATGCGCTACTGTTGAAAATGGGCGCGAGTTGCTAGTAGCAACTCTCGTGATGCAAGGGGAACAGAATGCACCATGGGAAACGAAGACTTTCCCATGGTGCTCTGCGCTACTCTCCTTCTACCCAGGATTCTTAGTGCCAAATCAGGATGGATGGAACTGTGGGATAGGTTCCCACAATTCAATTGGGTTTCTTGTGAAATTGCGAATTGCAGGGGGGGCTCTGTTCTGTCACAAGCGGCAGAGTGTGTACACGATCCTGCGCTACAAAAACCATGTGACTTTTAAAGCGCAACGGGCTTGTTGCGCGATTATTCCTGTAGTGTGTACATGGCCTAAGTCAAAGCTTGCAGTGTAGGCATAGCCATAATTCTATACAAGAACTAGCAGTTCACCTGACGAAGTGGGTTATAGCCCATGCAAGCTTATACCGAAGAGAATCTGTTAGTCTATAAGACGCCACAGGACTCTTGTTGTTTTTGCTGTACACAGACTAACACGGCTACCCACCCCTCTGGAAAGAACTAGTAGTGTTAATGTAGTAATAACCTAGAAAAGGATATTAGCAGGGTAGAAAAGTTACTAACAAACTTATTTAGGATAATTAAGACCAGAAGGTTTTTGCTCCCATTCTGTAAGTTTCCAATCTTCAAGCATCTGACGAAGTGGGGTTTTCTCCCACGAAAGCTCATGTGATAAATAAATGTGTTAGCCTTTATAAGTGCCACCAAACTCCTTGTTTGTAAAGGCAAGGTAATACACCTTTGAAGACCAAGGGACTCCCATTCCCCCATGTCCTCATTCTCCTCCCACCTCCATATTAAGGGCTCTGCAATACTCCTATCAGGAGTTGTCTTCCCCCCATTAAATCTGTCCACCAAGGATTCTGTGGGTTCCCAACAATAGGATACCTGACACATGATAAAGTGGGAAATTAGAGCCACACAGAACCCTTGTCATGGTGAGCAGGGGGAAAATGGAGGGCACAGAGCCCCTGGCACAGATTAGAGGAGGTTGCAAGGAGTCTCTGAAATAAAAGGGGTAGGAATGGGGCATACAAGGTTTGTAATGCAGAATGGAGGAAACGTACACACCAGGGACTCCATGCTTTGTGCTCTGCCTGGAGCAGGGGTTCTCAACGTCTTCACTGTTGCAGCACAGTTGGGAGGGCACCCAACTATGCATGACACATGGACCCCTTTCCTCTGTAGCTTGCACCTCCCAGGCTTCCCCTGCTGCCAAGGTTCCCTCCAGCTGCCAGCTCTTTCGTCATCTGTTAAAATGAAAGTGGTCCCTGTTGCCACAAGAAAACTGCCCTCACAGGCAAATTTGGTGGCAGGAGGCTTAAAAAACAGCCCTCGCCACCAGAGAGCAGCAGCTCTGGCCAATTCCAGCAGCAGCGCTTCAATAGGCAAATTCTTAGAGGGGCCATGGTGGCAGCAGCAGCTGCTTGCAGTGTCAGGCTGATTTCAGCCAACATTCAGCTGCTGTGCCGAAACACACTTTTGTGTTGCAACACAGCAGATGTGAACCTCTTGTGACCCTACAGTTAAAAACTGCTAGCATTTTAAATCAGAAGAGCGTTTTCCCTTTTTCAGCTACTGTATGCTATTTCCCAGTAGAACCATAACAAGGTATCTTCTTTAAGATATTACAAATACTTTAGCATACCCACAAGAACACCAGCTAACTAAAAAGTCTGGTTTTCAGAAACTCCTTTTGGCTTTCACAGATTTGAATTTGTTTATTTGTCAAATTTAGACTTTTCACCTATACAAAAATATCAAATTACTAACTCTTGAACACTTTATTTAACAATGATAACAAAATACTAAAAGTGCAAATTTTCATTGCAAAAGAGACATGCACCTATTGTATAGTACAATATCTTGTTTAATCATACTGCAATTAGTGACAGGAGACAAAACTAATACTTTATAAGCCAGCATGTGCTACCTTCTTGATCTTGGTCCCTGTACATAGTAGATGTCTCCATAGTTCATTAACAGGTTGCCCAATATTGAGAATCAGGCAGACAGAACTGGACTATATATTAGGACTAGCATCAGGAAAGCAAAACACATGCAGGTGTGGAAGGAAACAATTTAAAAGTAGTAAATGCGACTATATGAAACACAGTAAATGTAACTGAGCTCTGCAAATTGTTTTGGAAACAAGACAAGCTAAGTTTCCTGCCTCAAAATCTAGAATCATTTGCTGCACAATTCTGGGGGTCCAATTTATAATGCAAATATGACCTAACAACTTAACACTGCAGAAAATTGTGCTTAGCCTCCAGCAAAACTCTGAAAACCATCTGTCAAATGTCAGATCCTACCTAGCAATAACTACACCAAAACCAGCTTTTTAATACCCTGCCATCCCTAGTTTTTGAAAGATTAGCACTGTGACCCAAGAGAACTTTCCTGCCATGCTGTATGAGATAGGAAAAGATAACGATATGCTGTCTGTCCACATAGCAACCCTTAACCAAAAATTAAGTTTAGGGTGCATTTCACAGTACTCAGATTTTAAGTCCTACACATGCAAAGGGCCAGCTACTAAGCCCCTCCCCATGTCAAACCCCTTCACTGTTATATTCAGCACTGACATTAAAGCTAGTGAAACCCAGATTCAAATTCACAGGCGGATAGAGCAGAGGGGTTACAGCTGCTGAGCCTGCTCTCCACTAGAAATGAGTTCAGTAAGAGTCTTACCCCATTTAGGACGGATTGCAAATTCTGTTCCTGCTGGCTTTTGCTAAATGATCATGTGTCACTTACAGTGGATGCTTGAAAGTCATCCACTGGGATTGGAGCACAAAGTAAGCGGCTTAAACCAGAGATGGCCTCTTCCTCAGAGGTTGAATCATGCATCCATCTAGTGAAGGACCTTATTAATGTGTACAACAGCTCCTACAGGGTTTTTTTATTTATTATTATTAGCACAATATTTGTTTTATCATAGTTCTAGAATATGTTATAAACCACCACATATTTTAGTGTGATATTTAAAGAAAGTGCTTTCCCTGAATAGATTTCATTGATTAGAAAGTGATAGCTTGATCCAGGGAGAAAAATAGGTGATATTGCTTGTATGGTGTAATGGAACATAGGAAGTTGTGAGATTTAGAAGTAGGCATATAACATGAAGTAAACTTTATGTAATACAAAAAGTAGAGGTTTCCCATTGTATCTAGTATACAATGAATAACACTAACTGCAGCAGTAACACTGTACAAACTACCAGCTTTAAGCTATATTAAGGAATTTCAGACCCACTCTAGGCTTTTCTGAAAGTTTCCACTCCAGCCCCAAAAGCAGATACTGCACAGGCATTTAAAGAAACACAACAGTTAAGCATAGGCAAAGTGACCTATTATACTGACACTCCTAACATTGCTAACGCCAGTGGAGCTAACCAATTGGAAAACAGAAAAACATCTAGTATGGATCGAGTTTAGAAACATGCAGCACAACTTACATCCCCACCACAAAGATTCTGAACAGTACTTTAAATTTATTACAGAACATTTTTTGAGACCTATTTGTGGTGAGTCTCGAATATAGTTCTAAGCTGGAAGATTCACTGACACCCCTTCTTAAGAGATGGGATAAATGCATTGACATAGTTCCTATAATGTTAAAATACATATATTAAACCAGTTTTAAAAGCAGTTTCCCAAAAGGTTGGTCTACATTAGAAATTCAGTCTGTTTACCTACATCCACCAGGATGAGAAAAATCGACACCTGAGTGAAGTAGTCAAGCTGACCTAATACCCATGCAGACAGGGGTAGGCAGTGCTTTTTTTTTTTTTGGAATCGAACGCACTGGTGCTAGGTGAACAGAACTCTTCCTTAGGGAACTGGATTACCTATGCTGATGGAAGAATAGCTCCTTCTGGGCAGATAATGTCTACACTGAAGCACTGAGGCAGCAACACCACAGCTGTAGCATTTTATGTGTAGAGAAGCCCTAACCTCTGATTGACAGACAACAGAGTCTTGTGGCACTTTTAAAGACTAACAGATTTATTAATCGCATGAGCTTTCGTGGGAGAAAATCCCACTTCGTCAGACGCTTT
>ML685809.1:11517932-11534091 GCA_007922175.1 Pelusios castaneus | reverse complement strand
GCCGCACACCCCAGCCTTTTTTAGAGGGATCCCTCACAATCCTCACCTTTAGAGCTGGGATTTTTCCTAAGGGCCAGGCAGCGCCATCACCCCTTTGCTGTGGCACCTTTCTAGGTCCCCAGGCTGGTCGCCCTCCAAACCCGGCCGAGCACCTCCCAGCTGCCCAGCCCCGTGCACAACCGGCGGGCACCGCGTTGCCCCGGCCCCCCCGCAACCCTGCTGCGGGCCAGAGCTGCGCCAATGCCCGCGCCCGCCTCCCCAGTTTCGCTTTCCAGCTTGCCTTCACTTTCCTATTCCGGCAGCCGCCCGCCGCCCGCGGCCCAGCACCAGGTGCCTGCGCCCCTCGCTCCATGCAGGCAGTCGCCGCGCTGGGAAACCCCCGCCGGGACCCTCCGGTCCCGGGGGCCGCCCAACCCCCTGCTATTGCCCCCGGGGCCTCGCGCCACCACCAGGACCCGCCGCAGCCCCCAGCCAGCCGCCCAATCCCGATCCGTGGGGACCTGCCCAGCCCGACAGGCAGCGGCCTCGGCTCCCCCGCCAGTCCCCGGGCGGCCGCTCCGCGGAGCCGACGGCGAGCGCGCCATGCCAGCCAAGCCCGCGCCCGCAGAGGTGACCCGGCCGGGCCCGCCGCCCCAGCTACCTTGTAGGAGTCGGTGGCGAGCAGGATGTTGAACTCTGCGCCCGCCGTCGCCGCACGTTCCATCGCGCCCAGCACGAGCCGCCGCCGCGAACAGAACAATCCCAAACGGGCAATGCCGCCGCCTCCACTCGCGGCCGAGAGCCTCCCTGAGGGGCGGGACCGTGAGATTGCCGGGCGGGGGTGGAGCTACTGCCGCTCCACGCTCCCCCCCCCATTGGCTTCGAGCAGCGATGGGAGGGAGTGGAGCCGTGACGTCATGCAGAGAGGGCGGAGTCAGCAGCGGCACGCATTCACGGAGGGCGGGGAGAAAGGGCGGGGTCATCGCGCCATGTCCTCGGTCATTGGACTCCATTGCCCGGCTGGAGGAAGGGGGCGTGGCCGGCGAAGTGATGTCACAAGGGCGGCCACTGGATGCTTTCTTTCCATTGGCTGGGATCCCCCAGCGCTGGGCGCGAGAGAGGCTCAGGAGAGCTGGTGACGTGAGCAGCGACGCCGGAGGGAGGGTTTAGGTGTGGGTGCGCGCGTAGTTGCTTTCGATTCTCCGGCGCTGCGGCGGGCGCAGGGAAGTGGATGACGTCACGCTGGCCCCGCCTTCAGCTGAGGCTCCTCCGGGGGGGTTCCCCTGCTGTCGAAAGTGAGCAGGGCCCCTGGCTCGCCACGAGCCTCGCGGGAGGAAGGTTCAGGGCTGCCGCAGGGACCGGAAGCGCCGAGGTCCTACAGGAGACGAGTATTTCAGGCCCGCAGCCCCAGAGCAGTGTGGCTGGCTGAGCTACGAATGCAGGAGTCTCCAGCTCCCAGCTTTGCAGGGCCGGCCTGGCTGGTTCCCTTCCTTTCGTGGAGCTCTTGGAGGAGCATGAAGGCTAGGGTTACCATTTACCAAAGGAGGACAGGCTAGTACAAAAAGGAGGACATGTAGAAAATGTAGTATTAATACAACTCTCATTACCATAGTATCAAATTCCAAAAGGGGTAGCTGTGTTAGTCTATTGTAGAAAGACAACAGAGTCCTGTGGCTCTTTTCATAGAACCATAGAATAATAGGGTTGGAAGGGACCTCAAGAGGTCATCTAGTCCAACCCCCTGCTAAAAAGCAGGACCACTCCCCCTAAATTATCCCAGCCAGGGTTTTGTCTAACCGAGCCTTAAAAATCGCCAAAGATGAAGATTCTACCACCTCCCTAGATAGCCCATGCCAATGCTTCACCACCCTCCTAGTGAGAAAGTTTTTCCTAATATCCAACCTTGACCTCCCTAGCTGTAATTTGAAACCATTGCTCCTTGTTCTGTCCTCTGTTACCCTTGAGAACAGCCTAGCTCCCTCCTCTTTGGAGCAACCCTTCAAGTAGTTGAAGGTTGCTATCAAATCTCCCCTCAGTCTTCTCTTCTGTAGACTAAATAAGCCGAGTTCCTTCAGGATTCAAACACTGGGGAACAGCACATAGGTGATTTGATCTCATCTTCCTCTATGTGCTGTTCCCCAGTGTTTGAATCCTAACACTTATTTTGATTTGCTGTTACAGCCTCACCTGATCCTATGTCATACACTCCGCTGCATTTAATTTCCTCCCATTCTGTAAGTTTCCCATCTTCAAAGCGTCTGACAAAGTGGGATTTGCTCCCACGACAGCTCATGCGATAAATAAATCTGTTAGTCTTTAAAAGTGCCACAGGACTCTGTTGTCTATTACCATATTATGTCATGGAACATGGGTAATGGTTAATAAATGTGTGGCAGCATGAAAAAATGGAGTACAAGTTGAACAACAGAAATATTCTTAGGCACATTAACTAGAAAAGATGTATAATACAAAACTGTAACACAGTAAAATGGAGTATTGTTATGAATATACAGTGTGTGTCACCAATGTCATGATAGCATTAAGTGATCAATTTATACCATTCCAACTGGTAAAGCCTATTCTTGATGTTTATCAGCTGGATCTACTTTTGTCATTGTCAAGAATATATGAGTGAAATGCCTCATATGGCATGTCATTCATATTATAGTGACTTAATATAATACTCTTTGCAGATTTAACTGATAATTGATTCCTCTCCTTTGTCCACTGAGCATTGATAAGAGAGAAAACCTGTTCTACATTGGCATTATGTCCAAGAATGCTGAACTCCCCCTTCCCCCCCAGCAATTTTTAACAGTTCTGTGAAGCAGCCCATGTTTTCGCAGCTTCTGAAGAAAACTCCACTGTTGATGCAGTTTATTTTCAAAGAATTCTTCTTGATGTTCTACAAAGGACTTTAGATTGCAGTATTGATCAAATAATTTAACATCATCAACAGTAATACCCTTTTCACTTAGATATGTAAGGCATGGCAATAATTCACTGAATGGGCTTTGTTTGTTCTTACTGAAAATCATCCAGTCCAAAACACTGAAGGTTTTTACCACTTTTCCAAGTAGCTTATGCATTGTTGATACACTAAATGAGTCTCTTCTAGAAAACTGTCACACTCTCTATCCTTTCCATTTTCTTTTAGAGTTTTCAAAAGTTGTCTTACTTTCTGTGACACAAAATTCTCACTTAATTGTGCATTCAATGCTGACATTGTAATATAATATCTAAAACAGAATTGTCTTGCCTTTCTACAGCCTCCATTTTATACCGGAAGACAGACATAAGTGAGTGTAAGAACCACAGATAAACCTCAGCAAAATCATTTTCAAAGAAAGCTTTGATGGCAGTTGGTGGATGGCTTAGAGAGGAAAAATATTCCTTCAGAGCAGGAAACAGCTGAAGAAGGCTTTCTGTGGCTGGAAATAAGCTGAGCCACCTAATTTTTGTATGATACAACAACTGCTGATAGTGAATATCTACATAGTCACACATATCTTTCAGTGCTTCTGTTCGAACAGTGTACACGGAAAAGTAATTGAAAACCCTCGAAATGATTGCTTCAGCATCAACTTTCAATAAATCTGAGCCATGCTGAATACAGTTGTGGAGAATATGTGCAGGACAACCAATGCCAACTATGCTTTCGAGAGCCTGCTTCAAGAGTGAAAACACATTACTGCCTTCTTTTCTATTGATGCCTCTAAAATTTACATTTGCATTGTCGCCCATGAAAGCAACACACTTAGATAAAAGATCATATTTTTCAAGTGTCTTAACCAGATAGTTAAATATAGTTTCAGATATTTCATTGGAAGTGGCTTCTAGTTCAAGAAGTTTGGTTTTGATTTCACCCGTTTCCAGTCAAAATACTGGATAACAATTGGAAAAATCTCTGCACCATGGTTGCTGGCATCAGTCGCAACTCCAAGGCAAGATATGTTATTTAAAGACTTTACTATTGAATCTATAGTATGAGGGCCAATCAATTTATTTATAATCACTTCTGTTTTTGTCCTTGCACATGCTGTATTATTGGCCATCTCAGAGTCTCCAAACAGTTTGCGCATTAAGAATGCAGTGCAGTCCATTGACTTGTAAGATTGATGATGTCTAACTGCCTTTTTGTTTACGTCTGAGTTCTTCCACGCAAAAAATGACGTCACCTTGGTTGATGACGACGATACTCTCACAGCTTTCCGATGTTTCTTGCTGTCACAGTGCTGCTCCAAATCAGTAGATCCTTTATTCCCCACAGACACGAAACAGTCACAAATCAAACATTTTGCCTCACTTTCATTACGACTGTCATCGAAACACGGATATTTCTTTTTCATTGCATCAGAGAATTTGCACTTTCTCTTAAGTTTAAGTGAACTCACTGAAGCCATTTGCTAATTAATTTACGTTATTTTTGACCACCAAAATAACAAAATACATGTAAAAAATGAATAAAGTAATTGTTTCTATGTACACCGCAGAGGCAGGAAAAGCAAAACGCCGCAAAGTAAAACGCCAAAATGGGAAACTACTAAAGTACAAAAGTAACGAAACATTCCATGTAAATGTCACGTAATTGAAATTGCTTGATTATTAACAAGGCCAGTAGGTAGAGGGAACCAGCATACTGTGTAGGTTCAATAGGTCTTGTCACTGATTGGTCAGTGCAGAATACCATAAAATTTATAATAGCTTCATATAAAAAACTGAAATTTTAATCATACGTAAAAGGCCGGACAAAATCATGTATTTTTAAAATGCCTGCTGGATGGAGGATGTGAAGGTGAAAAGGAGGACATGTCCTCCTTTTGCCAGACATCTGGTAACCCTAACCAAGGCCAAATCTGAGTGAGTAGCATTATGGACACTGCCTAGCCCAGGTGCCCCTCCTGCAGGAGCTGCTAAATCAGGAGCTTTGGGCTGTAAACCTGACCTACTGGGAGACCATTAGACAGACCCCCACAGCTGCATCCTGAAGCCTGGAATGGCTGTTGAGTCAGTGTGAAGCAATACCCAATAGCTAGGAGCATGGGTGAGAGTTCTTTTGGGATGGAATATCATCACTGGGACAGTGTTGTCTGCTGTTGGTTTCAGCTATTTTGGGCTGTTCTTTGTTTTTTAACACATATGACTACAAATTACATCTTGGTGAGAACATGGGCTTTTAGCCACTAGATTTTAATATGCACAAAGCAATGGTTTCTGTCAGAGAAGATTTCCTCCTCGGCCCTGAATATTAAAATAGTAAATGTTACTCTGATCTATAATGGTTCTCAGCTATAAGAAGATTCCAGGATTGTCACTCAGAAGCCTAGGATGCCTGGAGAGTTAGAGTAAAGAGATGAAGACAGCTACAAGTATAGTAGAGAGGGTTTTTTTGTTCAGAATATTAGCAGGTTCAGTCACTGTGATTCAACCTTACAGTAGAATTTTTGGGATCTCAGCCATTTTGACTTTATACCCATGAAAAGAACAGCTACCGATAAGGACTTTATCTATGCCACATCCAGGGTTCTCGATCATTATGATAGCAAAGATAACCAATTCCTGCTTTTATAATTTGCATGCAATTATTTCATTTGTTATATGGAGGAGATTGCATACATGGTCATTTATTTGGCTCAGTGGTTACATCTGTGCAACAATACAGGTACTAGTTATTGAATACTGCACAAGAACAAAATCCCCTAGAAACACCACCACTCACCAAAGGTGACAGTGCTCATCAGAGTACAGGCTGGGTCACCATGCCCATGGATAATCTAGCAACGCTGTAGGGAAAAACGGTGATCGTTCACCATGGAAGATGAATAAGTTAAGTGAGATCATAGCCCCTCTTCTTCATGATAGATGATTTGATCTGAAGATCTGTCCATACATTAAAACAAATGGAAACAAACCAGAAATGTGAATAAGTGCAGAGATACACTGTATGCCATACACATTATGAATCTATTTCAGAAAGGTGGGGGGAACATAACTGGAATTAGGTGACAGGTGTAGTAGGAATTAAGTAGCAATGTTGGCAGGGAGTGCTGTGTGTGGACGTGATATATCATATACACAGAACAGGAAATTTTGCTTCAGTTCATGAGTGCAACAAGTTACAAGTGTGTGATTCTCTGGTGTATGCAATGACTCATGCTAAACTCTTGGTCAAAATGCTATATTGTGGAACCATATACAGCGTGGAGTGTTGTGTCCAGAGGTGATAAGGCAATGCAGCTGTCACGAAGATCACACATAACGTTACACAGGAGGAAGCTGAGCTGGTGCGTTTATTGTCACGGTGGGCTCCGCAGTGCGAGTGTGGACAGGCCCAAGGTTCCCCGGCGAGGGGCAGCAGTTAGGCCAGAGTCGCCTTCCTCCTTACAACCGCGGCCTGAGATGCCCTGATTGCCCTGACTAGCTAGCTCCCCAGCTTGGTTAGTCCTGAGATTAAGGCCCCTGTGGTGTGTGTGCATGGTAAGTGGCAGTCTGCCCCAGGTAGCACCTCTGCGGCTGTCCTGAGTTTGGCGTATGGACTGCGACTTGACCATGTCCCAAGCCTAGTTATATACCCCTTGGACTCGTGCTGTTGCCCCTGACAATGGGTGCCTTGGTCTGGGACATTATCTTATCTGGTATGGCCAGCCTGAGCACAACTTTTTGTCATTACAGTAACACAGTTAGTCGGTCAAGGTGTGCCTCAGGTGTCCACCCATGTCCAACACAATGAAGCTGAATCATCACTATAACCAGTGCTTTTTTTCTGGCAGAACGCACCGGAACGGCGTTCTGGCACCTTTTTTTCCTTAGACTTTTGTATATTAGTATATTACTGCCTGGAATGTTTGGTTTTAGTACTTTTTCAGATTTTTTTATCGTTTTATCGAATGCAATATCGCTGTAAATAAATTATAATATTAAACAAACTAGCCATATATATAATTTATATAATAGCCCGGCCCTACGATGGTATGGTAAGCTCTATATAAAACTACGACTTGAATTTTAATTGTATATCTATGGTGCGCATGCGCAATACATATCAGTAATGCGTCTGGTTCTTGACAACAAACGAAACTTGTTCATTGGTAATGTTTAATTTTTGTTGTATTTTTCAAGTTATAAAGCAATAATTATACAGGTGGGTACCGTTTTAAAATGAAAAGAATAACTAGTTATTTTTCAGCTGAAGCTTCGGTAACAAAAGAAGCTAAAACGAGCTCAGAAGAAATAAAAACGAGTACGACTGCATCAGAAATTTTCGTAGATGAGTGCTCCGACAACGATTGGCCGAGTTGCTGGACTGTAGAGCAAAAAACAGATTTTTGCTCAAAAAATGAGTGGTTGTGGTTTAAAGAAAAAAAGCTTGGCTGCACAGTCTGCAGAAATGTGGGATCACTTGGCGTAGAGGCCAAGATGGGTATGAAAATATCAATAGAGTGGAGTAATGGTGAAATAACTTGTTATGGCGAAGATAGAAAGAAACAACTAACGTCACTGCGGAAAAAAATTTTCGATCATAAAGAATCTGCTGGGCATCAAGCGGCTTTAAAGATAAAAAAAGAAGCTGAAAAAGAGACCCTTGACAATGCTGTTTTAAAGTGTTTAAAACGTGACAAACTTATCACGGCAAAGGTCTTTCGCACTGCATATAAAGTTGCAAAAGCAAATCAATCGTTTAATAACTTTGAAATGGAAGTTGATTTGCAAGAACTGAACGGAGTTGACATGGGTTGCATTCTGCATTCAACAAATGCGTGCATTAATATTGTGAATCATATAAGCATCGAAATGAGGAAAAATATGGTCAAAGAAATCGTTCGCTCTGAAAGCAAGATTTCACTGATGATCGACGAGTCTACCACGTTGAGTCAAAAATCAACACTTATAGTGTATATTCGGAGTTGCGTACAGGAGGGTACGGGAATGACTGAACCAGTCAATTTATTTCTAGACTTAGTTGAGCTTGAAAGTGTTACGGCCAAGGGAGTTTTTGATGCATTACTCGGATGTCTCAAGTTTCATGGCATAACAGAAGAATACCTAAAAGACTATTTAGTTTCTTTAACATGCGACGGCGCATCTGTAATGTTGGGATGCAAAAGTGGAGTTAAGAGGTTACTTATCGATAAATTTCCATCGGTGATAGTGTGGCATTGTGCTAATCATAGACTGGAATTGTCAGTAGCTGATACTGTAAAGGTGATTTCAGGAATCAATAGATTTAAATCTTTTCTGGATAAGCTTTACGTCCTGTATCATGCTTCGCCAAAAAACAGCAGAGAGTTACATTCTTGTGCTGAAATACTGGAAGTTGAGCTGCTGAAAATTGGACGAGTTTTAAGCACGCGATGGGTATCATCTAGTTTTCGTTCGGTGTTTGCAGTGTGGAATATTTATGAAGCGTTGGTGAAGCATTTTGAAGAAGCATCAAATGATCCAACAAGAAGCGCAAGTGATAAGTGTACTTATGAAGGCCTGAAGAAGAAAATTACATCTACAGAATTTATACTGGATCTAGGATTAATGTGCGATGCTCTTCAGGAATTATCTGAGTTGAGCTTGGATCTACAGGAGCGCAACATGGATCTATACAAGGCGAATCAAAAAATAACAGCACTTGTACAAGTCTTTGAGGAAAGAAGACAAAATGCAGGCACATATTATAAAAGGGCAACAACTGCTGCCGAGAATCTAAGCTTTCATGGAGTTGTATTACACAAAAAAAACTCACCTAATGATCCTCCTATTGATCCTAACGCCTTTTACAAGACACTGAAGGAGTCAATTGAGAAAAGATTGCTTGCTAACGAAGATGCCGAATTGGCTCAGTGGGCTCACATATTAGATCAGAAACAGTGGCCAGAAAACGTTACCAATCATCAGATTACATTTGGAGAAATGGAAATTAGAAAGTTGTCAAACAGACTACAACTAAATGAAAGAGAAATGATTCGTGGATTCCGTGAATACCTTATGGAAAAGACATATCCAGAGACACTGCTTCCGTTGATTCGTGCTATACATACTATTCCTATTTCTTCTAGTGAGTGCGAGAGAGGATTTTCGCAGATGAATCTGATAATCACCTCAACAAAAGCTTCTCTGATGACAAAAACAGTTTCGTCACTGTTATTCATCAGATTGGTGGGTCCACCTCTCACATTTTTCGATCCTTCAAAGTACGTTGATTCGTGGTTACTTAGAGGAAGACATTCAGCTGTAGATAGTCAAAGCAGGAAAAGAAAGCGAGACGATTTGTCGGACGAAAACATGCGAAGACTGTGGAAGTTGCTGTAAGACCTCACAGGTTGTTTTTCAGTATATTAGCGGCCTGCATAGTTAATAAAACTTAACAGTTTTTACCTTGTATTTTTATTTCTTTGATATATTCAAAAATTTACTGTTTACTGCACTATTTTCAGTGTTATTTCTTTATGACACGACGGACATCAATAGGAGTTCCGGTACCTTTTTTTTTAGAAAAAAAGCACTGACTATAACCCACAAAACAAAAGATACGTTGAATAAGCCCCCCAACGCACCCATTGCTATTTTGGCGGTGTGTTCTGGTGTTGTCTGATTGGCAGGAGAGGTCACGTTCCCGAGTTCTGAAGCCGCTGCTGCCTCACTTGTCAACAGTGGCAGGCCCAGCAGGATCCAACTTATCAGGTTAAGACAATGTGAATGACGCAGGACTCGTCGTCATCCGCTTCTGCTTCCATTCCTGCAAAGCATGCTCAAATTTACTTAGCGGGGTTTGTGACCATCTTCACCCGTCATGGAGCAAGAGACCGATATGACTGTGAGAAGCCCTTTTGATCCTCGAGTGTCTGCCCATGTCCAGCACAATGAAGCTGAATCATCACTATAGCCCACAAAACAAAAGATACATAGAATAAGCCTCCCAACACACCTATTGCTATTTCGGCGGTGTGTTCTGGTGTTGTCTGATTGGCAGGAGAAGTACAATGAGCCCAGGGAGAAACCTGATGAGCCATTAAAGACATTAGGAATATAACCATTGTGTCCTTAATGGCTCATCAGGTTTCTCACTGGGCCCATTATATCTGGCAGCTTCCTTAACATTAAGGACACAATGGTTGTAGACAGCTTGTCTCAGGTGTCTCCACAGAATCACACAAGTTAAAGTATAGATATAACAACGATATGCCTAACTTCTAATACAAATACAATTCCTATACATGAACTATATAATCATTCCCAGCAAATTACTACCTTTCTATTGATACCAAACATGACATAGTTCGTATGGATTATAGCATATATGAGATATTAATTGAAAATAATATCATAAATGGTTCCCTAAATCCAGACAGTGTCACACCCTACCCACATGCCCTGCCAGGGTCCCTGTCCCCCTTTGCCCCATTGTACACAAGGGGTGCCCCCCCCGCCACCGTGGACCTGCCCAAGGTCCCCCTAGTCCCTAGAAGTTGACCTAGGTGTCCAGTATGGACGCTCTAGGTCAACTTTGTAAGTTCCCCTTTAAGTCGACTTTAATTTTAGGTGTAGACCCACTAAGTTGACTTAGTTAAAGTCAACTTAAAATTACAAGCGTAGACGTAGCCAATAAGTCTGATTCTCTTCTCACTTATTTCACTGTACCTCTATTGACTTCAGTGGAGTTATTCCTGATTTACACCACTTTAAACAAGAGGATAGTCAGGCCCTAAATTTAGTAGTGTCTTTGATTCTTCATTAATTTGTATTCTAAACAGAAACTAAACACTGACATTCACCAAAAATAATCAAGGTATATGAACCTATTTCCTGAGGAAACAAATGGTTCTCTAGTTTGGGAGGTATCATGGATACTTTGTACACTAGTAGGTCAGGCTTCACTATCAGATATGGACTGGCTGTAGAGCTCACTGCCGGAGAGGTACACCGCTGCAAGATCCTGTAGTTTAAAGCACTACCAGAAATGGCTGTTGTATGCTCAGTTAAGATGTGTTACATATGGCACCACCTAATGATGGAACAGTATAATACAATTTATCATTCCATAACGGGAGGACAATCTTTTATACAGTAGTAGTGGATAGTGTTAAAAAAGGTTGTAGAGCAGAGATTCCTGCATATTTTTCTAGGCAGTATATGAGCCACTTTGCAATGAGAACACCTGGCAACAGCAGTAATGAAAACTGACCAATCTCAAGAGTGGTTGGCTGCCATTTTCAGGATAATGAGCTGAATGTAGGATTAATTCACCATGACCTCTTGTATCCTTCTCTTTTCCTTCTCCCCTCTGACACTGAAGTTTCCCATCTGCTCTCCTTCAGTACATAACACCGTTACAACTGTAATCTTTCTCCCTATCTCAAATGTTTTCACTATCTTGCCGTCTTCCACAACATGAAGTTCAAGCTTCTTGTGCTTCAAGATACTGCACAACTCTGCCTCCTTCCTACTTATTTGTCCTTGTCACCCGTCCACCCCCATTACGCAACATCTGGCCACTGTACTCATACCAAGATGCAAGTCTCCAAACACCATTTACTTGCTTTTGTAGGAAATGTGTCTGCACCTTCTTCCACTTCACCCCCAAGCATGGAATAGCTTTCCTGAGCTGGTCAGATCTTCAATCTTGACTTAGATGCCTTTTGAAGACTTACTTCTACTATGATGTATACAGTAACTATAACAGCATGGATGTAGGGTAATTTGGGATACTTTTACTTGATATCTCATCATTTAAAAGTATTATATCTTTAAAACTTTGTATTATCAGGATGTGGCCTATCATTGCCTAGCCTTGTTTGTAGATCTTCCTTCCTTGCCCTACACATCTATTTTCTTTTAGGTTATCAACTGTTTGAGGCAGGGACTGTATCTGCTTTTATGTTTGGAAAGTGCATGTTATAGTGAAGGCATTATCAGAAATGAGAGCTGCTAATAGTTAATGATTGAATGACTAAAAGTCCTTTACCTGAAACCACAGTTGCAGGAAATTTGCAAACTGTTTAATTAGTGAAGACTGGGGAACAGAAATCCTGCAGGGACTTTTTTTTTTTTTTTTTTTTTAAAGTCATGACATTTCTGTATAAGTTTCTGCTGGTGTATTTTCAAGCCGTCAATAGTGTAATTAATGCTGATTTGTTCAGACAGGATCTTTAATCCTCAGCATCTTTCCCCCACATGTTCCTAGCTCTTCAGTTGTTTCTGACAACGTCAGATCTTGAATAATGGCTTCATTTAGTTTAGGTGAAAGTATCAAACTGTATCAGTAATGAAATATTGGAATATTAGCACAGTTTGGAGCATTAATAGAAAATGAGACCATGCTAAATGAAATTGTTACTTACAGTTTGCTGGGGAAAAGTGCAAAAGGCAAACTTTAAACACTAGCCACAGGTGCAGCACTGAATCGTATGAGCATGTTTACAATGGGGAAGAGGGCTGAATCCACAAATATACAGAACTCTGTGCCTACACTCAGCTAGTCAATTATTACTTGTCATATCTTCCATTGTGGGTATAAGTAGATTTTAGTCTATACTACAAACTGGAATCAGGATTGTGACATGGTTAAGGGACAACTCTGACGCATCAAGTTGCATCTGTAGCACAGATAGGGCCTTCACCTCTGTCTACAGTAGGCATGGAATCAAGTTAAGGAAACATTTATGTTCAGTTTAAACATGATTCCAGCTAGATCTTTCTAATATGTTGAACAGCATCCCAAACGCATTAACTCAGAGAGGAAGAGTAGATCATCTTGCATGAGAATGAACAAGAAAGCTGTGACATGTTATTTTAAATGAACAAATGAGGACTGGGTGGTTGCTCTTATTTTTCTGTTTTTCAGCATGGTTTTTGTTTAGCAGTGTACTCTGTACTCTTAGAAAAACTAACATCTTTCTGTCTCATGGGTCATCCAAAAGGAATGTGTTGATAGCCATTTAAGCTATAACTCAAAAAGCTGTTTAAAAGTGATTTGTTATGAGAGTTGTGTGAAAACATGAATATAGTATGTAATGAAAATGAAACAGAACTTAGTTCATACAATAGCCAGGGCAAGGCCAAGTCCAGTGCAAATTTTGTTTCTAAAAGACTAGATACCAGATACTACTGGGATTGTTAAATATGCAATCAGTAATTTAGAGATTTCAATTGTTTATATTTTATTAACAATGTTAACCTATTATGAGGGTCATGCTTGATTATCCACTGAGCTTTCTGTTCTATACATTATTTAGTATTACTTTCAGTACCCCAGATTGTCTATTTATGTTGCGTATGTGTGTAGGATCCAAACCAGCAGGAATAAGATTTCCTTACTGCTGTCTCATGAACATTCAGCAGGACTCATGAGCTCTACAACCTGAGCTACGATTAGAAGTCAATTTGATCTTCTGTCTTCTTAAAGAGTATCTATGTGACAGCTGCTCTCTGTCTTTAGATGTAAATTTATATTTTCAGACCAGACTCTGGCTTTGTTAGGCTTTTGGATGTGCTACAAGGCAGTCCTTTCTTTACCAGCTTTCTGGAACAGGACAGGAGGAGGGTGCAAATGGAGGTTTGGAGAGATCCAGTATAATGGCTTTGCACCACACCATATTAGCATATATTCCCCAACATGCACCTTGCATATGAGGTGGGTAACTATCTAGATTGGTACCAAAATGCAGATACTAAATAAATAATAATAAATTATAATAATGAGGTAGAAGATGATTTGATAATTTGCAGCTAATATGAACCTTAGTTTAGCTCACCTGCACTCTGCGCACTGATCCATCTCCCATACAGCTATTAATATTCCAAATTTATAAACAACTTCACACATCTGACATTTTCTCTTTTAAATCCATTAGAAATATTTCTATCTTTCCCTGCCTCAAAAATGAAACACTCCCCTACTCCCAAAAATATGTATACACAACAGCCTGAGGCTCAGCATAAGCAACCTACAATAGGACTCATGGTAACTTAGAAGTCTGGAGCCACTTTTCAGTGAAAGATAAGGTATCTGTCATTTTCCCTTAAACTAAACTCCTACAGACGCAAAGATAAATTTAACCTGCAGTCTGGGGACTGCCAGACAGTCATCAGTTTTCTGAAGGAAACTTTGTTTTAACATTCTCGTAATATGGAATGAGATGGCTGTTTTGTGATGGAGCAGGCCTATCATGATGATCATGATGACCATCCATCATGATGATCCAGGAAAATATTTTCAAGGAGAAATAGAACAGTACATCAGCATATTGGGAAAACAGCATGGCCCTGACTCTTAGCATTTTGTTTCTACCTGCCAGTTGTCCGAGTTGCATTCTCATAGCTTCTGACATCAGCAGAGACTCTCAGGCCTTGTACACACTACAGAGTTATCGCGTGGTAAGGCTCCAACAGCCTCTTGCTGCGCAATATGTAAACCACCCCATACGAGGGTGGTAAGGCTTACCACAGAACAGTTGGTACAGCCTGTGTGGACGCTTGTTGCACCGTTGACAGCCTCCGGAAATGTCCCAGAGTGCCAAACCGGGCCACTCTGGGACATTGGAGCTGTCAAATATGTCAATTTCACTGCTCTAGCTGAGCAGTGAAATTGACATATTAAAATGGCCAGGTTCAGCGGTTGGGGGATTGGCCAGCTGGACTGGCAAGGGCAGCCGGCTCGGGCCACCCCCGTAGCTCAGCCCTGGGGCTCAGCTAGGGTGGTGGTACGAACCGGCTGCTCTTGCTGGTTCGGGCCACTCCCCTAGTGAAGCTGCAGGGCTTCGGGTGGCAATGGGAGCAGCTCCTGCCGCCACCCGAAGACCCGGGCTGAGCTAGGGGGCTTCGGGTGGCGGCAGGGGCTGTGGCGCTTAATCGCAGCCCCCGCAGCCAACCGAAGCCTCGGGGCTGAGCCAGGGGGCTTTGGGTGGCGGCAGGGGCTGCGGCACTCCCGCCTCCACCCGAAGCCCTGCAGCCCCCTAGCTCAGCCCCGGGGCTTCGGGTGACGGTGGGAGCCCCTGCCGCCACCGGAAGCCCCGGGGCTGAGCTAGGGGGGCTGGCTGTGGGCAGTGCATGGTGGGACAGGTGCCCACCATGCACTGCTCTTGTATCGCAAAGGAGCGTTCACATGGTGAATGCACCTTTGCGATTTAAGTAGCAGGTGTGTACACACCAAAGCGCTATAAATATAGCGCTTTTCTTGTCCCGCAATAGATTTTATTGCAGGACAAGTTTGTAGTGTGTACATAGCCTCAGATGAACTGCAGCCTTGAACTGTGTTTACTCTACCACTATGTTAATACATTCCAGGACTAGATCCTGCAAGGTCCTGATCCTCTCCACATATGTGCTCAGCACCCTGAACTACTGTTGACTTTGGGACACTTAGTACCTTATAGGATTGTACCTTATGAAGGCAAAGTCTGAACGATTTCTTCTGTTATCTTGAAGTATTATAGACCAGATTGTGTTCTGGCTTAGCTCTCATTGAACTGTAACATTTCTCTCAATATGAATTTAAAGTAATGTCTGATTTTCTAATTGTGCCAGTTTTAAGAATGAGCTACGAGGTTTATCAGACAAAGCCTGCTCCCATTGAAAATCATGAAAAATTTCCCACTATCTTTAAAGAGAACAGGATTGGACCTTACATTGGGCTGTCAACCCTCCACTATTGTCCTGGAGTCCCCAGGACTTAATCTTTAATTAAAGATTATGTCACATGATGAAACCTCCAGGAATATGACCAGCCAAAATTGGCAATCCTCACCTTACATGTGGTGCTGCATGATCCCAGCCCGTTACAAGTGAGACTGTTACTACAGGGCAGTCAAACTCCTTCAGCTACTCAGCAAGCGGCCTTAGTGGCAATGTGGCAGGAGTTACAGTCCTTCACAGGGATGCAAAGTAGTACTGCGGTGTCATCCTGTTTTCAGTTGTTAGAATCCCACCTATGAACTCAGAATTATTTCTGCTGACTCAGTGGCAAGTGGATTGTGTTAAACTAAACAGGAAATGAGAGGAGTCGTAGGCCTTCTCTAGGACAGTGGAAAATAGAGCCCAGCACAGAGAGAAGCTAAGAAACATAGCAAACCAAGGAAGAGATCAGGCTGTCCTTTATGTTTTGGTGCTATTGAAGCTCATAATAAAGGTAAAGGGGATGAGTTTTGGACACTAACCTAGGCCTTGATCCAGCAAACACTTATTCATATGCTTA
>ML685809.1:11498739-11509287 GCA_007922175.1 Pelusios castaneus | reverse complement strand
CTTCTTTCTTCCTTTCCTTTTTTTCTTTTTCTCTTCTTTGTCTTCCTTCCTTCCTGCTCTCTGTCTTTGCTTCCTTCCTTTCTTTCTTTTTTTCTTTGTCTCCTCCTTCCTTCTCTTTTTTCTTTCTCTCCCTTCTTTTTTAAAACTTTTTAAAAATTAATTTTAAATAAAAACCTTTCTTAAAATTAGATTTCAATTCCAAATTCATTCCAATTAAATTAATTAAACACAATTAATTAATTAATTCTATTTACAGTCACTTTATCTTCAATTAATGCCTATAATTTCTGTCTTGTGAGTTTTCCCCAAAAATTTATTCTGAAAAAGTTTTTCACACAGCTTGAAAATTTTGCACACAAGCCACCAAACCTAGAGAGAACATTGGCTACTAGTTGCGTACACAACAGCAGGCCAGCAGGCTAACATCGGTCAGTCAGTCCCACACTCTGGGCCTGGCCGGAGCCCACAGCACCAACAAAAAGTGTGTGGATGCATTACTGCCTGCCACCCAGTACCCAGAAACACAGGCCAGCAGCAGACGTGATAGCTACGCATTCACGTTTTTTTCTAATTATAATATGGCCCCCCAACAGTCTGAGGGACCGTGAACTGGCCCCCTATTTAAAAAGTGTGAGGACCCCTGCTGTAAGACCTCACAGGTTGTCTTTCAGTATATTAGCGGCCTGCATAGTTAATAAAACTTAACAGTTTTTACCTTGTATTTTTATTTCTTTGATATATTCAAAAATTTACTGTTTACTGCACTATTTTCAGTGTTATTTCTTTATGACACGACGGACATCAATAGGAGTTCCGGTACCTTTTTTTTTAGAAAAAAAGCACTGGCTTTCATCAATTTTAGGAAAGTGTTCATTTTTACGTATCATACAGCCCTGTGGAAGGTGCTGGCCAGATTCAGCTGTCCTCCAAAATTTATTAAGGTCACTAAGACTTCCTCATGATCAGATGACTGCTACCATTCTTTGTAATGATTTGGAGACACAGACCCTTTTGTCATCAAAACTAGGGTTAAGCAAGTCTGTGTTACTGCCCCAACCCTATTCTCCTTCTATTTAGGAGTCATTCAGGTCCTTGTTTAAAGGCAATCTTACAACTGCAGTTGACATTCAGTGTAGAATGGATGGGCAGTTTTTTAATTTTCAGTATTGCCACTTCAAGTTTGAAATCCTTAGGGTGTCCATTATTTATCTTCAGTATGGTGATGATTGTGCTATTTTTGCACATACTGAGAATGACCTTCAGTCTGCACTGGATCTTTTTGCCCAAGTCTACCAAGTCAAGTCTGCAGGGCAATCAACCAGGTCCTGCAAGCCCATCTTGTCGCCCCAGGCAACCTGCATGAACTTCTTGCCGGCCTCGCCCGACTCGGCTTCACCAACTGTGGGGGCATTGTTGATGCCACCCACATCCCCATCCAAGCCCCGGAACACCGCACCAGGGACTATGTCAACCGCCAGGGGTACTACTCCATGGTCCTGCAGGCCCTCGTGGACCACTGTGGAATCTTCCAGAACATCTATGTGGGCTGGCCGGGGAAGGCGCACAACGCACGGATCCTGCACAACTCCACCCTGTGTAGGCGCAAGCAGGTGGGCACCTTCTTCCCCGACCACACCATCACCATCGGGACGTGCAGGTGCCAGTCCTGATCCTCGGGGATGCCACCTACCCGTTGCTCCCCTGGCTGATGATGCCATACATGGGCTGCATGGATGCCAGCAGGGACCTCTTCAATTGAAGGCTCAACCGGTGCTGCAGCGTCGTTGAGCGTGCCTTCGGCCATCTCAAGGCCCACTGGAGGGCCCTCCTGACCCTCCTGCAGCGCCCTCCTGACCCGCCTGCAGCTCGGCAAGAGCAACCTCCCGGAGGTCATCTGCGCATACTGTTGCCTGCACTACCTCTGCGAGCTGTGGGGGAAAAGGTTCCCCCGTGTCTGGGAAGCCGAGGCCGAGTGGCTCGCTGTGCAGTACAAGCAGCCCGACGACACCCTGCCCCAGACTCAACGGGGTCCAGCGGCAAGCACAGCTCATCCGGAATGCGCTGAGGGCTCACTTTGACAGCGAGGAGCACTGAGCGGTGGGCCTGCTACCAGGCCCTGTCACCTCCACCAGCCACCCATGCCTGCCCCCCACCCAATGCACCCATCTCCTCCCTGTCCCCACACCAATAAAAAGCATGACACTGAATAACAGTGTTCAGGGTGTTTATTCAGAGGGGGAAATGGGGGTTGGGAGCTGTGGGGGTTAGGAGGTTTGGGGGGAGTGAAGAGGGTCTGGGGAGAGGCTGGTGCTAGTGGCCTCCAGAAGGCAGGTCCCGGCTTGCAAACGTCTGCCCCGGGTCCTGACCTGCTGGCGAGGAGGGCTGCCTCTGGGGTGCAGAGAGAACAGGTGCTCCTCCAGGTGCTTCAGGGACTGGGTCTACCACTCCATGAGGTTTGAGTATGCGCTCGATCAGCCTCTGCTTGCCCCTCTGCAGCCCCTGCTCGGCCCTCTGGTGGGCATCCTACTGTTCCTGCTGGGCGGTGGCCTCCCCCTGCTCTAGCATCACAGTCTCGTCCCCCGAACCCTCCCCCTGGTCATTGTCGAGGGAGGGGGGCTCGGCAGAGTCAATGGTGTAGGCCCAGGTAATACTGGCAGCTGGTGGGGGCTGCTCCTGTCTGGAGCGTCTCCTCCCGGGCCTTTTGGTAGCCCTGGCGGAGGTCCTTGATCTTGACCCGGACCTGCTGAGTATCCTGGATGTGGCCCTTGGCAGCCAGGGCCTGGGAGATGGAGGCATACACCTCCCAACTGCGATGGCTGCCTCGCAATTGAGAGCTGACTGCCTCGTGCCCCCAAATGGCCAGCAGGTCGAGGATTTCCTGGTGGCTCCAGGATGGGGCCTGCCTGTGGCGGTGGCTCGGCTCTGCCCTGCTCCCAAGCAGCAGGGTGGTCAGGGGTTAGTCTTGCCCTGTGGTTGGCCAGGGCAGGCTCTTCCTGTGCCAGGAACTCTAGGTGGGAGGTCAGGGAGGAAGGTCTGGAGGCCATGGAGGTCAACTGAGGGCTACTGTGTATCTACACTGGCTTAGGTCAACTTAATGAGGTTGACTTAAATGTTAGGTCGACCTAAAAGGAGGTGTTATTAGGTCAACTTAACTTTTCCTTAGGTCAACTTAAGGAACTGCTTAAGTTGACTTCAGGAAAGCCCAGTGTGGACATGGTGTAGTTTGAGTCCACTTAGGCCTCCTTAGGTCGATTTAATTTGTAAGTGGAGACACACCCTTAGTGCTGTTTAAGCCAATGGCAAAATTCCCATTGGATTTCACCCCATATCCTCAATCCAGAGATTTACAATGTTTAACTATATCTACTCCTAACTTCCATTCCAGATGGATAGCTGAAAGAATAACTCAGAGAGAAACAGCTCTATTTGGAATTGTATTCACTTTCCACAACTTTGAGACATCTGAAAAGGTCTAAGAGACCTGCTTTGAGCTACAGCTGTCTCTATGATGGTTAAATGCTGTAGTCAGCAAAAATTTAACTTTTTTTTCCAATATAGTGCAAATAGTGCCGATATAGTGCAAATACTTGACTAATAGGTATATGACTAATTTGTATCTGGTATCAAATTATGACCATCAGTATATGAAGCATCCTGGATATGGCTAGCCTGTGAAACTTTGATTATTTTAGTTAACTGACAAATCTAGAAACTATCCCTGATTGAGGTGTCATTAAAGGAGATATTGGAACAAATTAATAAATTAAACAGCAATAAGTCACCAGGACCAGATGATATCCACCCAAAAGTTCTGAAGGAATTCAGATGTGAAATTGCAGAACTACTAACTGTGGTATGTGACCTATCATGTAAATCACTTCTATATTGGATAACAGGAGGATTGCTAATGTGATGCCAATTTTTGAAAAAGGCTCCAAAGGTGATACCAGCAATTTAAGACTGGGAAGACTAACTTCAGTATCAGGCAAATTGGTTGAAACTATAAGAAAGAACTGAATAATCAGATATGTAGATGAATACAATTTATTGGGAAAGAATTTTTGTAAAGGGAAATCATGCCTCACCAATCTACTAGAATTCTTTGAGGGAATCAACAAGTATATAGACAAGGGTGATCCAGTAGATATTGTGTACTTAGATTTCCAGAAAACCTTTGATGAGGTCCCTCACCGAAGGCTCTTAAGTAAAGTAAGCTATCATGGGATAAGAGGGAAGGTCCTCTCCTGAATCAGTAACTGGTTAAAAGATAGGAAACAAAGGGTAGGAATAAATGGTCAGTTTTCAGAATGGAGAGATTTAAATAGCTTTGTCCCCCAGTAGCCTGTACTGGGACCAGTACTGTTCAAAATATTCATAAATTATTTGGAAAAAAGGGTAAACAGTGAGGTCGCAAAATTTTTAGATGATACATAACTACTCAAGTTACTTAATTCCAAAGCAGATGGCAAAGAGTTACAAAGGGCTCTCACAAAATTGGGTGACTGGGGAACAAAATGGCAGATGAAATTCAGTGTTAATAAATGCACAGTAATGCACATTGGAAAACATATCGCAACTATACATATAAAAAGACGGGGTCTACATTAGCTGTTTCCACTGAAGAAAGAGATTTTGGAGTCATTATGGATAGTTCTCTGAAAACATTCACTCAATATGTAATGGCAGTCAAGAAAGCTAACAGAATGTTGGGAATCATTAGGAAAGAGATAACAATACAAAAATATCATATCGCTTCTTTATATAGCCATAGTACACCCACATCTTGATGCTGAGTGCAGATCTAGTTGCCCCATCTCAAAAAAGATATATTAGAATTGGAAAAGGTACCGGAAAGGGTAACAAAATTATTAGGGGTATGGGAAAGCTTCTATATGAGGAAAGATGAATAAGACTGGTATTTTTCAACTTGGAAAAGATATGACTAAGGGGGGATATGATAGAGGTCTATTCAGTCATGACTGGTGTGGAGAAAGTAACAACACAAGAACTAGGGGGAATCAAATGAAATTAATAGGCAGCACGTTTAAAACGAACAAAAAGAAGTATTTCTTCACACAATGCACAGTCAAACTGTGGAATTCCTTGCTGGAGGATGTTGTGAAGGCCAAGACTATAAAGGAGTTAAAAAAAGAACTAGATAAGTTAATGGAGGACAGGTCCATCAATGGTTATTAGTTAGAATAGGCAGGGATTGCTGTTTGCGAGAGTCTTGGAATGACAGATGGGATGGATCAGTTGATGATTATCTGTTTTGTTAATTCATTCTGAAGCATCTGGCATTAGGCCAGTTCTACACTACAGTGCAAGTCGGTGGGAGATATGGAATCCGCAGAATACATATCGCCCATCAACTTGGTTAATTCTACTTACCGCGGCATCTTCACTTGTCACCATTGACTTACAGCGCTCTCTGGTCAATGCAGCCTTACTCCACTTGAGGGGGTAGAGTAATTATGTTGACTGGAGAGCACTTCTGGGATCAACTGAGCGTGTCTAGACTGCCCGCTCAATTGACCCCACTGCATTGATCTTCAGGAATTCAACGTAGTTTTTTAAGTGTAGAGTAGACCTCGATCCCTGTCGGAAGATAGGATACAGGACTAGATGGACCATTGGTCTGACCCAGTATGGTGGTGGTTTGGTTCTTATGCAGGAATTCTGTGACTTTCACGATGAAATAGAGAGTTGAAGCTAAACTGCATTGTGTTACACACTGTAGCATGGTAAAACCCCTGCTAGGATAACCTGAATAAAATGCTAAACTTTTATTTAAAGCCCAGAAGATCCATAATAGCTTGAGGTCAATAAAATGATACTATA
The DNA here is from genome assembly GCA_007922175.1 of Pelusios castaneus. Lineage (NCBI taxonomy): Eukaryota > Metazoa > Chordata > Testudines > Pelomedusidae > Pelusios > Pelusios castaneus. The sequence continues at coordinate 11,503,446 of ML685809.1, read as the reverse complement.
ACTAGCTAAGAAGCCAACACTCTTCATTTTCATGCAGTTTCTCAGTACAACAGTTTACAGATAAATTCAAATGCAGAATAATTAAATAGACAGCTGCAGTCTTGTAAAGTAGAAAGTGTGTCATCTTTTGTTGTCCCCAGACAATTTTTATCAGCAGGAACACAGTAGCTCACATGGACTTCTGTATTGTCCATGTGCATGCATTAAAACTAGTTAACCCTTTAGTTTCTAGATTGAGTATGTAACTGTGCAGAGAACATGTGATAGGGACTATCTGAAGTCAAAGGCAGAATAAAGGAGAAAGGTATCAACATAGCATTGGGGAGGTGAGTGGAAGGCAGAGCTTATATAAAATAACCTCATGACATTTTAAGTATCAATATTTGCATAGAGTTTCTGAATCAGATTTGTTCAAATTCAAATCTGGAACAGTGACAGGATTTTTTCCTACTGCCTAGAAGTGCTAGCATTTCCTATGACCTCTAAAAAATCCTGCAGCCAGAGAGCTGTGGTCAGAGAGTACCTTAATGCATTTTTAGGGAATAGCCACCCTCTTGTCCCTGTGAGTGTGGATAGAGAAGAGGTCGAAATATTGCTGAATAGTGCTTTTGTTTTGTATCTGAAAAGAATAGTTACAGGTTGAACTTAGAGAAAATGAAAAAATCATAAATGCTTCATCTGTCAGAATATGTCCTAGCCATACCCAATGGCTATCAGGTACACTCAAGACAATGGAAGTTACCCTGACAGAGGGATACAATATCTATTTTAATGGTTTGGAGGTTCAGTGTGAGAAACTTTTCAGGAGACATTATAACTGCAGAAGCCAGCGATTGTTCCTAGCTAACATCATCTATACATAAAACTGTATTTGTCCATGTGCAGAACTGCCAGCACTGAAACAGATTAGATGCAGACCCATGGAATCAATAGACATCTAACTGCCACAATAATCAACAGATGCAATATGTTGTAGCATGGATTGACCTTGAAGTGGTATTAATTCCTGGCAGAGGATATCTTGCAGATAAATTCTCTCTTTCACATTCTCTAATATCTAAAGTTATCATATGTGTATTTATCACTCAAATCCACTTCCATGCCACCCAGTTACTGCCAAAAGGTATATTTTATGTGGCGAGCATGCTAATATTTATGTACATATTTGTGTTTGTATTCTAATCCTTGACTAACTTGCTGAGAAATCATGTGTCTGTGAATAAGGAAACTGTTAGCCATTACGTTTGCTGAAAGCAGAATTAACTGCCCACACAATTGTGTAATAGCATGACTTAATTTCTAATTTTGATTTATTGTAAATAGGATTAGGGGACCATCATTAAAAATTAAGTCTCTGTTTGAGCATTCTATAGTCTCTGGGGCAGGCAGATCAGATAAGCAATCTATATGCCCTGGACCTCTTGGTTGGGGCAAACAATAGCAATTTGGGGGACTCTGACCCCCTGGGGTGGGGAGCAGAGTAAACCACCAGTCTATAGCAAGGATCCCTGGCAACCACAGTTAATGATAAGTGCAGAGCACGGGTAGGGAAACCCAGACCCACCCTACTCTACCGAGTTCTGACTCAAGGCCCTGTGAAGCCAGTAAACTCCCTATTAAGGGTTCAAGCATTGGCTCCTAACATTTTCCCTTGGTCAGTTCCTACCATAGGCTATGTCTACATTTGTTAATTTAAGTCGACTTTAGCTAAGTCATGACCCGCAAAAGGTTGAGAACCAAAAGGTTAAGTGCTGTAGATCAACTATGCCAAACAAAATGCAATAGGATCAACAAAGGGATATAGGTATATATAAGTATAAGGGATATATAAGTATAAGGGATATATAAGTATAAGTATATGTATAAGGGATATATAAGTATGCAATAGGATCAACAAAGGGATATAATGTCCAAACCCAAGTCAAATAGGAATAACTTTACGGTTGATCTTTGTCCTCAAGGATGCTGGACCTGATCAGGAATGAAGGCACCCAGGCACTCAATGATTTCCAGCCTCTAAGGAACACTGACCGGTTAGTAGATCTTGTCCCTCCTCTTCTTTAGTCCCTCATTGTCTCTGGATCAATAACTTAGCACGCACACACTACTGTCACCCAAATGGACAGCAATCACCCTTGGGGTTGCTTTCCTTATATGCTCTTTTCCCAGGTGGAACCAATCAAGAGCAAGGATTTTCCTGCCCTAGGTACTTTTTGCATACGACTCTATGAGTTATACACACGGTACCAGACTTCGTACTCAGTACTACCTCTAGAGGTCTTCCACCTTTAGCTGTTACTAGCACACTAGAGATCTTGGCTTCCTGCCAAGCATCCTGAGGTGTTTGCTCTGGGTACCAACTATATGGTGAACACAAACACATTGCCGCCAATGCTGTCTCACCACTTTACAAAATGGCAACCATTACTCCACCTTTCCAAAACTCTAATTATTCAATTTTTCATCTTACATATATCCCCTCTTTGATGCCTTTGAATGAACATGAAAAATGGCATCACAACACCATATCAGTTATTCCCATATTTTCCTTAATTGCAGCCCAAACTAGAAAGTGGTTGCTGCCTATAGAAAGTATAATATACAATCAAAATTAAAATGACAGAAAAAGAGTGTACTAAAATGTGCCATGCTTTCTTACAGAGAAAAGGATTAGAGAATAAATTCTCCCACCAATGGGCGTACTTGGACTCCTTCTTTACTCTGTCCACCACTGCATGGATCTGGTCATTATGATGATAGACAATTAATGACTGATCCATTTGCTCTAATTCCTCTCGTTTCTGAGTTACATCTAGGTGTCCCATCATGCTTCTATTAGCATTAACATTTACTCTCAGGTGGAATGGTGTTATTTCCCTTAATACCTGGTACTGCTCCCAGCAATTACAATACAGGTAAATAACTCTTGTCAGCGTGAAGAAGTGACAGAGGCTGCTGCTGGCCCAGCCCCCACCTGCTTAAAGGGAGAGACTGAGCAAGGGTGGGAAGAGTGAGCAGCGCCTGGCGCCTTGGGAAAGAGCAGGATACAGCAGCTGCGGCCTTGGGACAGGACATGGGCAGGGCCACGCTTGGGGAGGCATAGTCTCCATAGTCTCCCTGGTCTATGATACCCACCACCCATGATTGGAGGCATTGTAAGTGGCCCAGAGTATCAGGATGTTGATATGAAGGGAAACTTCCTGTTTCAACCACAAGCCCTGAATTCTCAGTGCTCCCCAACCTCTTGAGGTGCCATTGGAAATTTGGAAAAAAATCTTGAATTATAAATGGATCAATGCATGTTCTCCTATAAGTGTTTCTGGCCCTCTTCCCAATTCTCTGAGATTGTACATCTGTTTTGGACTAAAACTGAATAGCCGTTGACAGTTTGGTAGATGGTTTTCATATGCCTTGCTGCAATACACACTTCTGTTTCCTTAAAATTCCAGATCTCTTACAAGGTTCATATTTTTTTATTGGAATTCACCCTGCAAAGCAGGAAACCCTTAAAAACAGGTGTAATTCTATGGTGCTAGGATTGTTTGCCAGCTGTTAATCCAGCTGCTCCTGACAGTTATTTGGCTCCCACACCCTTGTTACTTCTATATCCATGCCCCTTCACTTCTCTTTCCCTTGTGGTGTGTTTTAAGAGGCTTCACAAAAGGAATAAGGCCAACAGCATAACTGGACTGATTATACACATGTTGAGTATTCAAACCACAACACTAAAACGCATCGAGTAGTTATGATTGTGAGAAGGACTCAGATTGCCACTGCTGGTGCAGGTACAATACACAGTCATACCATAATCCCAATACTTGCTGCTCACTTATTAGGCTATGATTCCACTCTGGAGAGGTAGGCTGTGAGTGTATTTTCAAAAGACAAATAGTTGAATGTGTGCCATTAAGATTAATTTGCCAAAGGGAAATGGAATCAAAAGGTAGGATTTTTTTCCCTTAAGAATTCCATTTTCTGAACATCTCTTAGCTCTTCCAAAGTCAGCGTCCAAATTCACAGGCTGCGGAGGAGCTTCGTGGTCATAGTTAAACTTGCTCAATCCCTCTGATGTTTTCAGCACAAGCTCAGATTTGATCATTAATGTAAGAAAAATTCACGCCTCCGCTGGACTCAGTGCATCTTATCTTGACAGTAGGCAGTGATTGTAAGAGCTTAGCTGAAAGGTAAGAAGAACCCTATTCCTTTCATTACTACTGAGTCGCTTTCCCTGCATCAGTCCAAATCAGAGAGAAATACACTGAAGCAGGGTTGGTACTCCTTAAAAAAAAAAAAGACTTGCGGCACCATCCGCATCAGGGGGCTGGGGCAGAGGGTGGTGTTGGACACTCATGCAGCCACTCTCTCCCCAGTAGGTGGGTGGGGTGGGATCTTGGGGGCAGGATGGCATTGTGGGGTGATGCATCGCAGGACCAGCCCAGCCCAAGGATGGGATGGATTGGCACTGTAGTGTGGCACAGGCTGGCAGTGCTCTGGGCCAGCAGGGACCCTCTACAGCGCCAGTCTGCCTCATCCCCAGTCTGGGCCAATCCCACAGTGCACTGCCCAGCAAGGCTGGCTTGCCCTCGAGCACCAGGCCCACCATCCTGCTGGGTACAGACTGGGAGAGGGCTGCACTAGTGCGGCGGGGGGGGGGGGGGGGGGGAAGGGGGCAGAGCAGGCTGTTTTTCCAAGCTCAGCGCACTGACC
>ML685809.1:11408935-11498639 GCA_007922175.1 Pelusios castaneus | reverse complement strand
CCCCCCCCCCCCCCCCCCCCCCCCCCCCCCCCCCCCCGGGGGCAGAGCAGGCTGTTTTTCCAAGCTCAGCGCACTGACCAATGGATTCAGGGTATACAAATTGTGGGCCAGTACCCACAGACACCACTCCACTGAAGTTCTTTGAAAATAGCAAATTGATAAAAGTAAGAACCCCTTTAAAATACCTCTTCTATTTTGTCAAACAGTGAAATATAACAGCGTGACAAGAATTGAAGGAGGCTGCTATGTGGGGCACAATTCTCTTTAAGACACTGTCTCCAGTTGGCTACATTGGTTTGAGTGCAACATGCTGCAACAACACAGTAGTTGGGAGTTCCTGAGTAACCTGCTCTTTTGTGTGTATTCCCTATACCAGTTTTTCCATTACATGACCGTATGCTCTTATTAGCGCCGGGTTACCGTCTCAATCTGTCCATAGCTTGTACCAAGAATGTGGCAGAGATGGACAGTGAATTCGTGTGAGGTCCAAAGCATTCACTGTTGAAGTTTTGTGGTGTGTAGTGCATGAGACAGGAGTCTGTTGGAAGAGACAAACCCTTCTTATGGTTCAATGACTAGAATGAGATTTCTGAGACCTGGATTATTTCATTGGCCGCTTCTGGAGACTTCCTATGTGATTTTGGGCAAGTCACTTATCTTGATCTCTCTGTGCCACACTGGTAAAATGAAGATAATAGTACTTCCTGACCTCAGAGAAGTGTTGAGGGGAAATAAACCCTGTTGATTAAATGTTTATGGAGTGTTCATATACCAGACTGATGAGCACCATAACAAAGTCCATAAAGAAAATAACTTTTCTGTGCCAGGTTTGGATGGTGTGCAGTTGATGAAGCATGGGGTCACATAAAGTAGATGGAGATATAAAGGAACTATTGAAAAGCTGGCTTTGTAAATGCCTGAAGCAGAGCCAAAGCTGCTCAGCCACGCTGCAATATGTGGCGAGTGATAAAAGGAAGTACTATTCTCATTGTAAAATAATTCCTGCAACTTTTAAATAGCTCAACAGCTGAAACCACGGGGGGTAGTCAGCAAAATTTTACATGGTAACCCTTCCCCAGAAGTATTTTCAGTATTCCTGAGGAAATTGGGCTCAATAAAATTAAAGGTGGACCCTTGAGGAAGGGGGAAGAAATCTCATTTTGTGCCTTAGCAGTGCTTTTTGCGTAAGGTTTTCACTAAACCCATGAGGGGTCTGATTCAAAAGCTCATTCAAGTCTAAGTATTGAAATCTTCTATCATGATGCAGACACCCCAGGGAAAAGAGTTAATGTTCCATAGGCTGCCTTATCATTCATTTTCTGACTTCCAAATGACATTTTGGGGTCCATCCAGACTAGTAAGAAATTCTGCCACTGCCTGCCCTTTAACTTTCAGGTGCCTTGGTGCTGTGAATTTGGTGCAGATCTTTGACACCAGTAACCAGCTCACAAGCATGAAGTATTACCTTGACTTTTACCAGCCCAGTTACTTTTCGGAGGGTGTCATCAACGGCCATTCCAGTCCAAAGTCTCCTAAAATACATCCTCCCTGAGTTCTTAAATACCAGTCACTCCAGTCATTCCCCTCTGGTTCCTCATCCCCAAAGGCATGAAACCAGCCCCCAGATACCAGCTTACTTAGCTTATACATGCCGCATGGTTTGGATACCTGCTCTGGATGAAAATAAAAGGTTTATTTAATGGGAAACATTCAAGGATTCGGATTCAAAGATGAAATAGTAAGGGAGAGCAAACATGTAATTTACGTTGAAAATAAACAAAGATGTAATCTCAGGCTTTACACTTCTATATTAGATAAAATCCCACTTGGAACAGTTAAAGTAAAAGCTACCTATTGCGTTAAAGCAGTTTCCCAGTGTAACCCCTAGCAACAGGAGGGATCCAGAATTCCTGGACAGACACCTGCTTTGAGATTGTCCCCCCAGATTCTGGTCCCAAACTTGCTTTTAAAGGGCCTTTTTCCCCCACCCCTCCACAGTGACTCATGGTTATTAAGTGTGGGAAAACTCCCTCCTGATCTGAGGTTTGGGACCTGGGATATTCTTTTTAATGTTGAGTTGTCTCAGCATCTTTTCATTCACTCTAGTGGGCTACAATTGTCCTTTCCTGGGCTGGACTATAAATTGTTCCGTGGAGTTGGAAGTGTTGGAACAATTTGTAGAAAGGGGGTGCTGACAGCCATTGTTAGCTTTTTTAGATTGCCACGGCATAACAAGCAAATGGTTTCAGAGAACTATCCACAACAACACCAAGTGCTCTTTCTTGAGTGGTAACAGTTAATTAAGACTCCATCATTTGTCTGTGTAGCTAGGATTATTTTTTCCAGTGTTCATTAATTTGCATTTATCATCACTGAATTTAATCTGCTATTTTATTGTGCAGTCACCCACCTTGGTGGGATCCCTCTGTAACTTTTCCACATTCAGCTTTGCACATGACCGTCTTTGGTGAGAGACCTCATCAAAGGCTTTCTGAAAGTCCAAGTATGCAGTATCCACTGGCTCACTCTTGTTCATATGCTTGTTGACTCCCTCAAAGAATTGTAATAGATTGGTGATGCATGATTTTCCTTTACAAAGCAATGTTGACTCTTTCCCAATACACTGTCTTTATCTATGTTTCTGATAATTCTGTTCTTTTATTATCATTTGAACCAGTTTCCAAGTTAGTCTTACTCGCCTGTAACTTGATCACCTATGGAGCCTTTTAAAAAAGTTGATGTTATAAACATTACCTACCTTCCAGTCATCTGATACAGAGGGTGATTTAAGAAAGAGGTTTATACCACAGTTAGTAGTTCTGCAATTTCATATTGGAGTTCCTTTAGAACTCTTGGGTGAGTATCATCTGATTCTACTGACTCATTGCTGTTTAATTTATCAATTTGTTCCAAAATCTCTTTTATAAATACCTTAATCTGGGACAGTTCATCTGATCTGCCACTTTAAAACAATGGCTCAAGTGTGAGGATTTCCCCATACCATCTGAAGTGTAGACCATTTAACTAATCCACAGTGAGTTTGTCTTCCTTGAGTGCACCTTCACCATCAAGATCAGCTAGTGGCCCCACTGACTGTTTGGCAGCCTTCCTGCTTCTGATGCATTTAAAACACTTTTGTTGTTACCTTTTGTGGTCCTTAGCTAGTTGCTCTTCATATTCTTTCTGGGCCTGACAAATTATACTTTTATACTTAACTTGCCAGCGTTTATGATCCTTTCCATTTTCCTCAGTAGGATTTGACTTCCAATTTTTGAAGGATGCTTTTTTGCTTCTGCCTCTTTTGCTCTACTGTTTAGTCATGGTGGTTTAGTCATTTAAAAATGTCTATATTCAGTTTGAGCCTATATTACAGGTTTTTAAATAGCAGTATGCAAGGATTTAATCTTGTGACTGTTCCTTTTAATTGCTGTGAGACAAGGTGGGAGAGGTAATATCTGTTATTGGACCAACTCCTGTTGATGAAAGAGACAAGCTTTCAAGCTTACACAGAGCTCTTCGGCTATGTCTACACTTGTGAATTTAAGTCGACTTTAGCTTTGTTAAGTCGACTTAGCATGTGCACACTTAAATTTTAAGTCGACTTAGGGGGGGACCCTACAAAGTCGACCTAGAGCATTCACACTGCATGCCTAGGTCGACTTGTAGGGACTAGGGGGACCTGGGACAGATCCACGGTGGCAGGGGGGCACCCCTTGCCAAGTGCCAGGTGGCTCAGCTGTTGCCCCATTGTACCTGGGTACAATGGGGCAAAGGGGGACAGGGACCCTGGCAGAGCATAGAGGCAGGGTGGGCAGGGCTCTGCCCTGCCCTGTGGGGGGGCATGCCAGGCTCTCCCTGTGCTACTTCCCCCAGCAGAGAGGGCAGTGGAGAAGTCCTGGAGAGCCCTAAGTTGACTTAGAGTCGACTTAGGGCTACTCCACATCTACACTGGCTTAAGTCAACTTTAGAAAGTTGACTTAAGCCTAAAGTTGACTTTAAACGAGGTTTAACAAAGTCGACTTAATTTTCCTTAACTCGACTTAAGCAGGTTGCTTAAGTCAACTTAAGGAAAGTGTAATGTAGACGCAGAGTAAATTAAGTCGACTTAAGCAAGCTTAGGTCGACTTAATTTACAAGTGTAGATGCACCCTTCTTTGGGGTTGGTGTTCAGGTATTCAGTGTCACAGCTAAATACAAAAGTGGAACAGAAAAGGAGTTAACACGTTGTAAGAGACGATTCAAGATGAAATGGGCAACTAAAACCTCTACAGCTGTAGGACAAAGGAGGGTTAGTGGGATACAGATAGTTGCAATGAGCCATAAATCCAGTGTTTTTATTAAATCCATGATTTAGATGTCTAGGAGTGGTCTGCATTTAAGTTCCCAGGCTCATCTTTTGAAGCTGTTGTACAGGTTTCTTCTGATGATGAGGACTGAGAGGTAAGATGAAGCAATCATTTTGTGAAAAATGTTCACCCATAGCTGATTTGGTGTTTTCATCTTTTATTTTTGTGTGTGCGTGTGTATGTGTATGCGTGTGTGTCAGTACATTTGAGAACATGATAATTGTCTACCATTGGGCATTTAGTGCATTGGATGAGATACACCACATATTGTAGTAGGCATATGTAGGGGTTATGGATCTTGAAAGGTGTGTTGTAGAGAGTATTGATCATCGTGGCATTGGAGATGTGTCTGCAGGATTTGCATCTGTGTTACTGCTGTGGCAGAGTATGACACACTGCAACCCATGTAAACCCTTATGGTGTGATTGTGTATCTTCATGTTCACCCTTATGGTGTAACTGTATATTGCTTAATGCAAAGTATGTCTGTAACGTAGTTCTGGAATGCTCATGACATACTGAACATTATTGTTGGGTTAGCATGTTTCTTGCAATGTCATATGTATGGTTATGAAGCTCTGCCAAATATGTGTCTCACATGGCTTGAAGCAGATCCAGGCAAACACTAAAGGCAGAGAGGTAGTTCATGCCTCACTTAGGCATCCATAAAACAACCCAGCTCTTCCAGGGACAGTGGACTGGCCTAAGCATCTGATAAGGGGACACTCATCAACTCAGGACATGGAGAAAACCACGCACAGATATTTTTGTTACCTGACCCTGAAGGGGGCAGAGGAAAAGGGAGACATTTTGGCTTTCTGTCTCTCCTTTGCAATCCATTTACAGCAACAACAAGCAACTGAGGCTGTGTCTACACTTGTTAATTTAAGTTGATTTAGCTAAGTCGACTTAACAAAGTTAAGACCGGTCAGCCTCACCTCAATCCCTGGGAAAATCATGGAGCAGATCCTCAAAGAATCCATTCTGAAACACTTGGAGGAAAATAGAGTGATCAGGAACAGTCAACATGGATTCACCAAGGGCAAATCGTGCCTGACCAACCTGATTTCCTTCTATGATGAGATGACTGGATTTGTGGATGAGGGAAGAGTCATTGACGTGGTATACCTTGACTTTAGCAAGGCTTTTGATACGGTTTCCCACAGCATTCTCGTCGACAAGTTAAGGAAGTATGGGTTGGATGAGTGGACCGTAAGGTGGATCGAAAATTGGCTAGATCAACGGGCTCAGCGGGTAGGAATCAATGGCTCGATGTCTGGTTGGCAGCCGGTAATGAGTGGAGTGCCCCAGGGGTCAGTCCTGGGGCCGGTTCTGTTCAACATCTTCATTAATGATCTTGATGATGGAATAGACTGCGTGCTTAGTAAGTTCACGGATGACACCAAGTTGGGGGGAATGGTAGATACTCTGGAGGGCAGGGACAGGATCCAGGGAGACTTGGACAAATTGGAACACTGGTCCGAAAGAAACCTCCTGAGGTTCAACAAAGACAAGTGCAAAGTCCTGCACTTAGGACGAAAAAATCCCATGCACTGCTACGGGCTGGGGACTGATCGGCTAAGTAGCAGCGCTGTAGAAAAGGACCTGGGGATTATGGTGGACGGGAAGATGAATACGAGCCAACAGTGTGCCCTTGTTGCCAAAAAGGCCAATGGCATATTAGGCTGCATCAGTAGGAGTATTGCCAGCAGATCGAGGGATGTGATAATTCCCCTCTATTCGACACTGGTCAGGCCGCATCTGGAATACTGTGTCCAGTTTTGGGCTCCCCACTACCGAAAGGATGTGGACAAATTAGAAAGAGTCCAGCGGAGGGCAACAAAAATGATTAGGGGGCTGGGGCACATGACTTATGAGGAGAGACTGAAGGAACTAGGCTTATTTAGTCTACAGAAGAGAAGACTGAGGGGAGATTTGATAGCAACCTTCAACTACTTGAAAGGGTGCTCCAAAGAAGAGGGAAGTAGGCTGTTCTCAATGGTAACAGAGGACAGAACAAGGAGCAATGGTTTTAAATTACAGCTGGGGAGGTCAAGGTTGGATATTAGGAAAAACTTTCTCACTAGGAGGGTGGTGAAGCATTGGAATGGGTTACCTAGGGAGGTGGTAGAATCTCCATCTTTGGAGATTTTTAAGGCCCGGTTAGACAAAACCCTGGCTGGGGTGATTTAGTGGGAGTGGTCCTGCTTTTTAGCAGGGGGTTGGACTAGATGACCTCGTGAGGTCCCTTCCATCCCTATGATTCTATGATTCTAAAGTTGACTTTAAGTTGACTTTAAGTCGACTTAGCATGTCCCCACTCAAAAATTAAGTCGACTTAGAGGGGACCCTGCCAAATCGACCTAGAGCGTCCACACTGGACACCTAGGTCGACTTGTAGGGGCTAGGTGGACCTGGGACAGGTCCACAGTGGCGGGGGGGCACCTCTTGCCAAGTGCCAGGGGGCTCAGCTTTTGCCCCATTGTACCTTGGTACAATGGGGGCTGAGGGGGACAGGGACCCTGGCAGGGCATAGGAGCAGGGTGGGCAGGGCTGTGTGCTGCCCTGTGGGGGGAGGAGGCATGCCAGGCTGTGGCTGTGCCAGTCACCCTGGCAGGGAGGGCAGTGGGGAAGCCCTGAAGCCCCCTAAGTCGACTTAGGGCTACGCTGCGTCCACACTGGCTAAGTCGACTTTCTAAAGTTGACTTAGCCAGAAAAGTCGACTTAAAACTAGGTTTAGTAAAGTCGACTTTAATTTTCCTTAAGTCGACTTAAGCAGCTGCTGAAGTCGATTTAAGGAAAATGTAGTGTGGACGCAGATTAAATTAAGTCGACTTAAGAAAGCTTAAGTCGAGTTAATTTGTAAGTGTAGATGCACCCTGAGAGACCATCCACAGGGGGAGCAGTTGGCTGAAGAAGTCAGCCAGCCTGTGGTGAGCATTAGCAAAGACTGAAATTACTGAAATGTTAAACTTAGTTTAGAGTATGATTTGGTTTTATTTCATCTTGATCAATTCTGACCTGCCTTCCTCAGGCTTTTAATCACTTAAAATCTTTCTGTACTCTTTGTTTGTTTTATCTAAAGCAGTGCCTGTGGTTTAATGTATGTTAGAGACTTCATTTAAAGTGAAAGAACAGGTGCATATCAATTTTTTTTTGATAAATTGATGAACTAATATGAGTTTGCAAGGTTCAACAGTCAGCATTGAACTCTGTAAGATGGAAGTTCCTAGGGTTGCATCAGAGACTAGGGGTGTTTACTGGAACAATTCTATCACCTGTCCGGAAGCACCCCCCCACTAGGGTAAGAGCCATTTGCTTGCAGGAGGCTATGTGTGGGCTGACTCAGAAGTGGGGGTTCACACCGTATAGCAAGTACAAGACAGGCTCAAAGAGTGAGGGATTGGGGTGACAACAATATACCAGTCCAGATTGTAGTGGAAAACATCATATAGGTGTCACTTGGAGTTAGTGTCCTGCTCTGTATGGGGAGCTTGCTTCTGATGATGAACTTGATGAGGTTGGGGGGTTGTTTGCAGGCCAGAGGAGGGGATTTGTTTTTAGAGTCAGATTGTTTAATGAGTGAGTGTTGTAGCTGGTTAATGATACTTCATAAAGGGTCCAGTGTGGGACAGTAGGTGATCAGTAGGAGTCCTTGAAGGGGTGCTCCAAAGAGGAGGGAGCTAGGCTGTTCTCGGTAGTAACAGAGGGCAGAACAAGGAGCAATGGTTTCAAGTTACAGCTGGGGAGGTCGAGGTTGGATATTAGGAAAAACTTTCTCAGTAGGTGGGTGGTGAAGCATTGGAATGGGCTACCTAGGGAGGTGGTGGAATCTCCGTTTTTGTAGATCTTTAAGGTTCGGTTAGACAAACCCTGTATTGAAGCAGGTTCTCTTGAAGTATTTGTGTAGCTCATTCCGTGATGTGATCTATTTCTCCAGTGACATGTTCTTTTTTGGTAAAGGAGGTTTTAAGTATGTTAAGGTATGTATCCCAGACTACTTCTTGGGAACATATTCTGTGGTATCTGAGTGCCTCGCTGTAGATAATAGATTTCTTGGTGTGCTTGGGGTTCTTAGGATCTGCAAAGGTAAGTGAGATGGTCTGTGGGTTTCTTGTATATAGCTGTCCGTATGACTCCATTGTTGAAGCTGATCATGGTGTCCACGAAGTTGATGTTGGAGTGGGAGTGTTAATTTCCATTTAACTAGCTTCCTCTGTTTTGCGTAGTTCCCCTTTTGGAAGTTAAATGTTCCTGTGCTGAGTGTCTGGCATGTTTCCCTTGACAAGGATGTTAAATTTAACATCCATTATAGTCACTATTACCAAATGAGTTGGCTCTGTTCACCTCTTCGACTAGATCCTGTGCTCCATTTAGGGCTAAATAAAGAATTGCCTTTCCCTTTGTGGGTTCCAGGACTAGTTGCTCAAAAAAGCAAACATTTCGGGTATTTAGAAATTTTACTTCTAGCATCTCTTCCTGAGGTGATACATGTCCACTCAATATGAGGATAGTTAAAATCCAACACTCTTATTGGGTTATCCGGTTATGTAGTCTTTCTAATCTTCCTGGAGCATTTCATAATCACAGTTACCATCCTGGCCTGATAGTTACTAGTTTATTCAGATATATGCTTATTGTTCGAGCATGGGATTTCTATCCATAGATTCTATGGTACAGTTGTATTCATTTAAGGTTTTTACTTTAAATGACTCTAAGCTTTTTTCACATATAATGCCACTCCCCTACCAGCATGACGTACTCTGTTATTCCTACATATTTAATTCTCTGTTTTACTGTGGCCCACAGGTTAACCTCATTCCCTTTGAAATGATTGGCAGTATGCCAAATGGATTATGCCAAGCACATACAAAGAGATATATTAACTAACCTGAAAACTACCTCTAAGCCACTGTGTTTGGCTTAAGGGAGACTGTTCTGGCCATCCAATCTGAGCCCCATTCAGGCATTGAAGGTTTGAATCCAACCCAGGATAGAAATCTGAACTAAAAAAGGAGGCGCACCTTGTTTCAATCTGCTTCTGTCAACATTTTATTTTTTTTTAAATTTGCAGAAATATAATCTGAGTGCAGCAGAATATTCAGAAGAGAAGGTGGGAATGGGGAAAAGGGATTTGGGGTGCAGGCAAGGGAGCGGTGATTATGGCAAGAAGGATAAATGAGAATAAATGGGCAGGAGAGGTTTTGGAGGATCAGGTGATTGGGACGAGAGGGGTGGGACACTGGGAAGGGGACATAGTGGTGAGTGACAGAGGGGAGTGTGGAAGAATCAAGGAATGGGCGCTAGTCAGTCAGACTGTGCCACGCACAGGGGAAGAGAATGTAAAAATGCTACACAAAATTCACTCAATCACATATGGCCTAATGGAAAGACCACTGAGTGGAGCTACTGCTAGCTCTGCCACTGGCCTGCTGGGTGACCTTGGGCAAATCACTTTACTATAGGCAGCTGCTGAAAATATACTTGGGGGCGGTGGGGAGGGTGGCATGCAGCTGAGCTCAACCTGAACTCACCCCACAGTGCCCCTCGGCTCTTGCTTCAGAGGGGACAAGCAAAGCATCACTTGATGTACATGTCTGCACACAAGCAGGACTCTCCACCCCAGGAAGTCACACTCCAGCCCCTTCCTGGTCCTGGTCCTGGCACTACCAGCCATGGGGCTTGACCAATCAAACTGGTCAGGCGCACATGTAGTGGGGTGGCTCAGAAAATGGCAAAGCCAAGATCAATTTGGGGAAGGGAGGGCTGAGCCTCCTCTACCCCAGCTGCCCACCCCCTGTGCATGCCACCTCGCTGTGCCTTAGTTTCCCATCTGCGAGCTGGGGATAAAAACGTATAGTTATTTGAGATCTATTGATGAAAAAAACTATATAAAATTAGGTCTTTTGATATTACCTAGCCACAAGAGTATATTAACTGCAAACCTAGATAAGAATTACAACTGCCCAATTGCCATTGGTGCCTACCAACAAACATTTCTTTTTGTTTAAAAAAATTAGGAAATTAAATTATAGAAAACTTTTCAAATGCCAAGTTAAGTTGGCTGGTGATAGCTTGTGACCTTCCAGAATGTCAAGTTAAAAAAACCCCTCAAACTTCTGAAAACCAGGAAATACACCGCATAACCTTAACTCTGCCCACTGAGTGATGCCCCAAAACAATCCTCAACACATACACTGCTTTTTCCACGGTAATGGACAGATGATACTTGCACCTGCCTTATGCTCAAACATTAAAGCTACTCCCCCAACAGAGTATCATACTTGGAAAATATAACAATCCTTTCGCATTTCCCAGGATCCCACCTAAGCCCATGCTTTCCCCATCCATCATTAAATCCAGAGACTGCTCTCATAACCCACCTCAGCACTAGTAATACCCATGGCAAGAAGACCCCAGTGCCCTGCTACTGACACCACCCACACAATTCTGTGTTGAAATGATGCAAAGAGGAACCTCAAGGAACACATGCACCTCTTTCCTTTGATAAGGCCCCTGGATGGGGGGATTCAGACCCAAGGGTCCTCATATGACAATCACAGCTTTGTGACACTCCTCAGACGAATCCCCATATTATAAATATGCCTCTACCAACCTGCCCCCACTCCACCATTCAGTACAGCTACACCTAAAAGCACTGAATGGCAGTGGAATGCATGCAGCTATGGCCCAATGATTCTTGCCAGAAACAGAAGAGTGGAGTTAAGGTTCTTGGCTGACTAGTTCACCTTACAGAAGTTGGAATTTTTCTGAACTTGACATTCTGGAAGGGCACAAGCTATCAACAGGCAAACATAACTCTGTGTTAACAAAGCTTTTTGCCGTCCATAAGCTATGTGTGAGTTAGCTGCATACATCAGGAAAAAGGACAAAGGATGGGAACTCCTGTTGTTTAATCTTTACAATCTGAGCGAGGCTCAGTTTACACTTATTAAAAGGAACAGATCTGAACAAAAATAATCCATTTTGGTGTGTAATGGGCTTATACATTTAATAAGTTGGCAAAGGATTAGTTTATGGAGGCAGCATATACAATTTTCATTAACAATGACTGGAAGAATTGCTCTGTTCTGTGTTCGAGCAGTCACAGTGACAGCAGCGTTTTGAACTCTAAAAAAAGAAGTCTTTTGGAAGTTGCTTTTAAAGATAATCAGCAATGTGAGCTGTAAGTAATAAAAACCATCTCTTCTAAAAGATGAGTGTCACTGGTATGGGTTCAGGATACTACCAGCATGCAACCAGTTTCACAAAACAATGAGGCCAACTCAAAATGTTGGTTAGGTCTCATGTGAAACATTTCAGGAAACATCACATGCCCTTTTAGATTTTCCTGCTGTAGCTACCTGCAATGTTTGATGATCTTAGGGCCTGTACTATAGCTATCCCTGCGATAACCAGCAGTCAGCACTCTGCCAGGCAGACCTTTATGGGGCAGCCTCCTGTCACTGTTCCTAAAAAAGGTAGCAGTTTATTTATTCTTGATTGGGTATTTTTGCTGAATATGAATATATTATATCCTTAATTTGTAATCGTTTCAATGCTACTATGATTGTGCTCAAAAAGCTTCACTGATCCATCTTCTTTGCTGTTTGTTTGCTCCACTTATTACATTGAAATCAGCACTTCTGTTTTTAGAGGGATGAGAAGATGGCACAATTGCTTTTAGAGTAGCAGAAATATATGGTACTAAACAGAGGCTGGAAGTAAATATGCCTTAGTTCAATGGCTCCCAACCTGTGCTCCATGGACCACTGGTGGTCTGCAAGAGTACTGCGGGTGGTCCGGAAGTGGGGAGATAATGTAATAATAATAATATAATCCCCTGCACTTCTTATGTATGCAGGTAAATGTACCATGATGAGCGCAATATGTTTGTGAGTGAGCGTAATAAATTATTAGAAATAGCTGCATTTTTAATACCCCTTGATATATAAGTTTGACTCTCGTCAGCCATGGGCTATGTTAAAAATGTTTAAACAGCTTGCTTACATGGTGGTCCACAAAAGCTTTCAATGACGATGCAGTGGTCCGCATAAAGGAAAAGATTGGGAACCACTGCCTTAGATTGACATTTTAAAAATCTGCACACACTGTTATGAAGAGTGATACAAGGGAACATGGGAAAACAAGAGAGTGGTATGTTTATTAGATCAATGGACTTTATTATTAGTTTTAAGATGGACCCAGCAATGTAGCCTGTATAGTTTTAAATGGAACAATTTCATTCCTTCCCTCAAAAAATTATCCACATTCTTATAAGACGGAGAGAGACCATCAGAGAAAATGACAAACACAATAAGTGCACATGGATATAACTAAATATTGCCACTGGTAAATAAAATAAGAATCCCTCTCAGCCCCCTCTGCCCACAAAGCACTGTCAGTTTGGCATGAGAAATGTTTCCCCCAGGAAATAATGTATAAGACACCATGTCAAACATGTCATGTGAGTAGCTATGCAAATAAGTCTTGCACCTGCTGATGTATGTCTTGTTTACAATGCAAGAAAAAGGCAGGGGTGGGAGGGAGGAAGACTGTTCCAGGAAAGAATTCCCCAAACCTGGTTTCAAATCCCTATTTTGTGAATGTCCCATTTCCCCAATGTGTACAGAGCATAATTTGGTTAATTAAAAAACCAAAACAAACTGTTCAAGAGTAGGTCCCTCTCAAGTCCCAGAATGACTATTTAAAAATTATGTTCTCATCAGTTACTCATCCACACTGGGTGGCAGAGCTGTGCTGACTAGATTAGACATTTAATAATGGAATTTTAAAAACAGCTTCCCTCACATGCTTTTTCCCCCCCTAGTCGAGAATAAAAACAGCCTAAAAGAACAGCATAGGGGAAAAGAGAGAGAGAGAGAGAGAGAGAGAGAGAGAAGTCTGAGCCCCTGAATGTTCTAAGCAAAAAAGATGCAGAGAGATTTCTTGTGAGGCATTTAGGACTAATACTTTGTGTATTATTAAATTGGGGTTAGTACTAGTTCCAAGATCTACTTCAGAAACAAAAGTATCACAAGACATTACTTATCCCAAAGGAACGACACAGCGGTATTTAAATCCTATTTGAACAAAAGCTCAGCAAACAAGATACTTATTTTATGTAACTTACTATGGCCCCAATTCAGAAAACCACTTAAATGATTTTCTGAGTTGTGATCTCTGTGAGTATTCATGCTGCATTTAATTGTATTTAATGTATGATGCTTATCTGCACACATTTCTTCAGTGTGTAATGTAATAGGGTATTAAGCTATATATGCACACGCTGAATTTGCACTACCCTGCTGTTCTTGTGTTGTTTGAATACCCCTCAAATCTAAGCCCACTATATGAGAATCATTTATATTTAGGTTAATCACGCTAACACATGAGATAATAAACCTGATTCTCATTGAAGAACCCTTTATATTGCTTTGCAATGCAAATGGACCTTTAAGTGGGAATAAATTGCATTGCCTTCCACTTTAAGGCCCCTTTAAATCTCAGAGCAGCATTAAAGAGGCCTTGGTATAGATGGGAAGGTAAGTTCAATGTTATTTATTTTAAGAAGAAAGATAGTCAAAGATTTTGCTGTTTAAGTCACATTTTGTTAGAAAGTCTCTGATATACTGTAATATAGTAGGAGAAAAGCAATGCTTCAAATTTTCTTAAAGTGTTTTCAGCATCAGAACTAATGGCCAGCATGATACATATTGTATAGTCTCTGTTTGAAGGGGGAAGTTTAGGCCTTTAATTTTAGGCATTAACACATCTTGGAAAAGACACTTGTTCCTGAGAAAGTGAAATTTTCTTGTCTTAACGCTTGTTACTAGATGGTTCAGCAGAAGTTTTGCCTATTTAATGACAGGCTTGCGCACCCCAGTCCTACTAATATTTAAATATGTGCCTAACTTTGCTCACGTGAATAATCCCACTGATGTCTTGACATCAATGAAACTATTCAGATGAATAAAGTTATGAACATGCTTATGCATTTGCCCGGTCCATACAAACACAATTTCAGAGGGCACTAGGATCTGATTGTATAAATCTAATTGCAGAATTGGGGATCTAAAGCTGAAAACAGGCATGCACTTGCTTAACTTTAGGCACCTAAATAGCCCCATTGACATTCACGAAACTACTCACATTCTTGAAGTTAAGTATCATCTGTGCATATAGTTTTGCATGTTTGGGGTCTGCGTGTGTGAAATGTGAGCATCAGATTATTCATTCAGTCTGATTATGATAAATCATACAAAATCACACATAGTATTCATAAACATTAAACTCTAAACAGTGATAAAAGGCAACTAATGGATGTAGATTATTCTAGCACATTTTATGCAAGTTGTTCATATGACAGGATTTTGACAGAACTGGTATTTTACCCACAATGCATCACAAGTAGGAGCGAGGAGGTTGGATTCTTAGGAAAACCAGTGTGGATAAAATAAAAAGCCACTCAAAAATCAAGCCTTTGAGGATTCAAAAACAGTTGGGGCTAATTTTTTTTTAAAAAATGCTTATGAAAAAAGTGACAAGCCTGTTTTCATATTATTTCCTGCCTAATTCTACAGATTCCAGAGGTCCTGATTTGCCGCTTGCTTACACATTTCATACACGGATGTAATTCCATTTACTTCAGTAGAACTACTCTTGATTTATACTGGTTTGAGAGAAGACTGTTGTCTTTTTTTTTTCTTCTCACTTCACGCTATACTGCAAGACTCTGCTTCCCTTTAAATGACCTTGGAAACAAGCATATTTCCAGGCTTCTATAAGGTAAATTCTACAAACCAGTTTATTACATTAACCTAAATTTTCAGCTTGCTGATATCTTTCAGTTTTTTCAGATTTCCTGAGCTGTTAATGTGTCTGTGAGCACACTTTCAGTCCTACTACTTTACATTATCATATTGGCTGCGTATTAAAATAGCACTTTCCTGTCAACTTTTGAAATAAGCATTAGAGTTTCAGTTTAAGTATGCATTGACTCTCTACGTAGCTGATATTTTCTGAGAAAGCTTACTTTGTATCAGTATATATAAAATCAATTCACATTCCCTCTGCTTGATTTCATTCTTTTGTGGCTTTTATACCATTCTACCTACAGATAGTAATGGAAGAAGTGTAGTACCAGGTACTGAGGTAGCACCTGCAGTTCTACAGGGCAGACAGGATTTTATTGCTGACTATTGGGAGAGGCTATTTAGGATGTAAGCTCTCCAGAGTAATGACTATTTCTACATTTGTGTTTGCACACCACCCAGCGCACTGGGATCCCACTCCTGAATAAGGCTTTTGGGCACTACCATCACATAAATAATTAAAAATACTATTTAAGTCAAACATTGCCATTTTTCCCTATGGTCTCTATCCCATATGATAGAGTCCAAAGCAATACAATTGTGGCCAGAAGCAGATCCCTATTATTATTATTATTATTATTATTATTAGTGAAATGTACACATGGTACAATAAGGACAGGGAAAGATTCAGAATACAAAATGTAAAGTAGGGAGAAAAAACGAGTTTTAAAAAGTCTAAAGGGCTTAGATAGACAACGCACACATTTTAGTCTCATTCAATAGCTTTCATAGAACAATAGGGTTGGAAGGGACCTTACGAGGTCATCTAGTCCAACCCCCACTTTGGGAAAGTCCTTCTGATAAACCAGGATGAGGTGAGCAGAGACCTAGCACCAAGCTGTGTCTGCATATTAGCTCCTCAAGTAGAGTCTGCAAGTTTCTTTAAGAGGCCATTTCTACTCTTATTCTTGTGAGCTACTTTGATCAGATGGTCCTTATAGGTAAGTAAATGAGCTAGATTTACTCTAGATATACTGACTTTAGTTCATGTGCTAGTCATTCTCTGTTCAAGAAGAGGCTGAGTTCTCATGAAGCTTTCGTGCAATTGAGAGGAAAGTATGATGAGGTTGTCTTTGACACATGGGGTTCAAGTCTCCATTTTTTGCAGTCGCCACTGAGGGTTGCCATATTTTGGTGCAGGTTATCAGTCTTTTAAAAATCTGTTTTTTGAAGCAACACAAATATCAACCACATACTTGAATGGCTTTGAGATTGTTGGAGCAGACAATTTGTAATTATGTTGAAAATAGTTAAGGGCAAATCCCTGAAAGAGTCTGTTCTGCATCCTCCATTTGCTCAGTTTATTTCCTAGCATCATCTGGAATTGTCTGTTTAGAGGCATAATTTCTGTGACCATAACAACTCATCGAGATGACATCTTTGACATCTCTTGCCCAACAGGTAAGCGTGCCAGATGGCATTATTTGCTGCTGTCAGGTCAAGAAACACAGCACCTGTTTTTTCCTTCTGTTTAAAACCATGTTCTTTACAGGTGGTAAGAACAAGAAGTTGGTCACAAGTTCTCCTATTAGATCTGAAACCTGCCTGACCATCATTCAGAGCCTCTTTTAGCATGGGCATGATTCTTTGCAGAATTAGTCACTCGCGAAGTTAGTAAGCACAGCTAGTGTTATCAGATGGCAGACAGGTGGAGGGGAAAGGTTTTTTCCTGGTTTTGGTATAACTATCACCTGAGCATTCCACTGTACCTTAGGTATTTTTTTCTCTTGCATGACATGCGATATGAAAATTGACAGCCATTTTATGACTGCTCTTCTTATCAAGATGGAAAAGCATGTCTGTGGAAACCTTGTCAAAGCCACATCCGTCTCTTGCTTTCATATAGCTATGTGCTCTCTTCACTTCCTCAGCGGAGACAGGCTGAAAGATGTCTCCCTCACTGTGAGTTGGGACCAGTCTGTATTAGTGCCTTTCCCTCTTCACTTATTCCTCAAAGGGCTCATCCTGGTTGGCTTTTGCCATGTTTATTATGTGTAGCATGAAGCTGTTCAAGAACACTTTACACCTCCAGATGGGTGATGGCTTCTGTATAGCTCTAAGCTTCCATCTATGTGACCACACTTTCCTGCTGAACTGTGTCATGTCCATATTTGATGTAACTTCTTCCCAACGGTCCCTCTGGGCATTGAGGCTGCCAATGAAGTAGTTTGCTATGAGTCACCAGATTCTTCATGCTGCTTCAGAAGTTCTCCACTTTCCATTAGGAATTAGGGCCTTTAGCAGAGCCAGTCTCTGAGCAACCTAACAAGCACAGTTGGCCTGTAATAGGCTGCCTGACTGGCTATAACACCTGACTGGTTGGAAGCATCAGCAGACCAGCTCTTAAGCCCACCAGCAGCCCAGTGGCTACTCAAAGCATTCAGCCATGGCTGCAATAGTTCCTTCTCCTGCTCCATTCCGGTTCTGCTCCCAGTTTGGACCTTCTCTTCCTCCTGTCTCACCTTACTCCAATTAACTGTATTCTGACACTAGGCTTTTATTTCTGACCTTTGACTTTGGTGACGACTCATGGCTCTGGCCCATGACGCTGATTCTGATGCTGGGCTTAGACTCCTGACTCTGGCCACCATCCTTGGCTCCAGCAACTGACTCCAATTCTGACCCTGTGCTTTGATTGGTGGGCCTGGATTTCTGATGAACAACTCCTGCTCTGACTGCAAGGCACAAATGTCTACATTCTGCTCCTCATCTAAGCAGGGTACGTAAGTCTTTTGGTAGCCATATGGGATGAATTTAGTGGTTGCTTTGAAGATTGTTTTTGAGAAGCAAGCATAAGCATGTTTTACTGATGTATTATGTGGTATACACACCATAAATATGTGATTGATCTACTTTGACAACTGTTTCCAGTCTGATCTTCTATAATTCCATCATAATATAGGGATAGAGGTAATTATAGAGACTGTTACTCTCAGCTGGTAAGAATGGGGTGGGCTGGCTGTGTGGGAATTTTCCAAGAGCTACATTACCTGGGCTTTTACCATGAGGAGAAAAAGGTAGCTGACAGCTTAGCAAAATGCAAAAGATACAGATCCTTTATAAAAGCCCAGGCTATAAGATCCAGACCATCTGTCAGATTCTCCCTATTACTGTTCCAATTAATATTTTCAAATAGATGCCACCTGTAAGTTTATTCAAGTATGTTTTTCAAATGCTGTTACCTATATATATATGCCGGGATTTTCTCCCATGAAAGCTCATGCAATAAATAAATTTGTTAGCCTTTAAAGGTACCACAAGACTCCTTGTTTTTTTTCCTGAGATGTAGACTATATATCACTGAAGCAAATAGCTAGCACTTGATTCCAGTAAATGACAGCGGGATGGGAATGGTGCCTTTTAATTTATCCCCCGATATAAAATAGCTAAGAACATAGCCCTTAGTAGGAATGCTGGATCTGTGCTATCTGCAAGTTTTTGGCGAGCAAGACTTGAGGTGAAGCCCCCAGCTAAGGAGGAGCCTGAAAGGGGCTGTGGAGACTGGCATAGCGAGGGTGTCTGGCGCACGGGGGCCAAACCCACATTTGAGCTTCCCTGGCACTTTCAGGGTGCCATCTGGTGCCCCTGCCCTCCTCACGCATGGGCCCGACTGGCGGGGGGGGTGGCCACAACCCCCAGTGCTGGAGGGGGCCTGTTCAATGCCAGAGGCCACCCTCCCTCTGCTGCGCCACAAAGGGCAGTGTTCTGGCCACCCCGCCGGCTGGTCTGCCCCACGGGGCAGGGCAGGCTGGTGTGTGGCTGCTGCTCTGCAGGGCCTGGGGTGGACTGTCAGACCAGGTCGGGGGCCGGAACGTTGCGCAGAGAGCAGAAAAGGGAGGGCAGTCTCTGGCCCCAGCCTCCCACGGCATTGAACGGCCCCCCTCCCTCCAGCACTGGGGCCACGCCTGCTCCCCCTACCTGTCTGGCCCACACGGAGGGAGGGTGGGGGTGCCAGGTGGCACCCCGAAAGTGGGCAACCCAGGCCAGGGCCCCTCGAATCCAGCCCTGGAGTCCCCCTGCAGCCTGGCACCTCAGGCCATGGCCCCCCATTGCTCCTCTACGTGTGGCGAGAACCCTGCAGAAGGGCTGGAGAGAGGCCAAGTAAGGAGGCAGGCTATGAAGGAAGCGACCTGCAGGAAAGGGAAGCAGAGCTAGCCTTGAGTGGGAGCAGAGAGACCCTTCACTGTTTAGGGCTGGATCTCAAGGCAGAGGACGTGAGTTCCACCACAGTGCTGAGGCACCACCTTATTTATTACATTGCAATGCTAAGGGTAGACCTCTATCCTAGTCAGGTAAGTCGGGGAACTTGGAAGTCTTGTCTGCAATGACAGGGCTGGGGTCCCCTATGTGGGGACCAGAAGGGGGGGTTGCAGCCCCCAGCCTTGCCCTCCCCAACTCCTTCAGGGCTGGAGGCAGCTTTTTAGCCTCAGCTTCGTTGCTGGGAAGCGTGGGGGGACACAGCCCCCTCCCGCTCTCAGGGCAGGCAGCCAGTTCCAGTGAATCCAGGTCAGCCTTTATCTTCTGCTGATAGGCACACTCAGCTGAGCTCAGCTGTGAGTAACTGGCAGGCAGCAGCCACCCACCAGAGCAGGGTTTAATGAGAGCCTGACAAGCGCCCCCACCAAGACTGGCTCCCGGGGATGTGGTCCTCTGTACGCCACTGTTTGGGGGCAGTGACCGAGTCACCCTATGGAGCACAATAGGGCCCTTAGGATGATTCCTTGTTACTTACTGACAGAATGCCATTGTGACTCAGTTTCCCCAGTGGTAGTTGCAGTGTCTTTTGCAATGGGCAGCTTAGTCCTCTGGCCAGACAACAACAACTATTCCTTCTCCTTAGTAAACAAGGTCTCTATTACAGCTCTCTATTGGGGAGACCCAGACCCATCAAATGTGATTTTGCATCTTAAAATAAATAAATAAAAGCAGGGAAAGCACTTATTTGCCAGTAGGAACTATCTGTATTAACACCGTCTCCCCTGCAAAAATACAGAACAAAACTGGCCCTGCAAAGCCCACCTACCTGAGCAGTGAGCACTCAAGGTTAGCATTGTACACTAAGTAAGAGCCAAGGCAGCAAGCCTACATAGCCTACATTTGCACCCCACAAGCCTTCGCCCTCCCCCCGAAAGATACAGACACCCCTCCCCGAGACAGCTGGGGGGTGGCACCAGGACACCTCCTGCCCTGCACGGTCAGAATGCAGCACAAATGTAGGTATGGCCTCTGGGCGCCAGAGACCTTTGGTACACCAGTGTCCCCAAACAACTTGCAATCTCATGGAAAAGGGTAAACGATCTACACTGTACTAAGTGTACACACTGTCTCTCCTTGTGATATTTGTATAACCCATTATGTACAGGTCTTCCAAAGGAAAATAGTTCATTCCCATTCACTGAAAATGATCACACGTACACAGTAAGAACACGTTAAAAATAGCCTACACTTCCTGCAGGGCTTCACAGGTCCCTGGAGGCCAAGCCAGTTCTTGGTAATTGGAGACGTCAACAGGATTTTAAAAAAACAAAACAAAAACACCACAAAACACATCCCTCTTAACTGCTTCTTTACCAGTACAGTTTATGCATTCATTATTCTCCCCTATTTGTGCAAGTCAAAATGTTAT
Organism: Pelusios castaneus; assembly: GCA_007922175.1. Lineage (NCBI taxonomy): Eukaryota > Metazoa > Chordata > Testudines > Pelomedusidae > Pelusios > Pelusios castaneus. Next base: position 11,477,794 of record ML685809.1, on the reverse strand, counting down.
TTGAAAATATAACAGAGTAGAACAGTAAAGTTTCAAATGTCAGGAAGACCTCTTAATGTGTTAATCCTCTTCCTAATTGCTAGGTCTGATGTGGACCTCATTGTGGAGGATGATAGAAGGTATTGCTTCTAAGTAACACAAGTTTTATTATAGAAAATTTGTCCAAGATAAATGGATAGCTTGCATCATAATACTGTAATATATTCAACAAAGTGAGTCACTTTACTGCAGCAATTTACATGTAAAAGTTTCTTTCAAAAGCTGGCAGGGCTACAAGTTTTAAAAAATTTAAATCTTTGTGCAATAGGTCAACCTGAAAGCCAGCTGACCTAGGATTCAAGCCCTGGCTCCAGAATTCTTTTGTGTCTTTGTTCTGGAGGGGGGCCTGTTTCATCAAATACTGCTGGCATGTTTCCTTTGTGCATCTCCTCTTCTTCCCTCAGGATTTGATCATTATAGTGCAGAGGGGGAGCAAGGTAGCAGTATCTGGGCCCTCCCAAACCACTGTGCCCTGACCCAGAGCCCCAAAGGACTGATGTGCAGTGTTGCCATATCCAGACTAGAGCTGTCAAGCTACTAAAAGAATTAATCACAATTAATTGTGCTGTTAAATAATAGAATACCATTTGTTTAAATATTTTGGATCTTTTCTATATTTTCAAAAATATTGATTTAAATTACAACACAATAAAAGGTGTGCAGTGCTCACTTTATAATTATTTTATTACAAATATTTGCACTGTAATAAACAAAAGAAATAGTATTTCAATTCACCCCATACAAGTATTGTAGTTCCATCTATTGTGAAAGTTGAAGTTACAAATGTAGAATTATTTTTTACATAACTGCACTCAAAACAAAACAATGTAGAGCCTGCATTAGTCCACTCAGTCATACTTCTTGTTCAGCTAATTGCTAAGACACACACGTTTGTTTACATTTATGGGAGATAATGCTGCCCACTTCTTGTTTACAATGTCACCTGCAATGGGAACCGGCATTCACATGGCACTGTTGTAGCTGGTACTGCAAGGTATCTGTTTGCCCTTCATACTTCAGTCACCTTTCAAGAAGACATGCTTCTATGCTGATGATGGCTGCTGCTTGATAGTGATCCAAAGCAATGGGGACTGATGCACATTCATTTTCGTCATCTAAGTCAGATACCACCAATTGAAGGTTGATTTTCTTTTTTGGTGGTTTGGGTTCTGTAGTTTCTGCATCAGAACATTGCTCTTTTAAGACTTCCAACAGCATGTTTCACACCTCATCCCTCTCAGATTTTGGAAGGCTCTTCAGAATCTTAAAACTTGGGTCAAGTCTTGTAGCTTTTTTAGAAATCTCACATCGGTATCTTCTTTGCATGTTATCAAATCTGCAGTGAAAATGTTCTTACATCAAACAACATGTCCTGGAACATCAACCGAGACTGCCATAAAATGAAATATAGGCTATGTCTACACTTGTAATTTTAAGTCGACTTAGTGAGTCTACACTTAAAATTAAAGTCGACTTAAAGGGGAACTTACAAAGTCAACCTAGAGCGTCCACACTGGACGCCTAGGTCAACTTCTAGGGGCTAGGGGGACCTTGGGCAGGTCCGTGGTGGCGGGGGGGGCACCCCTTGTGTGCAATGGGGCAAAGGGGGACAGGGACCCTGGCAGGGCATGTGGGCAGGGTGTGATGCTGTCTGGATTTAGGGAAGCATTTATGATATTATTTTCAATGGATATCTCATAAATGCTATAATCCATAGGAACTATGTCATGTTTGGTATCAATAGAAAGGTAGTAATTTGCGGGGAATGATTATATAGTTTATGTCTAGGAATTGTATTTATATTAGAAGTTAGTTAGTTAGGAATTTGGTGTTATAGCTATCCTTTAACTTGTGTCATTCTGGAGAAATGCCCCAGACAGGAGGCTGTGAACAACCATTGTCTCCTTAATGGCTCATCAGGTTTCTCCCTTTGGCCTATTGTAGGTGGGAGCTTCCTTAACATTACAACCATTGTCTCCTTAATGTTAATGCACTTTATTTTCCTTATGTTGACTTAAGCACGCTGCTTAAGTCGACTTAAGAAAACTGTAGTGTAGACGCAGGGTAAATTAAGTTGACTTAAGCAAGCTTAAATTGACTTAATTTACAAGTGTAGATGCAGCCATATGGTGGAATGAGGGTAAAACTACAGAGTAGAAGACATACATGTCTCCCCCAAGGAGTTCAGTCGCAAGTGTAATAAACACATTTTTTTTAAAAAAGCCAGGACAGCTTGGAAGCATGTCCTCTGTCATAGTGACCGAAGCCTGAAGGGTCTTACGACTGTTTAGCATATCTGACATGTAAATACATTGTAATACCAGCTAAAACGGTGCCATGTGAACACTTGGTGACATTTTAAATAAGAAATGGGGAGTATTATATCCCATAAATGTAAACAAACTTGTTTCTATAGTCAATTGGTTGAACAAGAAGTAGGACGGAGTATATTTACAGGCTCTAAAGATCTATATTGTTTTGTTTTGAGTGCAGTTATATAACAAAAAAAGTCTACATTTTAAGTTGCACTTTCACAATAAAGAGATTGCAGTACAGTACTTGTATAAAGTGAATTAAGAAATACTATTTCTTTTGTTTATCTTTTTACAGTGCAAATATTTGTAACAAAATATTAATATAAAATGAGAGCACTGTACACTTTGTATTCTGTGCTGTAATTAAAAGCAATATATTTGAAAATGTAGAAAAACACCCAAAATATTTATTGTAAAGTTAAATTAGTATTCTATTATTATTTCATGGTGTGAATAAAACTGTGATTAAGCACGATTCGTTTTTAATTGAATTAATTAAAAACTGCGATTAATTGATAGTCTGAGTCCAGACTGTCCATTGGTCCATCGCAAGTGGAGTTATACTCCATCTGGGTCTCTTTTATCCAGGCTGGAGCCCCAAACAGTAGCAGTTTACTCTGCCTGGTATCATGTTCCTCAGACCTCTTGTGGGTTCCCAACTCAGAGTGGGACAGAGAGTGTGAATCACCACCTCGGAAGTGGGCTTAATCAGTGCCGTAGTCACTCTTCCCTCAGGTCCAGGTATCCCCTTCACTTCCTGGCACAGCCTGTAGCTCCTTTCCCCTCTTCACCCCCAGGCTCCAGTACCTTTTTAAACCGTTCCTCCATGTGGAGCATGCCTGAAGCTTGGGGTGGGGCCTCCCCGGTTTAGTACTGCCCCATGCCTTGTACTGGTTAGGGTGAGAGCTGTAAGCCCCAATACACTTGGATTCTGTAGAAAATTTAATTATGACCAGAAAATAATTTTGTGTGTCACCAAGAATTACTGATCTAATCCAAATACAGCAATGAGATGAGTGCCGATATTTACAATGCATTACTGTCCTGTGCTATGGATGAAGGAAATTATATGATAAATCCCAATATGAAGGCCTAATGAAGTGGTATAGAAGATAGAAATCTAACAAACATCTATGACCTTTGGGTCGTGAAACAGAATTTCAAGTGACAATACTGATGGCATTTCGTTTGTCATTCTGGTCTATGATAGTACTAGACAATGCAAGATTCTGGGGGCTGATGGCTTTTGTACTCTTAAAAGCTAGAATAAATATATACATTGCATTAATTTAAGCCCGACGTTGTTCATTTTGTTCAACCTCTCTGAGGATTTTTATCAGACACATTCTCATACACAAAGTTTCTCACACCCGAGTCGTCTTAAGAGGACTAGTCGAAAGAAAAAAAATGGATTATGTTAGTGACTGTCGAGCCACAAAGGCATGAGTATTTGATTTTCTAAGAATTTTAGCCATCTGCCCCTTTGCTCATTGTAATGTTCCCTGAAAGTTAACTGCTCAGTGACAACGCTTTCATCTCTAGACTATTGGTTCAAATCTAGGCCAGGTTGTAACTGAAAAATAACCTCTAAATAATGCAATACTTCAAGAGCAGGTCAACTCAGGCCAGGCCAGATTTGATTTGTATCAGAGGGACAGTGCTAGGAAGCTCCTACTGCTGCTGCTAAAGCTGTCTTGTTAGTAACTAGAAACCTCCACTCTTTAGGGATCTCAGGTACCTTTCACAAGCACTGGATTCACAGGGTTCAAAGCATTAACAAAAAGCAAATCAACAGTTAAAAAGTTAAAAAGTTTAAAAAAGTTCAATTCCCATTATATGTCAAACATGGACAATACAGAGTTTAAGGCTTGGTGTACACTTATCCGGAAATTCGGCAGCAGTCAATAAGAGATACGCAAGCTACACAGAGCTTGTAAGCTATGTAGAGTAGCTTGCATTTCTCCAGTGCACTTATAGAATCATAAAATAATAGGGCTGGAAGGAACCTCATGAGGTCATCTAGTCCAACCCCCTGCTAAAAAGCAGGACCACTCTCACTAAATCACCCCAGCCAGGGTTTTGTCTAACCGGGCCTTAAAAAATCTCCAAAGATGGAGATTCTACCACCTCCCTAGGTAACCCATTCCAATGCTTCACCACCCTCCTAGTGAGAAAGTTTTTCCTGATATCCAACCTCGACCTCCCCAGCTGTAATTTGAAACCATTACTCCTTTTTCTGTCCTCTGTTACCATCGAGAACAGCCTAGCTCCCTCCTCTTTGGAGCACCCCTTCAAGTAGTTGAAGTTTGCTATCAAATCTCCCCTCAGTCTTCTCTTCTGTAGACTAAATAAGCCTAGTTCCTTCAGTCTCTCCTCATAAGTCATGTGCCCCAACCCCCTAATAATTTTTGTTGCCCTCCGCTGGACTCTTTCTCATTTGTCCACATCCTTTCGGTAGTGGGGAGCCCAAAACTGGACACAGTATTCCAGATGTGGCCTGACCAGTGTCGAATAGAGGGGAATTATCACATCCCTCGATCTGCTGGCAATACTCCTACTGATGCAGCCTAATATGCCATTGGCCTTTTTGGCAACAAGGGCACACTGTTGGCTCATATTCATCTTCCCATCCACCATAACCCCCAGGTCCTTTTCTACAGCGCTGCTACTTAGCCGATCGGTCCCCAGCCTGTAGCAGTGCATGGCATTTTTCCGTCCTAAGTTGTAGGACTTTGCACTTGTCTTTGTTGAACCTCATGAGGTTTCTTTCGGTCCAGTGTTCCAATTTGTCCACGTCTCCCTGGATCCTGTCCCTGCCCTCCAGATTATCTACTATTCCCCCCAGCTTAGTGTCATCCGCGAACTTACTAAGCATGCAGTCTATCCCATCATCAAGATCATTAATGAAGATGTTGAACAGAACCGGCCCCAGGACTGACCCCTGGGGCACTCCACTCATTACCGGTTGCCAACTAGACATCAAGCCATTGATTCCTACCCCCTGAGTCCGTTGATCTAGCCAGTTTTCTATCCATCTTATGGTCCACTCGTCCAACCCATACTTCCTTAACTTGCTGACGAGAATGCTGTGGGAAACCGTATCAAAAGCCTTTCTAAAGTCAAGGTATACTACGTCAACAGCATTTCCCATATCCACAAATCCAGTCATCTCATCATAGAAGGCAATCAGGTTGGTCAGGGACGATTTGCCCTTGGTGAATCCATGTTGACTGTTCCTGATCACTCTATTTTCCTCCAAGTGTTTCAGGATGGATTCTTTGAGGACCTGCTCCATGATTTTCCCAGGGATTGAGGTGAGGCTGACCGGTCTGTAGTTCCCCGGATCCTCCTTTTTTCCCTTTCTTGAAGAGAGGTCCTATATTTGCCTTTTTCCAATCCTCCGGGACCTCCCCCGTTCGCCACGAGTTCTCAAAGATAATAGCCAGCGGCTCTGCAATCACTTCAGCCAACTCCCTCAGCACCCTCGGATGCAGTTCATCCGGCCCCATGGACTTGTGCACATCCAATTTCATTAAGTAGTCCCTCTCCATTCTACGTTACCCCGTGTAGTAGCCTGGGAGCTGGCCCTCCCTGTGAAGACTGAAGTAAAAAAAGCATTGAGAACTTCAGCCTTTTCCGCATGATCCACCACGAACATGCCTGCCCCATTCAGTAAGGGACCTACACCACCCTTGATCCTTTTCTTGTTGCTAATATACTTATAGAACCCTTTCTGTTATCCTTCACATCTCTTGCTAGCTGCAACTCCAATTGTCCTTTTGACTTTCTGATTTTATCCCTGCAGTCCCGAGCGATATCTTTATATGCCTCCCTTGTCATCAGTCCAAGCTTCCACTTCTTGTAAGCTTCCTTTTTATGTTTCAGCTCACCGCAGAGTTCTCTGCTAAGCCACGCTGGGCGCTGTCCACATTTGCTGTTCTTTCTGCACATCAGAATGTTATCTTCCTGTGCCTTTAACAGGGTTTCTTTAAAATACAGCCAGCTGTCTTGGACACCTTTCCCCTTCAGATCAGCCTCCCAAGGGATCCTGCCCATCAGCTCCCTAAGGGAGCCAAAATCTGCTTTTTTGAAGTCCAGAGTGTATGTTCTGCTTCTTTCCTTCCTTCCATTGATCAAGATCCTGAACTCTACCATCTCCTGGTCGTTGCTGCCCAGGTTCCCATTTACTTCTACTTCCCCGATCAATTCTTCTCTGTTTGTGAGCAATAGGTTTAGAGGTGCAAGGCCCCTAGTTGGTTCCTCCAGCATTTGTACTGGGAAGTTGTCCTCAATATTCTCCAAAAACTTCTTGAATTGCCTGTGCACTGCTGTATTACCTTCCCAGCAGATGTCAGGATAATTGAAGTCACCCATAAGAACCAGACTTCCTAAAGTCTGTTCTGCATGCCATCTCCACTATTCTGTGCCAATGGGAAATGCATATCCATTGATGCAGTGCTATGCTGTTTGTGGAGGTGGTTTTACTAAATCAACTTTCAGATTGATTGAGCAGGTCTTCACTTCTGCTCAATCAAACCTTATAAATCGATCCAACGGCAGGAAATTTATCACTGTCAGTATAGACATAGCTTGTGTGTCCTGCACCAAGTCAAGGATATGTTTGACTGTACGGAGCCATAAATTAAACTCAGAAAACGGGTTTCCTGAATGCATAGCAGGAAAGCTATTACTTGCAGGATGCAAGGACCAATAGAAGTTATAGCTGATTGGGCATGCAAGATCTTACGTGGTGAAGGCGAAGAACAGCTGCTTTAAAACGACTCCTAACCCAGGAGAAAAAGTTGTAAACATTAAGATATCTATAGCCATCCTCCACTAATACAATAAACAGTCACGTGCTCCTCCCAGTAACATCAGATGAGAACATCTTCTCTCTTTGTAGATTGTATCAGTGAAAGCAAAAGTAAAAGGCATGGCCACCAGCATTATGGGGTAGTCAATGAGATTCACTGAAGCAATAAGTTTATTAACTGACAACAGGAATTGCAAACCATCCTTAGACACTCACACTGGCTGCCAAATCTGTAGTACTATATCTAGCTCTTAATCAGAAAATTGCATTGTCAGGAATGTTTCTTCTCAGTTAATTATGATGCAATTAATAGAAGATTAGAGAACTTGGGGTCATGACTGCAAAAGAGTTAGGATTTTAATACAGTGCCTTAGCTAGCCACAGTTTCTCAAAGCTCTGTCTGTACAAAGCAAGAAGGTCTGTATTGATCATATAGGTGACTCTGCCTGCAAACAGGTTAGCCAATGAGTGTTCAGCAGAAGCTCACACACAGCTATATATATTTGTGATGGGCTGGCAGCCCTCCCCACTGGACGGAGACATCCTGGTGGTGTTATTGGGGAACTGCTCAAGTGGCTCCCCCATCCGTGGCATGTGTTTCGTCACCTTTTGTCTGGTTGCTCAGCCCTCTGGCTGGGCACCTGTCCATAACTCTCCTACATCCCCTGTCCAGTCTTTTCCACTTTCTAGTCTGTAGTCACCACTAATCCGCCACCACTCTGCTGGCAGTCTGGGTGAGGTAGGGAGGGACCCACGCTCACCCACTTCTCCAGTCCCTGGCCCAGGGCTCTGTTTGCAGCGACTTCTACCGCTGCTTCCCTTCACTCAATTCCCTGGGCTGCTTCCCCATAGCTCCAATACCTGGTTGGCCCTTACATCAAAGCCCTGGCTCCCACTGCATCCAAGTGGTCAGCCACTATGCTGTCTGGGGTGCTGACCCCCTCTGTGCAACCAACCTCCCAGCTTGAGCTCCTCCTAGGAACTGCCCTTGTGTTGCTTAGCAGCTCCTTTTTATACAGGGCTCCTGGGTCCTGATTGGCTTGTCACTGCTGCTGCCCATTGGCTGCAGCTCCTAGGCCCTTTTAACTCCTTACTGATCATTGAAGGGAAGCTGTCCCATCACAATATTAGAGCATGTCTTTTAAAGAGGCCTTTACCTCCGACACTTTTCAAAGGGTGACAAAGGATTTTACTCTGTTTATAGAGCACACACCTGAATTCAGCAGAATTAGCATCTGCCTCATGCACAGGACACCATCAGCCCTAACTGTACCTAGTACTTTGGCAGAATCGGATGTGCTAATTGGAATCAGGATTTGCTGCTTTTTCACATTGGCTGATCCTTCACACATTTACCTGCAACGCAGACAGTACTTTGCACTCATGATTAGATTGTCAGCGTTGCATAAGGATTAGCTGTATCTTTAGCAGGTTAACTAGAGTCTTAGATATTAAAGTCAGAAGGGACCATGGTGTGTATCTTGTCTGATCTTAAGAGATCATCTAGTCCGGTCCCTGTGTTGAGGAAATACCAAGTACACCTACCTAGATCATCCCTGACCAATATTTATCTAAGCTGCTTTTTAAAAACTCCAGTGACGTGACAGGGATTCCATGATCTCTCTTAGAAGCCTATTTCAGTACTTATTTGTTCTTATAGTTAGAAAGTGTTTCCTAGTAACCAACTTAAATCTCCCTTGCTACAGATTAAGCCAGTTATTTCTTGTCCTACCTTCAGTGGATGTAGAGAACAACTGATCTCTGTCCTCTTTATAAGAGTCCTTAAGATATTTGAAGAGTTTTATCAGGTCCCCACTCAGTCATCTTTTCTCAAGACTAAACATTCCCAGTTTTTTAACCTATTCTCAGAGGTCAGGTTTTCTAAATCTTTTCTCTGTGTTGCTACTTTCCTCTGGGCTCTCCAGTTTGTCCACATCTTTCTTAAAGCATGACATCCAAAACTAGACACAGTACACCTGTGGAGGTCTCACCAGGGCTGAGTAGAGTGGTCCAATTATTTCTTGTGTCTTACATATGACATTTGCTATGACTGAACTAGAGCATATCTTTTAGAAAAAACATCCAATCTTGATTTACAAATTGCCAGTGATGGAGAATCCATCACAACCAGTTGGTAAATTGCTCCAATGGTTAATTATCCTCACTGTTAAAAATGTACACTTTATTTAGGCAATCGGATAGCAAATGTGAAAAATCAGGATGCTTCTTTTCATGGTGGGGGAGAAGAAAATAGTTGCATATTCAAGACAAAGCCCCTAATGTCGGGATGTCTGGTCACCGTAACTTTATTTATAGTCTAAATTTACCTAGCCTCAACTTGCACCCATTGGATTGTGTTACAGATTTGTCTATTATCAAATTTCTGCTCCCTGTGTAGGTACTTAGTGATATTCAGTGATACTCAGATAGTGGCTCGTGAGCCGCAAGTGGTTCTTTAATGCACCTCTTGTGGCTCTTTGCAATACATGATATTAAAGCACTGTGACTGAATTATTAAGCATTCTAATTCCAAAGGGGTAGCCGTGTTAGTCTATTGTAGAAAGACAACAGAGTCCAGTGGCACTTTTAAAGACTAACAGATTTATTTATCGCATGATTTTCTCCCACGAAAGCTCATGTGATAAATAAATCTGTTAGTCTTTAAAAGTGCCACTGGACTCTGTTGTCTAAGCATTCTAAGTTATTAACAAATCAGAAGGCTTTTACTATGTTAGCCAATTAAACTATCAACTTGCACTAAGTTATTAACTTATCTGAGAATATATATAAATAAAAACAAAAACCCTAAATATTGCTCCTGTTACACTGTTTAAATATGAATAGTACTGTAGTAAATGAAAGAATTAATTCACTCTACGGTAGCTCTTTTGGTAATGTTCATCATTAATTTGTCTCCTGAACCATTGAGGTCTGAGTATCTCTGTTATAGATGGCAATCAAGTCACCCTAAAACTTTTGCCTTGATAAACTAAACAGATTGTGCTCCTGGAGCCCAGCCACTATAAAGGCATGTTTTTAATCATTCTTGTGGCTCTTTTCTGAACCCTCTCTAATTTTTCAATATCCTACTTGAACTGTTGACACCAGAACTGGACACAGTATTCCAGTAGCAGTTGCATCAGTGCCTAAAGTAGGGATACAAATAAATAACCTCTCTCCTCCTACTTGATCTTTCCTGCTTACACATCCAAGGATTGCATAAGCCTTTTTAGCCACAGCGTTCCACTGGGAGCTCAATTTCAGGTTATTATCCACCAGGACTCCCAGGTCTTTTTCCAAGTCATTGCTTCCCAGGACAGAGTCCTCCATCCTGCGAGTATGGGCCATGTTCTTTGTCCCTAGATGTATGCCCTTTCATTTGGCCAGATCAAAATGCACATTGTTTGCTTGTGCAGTTTCCTCTGTATCAGTGACAACTCCTCTTTATTATTCACCACTCCTCCAATCTTCGTCATTTGCAAACATTATCAGTGGTGATTTATATTTTCTTCCAGGTCACTGTTAAATGCATTAAAAAATGTAGGTCAAGAAGCAATAGGTCCTTCTTGGACCCAAATAGACATACCTACTTGATGATTCCCAATTTACATTGCTGTGAAAGGGGATTCTGCCACTGACTGCAGTTGGGCCAGCATTTCACCTTAGGTTTCTAGCAGAGCGTGTTCTCTTACAGCATCTGGGTTAATACATTCTTTTGCTAGACTTGTTTGCTCACTGGACACTTCAGGTAATCTCCAGTTACTTGGCGCTCCTGATTTGCATGAGGATCACCCTGCACTTAATTCAGACTAGTATACATTACCCTTTAAGAAAATCTTTCTAGACTAAGACATGCACCATATAAACAATGGCACTGTCTTGTCATAATGCAGAGGGAACTGTAAGGGGAAGATTTTTTTTAAAAGAAGCAATCCCCCTTTGATCTACTACTGTATCTGTGAATTTAATTAAGGAGCCTGAATTAATGCTGTTACTCTCTGTGGCTCTGCCTGTCTGATGGGAAGTATGATTTGCAAACACTCTCCTATTCAATGGACTGTTTAGTTAGCGTGATTAAAAAAAAGGGATTTTCTATTATTAGTTCAATAGCAACAGTCAGTGCAGGGCACATGGGAAGAAAACACAATCCCTGCAACCAAAAGGCTTCATTAATCATCTAGGGGCAGATGCTCAGCTGCTCTGAAGACATGGGAACTATGATAGTCAATATCAGCTACAGCCTCTTCTACCGCAGCAAGAAGTTTAAAAACTGCTGAATCAAATCCATCTGCATCTTGCCATGTGAGGTATTCTGACGTAGGGGAGGGCAATAAAAATGGGATAGGATCAGAAACTAAAATAGGGAAAGAACAAGTTAAAAACTACTTAGACAAGTTAGATATCGTCAAGTCACCAGGGCCTGATGATATGCACCCTAGAATATTCAAGGAGCTGACTCAGGAGATATCTGAGCCATTGGCTATTTGAAAAATCATGGAAGACTGGAGGAGTCCCAGAGGACTGGAGAAGAGCAAACATAGTGCCCATCTATAAATAGGGAAATAAGGACAACCCAGGGAATTATAGACCAGTCAGTTTAACCTCTGTACCAGGAAAAATAATGGAGCAATTAATTAAGGAATCAATTAGCAAACATCTAGAAGAGAATAAGGTGTTAAGTGATAGTCAGCATGCATTTGTCAAGAACAAATCATGTCAAACTAACCTGATAGCTTTCTATGACAGGGTAACAAGCCTTGTGGATAGAGGGGAAGCAGTAGATGTGGTATATCTAGATTTTAGTAAGGCTTTTGATACGGTCTCGCATCACCTTTTCATTAACAAACTGGGAAAGTACAACCTGATGGAGCTACTACAAGATGGGTGCAAAACTGGTTGGATAAACACTCCCAGAAAGTAGTTATCAATGGTTCACACAGTTATGCTGGAAGGGCATAACGAGCAGGGTACCGGAGGGATCAGTTCCGGATCCTGTTCTGTTCAATATTTTCATCAATGATTTAGATGATGGCATAGTTAGTACACTTATAAAGTTTGCCGATGTTACCAAGCTGGGAGGGGTTGCAAGTGCTTTGGAGGATAGGATCACAATTCAAAATGATTTGGACAAACTGGTGAAAAGGTCTGAGGTAAATAGAATGAAATTCAATAAAGACAAGTGTATAGTGCTCCACTTAGGAAAGAACAATCCATTGCACACATACAAAATGGGCAATGACTGCCTAGGAAGGAGTACTGTGGAAAGGGATCTGGGTGTCTAGTGGACCACAAGCTATATATGAATAAACAGTGTAACGCTGTTGCAAAAAAAGCAAACACCATTCTGGGATGTATTAATAGGAGTACTGTAAATAAGACACAAGAAGTAATTCTTCTGCTCTACTCTGCACTGATTAGGCCTTAACTGGAATATTGTGTCCAGTTCTGGGTGCCTCATTTCAGGAGAGATGTGGACAAATTGGAGAAAGTCCAGAGAAGAGCAACACGAATGATTAAGTTTTGGAACACTTGACTTATGAGGGAAGGTTGAAAGAGCTGCTTTTTGGTCTGGAAAAGAGGAGAGTGAGAGGGGACATGGTAACGGTTTTCAAGTACCTAAAAGGTTGTCATTAGGAGGAGGGAGAAAAATTGTTCTCCTTAACCGCCGATGATAGGACAAGAAGCAATAGGCTTAAATTACAGCAAGAGAGGTTTAGGTTGGACATTCAGAAAAAATTCCTAACTGTCAGGGTGATTAACCACTGGAATAAGTGGTCTAGGCAGGTTGTGGAATTCCATCATTGGAAGTTTTTAAGAGCAGATTAGACAAGCATCTGTCAGGGATGGTTTAAGAGGGAGCTTGGTCCTGCCATGAGTGCAGGAGAGTGGACTTGATGACCTCTCATGGTCCTTTCCACTTTCTAGGATTCTATTAAATGGTGTTCTAGTCAAAATCCATCATTTAAGGGTTTGGATCAAATAGTTTGGATATTAGTTTGGATATAAATAGTTTGGATATAAAAGGGTTTGGATCAAATAGTACTTTTTAATGTATGCATTTCCTTTATTATCCTGGCCTCTTTGTGGATACATATACTTAGATTAATTCTGACATACTAATTGATCCACTAAAGAAATGGGTCAAATTGTAACTGTGCATTGCATTTTATAGGTGAAAGTGAAACAAATAAGGAGTCCTGTGGTACTTTTAAAGACTAACAAATTTATTTATCACATAAGCTTTCATGGGCACAATCCACTTTGTCAGATGCATGAAATGGAAACTGTAGTATGTTAGGTGTGTATATACTACAGTTTCCATTTCATGCATCTGATGAAGTAGATTATACCCACAAAAGCTTATGCGATAAATACATTTATTAATCTTTAAAAGTACCACAGGACTCCTTGTTTGATTTGCTGAAATAGACTAACATGGCTACCCCTTTGGAACATAGCTGAAAGTATATCTGGATCTGTATTCTTACTTCAATCTTTAATAAGCATACAGATAAATAAATGAGCATCCATGGAACTCATTGCAGTTTGAAGAGCACCCATAAGCATTAAAAATAAATCATTTATATAATGAGACAGCTATAATTTTAGACACCTTCCCAATGAAGGTACCAACCTTGCTAGGGTAAAATACATGGTTTAAATGGTAAATTATGGGGACATGGGTTAAAGGGTAAATTACAGCTAGTAGGGTAAACTCCATGCGTCCATTTTTGTATGCAGTGTTGTTGTAGCTATGTTGGTTCCAGTATATTAAAAGAGACAAGGTGGGAGAGGTAATATAATTTATTGGACCAACTTCAGTTGGTAAGAGAGACAAGCTTTCAAGTTTCCGAAGAAGAGCTGTGTGTAAGCTTAAAAGCTTCTCTCTCACCAACAGAAGTTGGAACAAAGAATAAATGATATTGCCTTGCCTATCTTATCTCTCTTCAGTTCCATTTGACTTACTAAAGAAGAAAGTAGGGGCTACACAGAGATGATGGGGAACACACACCTTCTGGTACCATAGAGGGAGATTTCAATAGGAGTTGATGAAGGCAACTAGCAGTATGAAATAAGGTAATTTTAAATCCAACAGGATAATCCATTTCACTGAGGCCAGGATGTGTTAGCTTACTACTGGAATGCTAGGTTCTTTTCCTAGACCACTTTTAACATGAATGTTATTTCTCATATCAGGATACTTGCTTATTGTTAACCAGCCAACAATTTATTAATTCACCCAGAATCACATTAATACATAATCAGTAGTTCACCCTTCAAATGTAGACACAATGAACTGTGTAATACACACAGTACAGTCCTGTAAGCAATTATTTCAAACCAGAGTTTGAGGCTCAGTAGTTATATCAAAGAGCAATACAAATTACCAAAAATTCTTATTACATTTACTTATGATTCTTTAGTCCCTAACACATTTATCACACTTCCAAGGGTGCACTTTAATGTACTTTGAAGAGTGTTGTACTTCTTCTTAGGCTTGTCTATACTGAAAATGCTGTGTTGGTCTCCAAAGATCGATGCAGCAGATCGACTGAGCGGCCCGTGGAAACATACTCAATCAATCCCGAAAGTGCTCTCTGTTCCATGTGGTAACTCCACCACCCCCAGAAAAGACTAATGCTGTATCGAATGGAGACCATTTCCCATTGGCGCAGCCCAGTGAAGATGCCATGGTAAGGGAGGTAAGTAAGTAGACAGGAGAGCCGCATTCTTCAGTACTTAGATTGCATATCTCCCATCAACCCAGCGCAGCAATACAGACCAGTCCTTTGACTAGACTGGTCCGGAAGGAACATGTTTAGACTATTAAAAGCAAATGCTTAAAACAATTCTTTTCAACCTCCTTAGGTCACCATGCTTTTACTTATGAAGGAGTTAAAATCTATAATATGGTTACTTGAAGTCTCACTAGAGAGTGCAGACTCAGCAAGTCCCTGGCTGATCCGTAGGTCCTTACTCATAGACTTTAAGGTCAGAAGGGACCAGTACGATCATCTAGTCTGACCTCCTGCAAAATGCAGGCCTCAAGACCTCCCCCACCCACTCCTGCAATAGGCCACCAACCTATGACTGAGTTATTTACCTCCTTAAGTTTCTCACATAATATGAACCATTTTCTTATTGTCTTCATGACTGGAACCTGAATGGGATAAATCAGGGCTCAACAAACCCTGAGCACAAGGTCGCCATGGCACCTGGGGTTTTTAGCGTGACACCTAGCTCTGCCAAAGAACTGCAGTGGCAAAGTGGCCCCTGTTACCTAAAAATAAAGCTGCTAGTGCCTGCAGGGATGTTCAGCAGATTTGGCGGCATTTTGGCGGCAGAGGCTTTGTGCTGCTGCCAAAAGTGACAGCAGTGGTTTTTCAGGGGTAAGAGGTGTCCCAGATAGGCGCCTTACTTTGAAGCTGGGCACCTAGCTGGGTGGCAATTTTGTTGAGCCCTGGGGTAAACAAAGGTGGGATAGCTTTTCTAATTTTTGAGGGCTAGAAGGAATCAGTAGTTAATCAATCATTCAAGGCATATCAGTGCCATATATCTCTCACAATAGTCTCAAATACAGCAAAATGTATCTCCAAAGGAATAGAAATATTAAGGGAGAGAAAGCAAGGTCTGCAGAAATATGAATATGTTACATGCAAAGAATAAAATATATAATTTATGCTGCTGCAAAATAAAAACTTTAGAAAAGATAACAGCAATGTATTAAATATGGGCAAACACAAAGTGCCAAGAGAAAAATACTGTACAATAGTCAATTTTCCAATTAAAGCATGAAGACTCAATTTTACTCACTATTTTAATGCAGTACTATAAGGAGAAAATATGTTTTCCCTTTAGAGGAAATACTTCAGAGGGCTTTTTTCTTGAAAGTAGTTCAGAATGCAATGTGACAGGTAAAAATTTGTGTCATGTCGACAATTCTTACTTAAAAGATTTCAAAGCAGCAACAATTTGAATACACAGAACAAAGGAAAAATCACCTTCTCAAGATGGTAGGGAATAATTGGTTTCATATCTAAATACTAATTAAATCTATAAAACCAAAAAAACTCCTTAGCCAAAATTTAAGTACTTGTCAAGGACAACAGTTTATGACTAGTGTTTCTCAGCTTGCTTCTATTATGTGGATATTATACCTCTCAATCTAGGAGAGAGGGAGAAAGCAGAAAGATGAATTTGTGGGTTAAATTGCCAGCCTGGGACCAGGCTTCAGGTCCCTGCTCCTCCATGTACTCCTCCTGAGTGACTTTAGACAAGTTATTCAGCCCCATCTGTAAAACAGGGAATATAGCACTTCCCTAGCTCACTGGGATGATGGGAGCATAAATACACTGAAGACTGTAAGGTGGTCAGATACTATGGCAATTAGGAGCCATAAAAATACTAATTATATATTACATACCATGTGTGTGCGTTATGTACATGCAAATACACACATGGACTGAGCATGAAAATATGATATGTAGTCAAGTGTCCAGAGATCGTGAATCATTGATTTTTATTGTGTATTCAAATACTTCAACCAATGCAGTTTTAAAGTTCCTTGAGTAATGGGGCCTGCACTATCCAGTAAGGAAATTTATTGCTACAGAATTCAGTGGGGTTGTCTTCAGATCCTCCAGCCCTCCTGAAAAAAATGTTAATGGCACAGAGGACAAGTTAGTTGGTTACTTGACTTCCACAACTATTTCCCTATAGGGAAAGTTAGCAGGGAAGACAATTCCAGAAAATGAAGTCTTCTCTATATTTGTGACTTTATTTTTTAATGTATCCTTGCTGCTAACATGCATTTCTGGTAAACCCAAAGCAAGTGCCAAAGCAGCAAACAATTCTTTATGTAGCAGCACTGGCAGACACAGCATTCTACTGACCCATTAAAACATGGAAGGGTCCTTTGCGATTCCAAAATGAGGGCTCTGGAGGATGCAGATCTAGTGCCCATCAGGCCTCTCTGGATGTGATTTGTGAGGTAAAACTTAAATCCTCTCAACACAATCTCATTAATCCTTGCCATGTCACTGGAACCAGACAGCACTTGTCAGGGCTAACTACCAAATGCTGTGGACAACAATACAAGTATGAATGACTTGTGTCCCTGGCCAAGAGGAGATCATCCATCAATAACCACTAGTGATATCTTAGGGTATGTCTACACTTGAAAAGTTAAGTCGACTTAAGGGAGAAGGGAGCGCAGGTGCCCTTCTTGCCGGGACCCACGCAGGTCCCGGGGAGAAGGAAGCAGAGGAGGCTCCTGGGGAGCCTTTTGACAGGGAACCATGGCTCCCTTCTTGCCAGGGAGCCGCTGGGACTCCCCGTCACAAGGGAGCCGCTAGGGCTCTGTCAGAGTGCTAAAGGCTTAGTTGCCCAAACTAGGCCCCAGGATCAAGTCAAAGCCCTAAAACACGCAAAACCACAACTGTTGATTTGGCAACCAAAACCTGACAAGTATGAAAGCTCTTGAACAAGATGCAGCCAGCTGGCCGTTGGAAAAGGGGAAAGTTAAAAGGTCCCTAACACTCCAGGCAGCTAACCGCATGAATCAGCAGATACCACGCCACTGCAGTTTTGAGCAATAAAAGGAGGCCTTATGGGGGGGGGCAAGTCAGAGTTGTTCTAGTTAGCACTGGAACAGGCCTGAGGGACTGATCACTCCAAAGGCACTCCCCGCCGGCTCTCCATAGGACGTGGACAACAGGACCGGACGTAAAGCACCGAGGCTTGGCCAGCTGAGGGAAGGTTCGGATTAGCAACCTGACATCAATTTCAACAAAGGAAAGGTAACTAAAGTAGAGGCTCGGTGTAGCGCCCGGCCCTCAAGCACAGCAACACAAAATGTAAGGTTTTGCCTGGCTTTATGCCGAGACTTTCAGGTAATGAACAATAGCAGCACCAATCTTGGGTTTAGGGCTGAAGCAGGAATTGGGGTAGGTGTAGGGTTTACGTTGGGTATAGTTTTGTTCGTACTTTTGCCTGTTTGTTTTGTGGTTGTAAGTGATAAAAAGGATAAAAGATGAGTTGTGTTGGAGACTGTGTGCAAGGAAACATTAACCAGTGACCAGGTCTGGGACTTAGCCTGTGCGCAGCTGCCCCAAGGCCCGCAAGGGTTTTGAAAGCAAGGATGCACAGGTGAACCTCGTGACCCACTAGACCAGAACTTCCCAGGAACCAGAATAATCCCGGCCAGAAGGAAGAGCAGGAGACCCACGCTCCAGCTGCCGGCTGCTGAGCAGCTGGAGTGGGGATCCTGGGGAGAAGGGACTCCCTTCTCGCTGGGACCACTGCTTAAGTCGACTTAAGGAAATGCCAGTATGGACCAGTGTTCCCTCTAAGCTGCGTGGGCGCGCGGCCGCGCAGCGGCCGTCGCACCCCCCGCGCAGCAGTGAGGGACCTCCGCGCAGCCCAGCAGCCCCCGCTGCTCCCTCCAACACCCGGGGCCGCGGCACACCCGGCCTGCACCCTGCCTCTGGGCTGGCCCTCCCCGCCCCCAGGGTGGGACAGGCAGGCTCAGGCTCGGGTCAGGAGTGCGGGCCTGCCTGCCTGCCCCACGCAGCCGGGGCAGCGGGGTGGCTGCGGCAGCGGTGGGATCCCGGGCTCCCAGCCCCCGACCACCTCGACTTCCCGGGGCCGGGCCCAGGGCCGGGCTAATCCACGGCCCCGGCCTCCCAGCACGGGGCCGGGATCAGCCTCCGGGGCTGGGGTCTGCTCCCACCCCCCCACCAGCGGCTTCCCAGGGCCGCGGTAGGGTCCTGTCCCGCCGGCGGCCTTGGCTTTCTTTCTTTCTTTCTTTCTTTCTTTCTTTCTTTCTTTCTTTCTTTCCTTCCTTTTTTAAAAAAAACTTTTAAAAAATTAATTTTAAATAAAAACCTTTCTAAAAATTAAATTTCAATTCAAAATTCATTCAAATTCAATTAAGCACAATTAATTAATTCTATTTACAATTACTTTAACTTCAATTAATGCCTATAATTTCTGTCGTGTGAGTTTGCACAAAAATTTTATTCAGAAAAAGTTTTGCACACGGCTTGAAAATTTTGCACACAAGCCGCCAAACCTTAGAGGGAACATTGGGACGCAGAGTAAATTAAGTCGACTTAAGTATGCTTAAGTCAACTTAATTTACTAGTGTAGACATACTCTATGATTCTAACTGCCTCATTAACAAATGCCAGACTATTGCAAGACTGCCAACTTCATGTGGCTTATCCTCCCTTTTCCCAACCCACAAATAAAAATAGTCTCTCCTCCTGTACTATCCCTTCACCAACAACACCACTACAAGAGGTTTCCTCCCTTCTCCGCACCCACACACACCCTGAATGTAAACAAAGGGGCTACAAGAGTATGTCAGTAAACAATTTAGCAACCTACAAAGAGCTAACTGCATAAGAATAATAAAAATAAAGCCCCATGGAAGTGTGGTGAATCTCAATGATTTGTATTTTTCCTTTAGGTTTATAACAGATTTGGCTTGACTGGTCTTTGTAGGTAAGGTTTAAATGACTGCTCTTAAATGACAAGAATAAGAATGATGGCTTTTTATGCTTTGCATAATGGCATTTTACAGATATGCAAAAAATAGAAAACTTCAAATATTAGTCCACTAGAAATTCTTATTAGACAATTAACAATAAATTCAGGTCCCAATCCATCCAAAATGTCTACAACTTTATGGGATGTACAAAGCCCCAGAAGGTTAGGGATCTAGACATCAAGAGGCTATTCAATTCAGCGGAGTGTTTTGTTTTATTTTAAATAAACTCCTTGCACTGTTCAAGGGTTGAATTTCTGGGTCATAGACAGCCCCACTGCAGCACTTCCCTTTCCACTGATATTCTGAGAGATAAACATATAGAAACAGCTCAGCCAGTGAAGTGTCCAATAGCTAAATGGTAGCAAACATGTGACCAGCTAGATCCTAGAATCTACTCCTCTTCCATTAGAATTCTGGAAGGCTCTGGCCATACACAGTGGAGCACCTTGATGGCAACCATCTTTCTTGCCCACTGCTCTGATCATGACTAGTCCCACTGCACATCCCTTCACTGCCTTCTCCTCACCCTCTGACTTAAAATTAAGCTCTTTGCCCTCACCTGAATATCCTGATACAACCTGGTTTCCATTTACAACAGCTCCATTCCTGTCTTTGCTCTGCTCAAGCTACCCAACTCTACCCAACATCCCTTTTGCAGTGTTCTCTCTCACACCTTCTTCTCTGATGTCCCCTTCTCCTGGAACTTCCTCCCTAATTGCACCATGCTTCCATCTTCGGAGTCTTCCTCAAGTTGTGCCTTTCCCAGCAAGCCTACAGTTCCTAATGCCTTTCTGGAAAGTGCTCACAACTCCCACCCTTTTAAGATAACTATAAAGGAAAAAAAAATAGGGACTGAAAAGACCACATGCCCAATTCTATTGCTCATTCACAGGGCTTTACTGCTCTTTTGACTTTGTAAGTTGGCTAGCCAGATGCTAAACTGCTCTCTCTCTCTCTCTCTCTCTCTCTCTCTCTCTCTCTCTCAATTTTAAAGCACCCAGTACATTGTGCATCCTATACATATAATAGTTAGACCAGAGGGAGTCAGAAATCCTGAACATGGGGCTCAGGTAGCTCTGAATACATAATTGCAGACATTCTGTGGCTGCTGCATAAGAAATACAATTAGCCTCTTGTCTATAGCCCAGAAGGAGCTTGTGAAACATGTAATAGGCTCATAGCTAGTTTAGCATGGATCAGTCTTTCACCAGACTGGGTATTACAGTAACTTACATAAAAGTTAAGAAATGCACTGTATGTATTAAATACATTTTGAGACAGACCAAGCAGTGAGACGGCTAATTTCAGGCTAATTACAATAAAATCTCCTTTAATTAGAGCAAGGAATGTAAAAATTTAATGTAAAGCTTTCAGTCAACTATGCATGTTGTACAGCACAAGCACGTTTAATACAAATAGTGTCTTTAGCTGACATTGATCGGTTTTGTGCATTTTAATGAGATGGCTCTTTAGAGTGCTCTAAACTTTCTTGCCTTAATGTTACCAATGCCCTTTCTGCAGCTTTGTACTGAGATCAGTTCAAAGGACTTATCTTTACTGACCTTTTATCTTGCAAATATTGTTGACTACTGTAAATTAGTTCAAGCTGCATGCTACTGTAGTTCCTGATCAAAATACCAACTATTAACCTTATCTGAAAGAGTGCTCTGACTTTTGCCCTGCAGAATTCAGAATGCAGGTTGCACCGTGTATGTGATTCAGACGAGCTAAACCAGAAACCCTGAAAACTAAAACAGTTATGTAACACAGTTATACAAGGTCAAAATTCTCAGAAGAAATTGCATACGGAAAGCGGAAGTCAGGAGCCACCACTAATATTGAAAGTTAATCACACATCTATGGTTTTGTCTTGCTTAATAATCTACTACTAAAGAATGAGGAAACCAGCCCTTCCCCCACCCTCTCACTCTCAGGATGTGTTTGAGACATTATCAAGAGCTTGTAACATTCTTAATTTAGTTTTAGTTTTCGTAGGTATATCTCCAGGGCCAGTTCTTTTGGCAAGGACAGGAGACTGCTGCAGAAAGTCTACATGGTCACTACAGCCACCTCGGGGTAGGTTTTGACTGGTCTGTCTTGAATCGGATAGAACGTGATCTTTGCCTCTTGCGGCAAACTGCCTCTGAGCACACCCTTGGGGCAGATTTGTCCAACCTCAGTGATTGGGTTATTTTTTTTATTCCCGCTTTCCGATATCACCACCTTCTACTGGAGTCTCCTAGAATTAAAGATTAATCTTTAATTAAAGCAGGGGTTCTCAAACATTTTCTTCTGGGATCCCCTTTGAAAATATTTCAGACTGTAATGACCCTCCCCCCGCCCCAAAAGTGGAAACCCCTTCCCAGGCCATCCCACCCTTCCTTCTGTACTGCTGCTGGGGATGGCACTGCTTCAGAGCACCTGATCAGCCGCCACAGCACTCTAGCCACCCAGCTCTGAAAGGCTCCAGCTGTCAGCCTGCATGGGGCTGACAGCCACAGCCATGGCATGTGTGGGGGCTGACAGCTCACAACCCCCCAGTAATAATCTCATGACACCTCATCCTCCTTCCCTGTAATGCTCTTCTGAAGCTGCTGATGCAAAGGGAGGAGAAATGCTCCTACCTTTGAAATAGTTTGAAAGAAGCCTCTGAAGTCTATATTGAGCCCATTCTCCAATGGGGTCACTGTGTTACTGCAGGTCCCTGCTGCAAGGTGAGGTGGGAGGAGAACTCCTAGGAGATGTCTTATGCAAAGGGCTCTTTTCTGGGCTTTGTAAGAGGGGTGAGAACTGGGCCAATGCCCATCCCCCCTCACAGTGTCACTACAGCCTCATTTGTTCATGGTGATGTTCTTTTACAACAAGAAACCAAATAAATGAGTAAATCCCCCAAGATGGCTCATGTCTCAAACACATTCCTTAGAGATTTAAAAGGAAACTATAATCTGATTTTTGAAGCTTGACCAGCCATGCCCAAATAACTTGCAATAACTCACAGTTTGAGGTTAAACCTTGCAAAAATCTAGTTTACTTCCATTTTAAAAAGTTTTTTTGTTTAAAAATGAAATAAACATCAGTGCCCAGCCAAATCCATGGGACACGACACAGCATGAGCAACAAACACTGCTTCTCCCTCACAATGCATTAGTGACAGAAAGATCTGTGCTAAAAATCTTGATGCTGATCCACTTGGAAGCCCTGTGACACTGCGTAGCTCTCTCTAATTCTCATTTCTTGCCTGTAGCAGCAGACAGTTCTAGGAGCTGCATGACAGACTGCAGGGCAGGATATGTATGTAACAGCACCTGCCCAGGACGTCCTGAAAGATTCCACGTCACACTGCCTAAAAGGCACCTTTACACTGACCTGCCCCTTTGCATTTAATTATATTTTTAATTTTCACAGGGACTGGCTTAGTTGTACAGAAGGAATCAGGAAAATCTCTCCATGTACAACCCCTTAGATTGTCCTGTCCTACCTTTACAAGACATGGAATGAGAGCTGAGAGTTCCCCACTATCAACTTCTTGGCAGTGCAGCTCCATAGTACCAAGGAGTCCCCTGGGGCACAGCTGCCTCGGAAGGGTTGTACAGAAAAGCTGATACAGCCCAGAGCCCCTCAGATTATAGAAACCAGTGATTAGCCAGAGCATATGTATGAGCCCTGCCTCATGGAGCAGGAATATTCCCTGGAAAGTGTATGGCTGCTTTGCGGACCCTTTATTTATGCTCTATGGCCATTGTTCTCAATCACAGGTACTTGCACCCTTGGGGCCAGGCAGAGGTTTTCCAGGGTTACTCAACTCATCCATATCAGTATTTCTCAACCTGGGGATTACAATCCCCCGGGGGTTGTGGGATGGGGGTCACAAATGCACGGCCAGCATTAGGGGTAGCAAACAGAGCAATAGTCTGGGCCCCACACCACAGGGGGCCCAGCAAAGCAAAGTTAAACTCATAGATGCAAAGAATCTAAGGTCAGAGGGGACTGATATGATCATCTACTTAGTCTGACCTCCTGTACAATGCAGGACACAGAACCTCACCCACCCCTTCCTGTAATAAACTTCTAACCTATGACTGAGTTATTAAAGTCATCAAATCATGATTTAAAGACTTTAAGGTACAGAGAATTCACCAGCAATTGAATTGTGTCCCATGCTACCGAGGAAGGCAGAAGAAACTCCAGAGCCTTTCCATTCTGCTCTGGGGAGAAATTCCTTCTTGACCTCAAGAAGGCGATCAGTTAAAGTAAACTCTGAGCATGTGGGCAAGACTCATCAGTCAAAGACTCAAGAAAGAATTCTCTGCAATAACTCAGAACTCACCACATCAAACGTCCCATCTCAAGTTATTGGCACATCCACCACCAGTAGTCAAAGATCAGTCAATTACCAAACTAAACTATCCCATTATACCATCCCCTCCATGAATTTATCCAGCTCAGTTTGGAAACCAGTTAAGTTTTTTGCCCCCCATTGCTCTTTGGAAGGCTATTACAGAACTTCACTCCCCTGATGGATAGAAAACTGCATCTGAACTCTACAGTGGGCTGGCAGGGCTCAGGCTTCAGACAAGATACCTAAGTGAAAAAAAGGCTTAAGTATCACACTGAAATGTAAACGGAATATTTATATTCAAGTCGATGTATTTTACAGAGATATGGTAAAAATGGGAAAGTAAGCAATTGTTCAGTAGTCGTGTGCAGTCACACTTTTATATTTTTATGTCTGATTTTGGAAGCAAGAGGTTTTAAAGTGAGGTGAACCGTGGGATATGCAAGACAAATCAGTTTCCTGAAAGGGGAACAGAAGTCTGGAAAGAGAGCCACCACTATCAGGCAGTGATGAATCCCCTCCAGCTCAGTCATTGGTCAAATTCAGACAGAGACATTAGATTCACATCTGTATATACTAGGTCAGAATCTGACCCCACCCCATCTGGCAGCAGTAATAGGATCCACTTTCTTCAGCTACCTACACATCACCCATTTTACTGCTAGCGTTTAACTTCCTGCATGTATGTCTTTAGCCTTTCTTCTTACGCAGTTAGGGTGACCATATTTCCCCACCAGGAAACAGGACATTGCATTGGGCAGGCCTGAGCCTGCATGCGTGGGGCGGCCCCAGCCTCCCTGCCACTTGAGATTGGCCCCTCCCTCAGAGCTGGCCTCAGCCTTGGCTTTTCCTTCTGCCTGAGCAATGTGGGACTGGTCCCACCCCCAGCCCTCCCTGACACCTAAGGCCTGCCAGTCCCAGCCCTTCCTTTTACCCAAGGCCGGCCCCAACCCCAACCCCAACCCCACTCCCTCAGCATCTCCAGCTGCAGTCCCCGTGCTGCATGAGGCCAGCCTCAGCCCCAATTCCCTACCACTGTGAGACAGCCCAAGCTGCTTGGCCCTTGGGTGTGGAGCTGGGAGCGTGGAAATGCTGGGGGCTGCTGAGAGCCTTCTCTGCTGCACAGCTGTGTTGCCCAGCTCCTGAGTGGTCAACCCTGGGAGCCCACTGTCCAGGGAGACTAGTGACCCTGGATTCCCTGCTCTGCCCCCCCCCCCCCTTGTCAGTCCACATGGAGCTGCAAATCCTGGGATCCTTGGCTGCTCTTGGCCGGCCTTGAAGGATTCTGGTCAGTTTTACGGCTGCTGAATCACCTCAATTTCAGTCAGCCGCTGCTGGACCCAGAGAGCATATTTTGTGACAGGAACACCATACACTGAGTTTCCAAAACCGAGCAGGGGAAGGAGGGTTGTTTAGTTTTTCCCCAGAATTTCCAGTTCATGAGAAATTTTAAAATAAAAGATTTTGTTCCCAATCAGAACAAAACCCAGTTTCAAAATACCAAAATGTTGCCCACACCAGAAATCTCAAGTTTTGACCAGCTCTCATGTACAATGAGTGTGAGGGGGCCAGGGAGGGAGAGAGCTGCCTTGCAGGAGTGCAGAAGACTAGAACAGGCTGGCTCAATAAGCCGACCAGAGAGACTTGGCCCAAGGAAGGAACCTTAAGCAGTTGATTCCTTAAAAAAGAGCAGAAGCCGTTCTGGGGGCAGAAGGGGATGGATGATGAAAAGCTTCAGTAGAGACAGCTTGTTCGGGGCAGGGGCTTGCTGGTAAGAGCAATTCTGAAGAAACCCTTTTTGCCCATTCATGCCCTGAAGAAAGAGCCATGCGCTGGGCTAGATTTGTGAAATTGTCTGAGTATTGGGGAATTTCCCTTTTAAGTTTGCATGGGGATGCCTCCTCTGCAGAAAGGAGCCTCGATGGGCTGTGTGTTGATGAGTCAAATTTTCCTTAAAGCTTCTGGGACTCTTATTAAACTAAATCACCTCCCCAGATCCTTCCGGGAGGGGCGAGGGTGAGTTTGGGTAAGGAGGAGACAGGTTGCTCTTCCCTCACCTTCCTACAGAGTATCACAGTTTTCTGTCACTATTAGTCCTTTCCCTCCTTCCTGTATTGGGCCAAATTCTGCTCTCAGTCAGTTCCAGTCATCTGAAACCAATGATGAGTTGTGGCTCAGTGTTATCAGGTCCAGCTCTGTTGACTTCCACAGAGTTTGCATTTACTTACCCCAGGACTGACTGGGGCCTGTCTTCAGCCTCACACAGTTTATTTCTCCAGGACGAGAGAAAGTGATGTATGAATGTTTGCAGTGTCACCTCCCCCCACTTTCCTCACAGGGCGTGTACTTTAGCCACGGTAAATCAGCTTTGTTTTCATCGCAAAGAGCCTGCTAATGCTGATGTGTATTTGCCTCTGTCACAGCTGTTATCTTTCGTAGTACAGTCAGTGGGTCCATTTCACTACTGACCTGAACCTTGTATCCTCATTCACCTCAATAGAAAGGGAGTGTCAACTGGACACAAAGGCTGCCACCCTGATTTTACACTCCAGTTGCAGGACAATCATGAATAAGGCCCTGGCCGAGCTCCACAATGGGCTTTGGCCCCTAAACCCCAGAAATAGGTGCCTAAGTCCCAGTTTTAGGCACCACACTGAGCCACAAAGCCTCTGCTCAGCTGTATCTAATACTGTAGGTGCCTAAGTTCACTGGTTGCCTAAAGTTTTGCAGTAGAAGTCCTCTAGGCACCCAAGTGAAGTGTTTCAAACTCTCCTATTGCAGCCATTTCGCTTTGAATAAATATTTAAATAGCTACAGGCCAGAGAGACTCTCTATAGCCTGTTTGGTAGGTCACTGAACGCCTGACTTGACATGAGTAATTGGACCTGGGTGAGGAGGACTCATTTCTTGGGAGACAGGATTAGGGAGGTAAACGGATCAGCAGACTGGGAACAGCCTGTACTAGCTCAGATAAGAGGGAACACCCAGGGAACCATTTAAATGGACAAAATAACCAGGGAATATAAGAGGAGGTAAAGAGTAAGTCATACATGGTCAGAGGTTGTTGCACCGGGGATTGGTTCCCATAAAGTACCAAGTCAATCCCAAAACAGGGAATGCAGCGTATGGTACATGCAGTATAAGGTGTAAATGTATATAAAGGAAGATATGGCAAACTCTGCACCGACCCCCATGCTGAGTCTGATCAAATCAGCATTGCCTTGCCATATACCAAATAAAGGAATGACTAAACTGGAGTCAAACTAAGTTCTTGGAGAAAATGAATGGAAGGGGTCTCAGAAGAATAAGCAACAAGTAGATGGGAGACCCAGGCTCCAGTCCCCCTTCTCAAATGGCTGCTTGTTTATTTTTCCAGACCGGAACTGCTTCAACAAGAGAGATTGAGGCAAGCCTCCCTGTCCCTCCCTATCAGAATACCCCATAGCTCAGTGGTTAGAGCAGCCCTCTGAGGGATAGGAGACCATTGTTTGAGTCCTGTGTCTCCATCCGGCAGATGGGGGAAAATCAAACCCAGGTTTCTCACACCCTGGATGAGTCTAGCTGCTGGGTTATAAGGTCAGCACCACCCGCATCCCTTGCAAGACACGGGTTAGCTCCTTGACCTGCCTCTCTCCAGGGTGGGGCTTGCAGCTGGGGATCAGATGCAAAGACAGGTACCTGCCTGCAGCCTGGATTTAGGCACTGAATCCCATGTGAGTGTGGGGCTCAGAAGATGCCATGGGCAACTCATGAACTGCCCATTTGGGGAGGCTACCCTGGCCCCAGCTCTTCTGACACAAGCACCAACCCTTTCGCCCCCTCTCCCATCAGAGCCCTGCCCCGGATGGCCTGAGCACCAGCCAGGCCAGCTGGGTAAGCCCCAGTGCCAGAGTGCCCCAGCACCAGTTCTGGATGGTTCATGCGCCCCAGCACTGCCATGTGCAACCCCCCCCCCCCCCCCAGCCCCATGGCCCAGTGCACCCTGCCTTGACCCCCACTGCCATAGTGCCAGTCTGGCCTATCCCAGCACCACCCACCCTAACCCCAAGCTGGCTGGCCTGCCTCAGCACCAGAATGCCAGGGAGCCGAGCACCAGGCTGAGTCAGTCTGCCCCAGGACTCTTATGCACCAGTCCACCCCCAGAGTGCCAGCCCCAACTACCCCAAATCCCTCCATCTGCCTGCACCCCATCCCCCGCCTGCTTCAGCAGAGAGGCAAGTGGCTGAGACTGTGGGAAAGTGGGACATAGCGAGAAGGGGAGGAGCATGGATGGGGCCACACCTGGCTGTCAGGGAAGGCTAAGCTTTTCCTGGCCCTTCATATCTGGTGCCCATGCACATCTCCCATTGGCTAGTGTAGGTGACTTCCTGCCTAGCATGCTGGCTTTTGTGAATCCCATTCTGAGGCATATGTCTCTTTCCATTCATTGCCCAGGGAGCCGAGGCATCCATTTGTGGATCCTGTTGTTGCAGTGATTCTCTAGGCACCTAACGCTTAGGTGTTGCAACTCCCAAGTTCCTTTGTGGAGCTGGGCCCTAGTCGATACTAGAGAAGAGCATTTATTTGAAAAAAAAAAAAATGATGTATAGCTGTGGACACCCGTAAGCCAACCTAACTCTTACTCATATCAATTTAGCATAAGTCTAAACCAGTTTATGTTCATCCACCAATGGGGTTTGCAACCGTTTAATTTTTGACTTGATTTCAAAATCAATTGGCACAACACTTTCCTAGTATAAATATGGCCTTTTTGAGGGAACTCATGAGAATTCCTGCCTGGGTTTCATCTGGGCAAGCTAATTTTTGCAACAAGTTAATGCAGCAGAAAATCTCTGAATAGTCAGTGGTGCGTCCTACTACATTTATGACACTGTGGAAAGACGCACTGCCATGAGAAACACAACTTAATGGAATGGCAGGGCAGCAGGGAGACACCGAAATGTAAAGATAAGCCAGGATCAGTCCTAGAATCCACAGCTAGTTCCAGAAGGACCCGGGTAAAGCGTCTCTCAGAAATCTATGAGAGCTGTTCAGCACATTTTCCCACCAGAGCTGGGCAATGCAATTGAGCTGCGCATTTCAAACGTAGTTTAATGTTACAGATTGAAAGAGGAAAGGTAAAATGAGGTGCTGCCAGAAGAAAGCCCTTCCATACATAACACAATCCCCTGTGGGCCATGTTTCCTGGACCTGTCTGAAGGCCCAGCTTTCTTTTGGATCACTCCATGCCATGTTAAATCATTTCCCATGTTCTCTACCGAGGTGTTTTATTATTCCACTTTGCTCACTGTGATATAAATATACGGGACAAAAGTGAAAGTACTGGAAAGGCCGATAAATAATGGATGGCACTGTAGTTCTCACTAGTGATCACCCTTGGGAGTGGAGCAGGAAGCCAATACAGCACTTACTGTGTACCCTTGATTTGCAGCCCATGAAAATTTTACGTTCAAGCAGCTTAATTCAAAATCAAAACCATTACTGTGCTAATTAGGCTTGATTGCTGCTGCTATTGCCAGATGCAATTCTTAAAGTGCAGGGACTCCACACAAAAAAACAAAAAACAAAAAAAAGCCCTTTTCTGGCAGAATTAATGATAACATTTAAATGCCATAATGATATGCAAACAGGAGTTAGGGTTCTGCAGTGCATATTTGATGTTTATTAAACGAGCTTTAAATATGACAGATTAGTCATTGTTTTGTGCTGTCTTACATTGAAACAGGCTATTCCTGTTTTATTAACACCATCCTGGAAAGAAACACATCCAAGGGGGAAAACGTTGTACCTGCTGTTGTTACCTGTACGTTGTGACACCTAAGAACAGTCCAGTAACTGAATAATCAGAGGAAAAACATATTTCTCCTCATCTTACAATTGGTTTACTTTGTTCAAGGACTGTGTGTCTGACCTGTCCTCTATATAGGCAGTCAGCCAATTTCCCCTAGTGTTTGTGTGGGTCTGTAGCTCAAATGACAGGAGAGACTTTTTAAAATAAGAACTAGGACAATGACATTGCAAACTCCCAAACATTGGCAGGGAGGTTCAGGGATAGGCTTAGGATCTGGAACTCCTTTAACTTTTTTTTTTTTTTTTTAAATGAGCAAGGTCTTAAGCTGATGGTGATTTGAAACCCTTAATATATTTGCACCAGGAACCAAAAATGTGATGTTAGTTGAAGAAAGCTGAAAAATCTTAAAAGATTTGGTACAGTTTGTGCCAGATAATTTCCACAGTCAGTTTGCAGTAGGGGCCAAAGAGCAGGCCTTCTAGTCCAGGGGTCGCAATCTACTTCTGAAGGGTAGTTGCCATTGAAATGTATGAGTGTTGCGCCATCTGCTGACAAAAGGTTGGAGACCCACTGTAGTAGGCATTTAGTTATTGATTTGCTAGTGAGTGCATGGTTATGGTTCAGTGCAATGGACCTCCTGTCAGGTCTCACAGGTTCTATTGTCAGTTCATCCTTTCATTTGCTGAACAACTTTGGGCAGGTCCAAGAAGCTCGGTGCCTCAGTTTCCCCATCCGTTCAATAGGCATGATGACATCTACAGCATACTGAGTTCATAAATCACTTTTATTCAAGATGGATAAAAGGTGCTCTGCACATGAGTGTTATCAGGTACTTCAGAAGATGTTTGTGCTTTTTGATGCAAATTACTGTAATATGGGTCACAGTTGAAAGAGAAGAGAGCTATTTTACTATAACGACGGCACTAGATTCTCAAAGAGTGCTCTGCAGCTAAGATGTTTCTAGCCAGATTTCAAAGGAAATTGCACATCCATGCATGAGTGCAGATTGTATTTAAAGTGCTGAATTAAAGGGAATTATCCTAAAGAAAAATGGTATGGGAGGTAGAAGCACTGATTTTATATTAGCTACTAATGTTGCAATTAGAGCTGGCTGAAAATTTTCTGACAGAATGTTTTTCCATCAGTAAATGCAATTTCACTGAAAACAAAACTTCCTGAGGGGACAAACCGATTTCAGTGACAGATTGTTTAAAGAAAAAATTTTGGAAGGGAGGAAAAAAGGCATTTCTATAAGATGGAACTGTTCCCTTTCAACTTTCTTCAAATGGAAAGTTTGGGTTTTTCACTGCATAATTACCATCCATATTTAAATATTTTTTTAAAAAAAAATATTAAAAATGTCAAAATAAAAGACTTAAAACATTTTGAGTTTATCTAAATGTGGCCCCATTGGCCCCAAATAATTACTTTAACTTCCTTCATGGGAAATTTTTTATTTTGTTCCTAGACAGAACAAAAATACATTTTGAAATTATGGAATTTCCGCTGAAGCAGAAATTCCAGTTCCCATACAGCACTAATGGCAGCATGAGATCAAATGTGTCTTTCAGTTGGTAACAAAGTTCCATGGTCTGCCTGTTAAACCAGAGCGGGGACACAGCTTTGTATTTCCAGAGGCGGCCTTTGGCTATTAGGGGCCCTAGGTAATGATCCATTGTGGGGCCCCGTATAGGCTGACCGAGGCCCCCCTCTGTGGCCCTGTTCCCCTTGCACCCAGTCCCCCCTCACTGCCCTGCCCCCCTCCTCCAGTCCCAGTTCCCACCCATGTGGCCCTGGCCCCATGAGCCAGTTCCTCCTCCTGCTGCGGACCAAGGCATATGCGGCTTTGGGGTAGGCAAAGCAGGCAATGGGGCCTTACTGCACGGGCCCCTAGGCGTGCGCCTGCTTTGCCTACCCCAAAAGCCGCCTCTGATTTCCACAGCAAAAGGTTGAGAATAAAATGAATGAACAAAATCAGGAAATTCCCAGCTGAGATGTCTGCCCAACGCCTAGTTCTGGCCACATATCCCTGAGCCTCTTCCTGCATGCTAAGGAAGGAGTCTCCTCCAATACCGGAGATGACCAGAGCAGCAAACTCAGAGCAGATTTCAAAGAGCCTGAAGTTTAGCTCTAGGTTTTGATTCAGCCTTTTCGTAAGGCAGGATATTCACAGCCAAAGTGGTCTGCAGCTTAGAGTGTATACAGCTAGGAAACTGTGATGCCTTGAGTTTAAATGAACACCACCATTATATTTTTTTCAACTCCGCCAGTGGGCAGACAGCAGACAGCAAAGCTTGATCACCATTGACACCACTATAAATTACAACAACGCATGATTGAAATATAAACATGAAGAACTCAAAAAAGATGGAGATCAAGATAGACAACCTAAGACTTTAATCCTGCAATCACTTCTGCGCACAAGGAACTACACATGTGAATAGTCTCAGTGAATTGACAGACACTACTCACATAAATGAAATTAATCACCTGCTTTCCATGACTGAGCCATGTCTTTACTCCAGGAAGAATCCTGTGCTTGCTAGTCTGAATGAGACAAAAATCATGTAATCAATGTGGGGGGAACAGTGTTACAGCCCTAATGAAATTGGCACCAAAAAAATGGTGTAAAGTATGGATAACCCCAGCTGTAGCAGAAAGTCATGCTGATACATTGTTCTTGTAATACAGTGGTTTTCAACCTTTTTACATTTGCGGACTCCTCAAAAATTTCAAATAGAGGTGTGAACCCCTTTGCAAATCTTAGGCATAGTCTGCAAATTCCACAGGTTGAAACCCACTGGGCCAGTACTAAGGAAGAAGCGTAGAAACTAAGGTAGAAACTGCAAAATAGCTTTATTTTTCTTTTTTAAGCAAAGCTAGGATTTTTAGTCTTTTTGCTATTTTTGCAGATTCTTCTGAATTGCAGATCTTCATTGCAAATCTGACTGCTCGACACACCAGAGGAAACCACAGTAATATGTCAAAACTTCCTTTACTGTGTGAAATGAAGAACAGCAGCCATTCCTGTTCATTTACAGGAAAGAGTTCTACGTGTTGCTGCTGCAAAGGAAGCATGCACAACTGAGCCAACAAAACCCTTTCCAAACCTGCTAAATCATTGCTGCTATTAGAAACCAACACGGGACCACCAGACATGGAATATATGCTAGTCTTGATTAGACTGTGCACAAAACCTCAAAAGTCACCAAATCTGTACAGATCACAAGGTATGGCCATTCAAATAACATCTCCCACTAAAGGGCAGGAGAGAAAGGTAAGAGCACCTCCTAGTGGGCTCTTGTATTAGCGCTGTTCCACCACAACCAATAATCTAGATTCCTTATTATGACTGTTGGATCACAGAGCTGCAAATTATAGACTCTCCCTCCCATCCCCTTTATGTATTAATTAGAAGGGAGATTTTCAAAGGTACAAATGGGAGTTGTTGGCCAGGTCTCATTGACTTTCTCTAGACAATAGGAGGTAGGGTGCATATTTTCCAGCTGGGCCTTTAAAAATCTCCCTTTACAACTTTTGGATCATTCAAAGGTTTGAGTGTGGAAGGCAGAATTTAATTCTTAACACTAAACACTTCTACGTAGTTGGGTCTGTCTACACAGTAGCTAGGAGGTGTGATTTCCAGTGCAGGCAGACATACACACAGTAGTTCGGCTCCAACTAGCCACCCAAGTACATACCTACCAGGGACCGGGGAGTTGGGGGATGGTGAAGATTATGCTTGGGCCACACTGTTATTTTTAAGTGCTAGTTTACATCGACCTGAGTTCGGAATTACACCTCTCGGCCGCTATGAAGATGTATCCTTCCATGCAGCATCCCTGGCACACTGCATGCACCAGACACATTATTCCATCTGCTGGTTCGCACATAGAAATTTATTTTGTGTTTTAAATGTCAGTGACAATATACCTTATCAGCTGAACAGATAGCAGAATCAAGCATCTGATGCAGTAAACAAGGGGAAGGACTGAAAGTGAAGGATTTGTTTCTGAGATTGATTATGCCAATTCTACACTGGGGCAACTCAAGTGACTTAAGTGTAGTTATTCTTGAATTCCACTGCTGTAAGTGGTCAGAATCAGGATGGGGAACATGCTGTGTCTTTTTCAGGCTTCAATAACTAAAAACTTTAATCATGTATCCTTATTTCTCCAAATAGAAATAAAATCCACTGTTGATCAGTGAGGTGTGCCGGAAAGCTAACAACTTGTCAAATCCAAACACAAAGTTTGGTTGAGAGGCATGATAATGAAAGACCGAGACTTTTACTCCTATGTGACTAGTTCAGTCCCAACCCCAATCAGCAGTGGCCAAAGGCTGTTACTCTCTAGTTTTTGACTACAATTAATTGGAGCCCAAGTCATGTTCCTAGGTGACAAGTGTCCGCATGAAAAATAAAATGAGTACAAATGGCATTGACTGGTATTCTCAGCAAGAGCCCAAAAGCTACAGGGATTTTGAACTAGTCTCCTAGAGAAGGTCCTGCAAGAAGAGAGCTGAAGCATGATGGGAGGACAGTGGGGGGAAACTTCCATGGCCAAAAAGTAGTTCCAGGATGTGGATGCAGTGTACTTTTCATAAGACTAGATTTTCATTTTTCTAAAGGAAAAAAAAGTAGATTAATAAAATAAACCCCAGACATCATGTGATGCTCTAGAACAGTGGTTCTCAACCTTCCTAATGCCGCGACCCTTTAATACAGTTCCTCATGTTGTGGTGACCCCCAATCATAAAATTATTTTCGTTGCTACTTCATAACTGTAATTTTGCTACTGTTATGAATCGTAATGTAAATATCTGATATGCAGGATGTATTTTCATTGTTACAAATTGAACATAATTAAAGCATAGTGATTAATCACAAAAACAATATGTAATTATATATTGTGAAATGGTGTGAGGTTTCATAGCTCTGGCGATTCTGAGTGCCACCAAATATGAAGCTTCAACGGCTGCTACGTTTTGTTTGTGGTACTTGCCACCAGTGTCAATCTGGCTTTCTTGAGTCCATCAGCTTTGCTTCTAAAATAGTTGGTATCCTTGCCGGCAAAGCTCGGATGCTTGCTATCAAAATGGCGTTTTAGTTTGTTCGGCTTCATAGATTCGGCTGATAGAACTTCACAACAAATAACACATTGCGGTTTCTCAATTCCTGCTGTAATTATTGAGGTAAAACCATACTGTAAAAAATCCTCACTATATTTTCTTTTCTTATCGTTCTTCTCTACACGATCCATTGTCATGGGATGGTTTGCTAATGAAAATAATATATAACAGTAGCTTTAATAATACAAAAGATGATACATGGCATAGTTCAGTCAATACAGTTCATTAAAGTTTCCTATGATTTACCATTCTCTGTGTTGTTTTATTTACA
The DNA here is from genome assembly GCA_007922175.1 of Pelusios castaneus. Taxonomy (NCBI): domain Eukaryota; kingdom Metazoa; phylum Chordata; order Testudines; family Pelomedusidae; genus Pelusios; species Pelusios castaneus. The sequence goes on along the minus strand of ML685809.1, from coordinate 11,442,546 downwards.
TACTTGTTACTATCACAAGGGGGCAGTATTCACATCAACCACAGCTGAATATAAAAAGACCGATCAGCATCCAGATTAAGTTCCCATGGTACAGATATTTTTTTTTGCAGTAGTTGATGATTTTAGAGTACATGATTTTACATTTACCCAGTAATTATAATTCATGAAGTGTCGTTTTACCTCCAATACTGCTGCTTTCAACACAGTAGCTGCTTTCAACACAGCAGCTGCTTTCTACACAGTAGCTGCTCTCTACACATGTGTGACTGGTCCGCATAAGTACATTATGGCGCCAACCCTGTCACATACACCTGTATTTGTACGGGGTGTATGTGACAGGGTTGGCGCGATGATGTCATCACGCCGGGTACTCGTATGTGGGCGTATCTGCATGTGGGCGGACCCGCCTGGAGACGGATAGAGGAGCGGTGTCTCGGTTCCTAAGATCATCCGAAATATGTGTTTTTCGATGGTCTTAGGTGACCCCTGTGAAAGGGTCGTTCGACCCCCAAAGGGGTCGCGACCCACAGGTTGAGAACCGCTGCTCTAGAAAGTTCACCTATCAGCAACACACGACACTTCAAACAGCAACAAATCTAATGGCTAGCTAACATTAAGACTTTTGCCAATAGAATCACAGCTATGTTTATTGCATAGCAGCCACTGCAAACTTTACTAGTGCCGTTATTCTAGCTAGAGCTTCCTCAGTTATCGTTCACTACAACTCACATGCCACCTAGTGGCCTCTCAGCAAATTACTGTATGACTTGAGGACCTTTTAGACACTGCCTTTGTATTTAAATTCCAAAGGGGTAGCCGTGTTAGTCTATTGTAGAAAGACAACAGAGTCCTGTGGCACTTTTGAAGACTAACTCAGATGCTTTGACGAAGTGGGATTTTCTCCCACGAAAGCTCATGCGATAAATAAATCTGTTAGTCTTCAAAAGTGCCACAGGACTCTGTTGTCTTTGTATTTAAAGTTACCCAATCCTGCCCTCCAGCAAGAACAACCATTACCTGGCATTTTCATTGGCCAGTCTTGTGGCCATACCAGACAACTGACCACATAGCTGATGGTTAAAAACAATTCCCTTGGAAAAGTTCCTTTCCTTGAGTTCTTCACAGCTACACCTACTTCTCCCCGGAATGCCTACAGAGGGATGTTCCATGTCTTTCACCTTCAAGGCTTCCCACCATCTCTCACATCTCCCACTACCTCTCTGCTCATGCACTACATTTTGCCAGATCTGTTCACCTGGATTCTCCATTCATCTTCTCTTGCCACTTAGAACTCTGCATTTTTCTCGCACTGCCCCCATTCCTGAAGCAGCCTTTCTCTAGACACCACATGCTCTGCAACTTGGTTTTCAACTCCTCTCTCAAACCTGGTCAGAAAATGTAGGGGTTCCACCTAGTTTTTCAACTGTTCATTGAAAACCCCAAACCTGAACATTCTCAACCAAAATCCAGAAACGTTTTAGAAACTGAAGCAGAAACCATATCTGAAACAGGAGTCAAATCACAGTCACAGAAATTATGGTTTAGATGAATCAGATTTTTTTGGAGGAAAAAACTTAAGTTGAAAACTTCCCAAACAGTCCTACACTTGGGCGCTAGGAGTGCTGTAGCATAGGTTCCAGCCGCTAAGATAGCTGGACTGTGGGATCCACTGCCCCAGAAGGGTGTTTGCAGCTGGGTGTTCAGCAGTGAGATCTAAAGATAAGAACATGACCAGTCAATTCCCAGACTCAGGGAACTTAGAAGTATTTGGGATCCAAAGGCTGGATCCAATCACAACAGGCTGGTGTCTGTCTAGACAGCTGGCCACGGGCAGGCAGTGCCAACGTCAGCAACTAGTAACTGATGGTGGCAGCTAATGTGTGAGCATTTCCTTTCTGAACTCAGTTTTTCAGAGACTATTAACTGGGCATAAAAACTTGCTCCAGGCTGCAACTTGGTACAGCAGGCGTGGGTTTAGAAGTAACATCTGTCTATGTTCTCTCCTATCCGCAGAGGAGCTGGTGATCTGTGAAATTATGTGTGATAAAAACCAATTCAAATATTACCAGTTTTTGTTTCTCATCATTTAGAATATTTTTACAGGCTTCCAAAGCTTTTCACTTGCTGATGAGCAGCAACTGTTATTCCACATAATCTGTATAACCCATAACTTGCAGCTCAGGCTAGTATAAAAGCCGAGGGGCTGTTGTGTCTGTCTGAGCCACAGGGGTGGGGTGAGGAGGAGAAGTCTCCTACTGCCTGGTGCAGTTGTTTGGATCCTGCCCGAGTGTAAATGCCCATCATTCTGATTTGATTGCCTTTCACGCTCACTTTTCACAAGAGTTCAGGAGTGCCAGGCAGTGGTGTCCATCAGAATGGATCCTGATCCACATGTACAGTCCTTGCCACTGCGCAGAGCCCCACTGCAGCCCACTGCAAGCAGGGCTGGATTAAGGCAGGGGCTATAGGGGCTGCAGCCCCTGGCCCCGACCTAAAAACCAGCTCTGGCTGGGTTCTGCTGCCCCGCTCACCCTTGGCTTGCCTGCACAGCCTCCCTGGACTCTTCCCCTGCAGCAGCACTGGTTCGCAGGCCCTGGAGCCCATTCCCTGCAGCAGTACCAGCTACTGCCCCGCCCCGCCCCACTCCCCAAGCAGTTCTGGTCAGAGCCTCTGACCCCACCCCCCTAGCACCATCAGAGCGCCATGGCAATGGGGGGACCCCCACAAGCAGGGCAGCCCCAGACCCTCCAGGGCTTGATCTGGCCCTGATGTGAGGCCTGCCTGCATGGTAGCAAAACTGGAGCCTTGCTTTTGGTCTCTACATTTTTTCCAAACTTTACAATAGCAACAGCAACCTACCCCAAAAGTCAAGTGCCAAATTTCACTTGAGCTGCCCTAATTCAGGAAGTAAAGCCATCTGAAACCCTGTCCTTCGTATTGGAAAAGTCTTCTGTTCTGTTGGGACTCCTGCAGTAAATATCAAAATGCAACACATCTGAGTAAGAATAATTCAATTAATAAATTTCCCTCTGAGCTGCTGTGTCCAAAGTCTGGCTATCCTTCCCCTGGATGTGGCTAATCAATATTTCCTGTACCGCATGTATTGTCAATGATTACATTTCACAAAACCACTCTCAGGTAAAAGAAGTACACAGTCATGTGTCTGTTTTTTGCGTTACTAATCCATTTCACTTCCCTTGACCCAATGATAAACCTTTAACCATTAATAACTCTCCATAGACCTCTCTGTAGTAACAGGAAACTGATGGAATGAAGTGTTCCATGGCTTGAGAGTGGGGCAGTGTTTCCATCTTTCAGGTTGACGAGGAGATCCCACGACTTCATGGAGCCATGGATTGGGTGTGTGTAAATGAACAAGTGAAGGGAAAAGTGCAGCCGGAACCTCACCAAGAGGTTCTGGAGGAGCCGGAAAAGGGGCTGCAACCTAGCACATTCGAGACTGACATGCGCCAGGGTTTCCCTCATGCCACAAAAGGGGCAAGTGTCGGGGTGAGGAGTGAACTGCCCCAGGTTCATGCCCATGGTCATGGCTCCATGCAGGAGACACCAACTGATGTCCCCAGCAGGTCGCAGTGTTAGAGTAGAATATAGGCTGGCCCACCAGGGGTTCTTGCCCTCCAGAAGTGGTATAAGGTCCCACCCTTTGGTGTCAGGGTGTGACACGAGGGTGAGGAAATGAACGGTATGCTGCATGAGCATGTACAGATGTTCTTTGGGCACGGTTCTAGATTTAGCAGCTGGCTTGGTGCATGGGGAGTGGGCAGCCAGGGAGGCTCGCGGGGTTGGGGCCCAATCAAAATGTCTGGAGGTCCAGGACTGAGAGGGGGGTGGGGACCATCTTGAGGTAAAGCTGAGCAGCAGGAGGCAAAACTGCCTTCTCCTCCTGGAGTAGGTGTGGAGGGTTCGAAGATTGGAGAGCCCCATGTTCTGAGTCAGTGCCTGGGTTTCCACCCAGTCCCCCCGGGCGTAGTCCAGGAGATCTCTGACCCTGGTGACACCTGCCAGCACCAACCTCTGTTGCACAGAGGGGGCCTACTCAAAGAATTACAACAGACAGACCAACAATTCCTGCTTCTCAGAGGGTAGCTGTAGTGCTGTATTCCTAACAGCAGGGGGATAGTGTGTAGGTATAAATAGCACTTGCAGGCTGCCTCAGTTAGCTGAGGATGGGGTCCACCTGCAAGTTCTTGTGGCTTCTGCTGGATATAGAGGAAAATCAGAACAGGCTATAAACAGGCCCTTTGAGAAGAGTGTGCGGTCATGTTTCATAATACAACGGTCAGAGGCAGGAAGGAATCTTAAGTCTGCACCCAAAAGCTGGTGCACCCAAAAGCTGGTTTCTCATTCTAGCATTCCCATTAGGGTCAGATTTCAATTTCAAAGAAGAGGTTTTAATAAAATCAGAATACCTTTTCTAATTACCCTTGAATAAAAAATGTTCCCCTTGGGCTTAGCTGTTAGTCTCTATCCAGGCAATGGACAGTGCCTGAGCCTAAAGGAGCAGTCTGCTCTGCTCCCCCTGGCCTGCGCCGCACTATAACGCCAGTCCAACCGACACTTTGGCTGGTCCAGTCCCTCAGTGTGCTGCCCTGGAATGCTGACTTGCCCCCAAGTGCCAGCTGCGCCCCCATACTGGGTACAGAATGGCTGCTCGAATGGACAGCCCTGCCCCCGCCCCACCCCACCCCATTCGTGAGGGTGCCATGAGTCTTTTTTTCTTTTTTTAAGGACTAACGCCCCAGCAGTTAGTGAAGAAAAGGGTTAGTCTACCTCTCCTTCTCTCTCACCTCTCTTGTGGGAGCCATGCCATTTTGTATAAATAATTAAATATTCATTGGGACAAAGAAAGAGAGCAAAAACCGACTCTGTAGCTGGGTAGGTAGGGCCCTCTCTCGGCTTGTGAGATACCAAGGTTCCAAGTCCTTGCTCTAAATCATGCAAAGCAGAAACTTGAAGCAGAGTCTCTGATGTTCCCCTCCTGCAGTCTGGTCTGGTGTGCTTCTAGGCCACCCCAGTTGCCCACTCCTGGGCCTTGATTTACCCCCCCTTGGTAGATGAACCCCCATTTCTGGGTCTGCTCACACTAGTTTCCTGCACATAATTAGTCCCAGGTAGTGAAAATGCATCCACACTAGCCACTCGTGCAGTGGTCCCCCAGCAGGCACCCTCAGCCCCCAGATGCAACACCAGAAACTACCATCTTGCAGGGATCAGGACCTTTCCTGATTGCTGCAAGCTCATTTATTCTGGTCCGGTTTAACAAAGAAACTGATATGCTTTTACTTTTGCTCTAAGTCAGGTATCCGCACTTCCATTCTCTTTCCAAAATACACACTGCTTTAGGTAAAACAAACGTCAGTTTATTAAGACACGATTTTAAGTGTGTATATAGCAAATCAATGGAAAAATCAGATAATCACTCAAGGAGTTTTTCCACACTCAAATAAAAGATAACACATTCTAAACTAAAATCACTGTTACAGGACATTATTAGCTTACCCACATTTTGGCTACTGATCCTTTTGCAGCCAGGCCCTTCTCGCCATGTGGCTATGTACCAGTCTTCGTCAGTTGCTTTAAGATGCAGTTCTTGGCAGAAAAACCCTTAACCAGTTTAAAATGTGACTTTTCCTCCATCAACCCCCCCTCCCTCCCTCCTTGCAGTCAGGTGATTCACTTTGTTCAGAAAGGGGTGATGGTCTGCCCCTCATAGAGCCAAGGTGCTACAGACATTTAGCTAGTTTCTTGTTATGCATATTTCTTCTGGATGTTTGACTGCAGCCCTGACTGCCTGCTCCTAATTGAGCCATGTGAATACCTTTGGGGACATGTTTCATATCTGTACATATGCAGGATGTTGCATGAAACATGCTACCATCATACAATAATGTAGAGCATGCCATGAGCATTCCAAAAATACTAAACCTGACATATTTTGAATTAAGCCATATCATTACATTACAAGGGTGGACAAGAAAGATACACAGATCACATTACAGGGGCAGTGGGGTGCAGCATGTCACAGTCTCCTTCACCCCAGCTGAGTTCCCTGATCTCTGGGCTACCAGCTATGCTAGGGTAGGACTCTGTTGTTGTTAGGATGCAGAATGAAAACAAATTTTCAAAAGCTCAAGCTTTTGTGAAACAGAAATCTTGCTTCCTGGCAGTCCTATTGAGTTGCTTTGTCATGTTCCCTACAGAGTCCATGTGGCTGGGGAGCTCTGGTTTTCTGCTTACACCCTTCAGGGACCACATGGAAGTAAAGCAATGAACACAGACTTAGCAAAGGCATCTAAACAACCAACTCCAGAATGCAATCCTCCTGATCTGATCACTTCTGCGAAGCCTCAGTTTGGTCCAAATCTTTATGCCCTTTTGGCTTCTTGACTTGACCACCTTGCATCTGACAGAGGAATGGCCTCCCTTGCTTAGAGAAGCACCCCTTTAAAAACTGGCTCTGTCCTCTTTCTTCCTATGTTCTTAAAGTTGGGGTGAGAGAGGAGATCTAGGCTTGTGCCTCCCACCTGTCAGCTTCAAAGTCAATGGCCTTGTTGGTAGAAACTCCATTGTTCCAACAGAGAACAGTCGTTCCGTGGTGACAGCTCCTGGGTGCTCTGCCAGAGCTTCTTAGACATAGGGTATGTCTCCACTTGAAGTTGGGGGTGTGATTTCTAGCTTGAGGAGACTTACCCACACTAGCACTCATCAGGCTAGTGCACAGAAAATAGGAACAGCCACCGTGCACGTGAGCTGCTAGGCATGTACGTGGAGCAGCTGGTCCCTCTTGCTGCTCATGCAACATTCAGTTGTTAGCATGTTACTAGCTCTATCAGGGAGAGTGAGGTACGTGTCCTCAAGCCAGGAATCACACTCCATCCCAGCCAGGGCTGTCCTTTGGGGGGGGTGAGTGGAGCAATTGCTCCAAGCCCCATGGTTTTGCGGGGCAGCGCAGGGCCCAAACCACTCCCCCCCACTGCTGTGCAGCCCACTCCCCCTGCCCAACTGCCTTCGGCTTACTGCAGGGTGGGAGGGCAGAACCCAGCCTCCTCTCGGCCAGCCGGTCCCGCTCCCCACAAGAGACAGCCCTGGTCCCAGCTCAAAGGGCAGACAAACTCAATCTGTCCACTGGATGGCCAGTGTGTGCCACACCATGGAAGCTCTAATCTAAAAGGAAGGCATTCCAATGCCAAATGGCATTCAGAAAACAATGGAATTCATAGCTGGACAGAGACAGCTCCCAAATGGTCCCAGCCATTATTATATATTTGTAGAGGAAGCAGATTCTTTGTGGTTTTGTTCATATTAGCTGGAGTAGACTCACAAAGGATGTGGGGAAATTCCATCCACAGAGCACATGCTTGCTTATATAGCTCTGTGCTGAGGGCCCAGGCTCTGCACATCTTTGGGGAAGGCCCCGATTTTGGACACTGTCATCCTGAATCAGCCATAAGAATTTCCAAAGGGTAGCTGTGTTAGTCTAGTTCAGCAAAACAAACAAGGAGTCCTATGGCACTTTTAAAGACTAAAAACATTTGTTTTATATATTTGCTGTTACAGTCTAACCTATTCCTCCCTGCATTTATTTTCCTCCCATTCTGTAAGTTCCCCATCTTCAAAAGCATTTGACAAAGTGGGATTTTCTCCCACGAAAGCTCATGCGATAAATAAATGTGTTAGTCTTTAAAAGCGCCACAGGACTCCTTGTTTGTTTAGCCATGAGAATGATACCCTGATGCTTTCAAGCTCCTGGCTAGGAACACAGCTGCTGCTCCTAGAGGATATGTGAGGATTAGTTTTAAACTCCAACCTAGATCCCAGCTGGTTCTTTCAGCAGAGGAATAGCTGTCGAGTGGGTAGATACGAGTTTCTTCCTCCCCAGCTTTTCTGGGCTGAGAATGAGCAGCTGTGATTCTGACTGACCTACTTGCAGCAGGTGGATGGTTTATCTGATGACCACTGAGCTATACAGCAGAGCCGTCTCCTGTCTCAGCCTAGGGACCCACTGTGGAGAGGGTCCCACAACATCAGTCTTGCATAGGAGCTTTGCATGTATACAGTCTGGGTCAATCTCTTCTCAGACAATTTCCTTGTTCAAGTTGCATTAAGCTGGCAGGGTAATATTTTTATTTGAGTGGTTGCAAGTAAAAACAAATTTGAAAAGTCATTTAACCAAAAATACACCTTCCAAAAATGCTCTCGAGCCTCCTGTGACTGTCCTGGGCTTTGCACACAGGCTGTCAAATCCATCCGCGAGAGCAGGTTGCCCGGAGACTGGAAGCAGCACAGTGTTGCAGCTCTGGCTCAACCAGAGGGGATTTACATACACATCCATCGGGCTGGAAATGCACCCTTTAGTAAACTTGAGAATGACAAGCCACAGCAAAGAACAAAGCTGCTCGTCTCTTTAGTGAGCATTTGCCTCCCCCACCCCAGATATAAAGCAGAAACTGATAAAGTCAGCAAACCTTCAACACTATTCCATTTGAAGTCTAGCAGGGAGGATGTTTTGTTAACTAGGGTCAGGTTAAAAAAGAAACAGCTTGCCTCTTCTTGGGACCTTTTCTCCTCCCACTTAAATCAAGAATGACTTCATTGAAGTCAATGGAGTTATACTGTTGTGTAATTTATACAAAAGGAGAATTAGGCCCTTGGTTTTTAGTTACACCTTTGGGCATGTCTTCTCTGCATTTGGAAGCCACCCTCCCAGCCTGGGACCACAGGCTTATGCTAGATATGCTAAAATAGCTATGTAGACATTGCAGCTTGTGCTCCGCAGTGCCTCCCATCACAGTTTCTGGACCCAACCCACCATACCAAAGAACCGTCTACACAGCTAGTTTGAGAGTGCAAGCGTTAGCGACTAGCACACGTCTGTGGACAAGGCTGGAGGCTCACTCCCAGATACAGCGCAGACATGCCCTGATCTGTACTGTAAAGTGTGACCATATCTGAAAAAGGTAATGAACAGCAGAATTAGACAACCCAAGGCTCAACATGATTTCTCCCAGACAGCAGTGATCTGTTCAGCATTGTGTCATCTGACTCAATTGTACACAACAGGTCAACCATAGTCAAATTCTGGAATGTAGATCCTGCTTAAAGGAGTGAGGAAAAAAATCCACCATCTTCGTGGAGGGGGACTACTACCTGGAGAGGGATTCCAGGGAGGATGGAGCTAGGCTATTCTCAGGGGCAGTAGATAACAGAACAAGGAACAATGGTCTCAAGTTGCAGAGGGGAAGATCTAGGTTGGATATTAGGAAAACCTTTTTCATTAGGAAGGTGGTGACGCCTGGAATGGGTTACCTAGGGTGGTGGTGTAATCTCCATCCTTAGAAGTTTTTAAGATGTGGATTGACAAAGCCCTGGCTGAGATGGTTTAGTTGGGCTTGGTCCTGCTTTGAGCAAGGGGTTGGACTATATGACCTCCTCAGGTACCTTCCACCCCTAATCTTCTATGATTCTCTAAAAGAGCAAGAGCCACCCCCCCTCATGTAGAAGAGGCCAAAATGAACGTAATCAAATTCCAATGACTGGAGGATATCACCTTGTGTGATTGCCATGTGCACTTTGAAGTTACACAGAGCTATGGAAAGTACTGAATTTAGGGATAAAATGTCAGGCAGTTACTGAACACTATTAAGGCCAGGGCTAATCTCAATATTAACTTTCCCCATTCCCAACCTTCCTATTTACAGAGATGGTCTGCTTACAAATTCCATTTTAATAGGCACCCCTGACAAAGAGATTATGCTCTATTTTCCACTTCTCAGATTGGAAGACTGAGCAACAATTCAAATTTCACTGTTCTTAACCCCAGGGAAAGCGGTTTCATTTCCCAATGACATCTCTGCTGAAAGACCTGAATTATACAGAACTTCCACTGGCTCCGGCTGGTAAGTATGGGATGAGTGAAGAATTTGCATTGTTCATCTGCGTTTATAGAGTGGCAAGGTTACAGCAAGGGGAAATAAAGTAAAACAGAACATTTTCAAACAGATTTTTCCCTTTTTCTAAAGAGCAGCCCACACAGAAGACTACTGATTTCCCCTTTTGTTCACTCACTGTTCCTTTTCTATCAACCAAAATACAGCTCTGTTTACTGAATCTTCTTTAAAAAAAACAACTACATCATCAAAATAGTTTTGAAAACTACTTAATTTTACTTAAAGTATCTGGTAGGATCATACTTTTCCTGCTCCACTCCATTAAAGTAATGGTTTACAAACTTTTTTCCTCAGGACCCAGTTGAAAAAAAATAATTTATGACCGCAGCCCAACAGTTACATCTTTGAGCAATGCATTCCAGTCTTTTGGCAGCGGCAGCCGGGGGTGCCGCGACCCAGTACCTGAGGGTGTGTGACCCAGTACTAGGTTACAACCAATGATTTGAAAACCACCACCTTAAAGCCCTCTCCCACAAGGTCTCACATCACAGCAACCTTCCCATCAGGTACATCACACACCTAATGTACCTCCTTTCATAACGTCACTCTGATTCCAGAAGTTGACCGGAAGTGGGGAGGGTCAGGGGCTCACTCAAGAGAATGAATGAAAGAGTTCTTCTCCATCCAGAGGGAGGATGTGCTGCCTTGACACTTACAGTCACTCAGCAGAGTCCAAGTGCTGATAGGATCAGAAAAGATAATGAAGGACATTGCTTTTCTTTAGTGTGTACTGTAGAATGCAGAAAAATTCAGCAGGGCTCATAGGACCAATGGAACAAATGTGAAGGACACTGAATGCCTACAAAGAGAGCAAGGAAAGGACAGAGGGATTGGCAGCAGAAAAAAGCCAAATCAGAAAAAGGAGCAAGTACTATGCTGATGTCGAGCAGGACTCAATGAAACAGGTGTTCTAAAGTGGCGCTAATTCAGGTAAGAAGTTCTATTGACACTCACTCTGGATCCAAACTAGTGTTCATTGAAGTGGCATAACTTCCATGGGAGCAGGACGGAGACTTCTTCCGGAAGGTGTCAGAGACAACAGAGTTTAGGTTAAAGAATATTTTTAGGACTCCAGGAGACACAGAATAGGTGGGTTTACCAAGCTATAACCTGTTATAGATGGATTACTTAGTGCTAAGACCAGGGCAATTCCAATGCTTAAGTGATCCATATAAATCTGGTATTTAAAGAATGTCCTCTATGGAGTCTGCAGAACACTGAAAAGTTACCACATTGTAAGTGTTGCCACCAGCATCTTTAGTTTTAAATAATTCCTTTATATGTACCTTGAAACAGACGGCATTCCCTCTACTTTAATCCAAAAGTGATGTCATTCCGTAGTGAGAAGCTACCGGTTACGAACGACACAGTTCAAAAGTTCCAAGAACAGTTGATGGAAATAGAATATTTGTCCTCTTTTATCAGATTGTGTGTATAACAACAACTTTAAAAAAAAAAATAAAAGGAACAACTGTTCATATTAAAGTGCAAGTTATAAAGTCAGTCAGAAAAGTATACACAGGACTTCCAACACGTGATTCTCTAGAACTGGTTCACATTCCAATGTGCCTTTATAAATATCCTTGATATTCTTTTGTATAGGCACTCTGATAATTTTTAATGACTTTTAAATTGTTTTCTCTTGCTGTGCTGTAATGTTTTCATATATCGTTGATAGCCAAGTTATCAGGAAGATATTATCTTTCCTAGATATACATTATGGTCATTATTCTTGTGAAGAACCATTTCTGTTTAGCTAAACTAGGTTAGTCTGTGTGTCCTGTCTGCAGAAAAGCAAATCTGATTTACTGGGTTGAATTAAAAATGCACCCAATTGCTCTGCAAATATGGGATAACCACTGACCTGCATCAAGGTTGGAAATTGTTCCAGATTGACATATCATGTCTATTTGTGTCAGTCATGTCTCAGATTTCAAACAACCTAGAGAAATCCCTTTCTGAAAAATGGAGGAGAGACACAGAAGTCACAGGAGACTGCTTTAAAATTTATTATTTGGAATAAAACCAGCTTTCTTAGCCAAAGGATGTGTGATATTGTCTCTTAGCCTATTATTAGAATTTGTCTGTTTTTTCTACTGCAGGCAAAACAATACACACATGTACATGCAACAGTCTCCCAATGAACAGCTATACAGTCACCCATTCCACATTTATGGCTGTGAAAGAAATCTAGACCAACATCAGTGAGGTATTAAAGTTATTTCTTGTGTTCATGACACAAGATGAGGTACAAAAATAGATAAGGATAACTATGGTTCTGATACTACAGACAGAGTCTTACAAGTGCACCCTTCCATATGGAGTCCCACTAAACTCACCGTATTTGCGCAGACCGGATTGTAGGGTCAGGGCCTCGGGCCCTAGGCCATCTTTGACCCACCTCTAGGACCCAAAATTTCATGCAGAATTGCATTTTTGGTAATGTTTTTTTGACATTGGGAGGTCTTAGCTTTGGCTTTTGTGATTTGTTGCCACCAACTCTGCTCTCCCCACATGCTTTGTTTCCATCCAAGCAGGAGGCAGAGATACAGAACCAGATCCCAGTCAGCCTGTGCCTTGGCCAGCATATGCATAGCTGGGATTCCTCACCATGCACACTGAGAGAAATATCACTATCATCCCTTGACAGCATGATCAACTCCTGTCCCCAAAGGAAGAGCCCCACGCTTGGTTTTGACAACAGTTCTCAGACCAAAAAGCAAGTAAACCCCATTGCATCTGCTGCAAGCCTGGTTGAGAGCCGGTTTTGTTTAGAATATTGCCAGGTTCTATTATCATTGGAATTTACAGTCTGCTACCATCCAGTTTTTAAGTTCTCAGCCATTTTGACTTTATAGATTATGCCCCTTTGATAGCAAGGGTTTTCTGCTGCAATGTGGCATGTATGCCATTGGTTCAGCTTAGACCACTGTTATATCAGAAGCAACTAACCAATCACCATCCTTACTCTACAGCTGATTTTCATGCAAAAATTTCCTGGGTTGTATGAGTGAGATTGTACCGGTGGTGGATTATTTGGCCCAGCTACCACAGCTATACACCAGCATTGCCTTTCAGCTACTAGTATTACAGTATCCCTTCTGCCAGCTGGTTGATGGCAGCAATGAGAACGAGTTTCGGGTAGCTCAGGAAACCTTTTAACAAACATCACTGGCTTGAGCCCCATCTAAAGTTTCTGGGACCACGAAATACCTTCCCTTGGTGCCCTTTGTAGGCAACACTTCCCCACTTGTTAGCACCATGTCTGTGCATAAAAGAAGGCAAACTATTAGGAGAAAAGGAAACACAGCACCTACTTGGGAAAGTGCAGCCACATATCTATGTGCATGACAAGTAAAACAGGCCACCATTGTAATTTTGGCAGGAGTCAATTAACTCAGTTCTCCACCTGTACGGGTGAGCATCCAAAAAACAATTGTTTCTTTACCACATCACTTCCCTCTTCCCCCTCTGCTGAACTCCACTCACAGTTTGGTGTCACTGGGTTCTGGGTCTCAGAGTCTTGATGTGCACTGGGGCAGGCCTGTCTCCAGTCCCTCGAGAAGTACAGCCTGGTCCTGTTGTGAGGCTTCATCACCCTTACCAACAACAGAGATTTCAGCTTCATTTAGTAGCTGTATAGGTGGAGACCTTACCAGAGTTCACTTAGGTTGGCTGGTGTCACCACTAGCTTCCAAGAAGAGCCTTCTGTGCACTGCACACATCCCCATCACAGAGTCATCTCCATCAACAACATCTCTACAAAGTCCTTGTAATAGCACAGAGTGTTCAGTATTTAAAAAAAAGCAATGGCATATAAGATCCTTGATCAAAATCTTTACCACTGAGCACACACTTCCCTATAATAATATACAATCCCCTTCTGCCCTCTCAGTTCAGTCCTACTACCCTACCCTGTATTCAGTTATGGTGACCCCCAAAATGACACTAGAGGAATTCTGGGTTGAATGCTTATGCAAATGAGCTCTCTGTAGCTCTGTTTCCCTCTGTTCAGCAGTAGCTGAGGACAGATTCCTCCTTCCCTTCTATCATCTGGGTCAATGGCTTATGCAGATGGAATCAATCTATTGCTCTACTCCCCTATTAATTAACAGACAGGAGCAGGGTGTTCCTTACCTTCCCTCTAGTGCAGTGTTTCTCAGACTGGGGGTTGTGACCCAGGAGGGGTCACAAGCAGAGCTGGATTTAGGGGTATGAAGTAGAGCAATTGCCATACAGGTCTTTCTCTTAAAGGCTAATTTACATGTTTCAGTCCCACCTTTCACAAAGGGCTGAAGCCCTCAGTTTAAGGCAGGGGGATCACAATTTAAAAAAAAAAAAAAAATCCAACGGGCATCACCAACATAAAAGGTTGAGAAACACTGTTCTAGACCTTTGGGCTACAGGGCTTACATTAGGAAAGAATTTAAGGTAGACTGAGCTGCTGTTTAACAGAATTTAGCAAATGGAAACAAAGAGCCAGCATCATGTGGTCAGTCGACTATCGCAAGGCATAGTTAGGGAACCACAACTGTATTTTTAATAGTTCTGACCTTCAAGACTAATGCAGAGTTGAGAGAGATGGTAAATAAGACAATTTATTTAATCACTCCCTTGACCTCCCAACACAACCATCATCGCCATGACCACACGTTGATCCTGTGGACTGGCAATGAGGCAATTGTTGTGAAAACCTACAGACATCTGCTTGTCATCCATAGTAAAAGAACTCTTAACATAGTACAAGAGAGGTTTCAGAGTAAAAGGAGCTCTGGCCAGGAGAGGAGAGATCTGCACTAACCTGTATGCTCTTCCACCCCGACAACCACACCTGGCTCCTGCAGTAAAACTTATGGAAGGATACTGCCGCTTAAAGCAGCATTACTCGCACCATGCACTCAGTCTCCCTTGGGAATGAAAAGGGGGAGTCACACTGCAGCACAGCCGTGGGCCAGCACCAACAATCTGTACCTGCTTGGCTGTGTTCAATTTCCCCTGCCCTGGTTTGTCTTTGGTCTTAGATTTTTAAATTCTTTAGGGCAAACACCACATGGTTTGATGTTTGGACAGCACCCACCACAACTCAAGGCACTTCTGCCACATTTGTGATTGGAAAAACCTAGGCAAAAATGGGGTGGGACACATTCCTGCACCACCTAACTGTGGAATTTGATGACATACAATGATAATGCATAGCTCTTACATTTCATTCATAGATCTCAAAGCACAAAGGAAGGTTTTATTCCAACTTGCCTGTATGACGCTCTCTCTCTCTTTAAAAAAACAAAAGAGAAGAAATTGTTGTTCTACCTGCCCTGTAAGTTACTGCTGTAAAGGAATATTCTTGTGGCTCTCAACATTTTCAACATGTGGCACACTTTAGAAAGAGTTGTTCTTCGAGCGCTGCTCACATCCATTCAGATGTATGCGTATATGCGCTGCAGTGCACAGTTTCTCGGAAACCTTTATGCCCTAGCCTATCCCCTGTAGGGTCAGTGGCCACTGCCCCCTTGAATCCCAGCTCCAGAGGTGCTGCCTCTGCCCCCCCCCCCCCCAAACACCCAGTTCTTTCTTTCCAATAACTCCAAAAGCGGGGATGGAGGGAGGGTAGCAAATGTATGTGAGCAGACCACCTCGAAGAAGGATGCTTACATACAAGGTAAGCAATCCTCCATTTGCTACACTTCCCACCCCTAACTGCACATCTTTTCCTTGGTGTCATTTGAAAAAGTAACACTTGCTTTAATGTAACAGATCTCACTGCTTGATTATGGTCCCCTCGCGTTTCCTCTCTCCAGATGCAAGACTTCACCACATCTCCTCTTGTTGCCTGCAACCCTCAGTGCTCTGACCCTTCCAGGCGACTTTGCAGTTTAGTTCTGTCCCACTTAGCTGTTGATGTTGTCAGCAAGGCTGTTCATCGTTGAAGTGGATATCAAAGAAAGCACTTCAGAAGAAAGACTCATTACTAGATTTTGTTTGCAGCAACTGCAGCCCCATCTGGTATGGCATACAAGGGAGAGCTGGCTGACATACAAGGAAGATGACTTGGAGACTGATACAAGAGCAATTTAATCTTTCTAAGATGGCACAACCATGTTTAATTTCAATAACACATCACTCTGCAGACCATCTGGGAGTTCTTCTTAGGCACACTGATAAACACATGAATACCCTAAACACTCCATTTCTCTGTGTTGTTACTTCCATGCGTTTTTTACTATTGCCCTAACTTGTATAAGCAAATTCTACAATGCAAGGCAAGATCCTTGTTAGGGAAAGGAAAATGTGATGTGCATTCTTTGCTGCAATGACCCTGTGGAGTTTGCAATTTACAATAAGTGTTATGCTGAAAGGCAGTAGTGGCTGTGGTGACCATCAGGTGAGTTTTAAATCCAAAGGCAATCACAGAGCTCAATGAAGCCAATGGATGTGCCAAGCACCTTCTTTCAGGTTCAATAGAAAGCACAGTTAAACCCCTTTATATAATGAAACAGCTGCAGAGCAGACAATACAGACAACTGCTTGAGGCACAAACCTGCAGGGCCAGGTCTGAGAAGAGCTAATTCTAGGTAGATTAACTCTAGTTGCAAATGCAAGAAGGTTCAGAGGCAGAGAAAATAAGCAGGGAATGGACCAGCTGCGAGTGTGGCTCTGAGGGGAAGTAAACAGACAGTTTCGGACACAAATCTGACATCAGAAATTGCAACACTAAAAAAACCAATAGGGGAACACTTCAATCTCTTTGCTCTCTCCATTGACGAGTTGCTAATAGCTGTGCTGACACAGATGAATAACAAATCACAGCTTCAAAGAGAAACTGCAGAACTTAAATTTATATGCAAATTTGAGTCAGTTGCCTTGGGGTTAAACAGGGACTATGGATTTTTCTCTCATTACAAACAGTGGTTAAAGTATAATTTGACGGGCCCCGGAACCCTCCTAATCTCTGGGCCCCCTTCTCGTATTGTCTGGGCCCCCTTCACGCATGTGTGGGCCCCAGCCCAGGTAGGCATTTGCAACTACTTCTCAGTACCACATGCATCGGTTATCACTCCATAAAAATATTTATAATTTTATATGGTGTTTATGTCTATAGCAATTATTGTCACAAACTAGCAAACACTGCATAACACAATAAGTATTGTGATTAACAACAGTGGGGCGTAGGACCTATTTTTAGGGGCCCTGGAACTCTGGCGCCTCAAATTTGGGATCCCCGGAACTGTGTTCCAGTGCGTTCCCCCTTACTTTAACCCCTGATTACAACAGGTGATTTGACCTCATCTTCCTCTATGTGCTGTTCCCCAGTGTTTGAATCATAACATCTGTTTTGATTTGCTGTTACAGCCTGACCTGATCCTATGTCATACACTTCCCTGCATTTAATTTCCTCCCATTCTGTAAGCTTCCCATCTTCAAAGCGTCTGACGAAGTGGGATTTTCTCCCACAAAAGCTTATGCGATGAATAAATCTGCGATAAATAAAAAGTGCCACAGGACTCAGACAGTTTTTTGGGCTCACATCTTGTTTGAGCAGCAGATTTGGAGATTTCTGTGTCCAGATAAACCGACTTTTATGTGCTTTTTAAAAAATAAACAAGCTTACCTGGACTGAGCTGGGGGACCGGCTCCGGTCCAAAGCCCAGGAGCTGAGCTGGGGGGCTGGCTCGAACCCTCGTCGGTTCGGGCCAGCCCCCAGCTCAGCCTCGGGGCTTCGGATGACAGCGGGGGCTGGCACGCAGCCCCCGCTGCCACCAGAAGCCCTGCAGCTGGGCTAGGGGGCTGGCTGTGGGCAGTGCATGGTGGGACAGGTGCCCACCATGCACTGCTCTTCTTTCGCAAAGGAGCATTCACACGGTGAATGCTCCTTTGCGAAAGAAGCAGCAATGTGTACATGAGAAAGCGCTATATTTATAGCCCTTTCCTTGTCCCGCAATAAAAGTTATTGCAGGACAAGTCTGTAGTGTGTACATGGCCTTAGTTACCACGGTACTGGGTGTTCTGGCATAAGTCTGTCTGTCTGTCTCTCTCTTGTGTCCCTCCTTTGGGTTTGATACTGAAAAACGTTAAAAAGATCTCAATTTTTGTCCTGATGCAAAAGGGGAATGGACAGGAAATTCATTACTCCTTAGCTCTAGCTGTAGCCTCTGCCTATATGCATACAAAGGAACCCAAAATTTAGTCTCTCATCTTTATTATTTGTTCCGTTATAAACAATGCTGGCTCTCCCTGGCATTTGTGCCAATTACCTCAACATTTCCAGATTTCCATTTTCGCTTCTCTTCCACACTTCACTTCCTTCACTTCTAGTTAGTTCATTCCAAAGCTCCTCCCCACCATAAACAGCGCTGCAGACATTTACCCTTCCACCCTCCTTGAAAGAGCTGCTATTTTGTTAACAAATCCAAACCTGCAGAAAGAAATGTGCATAGGCAGAGATACAACTGAAGATACACAGATTACAGTATTGTTATCTCCAGACATTAAAAATCATGGGTCAAACCACTCAAAATCATGAGACCAGGCCTGAAATCCTGAGGTTTTAAAATGATTATATTGCAGAGATTTTGGCCTTTTGATTTTTGAGCTCCCACTGCACACCCCCAGAGTGTCTGGCGCACAGTTAGTGTTGACAGCTCTCCCAAATGTAGTGAGTAAAATGGTTTCATCCTCCACTGCAAAAGCTGCCACTGGCTGACTGATGATACAGAACTTCCAGCTTCTCCCACAAACCCAATCATTCCCATTATCTAATTCTCCCAGAGCTGCCTGTCCCCATCCAGCAACTAATGATATGCCTCTTAGCTCCTCCACCAGTTAATTAGGTACTCCTATCCACCCCATCCCCCCATCAACTCAGCACCCATACCAGTTTTGCTCCTCCAGGCACACCTTTGCTCTTCCTGTGGTTCCTAGGATTCTTCACTCCCTTCCCAGGCCTGGTGTTAGAGATTTAGTAGAGAGATGAAGGAGTAGGAGGCAGGGGCATAGCCAGAACTGATTTTCTGGTGGGGCCTGTGATTGCCTTGGGTGGACCCAGGTCACTTCCTGCTTCCAGTCATCATGAGACCAAAAGCAGGAAGTTTGGAAGCTGCAGACTCTCTAGTTGCTAGACAGGAAGCTCAGCGGAGCTGGAGCATCAGCAGCCGCCACACTTTCGCTTGCTTTTTGTCCAGTCGAACTTCCACCGGCCAAAAACAAGCGAGAGCTGAGGTTCCAGAGGAGCCAGGGGAATGTCTGCTCTCACTTATTTTTTGGCCAAGGGAAGTCTGACCAGTTAAAAAAACAAGTGAAAGCAAAGCGCAGCTGCTACCGGTGCTCCATTTAATTTGCTGCTTAGCAACTGGAACATTGTCAGGCAGCTTTTTTTGGCTGGTTGCTTCCTGAACATCCAGCTTCTGGTCATGTGGCTGGAAGCAGGACGTTCAGGCAAGCAACTACCCAAAAGCTGCCCAAGAGGCTCTGATTGCTAGGTAGCAAGTAAAAGCAGAGCAGCTGCAGAAGAAAGCAACCTTTAGGTGGGCCTGCTTTCAGAGCTGGTGACCCCAGTCCATCCAGGCCCACCTGCAGCTATGCTACTGGTAGGAGAGGAGGAAGAAGCAGAGATGCCTGGAGCTGCTGGTTCTTTCCCTCCCTAGAAAACTATCAGCTCCTCAGCAGAGAGTGAGCTCTCTTGGGCTATGTCTACACTGGCAATTTAAGTCGACTTAAGGAGGCTTAAGTCAACTTAAATTAAGCCACGTCCACACTAGGGTTTCAGTAAGTCGACTTAAGAAATTCCTTAAGTTGACTTAATGAAAGCTTATAACTACCACTCATTAGGTCAACTTAAGCCTCCTTAGGTCGACCTAACCCTTCCTTAGATCGACCTAAACCCAGTGTGGACGCATAAACCTACTTTGTTAAGTCGACCTAAGGGCAGTTAGATCGACTTAACAAAGTGGACTAAGTCGACTTAAAGTGTTGCCACTTGTTAAGTCGACTTTAATAAGGTCAATTTTAAGTCAACTTAAAGTTGACCTTATTAAAGTCGACTTAACAAAAGTCGACTTAACTTTTCTAGTGTAGACATAGCCTATCTGCCTCACGAAGCAGCCCTAGTTGACTGTTTTTCCTCACTTCCCAGCTGCCTGGGGAAGAACAGCCGATACAGGGTTCTTCCCCAGGCAGGGCTGAAATTCAAGAGCAGGCTGGAGCTTCTTCTGAGACCAGCTCCATCCAAAACATTGTTATATCAGCATTCTCAGAAAGTGAGATAGCTAAAGGAACCCACTAGTGAGGATGTTTCGGCACCGGAAAGAGGCGGGGATCACTCTCAGAAGTAGAAAAACAACAGAGTCTTGTGGCACTTTTAAAGACTAACAGATTTATTTTTCATATGAGCTTTCATGGGAGAAAATCCCTCTTCGTCAGACGAATAGCCTAATAGACTAACACGGCTACCCCTTTGGAAATTGACCCTCAGAAGTAACTAAAGGATAGAAGAAAACAGGAGCACAATACAGAAAGAAGAGTAGGGAACTTTGTTCCTCTCAGTTTTCTGGGTGAAATCCTAACCCCACTGAAGTCAGCTGGAGTCATGCCATGACTTCAGTAGGGCCATGATTTGACCCTTGATCTGGTATCTGCAGGAAGTAAGTTTGCATACACAGTTCACTTGCATTCCTACAGACAATATTAAGCAAGGACCCACACAATATTTTGAAGAGCATTTCTACTCTGATCTCTAAGGGTGCATCTACACTTACAAGTTAGATCAGCTTAAGGAGGCTTAAGTCGACCTAAACTACTCCGCATCCACACTGGGCTTTCCTTAAGTCGACTTAACGAAAAGTTAAGTTGACTTAATAATACCTCATTTTAGGTTGTCTTAATGCTTAAGTTGACCTTATTGGGTTGACTTAAACCAGTATGGACGGGGATTAGTGCCTAAGTTGACCTTGTTAAATTGACTTAATAAGGTCGAAAAGAGGCTATGTCTACACTAGAAAAGTTAAGTCGACTTTTGTTAAGTTGACTTAATATGGTAGATTTTAAGTCGACTTAAAGTTGACCTTATTAAGTCGACTTAACTTTTCTAGTGTAGACATAGCCTAAGTGACTCCACTTTTGTCAATTTAAAATACAAGTCCTGGGAATAGCATGCAAAGCCCTGACCATCAGACTCCTGCTCTAGGATTAGACCACACATTCCATAGCAGTTAAGAAAAGGTCTGTGAAATTATACTGTATTTCCCATTCTACCCCTCACTTCTTCTGACAGCGAGTGTCCACTTTTTTAATCTTGTAGTATTGCTGATGCAGTAGTGTCATTTCCATAATTGAAACTTGAAAAAAGGGCAGGGTTCTATTCCACAGAATTCAGTGAAGTAATGGCCTGATTGACTTCAGATGAAGACAAAACTCACTGCTATCTAATGTTTGGAGACACCTACTCAACCCAGTATAGGGAGTCTAATAAATTATAAACTGAGAGTGTTAGATACATGTATTTAAATTAGTTTAGGAATAAATTAAGAAGTTGAAGCCTCAGTAAGAGAGTGTCAGACAGTTCAGCTCTCTTTATCCCATTGTAAATATGGACAGGCTCTAAATTGGATTTAGGGAAAGTAAAAAATGTCTTTCAACACAAATCTGCAATTGGAGCTATTACAATGTTTAATGTCCCAGGGATCATTGCTATCCAAGACCGCTGGTCTGTTTGAGAAGCATATTATCTATATTATGAACTGGTGTGGTACAAAAGACACCCTGTAGAACAACCTCTTTTCATTATCTTCAACAACATGCCATGTGGTAGGTTATAAAAATGGACATTCTCCTTTAGGTTCTGCTCTCGCTAGTAATACCAGCTGTATTTCTCATTATTTTGACAAATTACAAAAATGTTTTATGGCAGCACAATCAAGGTCAAGGATTAGCTGGAAGATTCTTTATCAGTTTCTTGAAATGCTACATTATGTTCTTACTTTAAAAGTCTCTAGAATGATACTTGCAGTAGAAGCAGAACTTGTTGACATTTAGGTTTTAGTCATTTTGTGCACCATCTGTCAAAACAGTAGAAATTGCAGATGAAACAGAAAGTATTTCCTTATGTTTGTTTTAAACCTGCTCCCTATTAATTTAATTGAGTGACTCCTGGTTCTTGTGTGGTGTGAAGGAGTAAATAACTCTTCCTTATTCATTTTCTCCATACCTCATTTATGATTTTATAGACTTCTATCATCTCCCCATTTAGTCAGCCCCTTTCCAAGATGAATAGACCTAATCTTTTTACTCTCTCCTCATATGGAAGCTAGTCCATACCCGTAATCATTGTTGTGGCCATTCTTTGTACCTTTTCCAGTTCTGGTACATCTTTTTCAGATGTGGCAACCAGAACTGCACAGCAATATTCAGTGTGGGTATACCATGGCTTTATATAGTGGCATTATGATATTTTCCATTTTATAATCTCTAGCCCTTTCCTAATGGTTCTTAGCATTGTTACCTTTTTTGACTGCTGCTGAGCATTGAGTTGGTGTTTTCAGAGAACTATCCACAATGACATCTAGATTTTTTTCTTTAGTGGTAACAGCTAATTCAGACTCCATCGTTTGTTTTCTAGTGTGCATCACTTTGCACTTATGAACAACTGAACTTTATCTGCCAGTTTGTTGAACAGTCACCCAGTTTTGTGAGATCCCTTTGTAACTCTTCACAGTCTTCTTTGGACTTATTTATCTTGAATACTTTTGTATCATAAGCAAACTTTACCAGGTCATTGTTTACACCTTTTTCCAGATAATTTATGAATGTGTTGAACAGCATTAGTCTCAGTCTGGGGGCTGGGGCTGGGGCTGATGGGGAGCCATTGCTATTTATCTCCTTCCACTACCAAAATAGACCATTTAATCCTATCCTTTGTTTCCTGTCTTTTAACCAGTTACTGATCCATGAGAGGACCTTCCCTCTTATCCCATGGGTTCTTACTTTGCTTAAGGGCCATTGGTCAGGGACTTTTTCAAAGACATCTCGAAAGTCCAAGTACACTATATCCATTGGATTACTCCTGTCTACATATATGACCCCCCACCCCCACCCCACCCCAACACATTCTAATAGACTTGTGAGGCATGATTGCCTTTTACAAAAGTTTTGTTGATTCTTCAGCAACATACCATGTTCATCTTTTGTGTCTGATAATTCTGTTCTTTACAGACCAATTTCAACCAATTTACCTGGGAATGAAGTTAGGCTGACAACCCTGTAATTGCCAAGATCTCCTCTGGAGCCTTTTTAAAAAATTGGTGTTACATTAGCTGTTCTCCATTCATCTGGTACAAAGACTGATGTCACAGTTAGCTGTTTTGCATTTTCATATCTGAATTCCTTCAATACTCTTGGGTGCATACCATCTAGTCCTGGGGATTTATTACTGTTTAATTTATCAGTTTTTCCCAAAACCTCCATTATGGACCCTTCAGCCTGATTCTATGGTTCTCTGACCAAGGAAGATTAGGGCTGGAGGGCACCTCAGGATGTCATCTAGTCCAACCATCTGCTCAATGCAGGACCAACCCCAACTAAATCATCCCAGCCAGGGCTTTGTCAGTTGGTCATATGTGTCACCTTCAAAGAAAGCTACCTTCCATTATTTCTAACACTTTGAAAATATATAGTATCGATGTTAAATGAGTCATGAAATTTTAACTTTAAAGGGAGGATTTACTGTTACAAAAAGCAGTTCAAAGCACTTAGCGCATTCTGGCCAGTTAAAGTGGGATTACAGCTGTTTAGAATCACACAAATAAGCCAAAGCATACTGACGAATCGGATTCCTAATTTGTAATTGGTTTAGAGGACTGGGTTGTTAGTGAGAGTGGCACAATGCGAAACA
This sequence comes from Pelusios castaneus, assembly GCA_007922175.1. Classification (NCBI taxonomy): domain Eukaryota; kingdom Metazoa; phylum Chordata; order Testudines; family Pelomedusidae; genus Pelusios; species Pelusios castaneus. The sequence goes on along the minus strand of ML685809.1, from coordinate 11,418,696 downwards.
GGGTGGGAGAAGCCCAGTCCAGAAGTGCTAGAACCTTGGTAGAAGTGGGTGGGAGCAAATGAGGCCCTCTCTGTGGCCCCACGAGAAACCTCTCTGTGGCCAGAAGTTGGAACCAAGCTGTGGTAAGAGCTGCATAAGGAGCCTAGGCCACTGCAGGGAGCCCTAGACCTTCCACTTGCCCTCAGCAGGGAGCCAGGGTGCTGAAGAGCAGCTCCTGACCTGTGCCTCATCCCCTCTGGGACATGCCATCCAGGGGAGGTGGAGGAGCCTGGGATTCCTGAAGTGTGGTCTAGCTCTAGCTTCCAGCCTGACTGGGGGACAGAGCCTTTGGGGGAAGAGGAGGGACAGGCAAGGGCCACTGAGAAGGGCCAGCATTGGGAAGAGGCTGGCACTCTAGGCTGGGGGTTATGCTGCTCTGTGCCTCACCAATGCTTGCAATCTGAGGGGGCAATGCAACCTCCTGCCTGCCAAACTACACCCATGTTAAAAGATGGGCAGGCCATGTGCCCTGGCCCAGTGCATATGTCTCAGTCTTTTAAGGGCTCCTCCCTCAGCTCCCACACCAACTCTGCCTCCATGCATAGAGGAGCCCAGTGAGCAGTACATTAGGGAGCCCTTCAAGCTCCATGAATTCCAGTACAAAAGTCAGCACATGCCTCAGAGGGGCAGATTTCCTCACTATAACTTTTGGTAGCCTCTCTCTCATATCAGTGTCTCCTCATAATTGCCTGGATTAAGCATCAGCAGAATTTATGATTTGCATATTTGAGATTGGCAATATAGAATTGACATTAACAGTCTGCCTTACAAATTATGGCCTGATAGCAATGAAATTTTTATTTCTCTAGCATGATGGATTCAAATTAGCTGCTGACTGGTGTGTTTTTATTTGAGAATATCTTTAATTTCCAAATGACAGCTGGGCTTTTATCTATATGAGCATCATGGGATTTTAAAATAAGTAGCATTCATGCTTGGTGCTTCACCTGACCTGTGTTGGGAAGAAGCATATCTAATGAGCATGGGTGGGAGAGAGGAAGTCTTGGGTTTTATTTCTGACCCTACCACTGCCTCACTGTGGGGGCATCTACACTGGCAACTTAGGTCAATTTAAGGACGTTTAAGTCGACCTCACAAAGCCGCATCCACACTGGGCTTTTATTGAGTTGACTTAAGCGCTTCCTTAAATTGACTTAATAACAGCTTAAGTCGACTTGATAACACCACCTCTGAAAGTCGACTTAAGCCAGTGTGGGCGCCCTAAGTGGACCTAATGCCTGAGGTTGACTTAACTGGCCTCCAGGCCGGAGGATGGGCTGGGGGGAAGGGAGCCCAGCTCAGGGGAGATGGGCCCCAGGGCTCCAGCTGTGCAGTGTTGCTGGCTCCCCACACGGCAGAGGAGCCCCAGCTGTGGGGAAATCCCCATGGTCCCAGAGCTCCAACTGGGCGGGGTTGCCGGCTCTCTGCACGGCAGAGGAGCCCCAGCCGCTGGGGGCTCCAGCCGCGCGGGAAGCCAGCAACCCCGCGCGCCTGGAGACCCAGGCCTGTGGGGTTTTCCCCGTGGCTGAATCCCCAGCCAGGCCACAGGGGAAGCCCCCAAAGCTGGAGTCCCATGGGGGCGCAAGGGAATCCCTCGCCACTGGAGCTTGGGCTGGGGTCATGAGGGAATCCCTGCCACTGAAGCCACGCAGGGCCATGGAGGAATCCCCTGCCGCTGGAGCCCCGGGGTAGCAGGGAGTTTCCCCACCCCTGGAGCCGCAGTGCTGCGGAGTTTCCCCCACTGCTGGGGCTCCTCTGTGACAGGGGAGGCTGCGGCTTTCCTCCATCCACCTAGTACCTGCTAATATGGATGCAGGCAGCCGACTTAAGCTTCTAGGCTATGTCTACACTAGAAAAAGTTAGGTCGACTTTGTCAAGTTGACTTAATAAGGTCGACTTTAAGTCGACCTTATTAAAGTCAGCTTAACAAAGTGGACGAAGTTGACTTAGCTTTAAGTCGACTTAGTCTGCTTTGTTAAGTTGACCCAACCACCCTTAAGTCAACTTAATAAAGTCAATTTAAGGGTTACTCCACATCCACACCATCCTTAAGTCGACTTAAGGAGTCAACTTAAGGGTTAAGTCGACCTAATGAGTGTCAGTTATAAAGTCGACTTAAGCTTTCATTAAGTCGCCTTAAGGAATCTCTTAAGTCAACTTAATGCAAGCCTAGTGTGGACATGGCTTAATTTAAGTGGACTTAAGCCTCCTTAAGTCGACTTAAATTGCCAGTGTAGACATAACCCTAGTGTAGACACTCTAAGTTGACTTAACAGAGTCGACTTAGCCTAACAAGTGTAGACATAGCCTGTGAGTCTTATGCAAGTTACTTAATCTATGTTCTCCATTTTCCTATTTGTAAAATGGTTGTAACAATATTTGCTATGCCTGGGCCATATAGGGATCATTCATTAATCCGTTTGTTTTTGAAAAGCTCTTTTAGGTGGAAGGAATTCAGGTTTATACAGAGCTTAAATATTATGCTAACTACATGACCTGGAGTGTGAGCATGACAGGCACGGGTCAGGCCAATCTTTATTTTATACAAAATCTACAGTAGCTTTCTTGCTCAGTAAATAATGAGTAATAGTATTTCTTTTGCCACCAGTAATAAACCCTTCCCCCAATGCATTAATCCTTCAGGGTCTGATTTTCAAACTTGTGCAAGAAAGAGACACAAGTACAAGTCAAGTAACGGCAGATGCAAATACCCTGTCATTGGCTGTGAATACACAATAAACTGATTTGTATCCATGGGTACAGTAACTGCATGCCTTCTTTTGAAAGCTGGGGCCTCAGACCAAAGAGCCTTACTACATATAGCTGCCTGAAATGCAAGATTTCTGTTCCGTCAAACAGTTTACCTTTCAAAATTTGGTTTCATTCTGAATTAAACCAAAGCCAGTTTAAGAAATTTCCCTTGAACAAGACATTAAACAAAAAATGTTTCAGAAACAATACATAATGATCATAAATGAGATTTGCTCCTCAGATCAAGAGACATTGCTCTTTTCTTCTTCCTTGTGTTAATCCCATCAAATGGAATCCACTCTACAAGTCCACTTCTTGGGATTTTGGGTTTTGCTTTTGTGGTACATTGGTTCATCTGCTATGAAGGAAAAGGACTGTATAGTTTGATCCCCCTTCTAATGAATTGGAGGCCATCCAACCTGCACAGGGACAGGTGGGCTAGATTAGTCAGGAGGACATTAAATTAATAGCAAAAGGGGAGGATAGAAAGTGAGACTATTTGAGAGGTTGAGAACAAAAATCAATCAAGGAATCATAGGACAAGAACAGAATGAATTCTTGCAATGACAATATATAAATGTGAGGAGGCTAGGTAACAAACAAGAGGAATCTGATTGCTCATTTATGAGCATAAATATAAGCTTGTTGGCATTACTGAAACCTAGTGGGATGATTCACACATTTGGAGATTTTTAAAAAAATTAATGGTTGTAACCTATTTAGGAATTATTACGTGGGCAAAAGGGAAGAGGAAGTAGCACTCTGTCAAAAATGGCATTATCTTGTTTCTGAGTCACTGATAACTCAAAAAAAGTTTTCTTGCTGACATTGAAAGTACAAGATGGGGTGTTAGTTGGTGTCTGCTACAGACCTCCAAATCCTAGCAAGGACCTGGGTGACTGGCTCCTTATGCACCTGTCTATAATGTGTAGGAAGTAATCAGTTTGAATGATAATTGCTGGAGGTCTCAAGCTGCCAATAGTAAAATACCCTTGGAATGTCTAAATATTATAGATGATAATTTCCTAACTTTAAAAATGTTGTCATCTACATGGGGGAAATCTATATTAGCCCTGATCTTGACAAATAAAGAGGATCTGATCAAAGTAGGTTAGGGGAAAATGATCATAACCTGATTATTTCTGTTTGCACATTATAAATGTAAAGTCCAAACCAGTAATATGTATATTTAGTGCTTTAAAAGGGCCAATTCCATAGAATCATAGTGTTAGGAGGTACCACAAGGGTCATCTAGTCTAACTCCCTACTAAAATGCAGAACTTGTTGTGTCTAAATCACACAAGACAGATGGCTATCCAGCCTACATTTGAAAACTGCCAGTGAAGAAGCTTCCACAACCTCCCAAGGCAGTCTGTTCAATTGTCCTACTGTTTTCCCTAAAATTTATTTAAATCTGCTATGCTGTAGTTTGAGACCACTGCCTTTTGTCCTGCCCTTTGTGGCAAAAGAGAACAATTTCTCTCCATCTTCTTTATGGAAGCTTTTCAGGTATTTGAAGACCACGATCATATCCTCCCTTAATCTCCTCTTTTCCAAACTAAACATATCCAGTTCTTTCAGCCTTCGCTCATATCTTCCACTCCCTCCTTTTGATCATCTTTGCCACTCATCAATGGCTCCTTTACAATTTCTCTACAATCTTTTCTACACGTCGGTGACCGAAACTGGACATGGTACTATAGCTGAGGCTAACCAGCCTCAAGTAGCATAGTACTATCTTTTCCCATGTTTTGTATGCTATTGCTTGCCTCTGTTAATGCAACCTAAAATTGCATTTTCTTTTTCTCCCTAACAGCATCTCATTGCTGACTCATGATCAACCACAGCTCCCAGATTCTTCTCAGCAGTGCATTTCTGTATTTGGTTTTTCTTCCTCAAATGGAGTACCTTACATTTGTCTGTTGAATTTCATTTTTTGTCTCTAGCCCCATTCTTCAATTTATCGAGATATCTCTGAATTTTAGATCTGTCTTCCAAAGTATTGGCACCCCTTCCCCCACCAGCTTTGTGTCACTGGCAATTTGGTCAGTATACTCTCTATACCTACATTCAGGTCACTAATTAATATATTAAACACCAGATCCAGAACTGATCCCTGTGGAACCCCACTGGAGGCCTCCCTGCAATCTGACATCATTCCATTAATAGTTACCGTTTGTTTGTGGTTGTTTAATTGAGTACCCACTTAATGGTAGTTCTGTCAAGCCTGTATTTCTCCAGCTTACTTTAATAGAATGTCATGTGGGGCTGTGTCAAAACCCTTGCTGAAGTCCAGGTGTAATATGCCCACTCGCATTCCCCATCCACCAATAAATTACCCTGTCAAAGAAGGAAATCAAGGTGGTTTGGCATGATTTGCTCTTGATAAATTCATGCTGGCTACTAGTAATCAACCCTCCACTCTCCAGGTATTTGCCAACTGAATGTTTTATACATTGATCTCATAGGCTGCATCTACACTGGTAAATTAAGTCAACTTAAGCTTGCCTTAAGTCGGCTTAATTTGCCCTGCGTCTACACTACACTTTGCTTAAGTCGACTTAAGCAGCTTGCTTTTAAAAGTTGAATTAAGCCAGTGTAGATGTGGGATAGCCCTAAAACGACTTAGGGCTACCCCAGGACTACACCACTGCCCTCCCTGCCGGGGGGAGGGGGGACACAGGGAGAGCCTGGCATGCCCCCCAAAGGGCAGGGCAGAGCCCTGTGTGTGATGCTGTCTGGATTTAGGGAAGCATTTATGATATTATTTTCAATGGATATCTCATAAATGCTATAATCCATAGGAACTATGTCATGTTTGGTATCAATAGAAAGGTAATAATTTGTTGGGAATGATTATATAGTTTATGTCTAGGAATTCTATTTCGATTAGAAGTTAGGAATTTGGTGTTCTATCTATACTTTAACTTATGTTATTTTATTGAAATACCCGAGGGAGGCGGGTGTGTAAAACCATTGTCTCCTTAATGTTAAGGAATCTGCCAGGTGATATGATCCCAGGGAATAAACTGATGAGCCATTAAGGACACAATGGTTGTATTCTTTATGTCCTTAATGGCTCATCAGGATACTCCCTGGGACCATTGTACCTGGAAAATTCCTAAACATTAAGGACACAATTAAGGACCTCAGTGGGCTTAACACCACAGCAAACACACCATTACAAGTCCTTAATAAAAAGGTTCAAAAGGCGCAGAAAAGAAGAACAAGCTGTTAGAGCATTTAAAATATAAAGTATTAAATAAGGCTTTCACTTTAACAATACCCCTCATTTCCTTTAGCTGTACACTCTTTTTTTGAAGAAAAAAGCCTTGTTGCTTGACAGGCTTTATGGCATCAAAGATGGCAGGAAGTGGATCTTTTAGAGGAAAAGGAAAGAAATTAGTTGGGATGAGCTAGAGATGTCATTGCTGCTGTTTTAAACTCCAGTCTCAGAAGGAAAGCAACCTTGTTTGACAGTCTCTAAGCCTATGTCTACACTTACAAATGCTAGTTCGAATTAAATTAATTCAAACTAGCATGGCAACACTAGAAATCAAAGTCGAACTAGCCAGCATTTGCTACTGCTTAGGGAGGATGCAGGAAGTTCAATTTGCCGGTTAGTTCGAACTAATCAGTTAGTTCGAACTAACATGGTCACATTGGATTAGTTTGAATTAACGGATCGAATTAACCATTAATTCAAACTAAGTAATCCAATTTATTAGTTCAAATTAAGGAAGGCCTTAATTCAAACAAATGAAAGCCTAGTGTGGACCAGGCTTAAGTTAGTTCGAATTAAGATTCCTTAATTCGAACTAACTTGCAAGTGTAGACATAGCCTAAGATGGTAATACCTGTCATCACAGGTGGTGTCTGAGATTCAGCTAGAGCTGGTAGAGGTGGCGGTGTCATCTGGGTCCCTCTCCCTCTGGCTTACTCTGGTCGGACCACCTACCAGAATGCTGGAGGCCCATGGTCCCAAGATATGGGGAAAGTGGCAGCCAGTGAAGCTCTCTCCCATAACTCCTCTCTGTTCTTTTCATTTTTTCATTCCACATAAAGTCTCTTAAGTGCCAAAACAGGGAGTGAGAGCAGCATACGGTCCTGGCCTGCTACCGGCGGCATGTAGGAGATGTATTCTAGATGGCAGGGGCACTCTGAGGAGAGCGATATTGGGTTCCATCTGTGTGCCCTCTTCCGATTATTAGCCCCCGGTAAGCCATCTATTAGAACGTACCTTGTCTGCTTCAGCGAAGCGTAGTGTGTTGACCGCCCTGTACCTTCCAGTGGAATGTGCAACTGGAAGGTTACATTGGCTATCTATGCTATGTGTTAACAATGTCTATATTGTTATTTTTGTATTAGAATTGAGCTTCACAAGCCCGGTGTCTACCCCAGCTGACCGAATGAGAAACATTCGGCGGCGTGCTCGAAGAAACAGGGAGGATATGTTTCACGAGCTGCTGAAAGCAACACAGGAATCCTCAAGGGAGAATAGAGCCTGGAGAGAGGAATCCCAGCAGAGGAGGCAGAAACACAGGGACGAACTGATAAGCGTCATGAAGGAGCAAACAGAACTGCTCAAGAGCATGATTGCTTTGCAGTCCCAGGCGATAAATGTCCGGGCTCCACTCCAGACAGTTCAGCCGTGTCTGCCTCCCACACACCGCAGTCCCTCAAAGCATTTCTTTGAAGGCCACCCTTCCCCCCGGTACAGGACAACATCCAGTCCCCCCCAGCTACTTTTATGAGACCCGGAGCTACACCAACCTGTAACCCCACCCCCACCTTTTAGGTTTTAATAAAAACAGTAACAAAAAATACTTTGAAGAATGCATTTATTTATACACATTATTGAAATGATCCTAAGGTGCACCTGATGCGTCATGGAACTTAACTAGGGGAGGGCATCATTGAAATGCTCCCTGAGTGCCTCCCTTATGCGAGCAGCTTCTCCTTGTGCCACCCTAATACTCCTAGTGGCTGGCTGCTCGTATGCTTCCTCGAGGCGCTGTGCCTCCGTAGCCCACGTAGGGGAACACTTTTCTCCCCTACTTTCACAAATGTTATGGAGGACACAACATGACACAATCACGGCAAGGATCTGGTCCTCCGCCAAGTCCAGCCTCCCATACAAACAGCGCCAGCGCCCTTTTAAACGGCCGAAGGCACACTCCACAGCCATTCTGCAGCGGCTCAATCGGTAATTGAACCGCTCCTTGCTGCGATCAAGGTTCCTGGTGTAGGGTTTCATGAGCCATGGCATCAGTGGGTATGCTGGGTCTCCGAGGATGACTATGGGCATCTCCACCTCCCCCACTGTTATTTTTTGATCAGGGAAAAAGGTACCCCCTTGCAGCTTCCGGTACAGACCAGTGTTCCTGAAAATGCGGGCATCATGCACCTTTCCCGACCACCCAGCATTGATGTCCGTGAAACGACCCTTGTGATCCACGAGTGCTTGCAGCACTATGGAGAAGTAGCCCTTCCTGTTTATGTACTCCGTCGCGAGATGGTCTGGAGCCAAAATAGGGATGTGTGTGCCGTCTATGGCTCCCCCGCAGTTAGGGAATCCCATGGCAGCAAAGCCGTCCACAATCTCTCGAACATTGCCCAATGTCACTGTCCTCCGTAGCAGGATGCGATTGATGGCTTGGCACACTTGTGAGAGGGCTAATCCGACGGTGGTTCTCCCGACTCCAAACTGGTTTGCAACGGACCGATAGCAGTCGGGAGTCGCCATCTTCCATACAGCAATTGCAACACGCTTCTCCACGGTTAGGGCTGACCTCATGTTGGTGTCTTTACGTCGCAGGGCAGGGGCCAACTCTGAGCACAGTTCCAGAAAGGTTGCTTTCCGCATTCGAAAGTTCTGTACCCACTGCTCGTCATCCCACAGATGCATAACAATGCGATCCCACCACTCAGTGCTCGTCTCTCGCGACCAGAAACGGCGTTGCACCGTGTGCAGATGATCGGTGAAGGAGCTGAGCAACGCGGTGCTGTTGCTCTGCATGGCATCGATCAGCCCCTGCTCCTCGGTGTCCTCGTCTGACTCGGAGCTCATTGCGTACTGAGCAACAAGCCGAGATGTATTCAGAATGTTGACGGTGACAGTGGAGATCAGAGCAGGATCCATGCTGTCGCTGTTGTGATTGATTGCAAGTGGTGCCTTGCGTCACTGCAATGTTGAAAATAGGCGCGAGTTGCTATTGGAAACGACGAAGACGCTAGGGGAAAACAAAGCACCATGGGAAACTGACACTTTACCCATGGCACTTTGCGTTCCTTTCCTTCATCCCATAATTCATAGCGCCGACTTAGGGGAAAATGGAACGATGGGATAGGTGCCCAGAAGTCATTGCGCTCAACCGCGATAATGCATGTAATTTTGTTGCGTTGCAGGGAGCAATGTGTGTACGCGTTGTCCCACAATAAAGGTCGCGTGAGTCTTATAGCGCGATTGCCTTGTTGCGCTTTAATCTGATCGTGTGTACATAGCCTCAGTTTCAACACTGATCTCACTGCCCAATGGGACAACTGCCATGGGGTAAGCATTCTCCCCTTCCCCCATGTGACATACCGAGGGAAGGGGAGCCCATGCCCCTGATCGCCAGCCTGGGGGAGCATGCAAATCAGGCCTCGGAGAAAAAGCCACTCCATGCTGCTCTCCCCAGTGGCCATGACAACCCAGCCCCTCAGCTTCCCATCTTTCTGGCCCTCCTAGCCCTGTGCTGGGTGCAACAAGGGAGTCATGGGAATCCCAGCCACGCAGGGGCCATGCAACTAAAGGTGTGGCTCTGGGTCACAAGCCGTCAAGTCCCCCCACCAACTGCTGGATGACCCCCTCATACTTACATTTGTGACCTCCCCATTTCCCACTCTTCCCCACTTCTGCTCCCTGCCACCCCCACAGCAGGAGGGAAGTTGGGGAGAGCAGGAAATGGGTCTGCAGACCACACCCCCCC
>ML685809.1:11346742-11399117 GCA_007922175.1 Pelusios castaneus | reverse complement strand
GCTTGTTTCCCAGGCTCCTCGCATTTGTGTACAGGCACCTAAGATACCGGGCCCATTGCCCTACTTTGCCCTGTCGATTCTCCCTCCTGTCGCATCTTCCTCCTTGCAATTTCTCCCGGTGTCCTCCTTCCCCACTCGCCTGAGGTATAATGACTTCATCAGGAAATAAAAAACAATTATTTGATCCCCCCCCCCCCCAGTTCCAACTGCCCTCTCTTTTATTCCTGCTGTTACAGCCCCAGCACCTCCCAAGTTCCATCCCTTCCCCCAGGTTTCCCTCAGTTTCACTTACCTGTGAGCCTTGGTCATCTTCCCCCTTCGAACCTAGTTTAAAGCCCTCCTCACCAGGTTAGCCAGTCTGCTTCCAAATACGCTCTTCCCCTTCCTGGATAGGTGGAGTCCGTCTCTGCCTAGCAGTCCTTCTTTCTGAAACAGCTCCCCATGGTCGAGGAAGCCAAAGTCCTCCTGGTAACACCATCTCCGCAGCCAGGCATTCACCTCCAGGATGCATCTGTCTCTGCTCAGGACCCTACCCTTGACCGGAAGGATCTTCCAGAACAATCTCCATGAAACTTTCCTGGAGGTACTCACCAATCCTTGGCTGGAGTTTCCTCAGCAGAGCTGCTTTGTTTCTTCCCCCTATTGTAGGAAACTTTCCTGTGTTAGTCAGCAATCATTTTTGCAGAGACCAAAGTGGCACCAAGGCAAACAGTGTAGGGATCAGTCTGAAGATGCTTGCATGAAGGAGATGAACTCTAACATCCCTGCTTACTCTCAGGAATCAGATATCTTCTATTGCCCCTGCCTGTGGAAAGCGGTGGCACAATTTGAAATTTTTTCCCTATCTACTTGAATCAGTTCCCCCAAACAATCATCTAGAACCTTATCCCCAGTTTGAGTGCTCCTTCTTCCCTGGCAGAACTTTCCATACCTTGGTTGATCGTCGAGCTTGCCAGGGGACAATGAGAAAGAGATGTATTCTGCAGTAATGAATCAAAGCTGTTCTTGCACTCACAATCATGCTTCTGTTCATTGTTTATTGTGCTTTTACAGAGGTGCCCTTGAAGAGAAACCCCTCCACACCTGCTGAGTGCTTGCGGCTGATAAGAAAACGACCACAGAGAAGCGACCGCAGATGTTCCAAGAATTCCTCCAGTTCTCTGAGGCAGAAAAAAAAAAGAAAAATAGGCATGGAGACACACTGCCTGAAAATAAAAAAATTGATAGGCAGGAGAGGAGAGAAAACCAGGAGTGAGTGATACCAGGTCACAAGCCTGTGATATAAACCATGGAAGAGCAAACGGAGCTGCTAAAGTCAGTAATAATGCTGCAGACTGAATTCGTGCATGCTCAGCTCCTCTTTAGAGCCAGTACAGATCTTTTTTCCCCAATATTCCACCCACACATTCCTACCAAACTCCTGGCTCATCTCAGTACCCCGTTCACTCCACCCCTTCAGACAACTTTCAGAACAATAGCTGAACTTACACCCAGCCATCATAACTCACACTGCTGCTCACTTCTTTCTCCCCTGCAGCCCAGCTTTTTGTGTATGTTCTGAATATCTGTTAGTTAATGAAGATATAGTGTGTGAAGAATAAGCAATCTTGTCTCTTCCACATGGTAGATGCAGCTCACATTGATACGCAGTGCAAACTGGACAGCAGCTGTCCACATGGCACAGTGCTGTTCACAAAGACAGCTTATAGTTGCTCATTGTCAAAATTGCTCCTCAAGGACTCTCTAGTTCAAATGACCACCCCTCCTTGTGCCCGTCTAATAGCCCTGACATCTTGCTATTCATAGTCAGCTGCAAGGCAATCCGCCTCTGAGCTCCAGCCAGGGGGATGCTTTTCACCTTAGCTTCACAAACATTGTGGAGCAGATAGCAAGTGACTATAACCATGGAAATATTTTCCTCATTTAGGTCTAACCTCCCATAAAGGCATCGCCAGCGAGCTTTTAACCTGCCAAACACATATTCAAATGTCTTTTGTCACATGCTCAACCTGTAATTGGAACATTCCTTACTGCTGTCCAGGACGCCTGTATAAGGCTTCGTGACCCATGGCAGTAAGGGGTAAGCTGGGTCTCCCAGGATCACTATGGGCATTTCAACATCCCCCATTGGACTCTTTTGGTCTGGAAAGATCCTGCTTGCAGCTTTCTCTTTCATGCACCTTCTCTGACCAACCTGCACTGATTTCAGTGAAACACTTACAGTGATTCACAAGTGCGTGCAGTACTATAGAAAATATCCCTTTCTATTGATTTACTCCATTGTGAGATGGTCCAGGGCCAAAACTGGGTCATGTATGGTCTATTGCCCCATCATAATTAGGGAATCCCATCACTGCGAAGCCATCCACTATTTCACACACATTTCCAAGACTCACAGTCCTTTGTAGCAGAATGCAGTTAACGGCCAGGGCTTTTTTTGAGCCGGTACGTGCCAGTACAGCATACCAGAACCTATTTTTCCCTGGCTGACCCTGCTGCCCAGGGACTGGAATCTGGCCCGCAGACTTCTGGAAGCTGCGGCCGGGCTGTAACTTTTTAAAGTCTCCTGCCCTGAGCACGCTCAGATGCGTGGCTCAGTGTGGGAGCAGACTAGCCAGGGAGTGACTCTGGCCACCTGTGCAGCTCTGGCCAGGTAAGGGGAGAGGGAGTAGGGGGGTCGGGGAGTGGCAGGATGTGGGAAAGGGGTCCAGGGATTGGGGAACTGGCAGGTGGGCAGTGAAGGGGCTGGGGGGGGCAAGAGGAGTGGGGAAGAGGCCCGAGAGGTTGGGGAACTAGTGGGTGGGTGGGGGAGGCGAGAGATGTGGGAAAGAGGGCCGGGGGGGTGAGAGGAGTAGGGAGGAGACCAGGGGGTGGGAGGAGTGGAGGGGGGCTGGGGAGGGGCCGAGAGGAGCAGGGAAGAGCTGGAGGGGGGACAGGGAACTGGCGGAGGGAGGAACGGGGGGTTTGGAGAGGCCCCAGGGGGTGGTGGTGGTGGAGGGTCCTGACACCCCCTCTCCTGCTCACCCCCTCCCACCGCTCCTGCCAGCACACCAGCACCTTTTGTTTTTTAAAAAAAAGCACTCTTAATGGCTATAACGCAGGTCCAAAGGTGGACTTCCCAACACCAAACTAATTACTGACCATATGGTAGCAATCTTGAGTGTCCAGCTTCCATGGGGTAATTGCCACCTGCTTCTCCATCAAGGGGACAACTTTCATTCTGGTGTCCTTGCACTGCAGGGCAAGAGAGAGGGCTGCAAAGAGTTCCAAGAAGGTGGCTGTGCACATTCCAAAGTTCTCCAGCCACCACTGCTCAGCATTCCAGACCTGAATAATGATATGATCCCACCACTAAGTGCTTGCTTCATGCGCCTAAAAGCAATGGTGCAGGCATGCAGCTGATTCATGTATGCAAAGAGGAATCTGATTTGTTTGTTTGCATGGCAAACAGCAGGTCAGGCACCTCGGACTTCTGCTCCATTTGGGAACTCATGATATACTGCATGACCATCCGTGATGTATTCAGAACGCTGACAAAAACTGGAGAGGTGTGCAGGATCCATCATTTCAGACAGAGATGCCAGATGCACAGGAACCCGAGGCCACTGAAAATATGACGAAACAGTCAGAAACCCTTGGAATGATGGGATGGAAATCATTTCATCATAGGACCCTGCATTCTTGTTCTTCATTCATAACTGCATCACTAGACTCAGAGCTGGAGGTTGAAGCAGCTGATCTTCATAAACATTAGTCCATTGTGCCTCTTACCACAAATAAGAAGGACTTCACTATTGAGCAAATGAGGTCAGCACTTAGATCAGCCCTGTCTGGTGACTTACACTGATTCTTTATCACGTGCCAAGAAAGTAGTCAGGGTGGCATAAAAGAAGCTTTGGGCCCTCCCTGAAGGAGCTTACAAGCCATTGCAGTTTCCTATCTCAGAAAAGGCTAACACAGGCTTCTACCCGCTGAAGTAGCGAGGACACTCTGTTGATTAGGCTGCTGCCTATAGATAAGGATTTTTTATATTCAGTTCTCACAGCTGTAGCCAGATGATGCAAATGGCGAAATGACATCCACACAGCCACCATGTCCAGACCTGCTCCACAAATGCTGTACAACGTGACCTCAGAATGTCCTGTACTTCAAAATGGCAGCCTCCTGGTACGGTCTGGACCCATTTGAGGGCAGAGGGCATCATCTCACAGAAGTGTGTCCCATTGGACTCACAACCCAATCTGCTGATGGCTCAACCCCATTTGGGCTTGCAAAGGGTTTGGGAACTGCTGTTCTGTGACTGTTCTTAATGCAGGGCCTTCTTCCTCTTTGTTTGAACACATCTGGTTCTGTCATTTGATTAAACAGTTGATCTTGTTATCAATAAGGCCATTGGATGCTTAGAATGTCAGTAACGATGTCAAAGTAACACAACCTTTAAATGTCTTTTGTTATCAGGGATTTTCCTTGAGTTCCTGTTACCTCTCATTCAGAATGTTGACCTTTCTTATCAGTGAAGTGAGAACTCTTTCTAGCTACTGATTACATTATTCAACAAGGGCCTGAAGCAAACAAAATAATTGTTCTAAATTAAGCTGTTTTATCCTTTAAAACAAATGATTTGGTTCTCAGGGTACTGATCAGATTAAATAGGAGATCAAATTAATTAATGATTGAATTAAATGGTATGCACAGCATCTTATTGACAGCAAAAATGCATTCTTTTTCTAAAGCAGCAGCAATGTCCACAGAGATAAATGAAAGGCTTAAAATAATCTCATGTTGGCTGATTTATTTTTAAACATGTACAATTTGTTTGGGGTAAGAGGTGGGAATTGAGAACATTTTGCAGATGTTCAGGAAATCATCAGGTGCAAACTGTTCATTCATTTGCATTAAATATAACAGGAGAAAAGAAACCAAGAAAGACAGAAGATAGAATGAACAGGGGAAGCGGAATAATACCTCCTTTGTGGCTAGATAATGCATATGTGGCTATTAGCTCAGGCTGATCAACACATAAAAACTGATCTCGTTATATTGCCTTACTGACATAGTTCAGCTGACTAACCCGTGGTGTAAACAGCATTATGCTGAGGGAAGAATTATTTCATTGACCTGACTACTGGCCTGCTTCCTATGACCTGCATCTTGGGGAGTTGGATTAACACAGCGATAGGACACCCTCTCCCCTGCTGTACTTGTGAGTGGACAAACTGGGGGGAATGGCAGACACGCTGGAGGGCAGGGACAGGATTCCGGGACACTTAGACAAATTGGAACACTGGGCCAAAAGAAACCTCATGAGACTTAACAAAGACAAGTGCAAAGTCCTACACTAAGGACGGAAAAATCCCATGCACTGCTACAGGCTGGGGACCGATCGGCTAAGTAGCAGCACTGTAGAAAAGGACCTGGGGGTTATGGTGGACGGGAAGCTGGATATGAGCCAACAGTGTGCTCTTGTTGCCAAAAAGGCCAATGGCATATTGGGCTGCATCAGTAGCAGTATTGCCAGCAGATCGAGGGATGTGATAATTCCCCTCTATTCGACACTGGTCAGGCCGCATCTGGAATACTGTGTCCAGTTTTGGGCTCCCCACTACAGAAAGGATGTGGACAAATTAGAAAGAGTCCAGCGGAGGGCAACGAAAATGATTAGGGGGCTGGGGCATATGACTTATGAGGAGAGACTGAAGGAACTAGGCTTATTTAGTCTACAGAAGAGAAGACTGAGGGGGGATTTGATAGCAACCTTTAACTACTTGAAGGGGTGCTCCAAAGAGGAGGGAGCTAGGCTGTTCTAGAGGGTAACTGAGGACAGAACAAGGAGCAATGGTTTCACGTTACAGCTGGGGAGGTCAAGGTTGGATTTTAGGAAAAACTTTCTCACGAGGAGCGTGGTGAAGCACTGGAATGGGTTACCTAGAGAGGTGGTGGAATCTCCGTCTTTGGAGATATTTAAGGCCCGGTTAGACAATACCCTGGCTGCGATGATTTAGTGGCAGCGGTCCTGCTTTTAGCAGGGGGTTGGATTAGATGACCTCGTGAGATCCCTTCCATCCCCATGGCTGTGTCTACACTGGTAAATTAAGTCGACTTAAGCAAGCTTGCTTAAGTCGACTTGAGCAAAATAAAGTCGACTTAATGAAAATTAAGTTCACTTTATTAAACCTAGATTTAAGTAGACTTAAGGCTTAATTCAACTTTTTAAAGTCGAATTAAGCCAGTGTAGACGTGGGGTAGCCCTAAGTCAACTTAGGGCTACCCCAGGACTACAGCAATGCCCTCCCTGCCGGCGGGGGCATAGGGGGAGCCTGGCATGCCCACCAAAGGGCAGGGCAGAGCCCTGTGTGACGCTGTCTGGATTTAAGGAAGCATTTATGATATTTTCTATTCATATATCCTAAATGCTATAATCCATAGGAACTATGTCATGTTTGATATCAATAGAAAGATAGTAATTTGCTGGGAATGATTATATAGTTAATGTCTAGGAATTGTCTTTGGATTAGAAGTTAGGAATTTGGTGTTATATCTATACTTTAACGTGTATGATTTTGTGTAAACACCCGAGACAGGCTGCCTACAACCATTGTGTCCTTAATGTTAAGGAATCTGCCAGGTATAATGGGCTCAGGGAGTTACCTGATGAGTCATTAAGGACATAAGGAATACAATCATTGTGTCCTTCAAGGCTGCCAAAAATAAAAGATGCAAGTACCCTAGGTACAATTTCTCTTACAGACACAACAAAAGGTCAAAACATCAGTTCGTAGCACAGCTCTTTTGAAAGCACTCCAGGACAGAGTGCCGGGGTAAGTACACCCTGGGGAACTGCTAAGCTAACTCTTTATCCTCCTGCTACTGATATGGCTGGTCCCCTGCCAGTAACAAGCTGCTTCCAGCCTGACTCTCAGCATTCAGTCTCCTCTCTTGAGATGCCTGCTGCCAAGATTTCTCTCCACAGAGCCCAGACAGCTGTCTTCAACCTGCTGCTCTTGCGCATATGCATCCTTTGGCTCCCACCCAAGCCAGCTCCCCTATTCCCCAATTAAACCAACTCTCACAATGATGTTGTGGGGCTCACAGTGTTGGTGTTTTTCTTAATGCCTCCATTCCTGGGGTGAAGTGAACACACAGACTCTCAGTCGTCATTTAAAAAAAAATCAGGTATGTGTCTAGCCTGGCTGGAGAGAAACACCTGAAAATGTCAAGCCCGAAGACTCGAAAAAAAGAAGGCAAATAGAAGAATACAACATTTCTTATTTCTTTAACATCTCATGGGTTTTAAGCCACTCGTTATTTTTTATTTTTCTGGGAGTTGGGGCATGAGGGGTCTGACACAACTTCTGAACAATTGAAGTTGGCTGTGCTGCTAACATGAGGAAATTATTTCCTTTTCCCCAACACTTGGTATTACGGAGGAGCTTAGCAAGATGGAGAGCCATCATTTTGCCTTGGCAACATTTTATACTGTCTTTGCCCAGGAAAAAATGCTATACAATATGCAAGGCAGTGAGTACAAAAAGTTATTTACCTCTACAGCAATTGACTTTCTAGCTGTGTTGTCCATATATAATCCATTCTCGGTGCACCTCCAGATGAAACCGTACTGAAGGGATTGCCATCTCTTCTGCAGATAGGCTATGTCTACACTTGCACTTTTAAGTCGACTTAGTGTGTCTACACTTAAAATTAAAGTAGACTTAAAGGGGAACTTACAAAGTCAACCTAGAGCGTCCACACTGGACACTCTAGGTCGACTTCTAGGGCTAAGGGGACCTTGGGCAGGTCCACGGTGGGGCAAAGGGGGACAGGGACCATGGCAGGGCATGTGGGCAGGGTGTGATGCTGTCTGGATTTAGGGAAGCATTTATGATATTATTTTCTATTCATATATCCTAAATGATCTATAATCCATAGGAGCTATGTCATGTTTGGTATCAATAGAAAGGTAGTAATTTGGTAGGAATGATTATATAGTTTATGTCTAGGAATTCTATTTGGATTAGAAGTTAGTTTAGATAGGAATTTGGTGTTCTATCTATACTTTAACTTGTGTGATTTTATGGAAATATCTGAGAGGGGCGGGTGTGTCAAACCATTTTCTCCTTAGTATTAAGGAATTTGCCAGGTGATATGGGCCCATTGTGTCCTTAATGGCTCATCAGTTTACTCCCTGGGCCCACTGTAGCTGGAAAATTCCTAAACATTAAGGACACAATGGTTTGACCCACCCGCCCCTCTCAGACATTTCCATAAAAACACACAAATTAAAGTATAGCTAGAACACCAAATTCCTATCTAAACTAACTTCTAATCCAAATAGAATTCCTAGACATAAACTATATAATCATTCCCAGCAAATTACTACCTTTCTATTGATACCAAACATGACATAGCTCCTATGGATTATAGAGCATTTAGGATATATGAATAGAAAATAATATCATAAATGCTTCCCTAAATCCAGACAGCATCACACAGGCTCTGCCCTGCCCTTTCTGCTCCCCTGTGCCCCCCCTAGCAGGAAGGGCATTGGTGTAGTCCTGGGATAGCCCTAAGTCAACTTAGGGCTACCCCACTGTCCGCAGTAGGTAAAGGATGGGAGAAGGAAGGCTCCTGGAAACTTAAAGTGGTGGCCAAAAATAATAAACGTTATTAGTCTCCCTCTTTGGGACGCAAAGGGTTAACAGTTGGGCTGCTTGCTGGACTAAACTCAAAAGTCAGCTTCACAGATAACAAGATAGCCCCAGGTGATTACCCACAGTTTAGCATACAGTGAGTCACACAGGAATAAAGCTTTCAGAATAAAAAGGCAGAATCCTATATACAAAACAATAAGTGTAACAATAATCCCCAAACTTACACCAATTGTAATATCTTGGGTTAAAACTGAGGTAGAAGAGTTATTCACATTCAACTATATACATTTAAAGGGAAAAGAAACAATCATGAGAAGTAAACGTGAGGGGTAACTCGGGGTCACATACGTACCGAGACTATCAGGCAGGTGATTAACAACAGCATGACGTCTTAAGGCGGAGGTTGAAATCGACTCGGGCCGGCACTCTCGGGGGAACTCCTACTGCAGGGTGATCAGGCCTAGCAGTTAACTCGAGGAGACTCCTACCCTGCTCCATGCGGCATGGAAGCTTTTATGGCCCAGGCCACTGCTTCCTGCCGAGGGCTGTGATTGGCCAGATTTCGCTGCAGCAGGAATTTGGGGCGAGGGGCTGCCCGGTTCCTCCTGTCCTTATTTGGCCAAAGGAATTTTCACCAGCTCTCTGGGTTCCGGGTCAGAGCCCTCTACACCCCTGGGGGGGGGGAGAGCAGCCATGATTGACTTGCCCTCCAGATGCCCTCACATGGGCGAGGGGGATGACCCACCCCTTTGGGAGCTGGCTTAGAGCGAATCAGGGTCCGAATAAAGCATGTTGATAGTCACAAGCCTAGCAGCCAGGAGTTCTCTACGTGACCTGGGGGGAATATCTGATAAACAGTTTCTCTACGACTTTATATCACAAGGGAGGTGGCGGCCAGTTTATGGGGTACTCATAACAGCCCCTTAACACCCACGTCTACACTGGCTTAATTCGACTTTAAAAAGTCAAATTAAGCCTTAGGTCGAGTAAAAAGCAGGTTTAATAAAGTCGACTTAATTTTCATTGTCGACTTAATTTTCATTAAGTTGACTTTATTTTCCTTAAGTCGACTTAAGCAAGCTGCTTAAGTCGACTTAAGCAAAGTGTAGTGTAGACTCAGGGTAAATTAAGTTGACTTAAGCAAGCTTAAGCAAGCAGTTCAGGTTGGTCCTGCTTTGAGCAGAGAGTTGGACTAGAAGACCTTCTGAGGTCCCCTCCAACCCAAATCTGCTATGATTCTATGATTCAGCAAGCTTAAGTCGACTTAATTTACCAGTGTAGACGCAGCCCTTAAGAAGAGATGGCCTCTGGTGCCTGAAATTCCTCGTCAGGGGGTTGTTCTTCCTAGTCAGAGATTTCTTTTGGAGCTGGATGGTGAGTGCCACAAGGAGATGCCTGAGGCTGCACTGGCTCCTCTGAGTAGCAATCTCTATGGTGTGGAATATGAGAGGCTTTATCAGTTTATATGGTCATGCAGCAATATTATAGGGAAAAGGAATATACCAATACCAAAGAGAATGGGGCTACGGCATACAGCTGCCCTCATAGCTCCTATGGTGTCCCTTCCAGCCCTATGATTCTATGATCTTCATTAATGATCTGGATTGACAGGGTAAATTGCACTCTCAAGTTTACAGATGATACTGAGCTAGTGAGAGTGGTAGATACACTGGAGGGCAGGGGTAAGATGCAGAATGACCTAGACAAGTTGGAGGATTGGGCCAATAGAAATCTGATGAGGTTCAACAAGGAGAAGTGCAGAGTCTTACACTTAGGGTGGAAGAATGATCCCATACAGTGCTACAGACTGCGGACCAACTAGCTAAGCAGCAGTTGTGCAGAAAAGGACCTGAGGGTTACAGTGGATAAAAAGCTAGACATGAGTCAACAGTGTGCCCTGGTTGCCAAGAAAGCTAACAACATATTGAGCTCCATTAATAGGAGTATTGCCAGCAAAACAAGGGAAATGATTATTCCCCTCTGTTTGGAATACTGTGTCCAGTTTGGGATGTGGACAAATTGGAAAGAGTTCAGCAGAGGGCAGCAAAAAGAATGGGGTGGGAGGGTGGGGCACAACTTATGGGGAGAGACTGAGGGATTTGGGTTTATGTGGGCTGCAAAAGAGAAGACTGAAGGGGGATTTGATGGCAGCCTTCAACCACCTGAAGGGGGGCTCCAAAGAGAAGGGAGCTAGGCTGTTCTCAGCGGTAGTAGATGACAAGACAAGAAACAATGGTCTCAAGTTGCAGTGGGGGAGGTCTAAGTTGTATATTAGGAATTTTTTTTTGTTTTACTAGCAAGGTTGTGATGCACTGGAATGGGTTACCTAGGCAGGTGATTGAATCTCCATCCTTAGAGGTTTTTAAGGCCCAGCTTGACAAAGCCCTGGCTGGGTTGGTTTAGTTCAGGTTGGTCCTGCTTTGAGCAGAGGGTTGGACTAGAAGACCTTCTGAGGTCCCCTCCAACCCAAATCTGCTATGATTCTATGTAGGTTATTGGTGGCGTTTATGGAGCAGCTACTGATGGATGAGTGCCACTTTCAGACCTGAGATATAAGCACTGACTGGAATGACAAGCTACAGCTGCTAAAGGTCATATTCCTGGATCTGTGTTTCCAACTTGCCCCAGCCCTCCAGCACAGAGACATGAAATAAGAGCTGCTCTGACGGTGGAACAGTGAGTGATGATCTCACTGTGGAAACTTGAAGTCAGGAATCAATTTGGAGTCAGAAAATCCACCGTAGAGGCCATTGTCATGCAAGTTTACAGGTCCATTCATCGCCTCCTGCTATGCAAGACTGTGATACTTTGCAATGTGCAGGACATATTGAATGTATTTGCAGCAATGGGGTGCTCAAAATATGGAGGGGGGCAACAAATAGCAAGCATATGCCTATTTTGGCACCAGACCGTTTTGCCACAGAGTACATTAACAGAAAAGGCTACTTTTTATGCTTATGTGAGTGCTGGTGCTGGTAGATCACCAAGGATGCATTTCATCAACATTAACGTGGGGTGCTCAGGGAAAGTGCATGACATCTTTAAAAACATGACTGTTCAGAAAGCTGCAAATGGAATTCTTTCCCAACTGGGTGATTAACACTGGCACTATTGAAATGCCAATAGTTATTCTGGGGGCCCAATCTTCCTCTTGCTCATGAAGCTGTGCACTGACGACCTCAACAGAACCAAGGAACAACTCAAATACCAGCTCAACAGGTACAGAATGACAGTGGAATATGCCTTCAGTCATTTGAAAGGACATTGGCATTGTTTACTCACAAGATTGGACCTCAGTGAGAAAAAAATTCCAATGGTTACAGCTGCCTGCTGTGTGCTGCATAATATCTGTGAAGCAAAGGAAAAAAGTTTCTACCAGAGCAGAGCAGCTGTCTGCTGAATTTGAATAGCCAGATACAAGGGCTATTGGAAAAGCTCATGGGGGAGGTATACAGCTCAGGGAAGCTTTAAAAGAGCATTTTAACAGTGAGCCAGAGTTGCGTGTATTGTTGTATGCGCTAACTGGCCCTGCTCTTTCGTGGCCTGGCTGGAATTGTATGGTAATTGCTGTGTATGCAGGACTATAGCATTGTCAATACATCTATTAATTTTGTTAGTGTCTGATCCTGTGAGTTGAGTGGCACTGTGCAGTAACAGGTAAATGGCTACTTTCAGAACAGCTGAGCACTCCTGTTAGCCCATCAAGAGCTAATTAGAGATCTGTGGGAAGGTAATTATTTCTCCCTCAGATCTTCCCGTGACTGTATCTATCGCCAGTTAGATTTTTTATAAACCAAATGGACAGGTATGTAAAGTGGTAAAACAAGTAAGCAGGGCTGGCCCAAGGGGTTTTGGTGCTCTAGGTGAACTATGATTTTGGCACCCCTTCTCCCATGTTATAAGAGATAAAATATTAATATATTTTTAAATAGAGAAAAAAATGTCAATTCCATCTAATTTGGTGCCCCTTAAAGCCTTGGTGCCCTAGATGGCTGCCTCATTCACCTATATGGTTGGGCTGGCCTTGCAAGTAAGTAACATTTATTGTATAACAAATAAAGTGAATTAAAAATAATTTGGAGGTTAAGAAAAGGTTGAAGTATAACCTGACCCACTACCAAAACTTAAAACTATGTCCAGCATATCACCATTTCTCTTCTCCCTAACAGAGTGTGGTACAATGAAACTGTCTTTCAAGGAACAGAGAGGATTAAGAGGCGCAAGACTAGAACCAGAACAGAGGGACACAGGAACAGCAAGCCAGAGGACAACAAGAACAGTCAGGAATGGTTCAAGGTCTTGATTCGTCAATCAGCTACACACACGTGGGCATGGCTGTCTCTAAGATGGACAAGAGTGCTCTGAGTCCACGCTGTCATTTTATAGTACACTGTTACTGTGCAGACTGTGTCACATGATGCCCTTCCCACCTTAAACTTTCCTGCTACTGCTCAAAAAGTGCGGGAAAAGTCAATGAAGGTACAGTGACATGGATTCTCAAATCCAAGATGCAGTCCAAAAATGTTCACAGTGCTTTATTACTAGCTACACAGATGTTAACTCTCATCATTCTGCAGCACATGTTGTGAACTAATAAAGATAAATCATGTTCCAAATAATACCATTTTATTCTGTAACAAAATCAGTGCAAAAAACAATACTAAAACCCAAACCTGTGCCACTTTAAAACAAATGTATTAAAAATGTAATACATTAATAAAACAGGATTTATGAAGGGGAAACAATATTCTTGTCAATTTCAGGTACACATACACCAACCATGGCTTTCACAAGTCAGTGTGCGTGAAGCTGCGATTGCTTTTCATGTCCTGCGGGGTGGAGTGGCCGGAGTCCTGACACCATGTGGAACGTTGGTGGTGGCGGTACGAGGAGTTGAGTTCTCAGGGGGCCGCAGAGTGAGGGAAACCCAGCACTGTTAACCTGCAGGTGGAGCAGAGTCTACAGCATCTCTGTTTGCTGCCTGAGAACAGGGCCATTCTTGAAGGGGGGGGCGCGAATAGGGCGATCGCCCCAAGACCTGCCGTTACACGGGCCCCGCGCTGTCCTGCTCCCATGGAACTCGCCAAAGGTAGCAGGACAGGGTGGGAGAGCTTCACCTGGCCTCTGGGCTGGACCTCCCTGCCCCCAGGGTGGAGCAGCCAACCCAGGCGTGAGGTGGGGCTGGTGTGTGGGGCCAGGCCTCTCTGGGGTCGGCTCCTGTCAGCCGCTGGGCAGGCTCCAGGCAGTGGCGGTGGCAGCCTCAGCCAGGGCCAGCTCCTGGCAGCAGCTTCGGCTGGGGTCGGCTCCCAGTGGCAGCCTGGAGTCCAGCTGGGGCTGCGGCAGCCTCCGCTGGCTTCCGGCCAAGGCCGGCTCCCAGCCATGGCCAGGAACCCAGTCTGCCACCACCAGCACCTCAGGGGTGGAGCTGGCTGGCCGGGCCCACCCGTTTCTCCTCCACTGTGGAGTGGGGTGGGGAGCCCCCCAGGCCAATTGGCCATGGGCCCCGCTCGCTCCTAGGGACAGTCCTGCCTGAGAAGCCCCATTATGTCCTAGTGTATCTCCCTCTCCTTTTCCTGCCTAGACTCCTGGGCCTTCCTTCTCTCTATTCCTTCCTTCTCCAGGCTGTCCACAATGTTCATCCTCCAGGATCTGCAGAGATGCTGGAACAATTTTTATAGTGGAGGTGCTGAAAGCCATTGAACCAAACTGTAAACACTGTATATAATGAAAACCACTTCAAGTCAGGGGGTGCAGCAGCACCCCCAGATCTCCTAGGTCCAGTGCTATGGGCCCTATGTTCATGATCCAACACAGCACTGGCTTGCAGGATCTCCTGCTTCATGTCATCCTATGTCCTCTTTTCTCTTCCTTATCTGGCTCAGACATTCTGCGGCTGTGCAGGGAGAGATCCTAAAGGCTGCAATGGCAGCAGCTGCAAATTAAATACACAGAGGTACCATTGTCAGAAAATGGAAAGAGAAACTTACGGTGCTGAACTCATCTGCCTTGCTCCACTAAAGCTTTAAGCACTACCTTCTTACCCCTTCTTGGGATCCCCTTGTGCAAGGCACCAATCACATGCACGAGTCACGCTGAGTATGCCCCGCTGGGGAAATGAGGTTGCATTAATCTAGTAGTATAGAGCAATGGTACCGTTTTCCACAGTTGTGATGATTCTAGCTGATGTCTTGCTCCCAAGGATAACAAAGGCAGAGAAGAGCACAGCTACTGCTGGCATTCATATGCTGCTAGCTTATGTATGCAATGGTGGGTGCTGAAATTATTGCTGAGTAACGTGGAAAAGTGTCCTACCATGATGGAAGAAATAAGACAGTCCTCCATAGAAACCTTTGGCAGTGGATTGCAAAGTACCTCCTTGAAAGTTTCATTGAGATCTCTCAGGAGGATTCAAGGGACATCCATGAAACAAATTGCTCCACGTGCCCCTGTCCCCTTTCCCCCACCCGCCTAACTGTATTGGAGAATGAAAAGCAGACAGCAACTCTGCCTCTCTTGGTCACCACAGCACTACCTTTACCAGCATGAGTAAATTAATGAGAAGTCAAAAAATTGTGTCCTGCGACTTTGGGGGTGCTGCCATCCAAATAACTGAAAATTTATCTACACACTTACCTGAGGTTCCTTTTCCTACAATCTGACTTGCCTGTGCTCAGTTGGAGGACTAGCTGGACTGCGATGGAGTCAAATACATGTCCTCGCTTGCTGCACAAATGGATCACCAGTCACCTGTCTCCTGAACTCCTCTTCTTTATCCACCTTCTTTTCTTGCTGCTCATGGTAGAGGCTTGTGACTTGGTCTCCTGAGAGGCAGCCATGGTTGGGTGTGGGGTTTCTGGCATGCAGCTCATTGTAAAAGCAGCAGGTTTGCAACTCGGCACTGGATTGATTGTTGGCCTCCCGGTATGCCTCGCACAGTGACTTTCACATGGCATTGCTGCTGATCCATTATATCCTTTTTCTGGAGCAATTGCTTGTAGATGTCAATGTTTCTATGGCAGATCCATAGCTGTGCCTACACAGCCTCATCTCCCCTTAGGCCTATGAGATCCACTACTTCTTGTCTCCTCCAGGCAAGAGCATGTGGCCACCTCAGTTGGTTGGGCAGTTGCACACAAGAAGGGAGAGTTGCTATGTGTGTTCACCAAGCCAGGTAATCAGGAAAAGGAATTTCAAAATTGGTAGGACTTTAAGTGGGAGGTGCAGCTTCCGATGCAGTGGAGTTATCCTGTGCAGTAGAGTTCACAATTGTGGCAGATCAGTCAATGTGGGGCATTGTAGGACAGCTGCTGGAGAACAGTTATGGTCAACATAAGTAACATGTTGAAGTCTTGCACAACGTTGACATATGCAAATCTTTGGAGATTTTTAAGGCTTGGTTAGACAAAACCCTGGCTGGGGTGATTTAGGGGGAGTGGTCCTGCTTTTTAGCAGGGGTTTGGACTAGATGACCTCATGAGGTCCCTTCCAACCCTATTATTCTATGAAATCGAACATGGCTCTACGCTGCTTGGGGAGGTGGTATTACTAAGTCAGCGTAACAGGGCACTTATGTCAGTGGGAGACAAATTTACATGTAGATACCTGCACAACTAAGTCAAAATAAACTGACATGTGTTGACCTAAACTTATAGCGTAGACCAGGCCTAACTCCAGGCAGAGGATGGGTGGCTTAAGGGAGTGTTAACTGAAAGTACTCTTGGAGGACATAGAATTGTAGGGCTGGAAGGGGCCTCAAAAGGTTATCGAATCCAGTTTCCTACACTTATTGCAGAACTAAATATTATTCTAATCTAGACCATCCCTGACAAGTGTTTGTCTACAATAGTGACATACAATTGTGTTACACCACCATAGCCCTGGGCTTGTCCCTGACATGCATGTTCCCTCCAGATACTGTCAATTTCAATAGCACAGTTAGGCAATGGCTCTTTCAGGTTGGCAGTCTGCTGAAGTTTACAAAAGCAGGACAATATTAGTTTTGGTATGAGAACAAGCACTGAAAACGGAGATTCCTGATGTTTAGTGACACATCAGTACTGTTTTTATAAAAACAGCAGCTGGTTAAAAATTGGAAACTAAAAGGGTGAGCAATGTCTAAAGTTGTTTCCATACCACAGGGTTCAAAACTGACTGACCTTTCAAAAGAGTTTTGCCATTGTTTAAAAAACCAAACATCAAAACATTTAGTATACCCCCAAAAAATTGCAAACAAAAATGTTAATAGCTTAAGTTTAGATAAAACTGTAAAAAATAAATGCACACAGAAATAAATTTCTGCAAAATATTTCATTTTTTAGAAAAGTCCATTTGTTTAAAAAAAAACATCAGTCCTACCACAAACTGTGAGTGGGTTGCCTTCCCATTGATATGGGATGGGATTTGATCAGAGAGATTGTCAGTTGAAAGAAAGAAAGAAAGAAAGAAAGAAAGAAAGAAAGAAAGAAATCAAATTCCCTGGTTTGCAAGGGATTTGAAGTGAGAGAATAGGTAATTAGCATTTGTTTTTTGCTGCTAAACTAGTTCAGCGAATTAAAGTCTTTAAAAGAAGCATGGCGAGATAATATCTTGTATTGGACCAATTTGTTAGTGAAAGAGAGAGGTTTTCAAGCTACATGGAGCTCTTTTTCAGGTCTGGGAAAGGTACTTGGGCCTTGTCTACACCAGCACTTATATTGACAAAACTTTTGTCTCTCAGGTGTGTTTTACCAGCATAAGAACTTGTGCATACTGAGCTATGATGGTATGAGAGTGTCTCCCACCAACGTAGCTATCACCACTCATGTAGATGGTTTTATTATGTCGGTGGGAGAACTCTCTCCTGTCAACATAATGTGGCTACACAAGTGTTCTTACAGCAGCACAGCTGTACTGATACAGCTGTACCAATACACCTATGCCCTTGTAAGTTTAAACTCTAGGCTAGTCCTTAGCATCACAGCTAAACACAAGATGGAACAGATTTTTTTAGCATAAGTAGTTAACACATATTCTAAGGGACCATTCAAGGTAAAGCGACTCATTAACATCTTTGCAGTCATAATACAAAAAAGGGGGGTTAGTGGGTTATAGATTGTTGAAATAAGTCATAAATCCAATGTCTGTATTAAAACAGCTATTTTAGTGTCTAGCAAAGTTATGAATTTAAGCTCCACACTACAACAACATAGCAAACAAGAAATCATTTAAGACAACAAGCCCTGTGGCATGTGGAATAAGATAGCACTAGTGGAATTAGCTGCTTAACAAGAAAATAGATATGTACGTGCAGATAGAATTAATTAGCATACATAGTCATTACACAAAGGATCACTACTTATTGCTAATAAATAAGCAGCCGAAATGGAGCTGATCAGCATCAAAATGCCTATTGTGTTTAAAAGGTAAAATAGGGAAAGGATCTGTTCCCTGCAGCAGAGCTCACCACACTCAAAAATTTCATCAGATTGAATAATGATATTTTATAATTACAAGAATGCTAGAAATTTAGATGTTGAGAAAAAAAGGCTGTGGTGCATGGAAAATTTTTAAAAAGGGAAATTGCCAAAGGGTTTTTTAACGTCCTCCTGCCACTCCTCTGGAAACATGTATTAGAGCATGTCTCTATAACCTGAGTCAAGGACATAAAATCAAGCTCCAAACAGGACCACCACCACAATTTACAGTTTCCAGGACACAACAAACCTCCTGGTCCTCAGATGGTTCCTGCTTCTTTCATCATTGTAGTCCCACTTTGGCTCTGTCTCCAGAAGTTTATGTTCCCACTCCGGTTCCTGCACACTTTTTTCCCCTCTATTTTTACTTCTCCACCTTTCTTCTTTAGTTTTCTGTTGATCCTTCCCAGCCACAAATGTGTAATATTTCATATTTACTGTCTTTCTGTTGGACTATTTTATCAGCCAACTCAATGTGGTTTTACACTTAATTCCAATTAATTAATAATTTTTACATTATCTGGAGGAGCAAGAGTGAATTGCAAGAAATATTCCTATTGCATAAGAAAATACAGGCAAAAAGCCCAATTGTCCTTTACAGCAAAGCCCCTTACATCAGCATTGAAATGGGTGTAAGTATGCATGCAGACATCATTTTTTAAATGGTTTGAAAAATTAAATAGCAGCACTGTGAATTGTCACTGAATGGAAAAAACACCAAAGTCCTGCCCTTTTTATTGAACACACTAACCAAACCCGACCCCCCACCCCCAAAATTGATATCCAGAGTCCAACAAAACCAGAAGACAGCCACAGCTAGTAGCCTCATCCAGTCCCATAAAAAGTACCCCCATCTTTCTGTAGAGAGACCATTGCATGGTGCCCAAGTTACTGAAGCTGGAGTCCTCTCAATATCTGGGCCCAAGCCTAGCTCCTTAACCCCTGGAATAAGTTGCCTAGGGAAGTTGTGGAATCTCTTTCACCAGAAATTTTTAAGAGCAGGTAAGACAAACACCTGTCAGGGATGATTTAAAATGGTACATGATCCTGCCATGAGTGCATCGACTGGACTCGATAACCTCTCATGGCCCCTTCCAGTTTCTATGATTCTATGACTCACACCTCACTGTGATATAACAGCACTAAGATGAACTTAAATCAAAGCAAGAATAAGTTTGCTAATAAAGAACAGAGATTTAAGTGATGCTAAGCAGAGAAACTAAAATCAGAAAATGGTTACAAATGAAACAAAAATATAATCGGACCTTCTAGTCACTAAAAGGTAACAGGCTAAAATCCTGGTCTAAAACAGTTTTCTTATTTATAGCCACTTTTTAGTCAGTGTCAACAACCCCACACTGACAGAGTCCTGTGGCACTTTTAAAGACCAACAGATTTATTTATTGCATGAGCTTTCGTGGGAGAAAATCCCACTTCATCAGACATTGGGAATCCACCATTCACGGCTTGCAAGACCGCTGATCTCTGTTATCTTAATGATTGATAACCAGATGCCTTTTTCTTCTCCTTATGTTCCCCAAATTCATTGCCTTTGTCTCAAGAGAGGAACCCATGAGTTCAGAATGCAGAGCGTCCTCAGGGATTGATTTCACATCCTCATGGTAATATGTTCCTTCTATTTACCGCTGATGCAAATGAAGTGTCCCTTGTGTTGGTTTCCCAATACTTGATTCCCAACAGATACCCAGGTAGGCAGGGAAATCAACACTCCTTTGTGTGGGGAAGACTTATTTATCAACCCTGCTTGGTTGCATGGTTCTAAACATATTTTAAGTATACACTTTCAGCCTTTTAATTAATACCAATATCACATAATGCCGATAATGACTAGTGTGATATAAGTGTTCTTTTGATATCTTACACAATATTCATTACAGATAAATGTCATGGCAGCATTGTGTTAGATGAAGTGAGTTTGTCAGGCCTGATGTGAGTTATAGAGCAGCAGATCTCTTGCAGTCATCCTAGAGGGGTTCAGAGTCACATTTGCCAGCTATGCCTGCACCTGTTGAGCCCCCAGGAAGTTCACCATTAGCTCCACATAGCTGAGATGCCGCTCTCCACTGCCCACACCACTAAACTTGGCAGATGCACCAATTTATTACCCTCTAAACCTCTCTTCAACTTGACCAGTAAAATGGGTTTTTCTGTTCCAACCAAGTATAGTGCTTCTCGACCTTGGCTAGAATCACTGTTGCCCACCTCAGCTACTTCTCAATCAGTTCATAGAGAATCATTTTGCTCCCAAAGGGAACTGTAACTTCTTTATGCCTGAGCAATTAGAAAGATGGTCACCACAATCTGCCACTCCCCTTTACCCAAACCTTCCCAGAGGATCCCCAGAAGCTCTCCATCTCCTATTTCTGAAGCAAAAATCCTTGACCCTGCCAGCTGAATCGCCACTATGAGGACTGAAGGCACAACCTCATGCCTTTCAAAAAGAGAGTCTCAGTTACGACATGTCTCTTTGGCATTACTAGGGAAAAAAACAACAAACAAAGCAGGTACCTCACCACTTATCTCCAGTTATTTATTCCTGTACCCTCCACTTCCCGTCCTCCCACCCCATTCCTAAACATTCCCTCGCCCAACATTGGCTCCCTGCCCTCACTGCTGCCTGCCATCCCTGCCATTTCCAGAGTAAGCAATTGAATCAGCTACTCATATACCATAGTATTATGCTAAAAAGGGCACAGAGTAAGGTCTTCTATGAAAACTTTTATTGTTCTGAACTTGAAATTGTCATGAGATAGGCATATGTATTTGTGTGTATACAATAATGTGCTCATGACTTTTACTACAATTTCAAATACGCCTCACAGCACGGAGGGGCTATGTTGTTTATACAAAATTAGTGTCAAGTATCCATCCATTGTCCAGCCAGGAAAAGACTACGATGGACCATTAGAGTAAATGGGAAAACATGGAAACAACTTGACCTAAAATGAAAACCCCAGTCTTGGACCACTGTGATTTAGTCTGACCTGCTGTATAACACCAGCCATGGCTGCTTTGAAATAATTCCTAGAGCAGCTGTTCTCAACCGCTATGTCACAGCACGAAAGAGTGTTGCGAAGAACAGGGAGGTGTCTCACCAAAAATTGACATCACACTACCCTGCTCCTAACTGGAGCGCCACTGCTGCCAGCTTGCCTCTCCTGCTCCCAGGCTGAAGGAGGAGAGGAAGCTGGCAGCAGCATGCCACTGGGGTTGGGGGCAATCCCGAGGCTGCAGGAGTTTCTGCAGCTCTGGGAGGCTCCCAGCCCTAGTGCGGGTGTAGTGCCAAAAACCCTGTTTCAGCAGATTTTGTTACTGTCCGATCAAAGTAACAAAAACTGCTGAAACACCGGTTTTGGCACTACACCAGAGCCTGTCCTGCTCAGCCCAGAAGCAGGGCAAGGGGAGCCTTAGTTGGGGTGGGGGTGGGTCAGGAGCAAGGAGCTTGGTGTGTCGTACGCATCTGGGAAGTCTCCCAGTTGTGTCACGACCCTGAAAAGGTTGAGAACCCCTGTCCTAGAGAATCCACCATAACCCTCAGTAAGTTGTTCCAATGGTTAAGTACTCTCACCATTAAAAGTTTACTCTTAATTTCTTTCATCTGAGGAAAATCTGAAAAAAAATTGACACGTCAAGAATCCAGCATCAGTGCTGACTTCATGACTAATTTAAATATTTAATATTAGCTGCTTTAGTTTCAGTCTGCTCGTTATATTTTATTTTAATGTCTTAGACAGAACAGCTAATTTGTGACAGCCTCAAAGTTGATAGGATATCTGACATCTGCTGACCCTTCAGTTTAAGTACATACAGATATAGTAGGAGAATATAGTTATGAGATTACAACATCTGGAATAGACATTAATTTGAATGCCAGTTTGCTCATATGTTAGGCAAGAATTACTTGACTTTCTGGCCTTGGCCTGTTCACCATCAAAAACATTCTACAGTGCAAATTAACTTAGAGGTATGGGTATAAACCAAACAGAAGACAAGAGGTCATACATGCTATAATGCACAGAGCTGAAGGCTGAGAACTAATAGAGATGTAATCAGTGACAAATATTCTAGACATTGGAAAGTTTTATTAGTTCACTTCTTAGAAACCTCCAAGCGAGTAATCAAC
This sequence comes from Pelusios castaneus, assembly GCA_007922175.1. Lineage (NCBI taxonomy): Eukaryota > Metazoa > Chordata > Testudines > Pelomedusidae > Pelusios > Pelusios castaneus. The sequence goes on along the minus strand of ML685809.1, from coordinate 11,376,873 downwards.
TTACATACAGTGAATGCAAAGTTTAGCCTCCTGATTGGAGTGTAGGCATATTCCACATGAGCTGCCACAGTTTTCCTTCTAGCTATGATCCCTTCACCATCAAGCTGTTATGGGAAGGGTAAACGAGGCAGCAGATGTCATCGTCTTTTCCCTGACTGAAGAAGCTAAGTGAGGAGTCTGCCCCAATTTCTGCACTAGCTGATTCAAAATAGAGTAGTAGATATAGAAACCGTTAGACAATGTTTCCTGGCTCAGCAACTCTGTTGTGTCCTCTTGTTGAATCCTGATGTGGTTTCAGCCATGTTAAACAATTTCTGTAAGAACTGGAGAAGTGCAAGATCCACTTCTGCAGAGCAGGAGTTCTGGTGATGCTCTGTAGCAGACAGAGGTTTGGTATCTAAAGGATGGCCACCTAACAAAGTGTTCTTGGAATCCAGTGAAAACCCAATGCTCTAGTTGATGAGATAGTCTTCCATGGTGAGCCCCTTTGCCAATCACAGCCAAAAAAGAATTGACCACTGTTTGGAAGGAGACATTTAGGTAGGCTTATTGTTGACTTATAATGGCCTGGTCTACATTACAAAGGTAGGTCAACATTAGCCACCTTGTATCAACCTGTTTGTGCATGTGTCTACACTCAGATGTGTCTCCCACCAACCGAAGTGCCTCGTAACTGTGGTAACTCCAGCACCCCAAACAGCACGGAGCAGTAGTAGACATGCTGTGGGTGACAAGAACAAGTGTAGACACTGTGTGACCTATGTCAACCCCGACAGTCCCCCAGCAGCTATCCCTCAATGCCTAACAATGACTGCTCTGGTCACAATTGTGAACTTCATTGCCAGGGGTCCCAGAGACCAGAAGCCACTCCCAACACTTCAAACCCCTGTGTATTTTTTAAATGCCTTTTTCTGATAGTCCAGCTTGGCAAGCACACCTAGCAGCTCTCCCTTCCTGCGTGCAACTGCTCAACCAACCATGCCAGCTACACACTCTGGACATGCTTCTGCCTGGAGCAGACAGGAAGTATTGGACCTTCTGGGCCTGTGGAGAGAAGTCGTGCAGAAACAGCTATGGACCAGTCAGAGAAACATGGACATCTTCAAAAAGATTACACATAGAATGCAAGCAAAAGGGTGTGACGGGATTAGCATCAGTGTCACATGAAAGCAAAGAAGCTGCAACAGACATACCAAAGGTCCAGAGCCTCTGGAGTCTGGTAGCAAGCTGGGTCCCGGAGAGGAGGGGTAGAATAGAGCCACTTCTTCTCTTGCCAGGTGTTCGCTGCCTCTGCTGGATGCTGCCTGCTGCCGCCTCTGGGTCCTAGTGCTTGTTTTCTTCCTATTTCCTATACTGAAAGATGAGTGCCCATTGGGTCAGGCAAGAAGGGGGAAGGAGAAGACGGTTCTGGATTGTGCAGCCCCAGGCTGATGGTTCTGAGTGACAGACTGTTCATGAGGGGTGTTTTGGTCTCTCCACTCCATGCTCTGTGCATGGCTCTGGCGAGTGGAGGTCTGTCTGCGTTCGCTTGGCTGTGCAACAGCTATGTCCTCATGCACCTGCACTTCTGTAGTGTTTTCTCCTCTTCCTGCCTCCCCAATGCAGCTAAACAACCCCAAGCTGGCGAGTAAAGCCTGCCTTTGTGATCTCTAACGGCCTACACCTGTGAGGCAGCTGGGTTTGATCTGATGGGGTGGTTAAAATTTGAGAGGGGAGGGGGCTGCAGCTGCTAAAAAAGGGTATGTGGGAAAGGATGGAAGGAGGGAGCCCCAAGGGGGGAAGGGTACTTTTGCTTTGGATGCCAGTACTGGAGTCCTTTAACCACAAAGGCTATGTCTACACTTACTAAAATTAGTTCAAATTAGTTAATTCAAACTAACAAATTCGAACTAGTTTTAGTTCAAATTAACTTAATTCGAACTAGAAAAAATTAGTTCGAACTAAGCAAGTGCCATTCATAGCACTTGCTTAGTTCGAATTAGCGATTTACATTGATTTCAATGGGCTGGTTAGTTCGAACTAAGCAATTAGTTCGAACTAACATGGCCACATTGGTTAATTCGAACTAGCTAGTTCGAATTAACCCTTAGTTCGAATAGGCTATTTGAATTTATTAGTTTGAATTAAGGAAGCCCTTAATTTGAACTAATGAAAGCCTAGTGTAGCCATGGCTTTAGTTAGTTCGAATTAAGCTTCCTTAATTTGAACTAACTTGCCAGCGTAGACATAGCCAAAGAGCTGTACTGTGGGGGCTTGCTGGATTGGTGCCAGATATAATTTGGGGTACCCCAATGGAAAAGGAAGGGGGATGATATAGGACAAGGGGCGGGGGAAGAGGGTAGGGAAATGGCAGCAGGGAAGCAGCAGTCTAGCATGCAGCATCCCCTAGGTGGGACCAACAGCTGGGGCTCCCCTGTTAAGCCAGCCTACCTCCACTGCACATCCAAAACCGTGGCAGTTCAGGTACCAATCTAGGCAGGGAAGAGAGCCAGTGAGGGAAGGAAACTGTCTTCAGTGTGCACATGGTGTGTGTGCAAGCGTGTGCATTGCCCCCTCCCCAAACATAGCAGTCAAACACCACCTATGGAAAGAACCCTGGGTAAAGGTAGGTATGCATTCTCCCCGACAATATTTAAACAGGAAGATGGTCCCTGGCCCAACTCCAAGTTAGCAGGACATGGGTACCTACATTTTATCGTTTTACTTGAATGAAAAGAAGTGGAAGTACAACAAACAGAGTTATCTGCTTTTCATTCCTCTGCAGGGTTGGGGGAAGGGAGATAAGCAGAGTAGTATGTTTAGGTACAGAGGGATGTCCTTGTATCCTCCAGAGAGATCAGGATGAAGCTTCCATGGAGGCACTCTGCAATTCTCTCCCAAACATTTCTAGAGGTGGCAGCCTTATTTCTTCCTCCACAATAGGACACTAGCCCGTGACTTTGGCAGGCACCGCTGCAGTCTACAGGTTGGGTGGCTTTGAGATGCAAGCAGCAGCTGTGCTCTTTGCCTTTGTTACCCTCAGGCATGAGAGCACAGATAAAATCACTACCACCTGTGGAAACAGGCACTAGTACTCAGTTTCATTGCCCTGTGCTCATACCTATGGAAACAGAGGCTGAAACTATATTGTTTTATGCAACTGAACAATTGCCCCACCCTCCTGCCTCCCAGGCCATGCTAGTCCTGGCTGTAGCTGGAAAGCGTTGCTGTGCAGGGGTGCTACAAAGCTGAAGTTTTAATAAGCAAGTCTTGTTTAAAACTCTTGTGGGAATAAGAGAAGGAAGCTCTGAAACTCACCTGTTTTATCTGTAGTTGTGGCTTTGAGGGATGCCCCTGCGACACTCATGGTATTCCTGACCTGGAAAAGGGGGAGGAGACAGAAGCGGACTAGGGAGGGTACATTCACCAAGATGCTGCAAGCCAGTACTACTTTGGACCATGAACAGAGAGCCGGAAGGGTGATATATTAGATAGTTTCAGAAAGAGAAAGTGGAGAGGAGAAAGGCTCAGGAGTCCCATCAGGAAAAGGAGAGGAGGAAAAGATAGGTACGTAATGGGCCTTTGAGGCAGTAAATACAAACGTTCCACTCCGGTCAGCAAGTCACTGGCTCACCTCCCTCCACAGTCAACAGAGAGCTCCATGTCAGCAGCTCCCTGCACTCCCTAACATTTCAGATGGCACCATGAACCACATTCCTACCCCTCCAACTCCATGCTGCTGGAGAGTAAGGAAAACCGGAGATTCACATACAGTGACTTGTGAAAGCCATAGCTTGTGTATGTTTGGCAAAAATCGACTGAAATGGACAGTACCATTCTACTTTTAAAGTTCTGTTCTGTTACTTGATTTTATAAGTTTGTACTATATTGGTTTTTAATAGCACATTAATGTTTTGCATGGCTTGGTACAAAATGTATTTTAAAATAAAAATTATCTGTATTACTCCATAACTTATCATATTACTTAAAATATGTATTGTAAAAGAACAGGCACAGAGAACTCATAGGTAAGCATTACAAAATTCAGAGGTTCATTAAAAGACTGATATTCATAAATGTACACTAAGCCTTACACAATTCCTAACAACCCCCAGAATTTCAGGGCCAGGAAGAGCATGGTACAACACAGCACATTTCTGTGGCTGACTGTTAAAGTGCTTCAAGGTCTTTCTCAACTGCATAGCTCTGCACTGAGCTCTTCTTATGACCCTTGGCTGGCTTTTTTAAACTTAGCACAAAGCTACTCCACCTTCGCCTTCCACCTGGCAGCAACTTTTCCTTTTGCCTCACAGATATTATGCAGGACACAACAGGCAGCTAGAACCATTGGGATATTTTTCTCTCTCCAATCTGATCTAGTGAGAAAATACCACCAGCAACCCTTTAATCTGCCAAAAGCATATTAAACAGTCATCCTGCCCCTGATGAGCTGGCAGTTAATTCTTTCCTTGGAACAGTCAAGATGGCAAGCGTATGGCTTCAATGAGCCAGGGACAGGCAGAGCTCCCAAAGATCACTACTGGTATTTCAACATCACCAGCTGCAATCTGTAGGTCAGGAAAAAACAGCCCTGCTTGCAGCTTTCTGAACAATCCTATGTTCTTAAAGATCTGAGCGTTATGCATTTTCCCTGACCTCCCCACACTGACATCAAAGAAGCATCCCTGATAATCCACCAATGACTGCACAACCATAGAAAAGTAGCCCTTCTGTTGGTGTACTCTGTGATAAGATGGGCGGGAGCCAAAATAGGGATGTGCACGCTGGCTATTGCTCCGCAGTTCAGGAAGCCCATAGCTGTAGCTCCATCCACAATGTCCTGAACAATAGTGAGTCCCACGTAGCGGCAGTTGATTAATGTTCTTACACGTCATAAAAACAGCCCCATAGTGGATTTTCCAACTCCAAAATAATTTCCCCCTGACTCATAACAATCCAGCGCTGCAAGTTTCCACAGTGTGACTGCCGCTTGTTTCTCGACTGTCAATGCAGCAGCTTTCATTCTGGTGTCCATACACTGGAGGGCTGGGGTGAGCTTGGCACACAAATCCAAGGATGTGGCCTTCTGCATCCAAGAGTCCCGCAGGCACTGCTCATAATCCCAACACAACCTTATAATGCAATCCCAGCAGTCAGTGTTCATTTCTTGGGGCCGGAAACAGTGCGCCACCATCTGCAGCAGCTCTGTGAATGCCACCAGCAACCTTGAATTGTTTTTCGCCATGATTCTTAGCAAGCTGTCCTCTAAGAAACCATCATGTCCCCCGTTGTTGTAGTACTTCCTGTGGCTCTGCAAATACTGGAGACTCACTTATGCCGTTTGCAACATTCACAACAATAATGAGGAGTTGTGCAGGCTCCGTACCTCTGTCAGCCAGGAACAGCAAAAAGTGGTGCACAGATCTGTGAGATTTTTCAAAAAGATATGAAGATTATGGGCTAAAGATGGCATTATAGGATGGAGAAAGTTGCATGACAGGAACTTGACTCCTAGGCCCACTGCGAGACTCACATGAACCACACATCTCATTGTGAAAATTTCAAAAGGTGATACATGGCACTCTGGGATAGCTCTCAGTGTTGCACAGCACTTCGTGTTAACATAAGCCCTCCTGGTGAGTACACGAAGTGCCGATATAAATAGAGAAGTATGCATGCTCACCAGTGATACACTAACTGCTGCAGCTTTACACCAATGTACTGTGCATCGACCAAATTTTGCTGTATGGACATGGCCTGAGATTTGCCTTCTGCTACACCGAAAATGGCATTGATGCATTAAGACGTTCAAGTAAAACTGGGTCCGGTACCAAAATTGTACACATATGCCCAAAAATAGACACTGGAACTGCATAGCAAGCAACAAATGTCAGGAAAAAAATGCATCCTAGACAGCCTCAAACAACAGCACAACCGACCAACCCCAACTAGAAGGCAGGATTGTAAACACAAAAAGATAAATCAACAAAGTGATGTTGGAATCCAGAGAAAAGCCAGATCATTGGCAGATAATACAGTCTTCCATGAATGTCTCCTTTGCCAACCATATTCAAGCAAGAATTGACATCTTCCTGTAAGCCAATGTTTCTACTGTGGAGGTGAGGGGAGAAGACAAGGCCGTGGGACATAGTCACCCTAAAGAGCCTGGTTTGTCTGGCCCACAACTTCTGTCCTGAAGCAACGAAAAACCTTAAGAGCTGAAAGAGTTCCATCACTTTCATGATAGTCTCTGGAGTGAGTACCCTGTACAGATGCAGATCCTCAGAGGAAAAAAATGTTACTGTTCTGTCAAGGTTACCTAAACAATTTTCTATTGTACAGTTAATTTAGAGTTTGCTAAGTTCACTCAGTTCAGAGAAGCTCAGCCTCCCTCCAGATGTATATTCTCAGTGCTCACAGGTTATCCATATATTAAAGCCAACAAATAGGACTGATAGAGCATGTAGAAGATGGATTCAAAGAAGGCTGAAGATATGGTAAAAGTCTCCGTAGAGAGAAGAAAAATCAATAAACTAAAATACAGCAATTTTAAAAGTTGTTGTATTAGCCAAGCACCTGATATTTGCTCTAGATCAGTTTTCCTCACTTAGTGTTCTGCAAAATACCAGCGCACTGCGAACATAGTGAAAGTGTTCCACGAGTAACCTCAATCTCCTTCCGTCAGGGGTGGGTGGGTGGGCTGAGGAGGGAAGGAGCAACATGGTGAGCTGAAGCATGCCTGGGAGATTTTAAATCCCTAGCTACAGCAAAGCTTCCAGGTGTACATCATCATCTGCCACTGCCTTGCTCCTTTGCTGCGGCTGGGGCATTTTAAATTTCCCGCTACTGTTATTGCTAGCAATAAAATTGCTTGGACATAGCTTCAATGGTAAGACTTTCTTTGATGAACCTTACTCCAAGAATAGATTAACTTTGTTCCAACATTCAGGCCCAAAATTCCCATTAAAACTTGAATAATATTTTCAGTTTGAAGTTGTGTGCATAATCATTAAGCATCTATTTTTTAGAAATAAACACACGTTATATTTGTAAAATTGTATTTAATTTTTCTGGAATTTTTACAGGAATGCGTAGTTTGTAGATATTACCAACATTACAGCCAGTATACACCAGCTTTCTTAAGAAAGTTTTCATTAGGTGTTCTGTGTAATTAATTATCTGTACGTGTTCCCTGATCCACTGAATGTTGAGAAACACTGCTCTAGATCACTGACTGACTCCCTCTCATGCACCCACAGCAAAATGAGCAGAAGTCTGTATTGCTAGAACTCAGAGTTAGAAGTAAGAGGATGTTTATTATTTTCAAAGAAAGGGGGTTGTTTTGTTTTGGGTTTTGGTTTGGCTTTTTGCTGTTCGTTTCTTTTTTATCCTTAGGAATATCGTGTTATCCTCCATAATTTTGCCTGAACGTTTTAGAGGACAAGAAACTGGAGTAGGAGTTTTCTCAAACCTCAGAGGACTATGGTGGGAAGTATCTGAATCTTTAACAAAGAACTTTTTTTCCCATTAATACCTGCCAGGTGGTAAACAAGTAAGTGTGTAAACTATTATTAAAATTCCATTCCCCTCAGGCTCCTGGGATGTCATTAAATGCTACTGGTTCTGCAATTGATCATAAAGTTCCCCAGCAAAATATTGAAATTCTTGATATCAAAAACTTCTGAAAGCATTTTCAGTTCTCCTTACAGCATAAGAAAACAGCAGCAAAAACACTAAATGAACCACAAACATTCTTTTACAACCCTGCAATAATTTTCACTCATTCACTGTAAGGACATATTTATGCATTAATGAGCACTAGCTCTGCCAGAGTTAAGGATGAGATGAGCTCTAAAATCCTCATACTCCCTTTGTCCTGCAAATTAGTGTGCCTCAGCAGGACCTGGGGTAAAGTTCACAGTGCAAATCTGGGGCAATTGGTTAAGAGAGTCTTAAGATATGATAAATCGCTACTCCTTTGGAACTTAAGATATGATCTCTTAGAAAGGACCAATCAGTAAAATTTTCCAGGTCTTATAATGTTTTTTGTGCATACTTAGGGCTCCGGCTATAGCACTGATCAATCCCCAAATGACATTACCCAGTTGGATTTGATCCAGAACCCTCTATCATGGAATAAATATTTTAAAAGTTATTAGGAGTTAAAGTTAGTTCTACAGACTGGCTTACGCCTGGGTGCACACAACAGTGGCTTGCATATAAACTGTGGGACCACTGCTCTGTAGCATGTAAGTCTGTGGAGTCACTGGCGAGCTCAGAGAAACATATTATTGAACCAAAGCAAAACCCAAACAGTCTAAATTTTGCTCGTGGCAAATATCTGAAATTATTCTATGCTTGCATTTTTCTTCAGGGTTTTTTGGAAGTTTGGGACTGAAAATGGAGCTTTTAGTTTAAAACCCAGCAACTCATGCTCTAAGGGCCAAATGCATACATTTCATTTTGAAAATTTTTGTCCTCCAGCAGGCGAGAGTGGAGCAAGTTTGGGGTCATTTGGTCAAAGATTTCCTTAGATCCACCCTCATAATAGTTTATTTTAATTTTCAAATTGTTCTAAACCCCACATGCATATGAAAACAGTCATGAAAACCTGTATGCAACAACAAGATGTAAAGTTAGGTAGTTTGTAGTGTAAATCTGGGATCATTTGGTCAGGGCACTCTCAAGATGTAACCTCCACGAGATGAGCTGCTTATAATTTTCCAACTGCTGTACAATCCATGTGCATTGGAAACTCAAAATTTAGAATTCTACAGCAGAGGCTGGAGTAGAATTTGTGGGGCAAATGTAGGTCATTTGGGCCAAGGGATTGAGGAGATAACCTCCAGCCCCCAACTTGCTTTTAGTATTTTCAAATTCTTAACTCTCTGAAGACAGATGCAGCTACAGCTAGAAGTTGGGCTCCCTAGTTTACGGACCACGTTATGGAGAAGATGCAAGTAACTAGTTTGAGCAGTCCCTGTTGGCTATAAAATATAAGAATATATGAAAGATCTGTAAGAACACCAGGATAGGGTTTCCAGAACAGCTGCAGTCACCACCCCTCCAAGGCTAATATTCCATTGGGGATGTTGAGAACTTGATCCTAACACCTGCATAGCCTCAACGAAACAAGAGTTTTGGGAAAAGAAGAAACAAGACAAGTGGTTTGAGGTTGGGAACTTAAGCACTCGTGTTCCCACTTCCTACCTGCAGCACAGTCAGTTCCACTTTTCCTCCTACCTCATCCCTGCCCTCAACTATGCTTATGTAGTATTGTGTAGTACGACAAATGCTACTATAAGGAATAGTGACTTGCAAAATACTAGTTACTTTGTCAGGATGATGAACTGAATTAACAAGGCTGGTGTTTGAACCAGAGGCTGATTTGACACATATATGGCACCAAAAATGCCTCATCAACAGCAGTGATCAGTGATGCATATTCCTAAGAAATAATTTTAAAAAAATCAAATAGTCACAGTTGAAGCTTAAAATTCCTCTCTAATTCCATCTATTGTGTTAAAATATTCCAGAGAAAGGCTAAATAAGGGATAAAAGTATGTTGAACACACAAAATACTAATGGGTAAAATTCTGATCCTATTGAAGTGTTTGAAATGTTTGCCACTGATTTCAATAGGACCAGTATTTCATCCATTTTCTTATTTATTGGGTATCAGTCTGCAGTCCAGCTTAGGAAAGTCAAATATGACTCTTCCTGCTCTATACATTTAGTATTTATTCTTATTACCAATTCATCATATAGTGAAGTTTTTCAAGTCAACATATTAATTACACCAAAGTAGGTCTAAGAAAAATTTAGACTTCAAAAAGGGGGCATTAAGTTACAATTTTTATAACTATACCTTGACCTTTCATGATTTCCTAGTTCAGGTTTGAGATCTGAAATGGTAGTAGGGCACAGTGAGCAGCAAGCAGTTTGTCATGACGTTTTATGTAAATAAAATTAAAAGCACAGCACCTACAATATCGATGAAGCTTTTGATTTTATAAAGATACGGACATTGCAATTTAGATTTAAGCAATGTATAAGGGTGTAAATAACCCAAATATTAAGATTCAAAGAAAGGGAAAGCTACTTTTTAATTAAAATGAGCACTGTATTATAATAAAGTTTGACAAATGTCACTATATATAATCAACCTAATTTACTTCTTGGTGTTTGTGCCAAAAGTGACCAATAGCACAACCCTTCTGACAAAAGGAAATTAGAATAGGAATTTGAAGAACCAATTGAGCATTTGTTTGCAGTAAGTGTGAGGTCACTCATTTCACCAACGAAATCAGGAAGCCAGTCCTATTTCTCAGGACCTATAGGGATGTAAATGATAAGTTAACAAAAGCAAGTTACTAATTCCTTTTTTGGAATTTCAAAGATCTATCTTTTTCTCCACCCCTCCCTTTATCAACTTTACCTTTCCCACTTGGACAGTGGTTTAGTTCTGTGAAAACATCAAACAGATTTATAGAACAATGAGTAAAATGTTAAAAAATGCTCTCAAATATCTAGCAAAAGCTTTCGAATTTGCCTTGAAAATGGGCTTTTGTAAAAGTTAAGACAGCCAAAACACGCCTTTATAGCCATAAACTGTAATAGACAACCTCTAATGAGACTTAGCATACCATGTTTTAGCCTGGAACAGATTTTTAAATAATATAAATTGAAGAAATTATTTAATATGAACATCCACTCCTGGCTCTTGATGCTGAAATGACAATCTGTGCTATTTTAACTATGAAGGCACTAGCTACCACAAGAGTATTGCAACCTCTATCGAAAAAGGCACTTAGATAATCTAGAATTCTGATATTAGGCCACTTGAACTAATCACTTGCTAGCATTAATGCTGAGACTGTAGAGTGCCTGCCTTCTAGTAATCATCCATAGTTATTTCTCTTTCAGACAAAACGTTTTAAATAAATATTCCTCATTTTAAGTAACTCCGGGTTTGTTCACTAGCGCAGTAAATACCTCAATGTGCTTGTTCCACTGAATTACAGCTGGCATATGTAACTTTCAGCAACTACCCATCCCTTTGCAGATAGTTTCAATGTACTGAAACAGCATTACTTGCTCTTTCACTTTTATTAAGTTCAGTTACGTAGACCAAATGAACATCCCTAAAGAAGACCGTTATATAAAATAAGAGTGATTCAATCGGCTTCAGGTGCTCCATAAAAACAAATACGTAATTCAGCTATAAAACTTTAGAAGTCTTTAGATACAAAAAGTGTAACAATTATACTGCACAGTACATCCTTTTATGGATCACAAAGCGAATTTTTGCACCACTGAGACAGCCACAAGTTCTGAACCTCTTTTTTTTTTTTTGCATCCTTGGTCAATGCCTCGGTCAGTTGAAATTGGGAACACAGGAGTCAATATATCCTGAGCACCTACTAGTGCATCATAACAAAACATACATAATCCACTGGATAAGAGAAAAATGAAGCAAAAGTCAGATGGTCCATCACTGTACAAGCATGACAGCGAGTTCCTTTGGAAAATAACTTCTTGAGTGGACTTCCAGACCTGTGAGGTAGTCCCATGGGGGAGAGTGGAAGGAGGGAAGGAGACTGCTCCCGAGATACCTGCTACATAGTTTCTGTCTTGTGTATAAATAGGGTGGGTGAGGACCGCGGCCCCTACTAGGTGTGAGGGTGGTAGCCAGCTGGTGAGAGGGGCCAGGCAGGTTCGTAGTCCGGCTTTGGACAGGCTCCCATCAGTCTGAGCCATAAAGTGCAGCAGAAGGACACGGCCCCAACAACAGCAATGTAAACAGGTGACTGACCCTTCTCTCTCCGCTCGACCCCCCGGGGAAGAGCCTCCCCCCCACATGTCCGTTCCCAGGCGGGGAAGCAACTCACGAGCTGGCCACGGGGAAGCGGCGGATCCTCACCACTGGGGCCAGGTCCACTCTCAGGATCCGCTGCGCCTGGCGCCGCGCCGCCTCCAGGCTCCGGGGCTTCCAGACGCTGCCGCGCACCTTGATGGTGGGGAAGGTGGTGAGGCGAGGGGTGGCCGCTTTCCAGATCTCCTCCAGGGACCGGCCCCCGAAAGGGGCCCACGAGGCCGCGCTGGCCTGCTGCTGCTCCGCCTCCTGCGGCGCTGCCCCGCCGGGGGGACCGACGGGCGCTGGCGGGGCCGGCTTCCTCGCCTTCCTGGCCCGGCTGGGCGCCCCGCGCTTGGCAGCCAAGGGCCGCCTCCTGGCTGCTCCGCGGCGGGGCCGGGCTCCCGAGGCTGGGGGCCGGTCGGGCACCACGGCCCGGCAGGAGGCGTAGCCGTACACGTCCTTGCTGCGCAGGATGACCGGCGAGAACTGGTGCTTGAGGCTGCAGAGGAAGTTCCACAGCTCCGAGTCGGAGCTCATGAACTCGGTGGAGCGGGGCATGAACAGCTTGAAGGCGTCTTCCAGCGCCTTGGTGCCGGCGGAGGACACCTGCGAGCGGGAGTAGACAACTTTCTCCGCCTCGCCCTCCCCGCCCCACGCCGCGGCGGCGGCTCCCCGGTCGGCGCCCTCCCGCTTCATCCTCCCGCCTCCTCGCTCTAGCGCTGACTGACTGCGCCGCCGGGCGGGCACAGCGCGAGAGCAGGCCTCAGCACCCCGCTCGCTCGCCTGTCTCCTGCCGCCGCTCAGTGCCGGCCCCGGCCAGTGGGCGCTTCTTTGCGTTATGACGCTCCTCCTTCGGGCCCGGCGGGGCGGAGAGCAGCGAGCGAGATCCTGCCGCCCCACTGGAACGCCCCATCCCCGTTCGCTCTCCGCTAGCGCAAAGGGCAGCTTCGCCGTTGCTGAGTAAGCACGCGCCGGGCGGGCCGCGCGTGCTCAGTAACAGCCGCTGAAGCCGCCGGGGCTGCCCTGACGTGGGGGAGGGGAAGGCGAGGGTGGATGGGCAGCATGTGTGCAGGGCAGGAGTGGGTCGAACAGCTGGAGGCAGGGAAAGGAGAGGGCAGGCTGGAACGGGGGAGGTGCTGCCAGGTTGGGGCAGGGGAGGTAAAAGATACCACGCAAGGGTTGAGTGGCTGTTTAGTAAGATGGGGGGGTGGAAGGGCTCCCCACTCTGCCTGCAGAAAAGGACGATGCCCCATCGGTTACAAGGCTGTGATCGTACAGGCACACACTGGGAGGGCACTCATCCAGGTTACAATGGGTCCAACTTTTTAGTTGGTTTGTTCCCTGCCCTGTTCTGGGAGAAAACCTCGTCCAGTTCTCTCTGGTACAGAACAGTGGACACCCTTTCAAAGAGCACTCTGCTCTCCACTCACCAGCATGACCTCAGGTGCTGCATGCCAGGACATGGTGGCCAGGGCAGGGCAGCACACTCTGGGAAAGGGTATCCCCTGGGTGGCGTAACCTTACACGCATCACACCTGTGAGATCGTGAAAGTGGGTCAACATCCTCTTGAAAATAGTGTCCCCTGTGCAGCATGAGTCATGCTGGCAGGGTCAGAGTCATACAGGTAGGGGCTGAGTCACACAGGCAGGGTCAGGCCCATGCTGTTTCTGGAAATGCCAGAAGTCCCATATTCCAGGAATATGTTAGTGGCCATCTCACAAACTGTATGTCCCATTGCCTAGCTAAGAGTGCTCTTCTCTATCTGAAGTGATGTCCTGAACTGCTAACAGATACATGATTCAGTTAAATATTTTACTCATATACGTGCCTAAAAATTATTATTGTCATACATTTTTAGTGTTTAAAAGAATCCCTTATCTGTTTATATGTTTGCCTAAAACCTCATATAGTAGCTCACATATTTGTATTGAAACAAACAGAGTCCTTTAAGTATATCAGAAGCAGGAAGCCTGCCAAACAACCAGTCGGGCCCCTTGATGATGATAATACAAAAGGAGCGCTTAAAGATGATAGAGTCATTGCAGAGAAACTAAATGGATTCTTTGCTTCGGTTTTTACGGCTGAAGATGTTAGTGAGATTCCCAAACCTGAGCCGGCTTTTGTAGGTGACAGATCTGAGGAACTGTCACAGATTGAAGTGTCACTAGAGGAAGTTTTGGAATTAATTGATAAACTCAACATTAACAAGTCACCGGGACCAGATGGCATTCACCCAAGAGTTCTGAAAGAACTCAAATGTGAAGTCGCGGAACTGTTAACTAAGATTTGTAACCTGTCCCTTAAAATGGCTTCGGTACCCAAAGACTGGAAGTCGGCTAATGTAACGCCAATATTTAAAAAGGGCCCTAGAGGGGATCCCAGCAATTACAGACCGGTAAGTCTAACGTCGGTACCGGGCAAATTATTTGAAACAATAGTTAAGAATAAAATTGTCAGTCACATAGAAAAACATAAACTGTTGAGCAATAGCCAACATGGTTTCTGTAAGGGGAAATCGTGTCTTACTAATCTATTAGAGTTCTTTGAAGGGGTTAACAAACATGTGGACAGGGGGGATCCAGTGGACATAGTGTACTTAGATTTCCAGAAAGCATTTGACAAGGTCCCTCACCAAAGGCTGTTATGTAAGTTAAGTTGTCATGGGATAAAAGGGAAGGTCCTTTCATGGATTGAGAACTGGTTAAAAGACAGGGAACAAAGGGTAGGAGTAAATGGTAAATTCTCAGATTGGAAAAGGCTAGCTAGTGGTGTTCCCCAAGGGTCGGTCCTAGGACCAGTCCTATTCAATTTATTCATAAATGATCTGGAGAAAGGGGTAAACAGTGAGGTAGCTAAGTTTGCAGACGATACTAAACTACTCAAGATAGTCAAGACCAAAGCAGATTGTGAAGAACTTCAAAAAGATCTCACAAAACTAAGTGATTGGGCATCCAAATGGCAAATGAAATTTAATGTGGATAAGTGTAAAGTAATGCACATTGGAAAAAATAACCCCAACTATACCTATAATATGACGGGGGCTAATTTGGCTACAACGAGTCAAGAAAAAGATCTTGGAGTCATTGTGGATAGCTCTCTGAAGATGTCCGTACAGTGTGCGGAGGCGGTCAAAAAAGCAAACAGGATGTTAGGGATCATTAAAAAGGGGATAGAAAATAAGACTGCAAATGTATTATTGCCCTTATATAAATCCATGGTACGCCCACATCTCGAATACTGTGTACAGATGTGGTCTCCTCATCTCAAAAAAGATATTCTAGCACTAGAAAAGGTTCAGAAAAGGGCAACTAAAATGATTAGGGGTTTGGAGAGTGCCTCGTATGAGGAACGATTGAAAAGGCTGGGCCTCTTCAGCTTGGAAAAGAGGAGACTGAGGGGGGACATGATAGAAGTATATAAAATTATGACTGATGTGGAAAAAGTGGACAAGGAAAAGTTGTTTAAATACTCCCATAATACAAGAACCAGGGGTCACCAAATGAAACTGATAGGTAGCAGGTTCAAAACAAATAAAAGGAAGTTCTTCTTCACACAACGCACAGTCAACTTGTGGAACTCCTTACCTGAGGAGGTTGTGAAGGCTGGGACTATAACAATATTTAAAAGGGAACTGGATAAGTTCATGGGGGCTAAGTCCATAAATGGCTATTAGCCAGAAAGGGGTTAAGAATAGTGTCCCTAGCCTCTGCTTATCAGAGGATGGAGACGGATGGTAGGAGAGTGATCACTTGATCATTGCCTGTTGGGTTCACTCCCTCGGGCACCTGGCACTGGCCACTGTCGGTAGACAGATACTGGGCTAGATGGACCTCTGGTCTGACCCAGTACGGCCTTTCTTATGTTCTTATGTGGCACTTTTAAAGACTAGCAGGTTTATTTATCGCATGAGCTTTCGTGGGAGAAAATCCCACTTCATCAGACTCCTTGAAGATGGGAAACTTAAAGAATGGGAGGAAATTAAATGCAGGGAAGTGTATGACACAGGATCAGGTCAGGCTGTAATAGCAAATCAAAATAGATGTTAGGATTTAAACACTGGGGAACAGCATGTAGGTAGGGGAAGGTAGGGTCAAATCACCTGTTGTAGTGAGAAAAGAATCCCGTTGTCCCAAGGCAACTGAGTCAAATTTGCATATAAATTTGAGTGTGGCAATTTCTCTTTGAAGCTGAGATTTGTTATTCATCTGTTTCAACACAGCTATTAGCAAGTCATTAATGGAGTGAGCAGAGAGATTGAAGTGTTCCCCTATTGGTTTTGAGTGTTGCAATTTCTGATGTCAGATTTGTGTCCATTTATTCTTTTGCACAGAGACTGCCCTGTTTGTCCAATATATAAGGCAGGGGGGCATTTCCGGCACATGATGGCATAAATCACATTGGTGGATGAGCAGGTGAATGAGCCCTTGATGGAATAGGTGGCTTGATTTGGTCCTGTGATGGTGTCTTCAGTGTAGATATGAGGGGAAAGTTGGCAGCATGGTCTGTTGTAGGGATATGTTCCTGCTTTAATGTTTCTGTTGTTTGATCTGTAGTTGCTGGTGAGTATCCATTTAAGGTTGGGGGACTGTCTGTAAGCGAGGAGAGGTCTCGTGTGGTGTGTCTTGGACTCCCTTGCTTGTAATCCCCTGAAAATATACCTTCATTCCTTTTAATTATTTTCTTTTTAATTTTTTATTATTCTTAGTACTGCATCATTTACCTTATTAATATTGTGCAGCTGCATGTCATTGTGCTCTTGATATTTTTAATGGCAAATAACCATTGAAAATATTAATAATTGGTTGTACCTTCAGCAATCACATCTCACAATGTTTGCAGTATAGTGTTTCTGTGACAGGGACATCCCACCACTATTTTCTGCTCTGTCTCCACAGACTCAGAGACCTTCAGTTGTTAAACATCCCAGTACAGTTATATTTACATTTGCTCTTTCCACCATCTTACTGGTCTATACATTATTTTTATTTACACAGTTTCATTTTCTTCTCAGTTCTGTGCAGAGGAGAGATGATGAAAGAGATCTCTCAGAGATCCTTCCTGGTTCTGGCTCTGTTTGCCTCCTCTCCTGCACCTCCTCTCCTGCACCTCCTGCATGTGTCTTCTTATGCCTCCTGGGTACTGGGCAGGTTTACTTATTAGTCCTCTCCTCCCCCAACCCATTCTAATCCATAATTATAATGATATTCCCCATTATAATCCCCTAAAAACATCCACCTAGAGAGGAGCTAAATGGTGTTCAAGTGACTAGAATCCTGGCTCAGCTAATGATTTCCAGCATTCTCTCAGAATGTTTTCATGTTTTTATTGTAATTTTGTAATTTGCAATTTGCACCATACTTTCTGGATTTCCACTTGGAAGCCAAGGTGGAAACAGCAAAGGGACAGCTGGAGGGACTGCCTGCCACAGTAATTCTTCTCAGTTCCATTTTGTGTTAGAGAGTATCTCTCCAAATAATCAGCCGGCACCATCCAAAAAAAGAAAGACAACAGAGTCTTGTGGCACTTTTAAAGACTAACAGATTATGCGATTAATAAATCTGTTAGTCTTTAAAAGTGCCACAAGACTCTGTTGTCTTTCTACAATAGACTAACACGGCTACCCCTTTGGAATTCAAAAAAAGAAAGTACCTTGATATCATAGTAACCCTTCCATGCCATCTCTCCAGCCAAACCCTAAAAAGTAACTATATCCTCACTTGCAACTCCCATTTCCCAAAGTATTCCCTTCCCTGGAAGCCTCACAACATCAGCACTTTCAGCTTGCTCCAAAATAATAATACAATCAGAATTTCCAACTTGTATGTCAAATGTTCACGTTTGACTCACTTTTCAAGTTGTATTTAGAGTCCTTTTACAGGATTCAGAAAAAAAATTGTGTATAATTAAAAAGAACTTATGTAGCAACTTCAAGAGGGAAAGGATTTCCAGAGAAAAGAACAAAAGACTCAAAAGAAGATGAAAAGAACAAAGAAGAGGTGGACAGATTCATATAATACCCTTTTAAAATCATGCTTATGTAGCTATATAACATTAACTGAAATACCTAGCTCCTATGGGCTTTTTTGATTACCAGTAAAAAGGTATTGGAGTGCTGTAAGTCAATTATTCATTTCACTGACATGTTGAAGATGATGATGTAGTCATGGTATTTACATAATTAATTTTGTATCCTAAGAGCGGTTTGGTAATGAAGCCCAAAAATAAAGACTATGTCCCCCAATTTGTTAACTTTTGCATGGGCCAGCAGTTACCATAGTTCACAGCACCATTCCTCACTGTGAGGTCCTCTTAATGGTTTTCAGCATTACAATACCAGTTTCTTGGGATATTGGCAAAGCCCAAGTCTTTCTCAGCCTGTGTGCCAACCCTTGCTGTAAGTCACTGAAAGTCACAGGGTTGCCAACCCTCAAGCTGGCCCCTCCTTCCCGACCCTCAGCCAGTGCTAGTGGTCCCCTCAGCTGAAAAAAGCGGCAGCTGCCTGAAAATTCAGCAGCGGCCACAGCTGGAGTTGGGGGGTGCTTCCCAGGCATGCCGTTGAAAGGAGCCGCTTGCAGAAAGAAGCCACCAGAGCTGCTTCTCTTGGCGGCGTGGCTGGGGACTGGGGTCCTTAGGCCTTCCATGGAAAGAAGCTGCCTGTAGCAGTTCCTCTTGGCAGCATGCGTGGGGATGGAGGTTCTCAGGCACACCGCAGAAAAAAGCTGCCTCGAGTGGCTCCTTTTGGCAGCAACAAGCCATAGAGAGGCGCCACTCTAAGCGGCTTCTTTCCATGGCATGCCGGGGCCTGGCCTGGGCATGGCAGAGAGCCCCAGCCACCCCTGAAAGAAGCCGACCAGAGTGGCTTTCGGTGGCAGGAGCAGCAATTTCTGTGGTGCCACAGAGGGTGCCCCATGCTGCTCCAAATGGGCTCAGGTGCCACTTTTAGCACACATGCCAGGGGTTGCCTACCCTTGTCAGAGACTGGTCCAATAAAATACACTAGATTTAAATGGAAGAGTCACTTAAATAAAAGCAAGAAGTCCCTCTCTGCGTCCAACGTCTTCAGGAATTCTTGATTTGTGTGAGGACCATTTACATTTTGGTGATTTTTTTTAAAGAGATTTAAATGACCAATTGAAATATACAAGGAAAAATTCTTCAAGAAGAGACACTTTTGCTTAATACTACAAGATGTTTGTCAGTTTAGCTAACACATCCTTGTGTAGCTGCACTTTTTACTGGTAAAATTGTGTTTTGGCTGCATATCTTACACTAGTTTCCCAGTCAAAATACACTCTACTGGAAAAAGAGAATTTTGCTGGCATAACTATGTCTACACTAGGAGCTTTGCTGACATATTAATTAAAAAAAAAAAAAAAAGTCACACGCCTGACATTCCTATAGCTGGTGTTAAAAGTTTTAAGTGGAGACCTGGCCTTAGAAAACTGCCTTGACTTAAACTAATTCCAAAATGAAGGAGTCTCCCTCCAGATGAGTGAGATTTGGAATAGCTGCATTTGGCAGTTTTCTTTCTTTATTTGCTTCTCTGAAGATACCGGTTGAGATCCTTGCCTACATTCTGTCCCTTTTACATTGCATGAAAGGGCTTGAGCACTATAAAGGGACCACAAATTCCCTCAGCTCAGGCACTGCAGAGATTGCTGAAAACTAGTTTCCAGAGGACCTCTTTGCAAGCTTTGGCACATGGCTAAGGCTGAGTGTGTGAAAGGTATACTGAGGACGGGACCACAGCACTGCAGAGATTTCATGCTACACCCCACAGAGTAGTGTGAAACCCACCTTAAATCTGACAGGCTCCCTGGTTCTCTCCAGCCACCACAACAGCCCAGTATCAAGAGGGCACTGTCCCAAGTCAGGGAAATTGCACCTTATTTCCCTTAATGGTTCAGCAAGGGTGCCAATCTTCAGGCTTCTGGCTTTCTAGCCTTTTCCTTTTCTGGGTGGAGATCCATATCACTCTCCCTCCTGAACAGAGTATTTTCAAGCTAAACAGTTCCCTGATTTTACTGTGTTATTCCCAGCAAACGACAGTCAGGCTCCTTGGTCAGGACAGGAGGTCCTTGCTGTTTGCTACAGTGGAACAAAAGCCCTGGGTCAGTTCACCACCAGGTTATTTAACCCAGCATCTTTTCCTTGGCTTAATCTATGCTACAGACTTTTTTTACCAAAGCAGTTGTGATATACACACTATAATCCCCCTCCCTCCACCCGTCAACCCAACTTCCCTGATTTTGCATCAGAATAACATCACTTCGACAGGAGGCATAAAGTTTTTTACACCAAACTTATAGTGACAAAACAGTGTAGACACCACACTTGGTTCTATCATAGTGAATGGCCTCCAGGAAGTGCTCCACAATGCCCATCCTGACCACTCTGCCTATCAATTTGAACTTTGCTGCCCTGCAGCCATCCACCCACCACCTTTTAAGTCCTGGGAATTTTTGAAATTCCACTTTCTGCTTCATTGGCGTGGAGAGCTCACATCTCATCTTCCCAGCTGACTATGGTGGCTCCAGGCACCAAACGCTCTCCCTCTTGGAGTACACTGGAGCTTCTGGATCTGATCAGCATTTGGGGAGAGGAGGCTGTGCAGTCCCAACTCTACTCCAGCCAAAGGAACTTCAATACGTATGGTCAAATTTCTTGTTAATAGTGAAGAAGGGCTATGAATGTGACACGCTGCAAAGCCGTGTGAAAATCAAGGAGCTGTGGCAGCATTACAGAAAGCTTAGGGAGTCACTCTGGTGCAGAGCCAAAGACCTACCACTTCTATAGAAGCTGGAGACTATCCTCAGCTGTGACCCCACCTGTGACATTCCCCTCCTGAAACCTGGACAGGTGTGCAACTGTGCCACCATATTTCTCCACTCCTGGGCCCCGACTTACTCCACTTTGCTGGGCAAAGCCCCACTCCTGGATCAGCTCATGCCCAATCTCCTGCATGTAATTGGTCCCACACCTAGTGAAAGAGCACTTCTAGCCATCCACTCATGATGTGGTGTTGTGAATTAATGTTATTTAATAAAGACTTACTCTGTGAGGAATAAGCAGTCTTTATTTGTCTCTTGCACACAGTGGTTGTAGCTCACATTGATACATAGTGCAGGCTGGACAGCAATCATAGCATGTCACAGTGCTGTTCATAAAGACAGCTTATTATTGCTCTTAGTATAAATGGCTCCTCAAGGTTTCCCTGATTCAACTGGTCCCTGTTGTGCTTCTCTAATAGCCCTGCAAGCTGGTTGTTCATAGTCAGCCGCAAGGTGATTCGCCTCTGTGCTCCACTGAGGGGGAAACTTTACCCTTAGGTTCACAAATATGGAGCATACTCCATAGCATGTGACCATCTCCATGGGAATATTTTACTCATTTACCTCTAACCTGCTATAAAGGCATCACCAGTGACCTGTTCAGCTTGTAATTGAAGTGCTCTTGGCTACTATCCATGTTGCCCATATAAGGCTTCATGAGCCATGGCAGTGGGGATATACTGGGTCTCCCAGGATCACTATGGACATTTCAACATCCTCCACTGGAATCTTTTGGTCTGGAAAGAAAGTCCTTGCTTGCATCTTTCAGTATAAGTCAAGGTACCTGAAGATGCATACACCTTCCCTGACCATGCACCTTTCCTCTTGATATCAGTGAAACACCATGGTGATCCACAAGTGCCCCCATCCCATAGAAAAGTATGTCCTTTTGTTTATGTTCTTCGTCACAAGATGATCCACTGCCAAAATTGGGATATGCGTGCAATCTACTGCCTTGCCACAATTGGGAATCCCATCACCACAAAGCTATCCACTACTTGTGCGCATTTGCAAGACTCACAGTCCTTCGTAGCAGAATGCGGTAAATGGCGCTGCACACTGGTGGAAATACAGCTCCGACACCGGACTTCCCGACTCCAAACTGATTAGTGAGCAACTGGTAGCAGTCTGGAGTTGCCAGGTTCCATACGGCAATCACCATGCACTTTTCTACCAAGAGGTCAGCTCTCACTCTGGTGTCCTTGCATCACAGGGCAGGGGAGAGCTCAACACTGAGTTCCATGAAGGTAGTTTTGTGCATTCTAAAGTTCCGCAGTGTAAGCCAGGCGGCCAGCCCTCCACGGCTAGGTGCCTGGCCTTTCTCTTAGTCTCTGGCCCCTCAGGCGGGGCAGGCAGGAAAACAAACTGGCACCTAAGTCTCCACTTCAGGCAGGAGAGACTCACCGCCAGCCAAGGCTTCTGGGGGTTTACCAGAAGAGGGGTGGCAGGGGGACCCAGGCCCACCCAAATCCACTGCATCCCAGCCCAGGTCCCTATCCGTGGCAGAGGGGTCTACCACAGGCCCGGCAGAATCCCCACCAGGGCACACGGACTCAGACTCAGGCATCACCGAGTCGTAATAGGCCTCCTGGTCACCTGGGCTACTTCCTGCCCCCGTCCCTGCTGGTACCTGTTCTGGGCCCCCATCATCATCCTCCTCAGGGTAGTCACCCAGTGGGAGGTCACAAAGCCCGTCCACATCATCCGCTAAGGGTAGCTCTTCCAGGTCGCAGCCGGCCTCTGGGGGTGGTGCGTCCTCACTGGCCAGAGGGAGCTCCTCCAAGTCACAGCTCGGTACCGGGGGGCTGTCGTCCAAAGGGTCCACAGGCTGCATGGGTAGCAGTAGGTCCAGGAACTCCTCTGGGTTCAGGTTCCTGCATGGCTGGTCTTGGCGAGCGGTTCCAGCGGGGTCCAGTTGACCATCGGAGCCGCAGGCAGGTCTTCAGCAGGGTAGTGGCCAGGCAGGTGCTGGGGAGGGAGCAGAGAGACACCCTTCCTCTTCAGCTGCCTCCCTCCCACTGAGCTTTCAGGCTTCCTCTTTATACTTCCTGTCCCGCCCCCCCTGCTTCCGGCCTGACGGACAGGCCGCCTCCAGCTCCGCCCACCCAGGTATAACTGGGCCCAGGCTGTCTATCTCCGAGGGGGGCCACACTCCCTCACTACACACAGCCACTGCTCATCATCCCATACTTGCATAATGATGTGATCCCACCACTCAATGCTTTTTTTCACATGCCCAAAAGCAGCAGTGCACCATGTGCAGATGCTCCATGTATAAAAGTAGTAATACAGAATTGTTTGTTTGCATGGCACACAGCAAGTCAAACACCTCAGATTCCTATTCCAATTGGGAACTCATGATATACTACATGACCAGCCACAATGTTTTCGGAACACTTACAACAACAGTAGACAGCTATGCAAGGTCCATCCTTTCAGAGAGAGATAGCAGGGCACAGGAAACTGGGGCCACTGAAAAATGCTGCAAAACAGAGTTGGAAATCCATGGAATATGGAAAGGAAATGATTGCATGATGGGATGTTTATCACACGCTCATGATACACTGCAATTCTCTACACCTTCCCACAACTCCTAGCAGCACAAGGTGGCAAGTTGCGTAATGCAATAGCTACCCACAATGCACTGCTCTGACTGTCGCTGTTAGCACACCCTCTGTGGATGCACTTCAGCAACACAACGACTATTGTGTAGATAGGCACGAGTGTTGTAATTATTGGTTTTTGATCATCGCTGTAAGGTGTGTCAACAACATTTCTTGTGTAAATAAGGCCTTTGTCTGCAGGTCTCTAGAGAATCCAATTAGAACCTTTGAAGACACCATGAATAGGTAATCAGCCAGACAATAGGTCTCTTCCCCACTCTGAAGCTTCAAAGAACTAATAACAGGTGTTATTACATTAGCATATTTCCTCCTTCTAAAAATCTGCATACAATCTACCATAGCACATAACCTATTGTATTTTAATTCAAGGATCCCAAAGGTATTAGACTTAATTTAATCAGATTTAACTTAATCCAGTAAGATTTATCCAGAATATTGCAGGATGTTGTCATATCTGTCTCAGACACAAATGTGGTTTAACTCTTCCCCCAAGATGCAAGTTGGCAAAATGCAGAATTGTACTCTGTAGCTGCTGGCCATGCTAGGCTAGTCCTGGCTACTTAACCTAATTATTGGGAAAAGGGAGCCAGCTGAGCAAACTGGCCGTAAGATGGAATGAGAACCAGCCGTGGAATTTAGGAGGGCTATAAAAGCTCCCAGGAAGAGGCAGGTAAGCAGTGGTATAGGGGTTAGTAACCAGAGTAGGGAAGCATTAGTGCAGGGGCCAGCAAGCCTATTTGGAGCGGCACTTGGCATCCTCTGTGGTGTCACAGAAATTGCTACTCCTGCCACCAAAAGACACTCCAAGTGGCTTCTTTCAGGGGCAGCTGCAGTGCGGAGGTCCCTGCCATGTCCATGCCCCAGGCATACCATGTAAAGAAGCCGCCCAGAGCGGCTCCTCTCTGTGGTGTGCTGCCGCCAAAAGGAGTGACTACAGGCAACTTCTTTCCATGGTGTACCTGGGGATAGGGGTCCCCAGGCAGGCTGCCAAGAGGAGCCACTCCAGGTGGCTTCTTTCCAGGAGTGGGTTGTCGGCACCCGCTGAGGGTCGAGGAGGAGGGGCTGGCACAGGGGTCGGCAAAGGTTGCCAACCCCTGAACTAGTGTGAGAATGCTGAGCACCCTGCTGCTTCAGAGCAAGCTCTGTAAGACCCAAGGACTGCATGGACTCTTGTATATAGAAGGTGGTGGGCAACCCACCATAAATAAAGCACAGCAGTGAAGTTTGGCTGTGGTTTAGGGGGCCAAAGGCCTGAACAGTGAGGGAGGCCAAGTGTGACCTACTATATACCTAATTCCAAAGGGGTAGCCGTGTTAGTCTATTGTAGAAAGACAACAGAGTCTTGTGGCACTTTTAAAGACTAACAGATTTATTAATCGCATGAGCTTTCGTGGGAGAAAATCCCACTTCGTCAGACGCTTTGAAGATAGGAAAGTTACAGAGTGGGAGGAAATAAAATGCAGGGGAGTGTATGACATAGCATCAGGTCAGGCTGTAACAGCAAATCAAAATAGGTGTTAGGATTCAAAACACTGGGGAACAGCACATAGAGGAGGGGGAGAAGTTGATGGATTTCCACTTCAAACGGCTGTATTCAGTGCCCTCCATGTAGTCAAATTCCAAAGGGGCAGAAACACTAAAGCAGGAACACAGCCCTGCAGCAGACCACGCTGCCAACTTTGCCCTCATATCTACACTGATGACACCATCACAGGGCCTAATCATGCCATCTACTCCATCAAGGGTTCGTTCACCTGCTCATCCACCAATGTGATTTATGCCCTCATGTGCCGGAAATGCCCCTCTGCCTTATATATTGGACAGACAGGACAGTCTCTGCGCCAAAGAATCAATGGACACAAATCTGACATCAGAAATTGCAACACTGCAAAACCTGTAGGGGAACACTTCAATCTCCCTGCTCACTCCCTTAACGACTTGTTAATAGCTGTGTTGAAACAGATGAATAACAAATCACAGCTTCAAAGAGAGTCTGCAGAACTCGAACTTATATGCAAATTTGACTCAGTTGTCTTGGGGTTAAACAGGGACTATGGATTTTTCTCGCATTACATCAAGTGAATTGACCTCCCCCTCCTCTATGTGCTGTTCCCCAGTGTTTTGAATCCTAACACCTATTTTGATTTGCTGTTACAGCCTGACCTGATTCTATGTCATACACTCCCCTGCATTTTATTTCCTCCCACTCTGTAACTTTCCTATCTTCAAAGCGTCTGACGAAGTGGGATTTTCTCCCACGAAAGCTCATGCGATTAATAAATCTGTTAGTCTTTAAAAGTGCCACAAGACTCTGTTGTCTTTCTACTATATACCTGTTATTTAACTGTACTCCTACTTACCACTTCCCTCCAGTATTTGTAAAGGAGGTAATACTTTCACCTACTCATTAATTTGACAGTCCTATTTTCTTGTAAGTAATCTTTGGGGATTGACTACACTTAGAATTTGGGGATTTTTTGGTTCCTCCTCAATAGGATCTGAAATGGAATGTGCTGGCGGGCACTGAGGCAAATTGACCTAACAATCAAGCTGGTCTGCCTATGCCTCAAAAACCTAAATAAATCTTTGAAAACCATTCTAACCTCTCTCACCAGAGGTAGAAATATAGTGAAATGATATTTTATTAGAATCAAAATTACAGGTAAGAAATTACCCCTTACTGCCAATGGAAATAACTCAATTCTATCCCTATCATGATTCTATAAACATAACCTGAAATAGGAATGTGTCTGGGAAATGATCCAGAAAAAAATCACTGGATTGGAAGATCAGGGAATTTTCAGCAAAAGCAGTAGAATGAGTCTTTGTAATTATAGGTTAAAATGCATTATTACACTCCTTTTATGTTAATCCATATTTATTAAGTACTTCTACTTCTTTGCTTCTGATGTAGACAAAATGAGTTATAAAGCACATAATGCAGGTTTAATTTTTACATATTTAGTGGGAGTTTCATACAATGTAACAATCTCATCTCAAAAACTGCCATCTCAAAACAATACATATTAATTCAGGTTATTTACAGTAGTTCAGTTCCATCAGAGTAATAATAAAACCAATAACCTTTAGCAAGTACACAGCTTTCCTTTTCATTTTCCAACTGCTTACAAACTTTAATTAAATTATCACTCACAGCCAGGGCTGGATTAAGGCAGGGGCTTTAGGGGCTGCAGCCCTAGGCCCTGGCCTAAACAGGGGGTCCTGTGGCCCTGCCAAACTCCAGCCCTGGCTGAAAGGCACTGTGCTGCAACCTGGCATGGGCCTGCCCACCCCGGCTGGCTGGTCTGCTCCAGATTAGCCAGCCTGGGAGCAGGGTCCTTTCCCCCACCGCAGCATCATCAAGACCATTGGACCATGGGCCTTGGACCTCCCACAGACTCAGACCCCACCCCCTAGTACTGGCTAAAGTGGGGGTCCCCCCCCAGCACCAGCTAGGCCACAGGCCCTGGACCCCTTTCAACCCGGAACCCTGCCCCCAATGCCAGTCAGGGCTGGGCCAGGCCACTCCCTCCCCCCCCCCAGACTGGGTGCCACTGCGGTGGGGGGGGTGCCTTCAAGTGTGGGCATCCACCACCCCCCACCACCCCCCGGGCCTTGATCCAGCCCTGCTCACAGCACCCTTGAGATAGGTAAGTAAATATTACTATTCTACAGAACAGTAAACTGAAGCAGTGGATTTAAATGACTTGTTAACAAGAATGGGTTCAATTCTGTAAATCTTTTTAATTTCTGCTATGATTCTAAAGCTACAGTGATTGTCAATATTGGAACTAGAATTAGAGATCAGAAATTCCTGGCTCTCTATCCATTTTCCTCTCTAGGATTCTTGGTAAGGGGAAAAAATGTCTCTACACAAAGTATTGTATGTACATTTTACTCTCTTAAAAATATCTCATGCTGGCTATGAAACAATTTTCTCTTGCTTAAATTTTTGGTTTTATTTTTTCTTGTTCCCCCTCTTTCTTCCTTCATATCACCTAAAGCTTCCGGGGTGCATCTACACTTACAAATTAAGTAGACCTAAGGAGGCCTAAGTCAACTGAAACTACTCCACGTCCACACTGGGCTTTTCTGAAGTTGACTTAAGCAGTTCCTTAAGCTGACATAAGGAAAAGTTAAGGTGACGTAATAACATCTCCTTTTAGGTTGACCTAACACTTAAGGCAACCTCATTAAGTTGACCTAAGCCAGTGTAGATGTACAGTAGCCCTAAGTCGACCTCCATGGCCTCCAGACCTTCCTCCTTGACCTCCATCCCAGAGTTCCTGGCACAGGAAGAGCCTGCCCTGGCCAACCACAGGGCAGGACTCACCCCTGACCACCCTGCTGCTTGGGAGCAGGGCAGAGCAGAGCAGAGCCAGCACCACAGGCGGGCCTCATCCTAGAGCCACCAGGACATCCTCAACCTGTTGGTCATTTTGGGGGATGAGGCAGTCAGCTCTCAAGTGCGAGGCAGCCATCGCAATCGGGAGGTGTATGCCTCCATATCCCAGGCCCTGGCTGCCAAGGGTCACACCCAGGACACTCAGCAGGTCCGGGTCAAGATCAAGGACCTCCACCAGGGCTACCAAAAGGCCCGGGAGGAGACACTCCAGACAGGGGCAGCCCCCACCAGCTGCCGGTATTACCAGCAGTTGGATGCCTTTCTGGGCCAGGAGAGTGGCAGCCTGCCAGCCCACACCATCGATCTGCCAACCCCCCTCCCTCGACGACGACCAGGAGGAGGGCTTGGGGAACAAGATTGTGGTGCTGGAGCAGGGGGAGACCAGCGCCCAGCAGGAGCAGGAGGATGGCCATCGGAGGGTCGAGCAGAGGCTGCTTGAGTGCATGCTCGACCTCATGGAGTGGAGTCAGAGTTGGGTGTCCATGCGGTGCAGAACCAAGGTGAGCTCACAGACGAACTTGAGGAAGGTCCGCTTGCTCATCCTAAAGCTTTGCAGCCACAGGTCATCATCTCAGGTGGTGAGGACGATCCGCTCCCACCAGTCACTGCAGGCCTCCCATGCCCAGAGGCGACGAAGAACGGAGTGCTGTGCAGTGCCCACAGCAGGTTGCTGGGGCAGCTGGGCGGGGGCAGGCTGTTGTCTTCCTCCGCACTGGCGTGTCGCTAGACAGGCCTGCTCCACAGCCAAAGAAGCCTTACCACTAGCTGGCAGGTGTCACTCAGCTGGCCGACAAAGTGCAGGAACAGAGGCAGATCCATGACCGGCTCAGGCTCCAAGTTTCCAGATACAATGGGAAAGGGTGAGCCCACTTCCTGTTTTAAGGGCATGGCCAGTGGAGGGGAGATTGTCTCTGCTGCCATGCTGCCACACTTCCCATGATGCACCCCTCCAATGCCACCCAAGTCAAATGATTTGGGGCTTTTTGCCTGGGACTCTCCATCTTGAAACAACTTCAAGCAAGATCGGGGCCCTGCCTGGTCTCAGGCAGAGACTGTCTGTACAAACATCTGACAGCTGAACATCTTGAGCAAAAGTTCTACTATGAGGTCGGTTTAGGTAGAGAAGAGAAGGAGAAGAGGCAGATCCATGACCTGCTCAGGCTCTGAGTTGCCAGACACAATTGGAAGGGGCTGAGCCCACTTCCTGTTTTGAAGGCATGGCCGGGGGAGGGGAGACTGTCTCTGCTGCCACACTTCCCAAGATGCACCCCTCCAACCCCCCCAAGTCGACTTAAGAGTCTAGTGTAGACTCTCTAAGTCCATTTGATAAAGTGTGCCTTAAGTCGACTTGGGAGTGTAATGTAGACTCTCTACATCAACTTGGTAAGGTCGATTTAAAGTCAACTTAATAAAAGCGACTTACTACAGTCGGCTTAGCTTTCTAAGTGTAGACATAGCGCTGCTTAGCCACTTATCTTGACTTTGTCTACACTAGTCTGCTCCCTCAAATTTCCCACCATTGCTAGCACTGGAATGGTTCCACTGGTGGGAGCTCTAGTATAGACAAGGTACCAGTACTTTAACGATTGTTTCATCTAGGTCCTGTCTGTACAGTGATAGATGGCATGGTGGTTAAAACACAGCAGTCAATCTACACTAGTGTTTCTACCATTATTTCCACCAATGTAATTGCACTGCTGATAATTATGGTAGGAAACTTCATAGAAAATGTTTAGTGTTGGTACAGTCTTAGGACTTTGGAGGTGGATTAAACTAAACCAAAAAAAAAAAAGTCAATTTTATTATGGAATAAGTTGCTACCTGTCTGTGCCTAGGATAGCCAACTGAAAATGCCAAGGTCAAGGCAGACTGCAAAAAGGGAGTAGATTCTCCCAGAACTGGTGGGTAACACTAAAGTTAGATTTCCTGGCCAGTCACAAACAGTGCTCTTGATTTCTCACAATGGTTATCAAGAAGCTGCAACGAGAAATACACACCCCTTTTATTGCATTCAGCTACCAATTAGTGATTAGGTCCAGTAAAGAGATAAATTATTAATCTCTAATCCCTTTACCAAAAATGTTCTCCTGATCCCCAAAGGGTCAGCCACATTACTATATCAATATAAGTTTGGGTCTTACCCAAAATCCACGCCAGTCCTTTAGTAACTAAAACTAAAGATCCAAAGGGGTAGTCGTATTGGTCTAGTTCAGGAAAACAAACAAGGAATCCTGTGGCATGTTTAAAGACTAACAAATTTATTTATTGCATGAGCTTTTGTGGGAGAAATGCCACTTTGTCAGGTGGTAAAGGTTTATTATAAAAGAAAAGAAACAAGATGAAAGATGTTAAATGACCAAAGCCAACAGATACATACAAAGATCTTCAAAGTCCATATATATCAGGTTCATAGCAAAATTGTGGAGTTTGCAGG